>MU839828.1:1967469-2567469 GCA_030411725.1 Echria macrotheca
GGTTTTTTTTCCCGGGGTGGTGTTAAAAATAACACCGTTTAACAATTACCCCCTTGGTGGGGGCTGCGGCCCGTTGTTTTTTTATACCAAACTTTTTTGGGCCCCCCCCCCCCCCCCCCCCTTTTACGGGAGAGTATGAGTGAGCTAACAAAGACAGATCATGGCCACCGTGGCCCTCTGCATCATCGGATCGTGCGTCACCTTGCTGGTGGTTAATAAACTCAGCGAGGACCCCGAGTCCGAGAATTCAACGACGCAGCGATTCATCAATGCATTTGTTTCCGTCTGATGCAGCAGCCAACCACCACCGGGTATACCCTCGACGCATATATACAATAGACCCACCCAAACCATTCATCCTCATCATGTCCAGTCATGCATATCTCATCGTCATTCCTCTCTCACGCAAAACAAATCCCGCGCCGATCGCCTCGGCAGCAAGTCCGCCGTGCTTAACGCCTCACACCCACCTACCGCTCTCCGAATCTCGGCGGTATACTCTGCCGCGTACGAATCCAATTTTTCCAACGCCGTGGGCTTCCCGTCCCACAAAAGCAGTGGCATATCATCAAAAGCGAGCAGATTGCCTCTGGATGGAAGGCTGTCCATAAAGGACCCTGCCATCAAGAAACCTCCATCCGGCATCCTTCCCCGATACCCAACATCGTTTTGATATTCCTCGGGTGGCCTGTATAGTTCCTGGTGCACCTCCGCTAGCGTTTCCGCCGTCGACCGGCTGGGATACAGTGTCCAGTAACCCCTGGCGCGCGAGAGCTTCAAGGCGTGTTCCAGCCATGATGGGTAGCGCTTGCTGACCAGTTTATCCGAAAACAACGAAGGAAGTCCCGCCCTAGCCTGCGGTCGAGCGTGCTGCCACTCGAGCAACCTGGTGACAAAGGCGTGGAGCTCCACCCACTTTTTGCCCGTGAATAGTACCGCGTTGCTGCTGGGCGTCTGCCAAAGGAACGAAGTGGGAGCGTCGTCGCCCTTTCCGGAGGGCGGACTGAAAGGCTTCGAGCCATCGAGATGGGTGGAGGGCAGGTCGAGACTGATACCCATGAGCCGCGAGTCGTATTGCTGCGCGACCGCACCCCTAGAGTAGATGTATTCTAGAACGGAGTATTTGATATCTGAAACGAGGTCAGCAAATGATATTGTGCCCTGACCCAGCCAGCGAGAACTGTAGTTTGCAGTCATGATTCGGGCCGAAGGTCACGTACAGTGATAAAATGAAGGCGAAAGCTCCACCTGAGGGGACAAGACTAGAACGTGCGAGTAATGCGAGTTGGCCGGCCAGAAAGACTCGAGAAACCGAACCGAGCTCTCCTCCTCCGTCACATCGCGGAGTGGAATGCGATGCCTCAGCGTAAGTTGCTTGGCACGAGAAGGATTATAAGCGCTCGCGGGCGGCCATTCATAAGTCTCGAGAAACTTGGCCGTGGCAGGGTCGACGATGCTCGGTAGCTCGATGGTCAAATGGGGCACGGCTGAGGCGCTAAAGTCCGCAGCCGCCAGCGACTTGAGCAGCCGGATGAGATTCCCCGAAGTCCCAGGCGCAGCTTGGATCAGAATTTCGATGTTGACCTTGTGCCAAACTGTGTTTTATTAGCAACAGTGCGCCGAATATGTATACAGACGGGCATGGTTACCGGCTAATGATGAACTGTCGAGTTTCGTCAAATAAGAAAGTTGCGTCGACTTATCCTCAGGGATCTCGATCAGGGGCGCTCCCATCGAGTTCACCTGCGATCTCATTGCCTCGATGAACAAGGCCGATTCATCCCCCGCGTCAACCACGACGGCCTGGGGGTGCATATAAAGGTGGATGTGATCTAATCAAGGTCAGGCTCGGCGCAATGCTGGGATCGAGGTCTCTTACACATTCCGCGCATGACGGACCTCTGGAACCGTTCATCAGTCGACGACGCAGCATGGTCGGGACGGGCGTCTACTCCCTAGTTAGCCGTTTTCAAGCATACTGTCGGTTAAGGATATACCGTGAAATATAATATGACAGGCCTCATCCACACCGTTGACCTCGGCCAGCTCCTCCATAGAAATCACACTCCGACTCATGAGCGCAAAATGCACGTAGCTCCGCAGCTCGCCGCCCATCTGACAGGCCATTGGCAAGAGAAGTGCGGCACTCTGAAGACTAGACGCCACGAACAGAATGTTCTTATTCTCGTTGTAATCGCCCATGGTCCCGGAGATGGCATGCAAAGAGACCGCCAGGTTCTCGAACCGAATGGGTCCGTCATAGCCGCTCTCTGACTGCGATGGCGCCTTGTCCTTCTTCAAGTCCTTGTCTTTCTTGGGATCCTTCTTCTTATCGCTGCTCGGCTTGCTCCAATTGGGCGCCGTGACCGGTCTCGGCCGCGGAATCGACCTGGGGGGTTCAGATCCATGGCCCGGCGAGGCGTGTTTCGAGGCGTAAGAGGGCCGGCGATGGTCGACAATCGGCACGTCGGTAGGGACGTTGTGGATGAACAGATAGATCAGGAAGCCGGCCGCCAGGGCGAGGGCCACGCGCTTGAGCAGCTTTCGAGGAGGCGCGCGCGCCGGGCTCCATTGCGAGGCCTTGGTGGGCTTGTGGTCGTCATCCTTCTTGACCAGCTCCTCATCGCTGAGGAACAACGAGCCCATGGTGCGCCAGAGGGTCATCCCCGTCGCAGCGGGGAATGGCTTGTCTTAAAAATGGAGGGCGAGGGAGGGGGCGTCGTCCTGTCGCGCTATTGGGAGCGTGCCCGGGGCGCTCACAGCTGTGGTTGGGTCATTGGCGGTTACACTCGCACCGTCGCCGGATATCGATGGGGTAGTGGAAAGAAGACAGCGTTGCTCGACGGCTGTTGCGCAACCAACGCGACATCAAATCGCTCGGCACTCTTGGTCGTTTAATGTGGCTAAAAGCCCGTGCACCGACCTGCACTTGGCAAGTCTTGGTAGCGGCGATCCACTAGTTACCCCACAGTTCGTCCCCTGTCCCTGCCGTTGAAGCCCTGGACCCTGTCGTCCCCCACTGCGGGAGAGGTGGGCTGGTGGGGTAAACTTTTTGTCTTTTTTTTTCCTTTGGAGGGGCCATGCAGCTTCTGCAGACGGCGAGCACAGGTTTGGTTTTTCACCCAAAATAGTATTCAGGGAAAGACCAGCTCAACGTCAACCACATCTACAAGATGGCCAAGTCATCCCGGCGAAGTCGTGTGCGGGCCAACCGGCAGGATCCCATCAGCAAGCCTGTCAAACCTCCGTCTGATCCCAAGTTGGCTGCCCTGCGAGAGACCAAGATTCTCCCCGTACTCAAAGACCTGAAGAGCCTCGATCCCAAGGCCAGGACCACCGCTGCCTCCGCTATCGCTAACATCGTGACGGACACTGAATGCCGGAAGCTCCTTCTCCGCGAACAGGTTGTTCACACCGTTCTCACCGAGACCCTCACCGATAACAACGTGGATGGACGTGCTGCTGGGTGGGAAATCCTCAGGGTTCTTGCTCAGGAGGAGGAGGATGACTTTTGCGTCCACCTGTATCGTCTCGATATCCTGACCGCCATTGAGCATGCAGGCAAGGCAGTGAGTCAATGTATCCAACCGGCAAATTGTTCAGAATACTTACGCATGTCAGATTGTTGAGACACTTACAGCATCGGACCCAGAGTTCTCCAAGCTTCCCAAGGCCCAGCAACGGTTGGCATGGGATATTACATGCTCTTTACTCTCCCTGCTCGGTGCGCTCGCTCTTGCCCGCGACGAAATCCTCGATGCGATCGTTGCGAACCCAACAATTCTGCGCTTTCTCTTCCGCCTTGTCTCTTCAGCTTCCAGCACTCCCGAAGTCCTCGAAGAGACCCTAAACTGCCTCATGACGTTGTCGGAAGATAACCTCAATCTTGGTCAAGCCATTATCGCCGACCAGGAAACTAGTTGTTACGACCAACTGCTACTGTCGAAAAAGACTGGTGGCCCAAGGGGAGTTCTTGCCTGTGGTGTGCTGCACAACGTATTCTCCTCGCTATCATGGCTGGATCACTCCCCTGGTAAAGATGGGGCCTGTGATGCCATCTTAATCCCGACATTGTCCCAAGCATTGGAACAGCTCTCTTCCAGCGGGGCCAAGGCAAATGGTCACGGCACTGCCAATCAATCCGGAATCCTCCATATTGCCCTCGAGATACTGGCTTCCATCGGGTCAAACTTGCAGACCACGCTCGAGAAGGGGAACCGATCTCCGCTTGGCGCGAAGGCTGATGAGGAATGGGGTGGTATTGAGGACGCTGATGCGCCAGATGCTGATGCTATGGAAGTTGACGGGGGGTCCGAGGATGAGAAAGATGACGAGGAGAAGGATGCTTCAGAAGGAGAGTCAGACGATGAAGACATAGAGGACGACATGGAAAAAGTTACGGGGGCTGACGAACCCATGGGCGAGGAAGGCGATATCGATGACTTGCCCACTCTGCGGGAACTGATCCAAACCGCCGTCCCACAACTGATCCGTCTCACAAATATCCCCATTACAAACGACGACGATATCACAACTCAGGCACATGCTTTCTCAGCCTTGAACAACATCGCCTGGACGCTGTCTTGTTTGGAGTTTACAAACGACGAGAACGCCAACATATATGCTGTATGGGCACCTGTAGCAAAGAAGATCTGGACCAAGGCTATCACGCCTGTCCTCGACGCTGATAACGCAGACCTGAACCTTGCTACTCTGGTGACAGGGCTAGCGTGGGCCGTGGCGAGGAGTCTGAACGGCAACACGCGGACTGATGGCACCCAGCACCGCAAGTTCATTGCTCTGTACCAAGCTGCCGCAAAGGCTGGCCAAGGGGAGAGTAATGGAACACAGGGACAGGATGCAGAGGACCAGGACGACCCATTCCAGGGCATTGGCGTGAAGTGTATCGGTGTTCTCGGATCTCTGGCCCGTCATCCTGCGCCCATCGCGGTCAACAGGGAGGTAGGCATCTTCCTGATGACACTGCTGGGTCACGCCGAGACACCCGCCGCCGAGGTGGTCGAGGCACTCAATCAAGTTTTCGACATCTATGGCGATGAGGAGCCCGAGTTCGACAAGGAGGTGTTCTGGAAGGATGGTTTCCTCAAGCACCTTGAAGCTCTGCTGCCGAGGCTCAAGACGATCGCCAAGGGAATCGACAAGCGCAAGGCGCAGGAGTTGAGAACGAAGGCGGACGAAGCAATCTTGAATCTGGGGCGGTTCATCAAATATAAACAGAAGCATGTGCCGCGGTAGCCGGTCAGGTTAGCAAAGAGGATTGTGGGAACCCTTGATGGTGGGAGTAGATACCCTGAAACATAATTCCTTGAAATTTGATAGCATCTTGCGAGACATCCTGGAGTCTCGTGAACTATAACAGCTCTATATATGTAAGATGCAGTCTCGTCGATGAAACGTCAACGGTCTACCTAGACTGAGATGTCGTCTAAGGTAGAACAGCGACCAAGCTCGCTTCGACAAGATAGGTATTAGACCTAGAACCTACGCTTAATATACCCGATATTGATAAGAAGCGTAGGGTTCAGGACTTGGAGATTTCAGACTTGGCGCGAGCTCGGGTTGCCGTCTAAGCAAGCATGGACAACATCAGGAACCGTTGATCTCACAGCAGCGGTAGGGCTGGCCCTCATTTTGAGAGGGAAGCGAAAGCGTGCCGGCCGTTCATCCAACTCTTACCTCACCCCCACGGGGTACCGCCCTGACGAGCGTCTGGTCTCGCGCAGGAAACATGACCTTGGAACCACAGGCCAGAAAATAACTAATTTGTCAGGTTCAGGGAAACGATCGTGTTGCAGTAATAACTCACTGGACTCCAAACTTGCAGACGAGCCGGACGAGCCATACGACGACGCCGCCACCGCTGCGGCGGCACTCCCCAAGCTGCCCCCAGAATTTTTCTTACACGCCCAAGTGTGTATGTCTCCTAACCGATCGGCTTGAGCTTCTTCTTCTTCTTCTTGTCCCCGTCCCCGCCCCTGCCACCCTTTTGGAACTGCCTCCAGCTGTCGATGCGCTGGTCGCGCGTGGCCTCCCAGTCCTCCTCGTGCTGGCGCTTGCGCTTGCGCGCCTCGACCTCCTCGTCCTGCTTGCGCTGCTCGCGGCCCTCCTCCTGCATCTGCGCCTTGACCTGGCGGCGCCGGCGCTGCTCGTTGTCGATGAGCACCATCTTGGTCTTGTCGGCCCACTTGCGCTCAAACTCGGCCGTTTTTAGTTCTGGGCTGTCGACGGTCCACTTGTTCTCGCGGATCAGCAGCATGCGCGCGTCGGCTATGGCCTCGTCGAGGGTTGCGCGGTGCTTCTCGTCCATTAGTTCTGTTTGTGCTTTTTTCAGCCGGTCGAAGGCATCGGGTGCTAGCGGGTTGCGCGTCTTGTCTGGATGGATTAGGAGGGACTTTTTGCGGTATGTGTTCTTGATGTCCGACTCGGGCACGCCGGGTTTGAGGCCGAGGACGGCATATCTGGGCGTGGAGAGGTCTGTTAGAGCTTTGGGTGTATCGCGTGCGAGCGGTTTTTGGTGGGAAGAGATGGACTTACGCGTCTAACCGGAAGGCTTTGAGGATGCGATCTATCTCGGCGTCCTTTTCAAACTCCTTGGCCTCGGATTCAAGCACTTCCAGCGCATCCCTCGTGTCCTCTACCGCCGGCTCGTCTTTGGTCGCCATCGTAGTTGTAGTTAGTCTGTAGAGAGGTCTTTGTCCGAGTTTGCGGGCGCGTTTTGGTCAGAATACACAGAAGCAGAGGCTGAGCTATGTGAGATATACTGCTGAAAATGGGACGTGACGTGGGGGTTAGGAGGGTTAGAGGGGAACAGGAGCACGCGCGCCCGTTGTCGCAGCTGAGATCCCAGCCCAGATTCCCGCCGCCGCGATAAGATAAGAGGCTGCCCCACTAAAAAAGTCGCATCTTTCCCATTCTCTTTTGCAGCTTCGATATTGAATTGGCGGATTACAGTCGGAGGAACGGTGAATTCTCGTCACATACAACCATGAAAGGACGAGCGCCTTCCCCCACCCCGTCCGAGAATGAGGTCGACATCGCGGGCGCCCTCTTTGCCGAGGACTCGGACGACGAAGCGCCGACCACCGTCGCAGCTCCCGACCTCGACTTTGGCGATCTGCTGAACGCCGGCGACGGCTCCGACGGCGAAGATGGCGACGCCGACTACATTGCCTCACTCCAGCGAAAATCCAATAGGAAATCCTCAAACTTGCAGGGAAAGTCGGTCAAGAAGGGCGGTGGTTTTCAGGCCATGGGTAGGTTTCGGCGTTCAGGATTCTCTAACAGCGGAACGCTAATTTTGTTCCCAGGACTGAGCGCCCACGTACTCCGCGCGATCACGAGGAAAGGCTTCTCCGTACCGACGCCGATTCAGCGAAAGACGATACCCCTGATTCTGGACCGAAAGGATGTCGTGGGCATGGCAAGGACGGGTTCCGGCAAGACAGCCGCCTTCGTTATTCCCATGATTGAGCGTCTCAAAGCCCATAGTCCTCGAGTCGGCGCCAGAGCCATTGTTATGTCGCCATCTCGAGAGCTGGCGCTCCAGACCCTCAAGGTTGTAAAGGAGCTCGGCAAAGGGACGGACCTCAAGACGGTGCTGCTGGTCGGTGGCGACAGTCTGGAGGAGCAGTTCGGACTGATGGCAACCAACCCAGATATCATTATCGCTACGCCGGGCCGTTTCTTGCATTTGAAGGTCGAGATGTCGCTCAATCTCTCCTCGGTCAGGTACGTCGTTTTCGACGAGGCCGACAGGCTGTTCGAAATGGGATTCGCTGCACAACTTACCGAGATTCTGCACGCGCTACCTCCTTCGCGACAGACGCTGCTGTTTTCGGCGACACTGCCATCTTCACTGGTGGAATTCGCGAGAGCAGGTCTACAAGAACCTAGCTTAGTGCGTCTCGATGCCGAAACAAAAGTGTCGCCCGATCTCGAAAGCGCATTCTTCTCTGTCATCAGCTCCGAAAAGGAGGGCGCTCTGCTCCACATCCTTCAGGACGTGATCAAGATGCCGATGGGTGCGCCCGAAGGTGCTCAGGAAGATACGGAGCAGGAATCCAGGAAGCGGAAACGCGGGTCGGACAGACCGAATCACAAGGAAAAACCGACGGAGCACTCAACGATTGTCTTTACGGCAACAAAGCATCACGTCGAGTACCTTACTAATATCTTGAAACTCGCCGGCTATGCGGTGTCATATGCCTACGGCTCGCTTGATCAGACGGCCAGAAAATTCCAGGTGGAGGACTTTCGCCGAGGCAAAACCAACATTCTCGTGGTCACCGACGTTGCGGCTCGTGGTATCGATATCCCGGTTCTCGCCAATGTCATCAACTATGATTTTCCTCCTCAGCCCAAGGTCTTCGTCCATCGCGTCGGCAGAACGGCCCGTGCTGGCCAGCGTGGTTGGGCATACGCCCTTGTGCGGGATAAGGATCTCCCCTACCTTTTAGACCTCCAGCTCTTCCTCGGGAGGAGATTGGTTATCGGACAAGAGGAGAAAGACCCGTCGTTTGCACAAGATGTAGTTCTAGGGACTCTTCAGAGGTCTCAGGTCGAAGCTAATGTCGAGTGGGTTAACAAGATTCTGGGAGACAGCGAGGACGTCAAGATGATGCGCGGAGTCACGATAAAGGCGGAGAAGCTTTATATGAGAACGCGAAACTCGGCGTCCAGCCAGAGTGTGAGGAGGGCCAAAGAGGTGATGGCGTCCAAGGGATGGGGCCAGCTGCATCCCCTGTTTGGGGAGACGGCCGCCGTGGCTGAGGACGCCCGCAACAGTTTGCTGGCAAAGCTCAGCGCTATCAAGCCGCAGGAAACGGTCTTTGAGATTGGGCCATCTGGGAAATCATCAAAAAATAAGGCAGCCGAGATCATGCGGGCCATGAGGGCACGAGTCGGACCCCGGAGGCAGAAGAAGGGGGAGGAAGATACGGAGATGGCGGATGCTGACGAACCTGAGGCGCTGAACGGCGATGCATTCGAGAAGTTTGGGGACGAAGAGCCGGAGGACGGTACCGGCGAGTCATGGGAAGAGGAGGATTCCGACTCGGAGCTCGAAGTCACGGTTTCGAAATCGTCGTCGTCCAAGAAGGGGCTGACGTCGTTCGAAGACCCAGAGTTCTTTATGTCGTATACGCCTCGGACGATCAACATGGCCGAAGAGCGCGCATACGGCGTGCACGCAGGCGGCGACAGCTTCGTCACGGCCGCGCGCGAAGCGGCCATGGACCTGAACAACGACGACGGCGGCAAGGCGTTCGGCGCTCCGACGCGGGCAAAGATGCGCTGGGACAAGAAGCAGAGCAAGTACGTGGCGCGATCCAACGACGAGGACGGTTCGCGGGGGACCAAGCTGGTCCGCGGCGAGAGCGGCGTCAAGATCGCGGCCAGCTTCAAGAGCGGCCGCTTCGACAAGTGGCGGCGCGCGAACCGGCTCGGCAAGATGCCGCAGGTCGGCGAGGCCGAGAAGAGCGGGCTCGTGCGTACGTTTGCGTCGGGCCCTGGGAGTCATGGTGGCGGTGGTGGGCCGCGGTACAAGCACAGGCAGGAGAAGGCGCCCAAGGATGCCGACAAGTATCGCGATGATTATCACGTGCGCAAGAAGCGGGTTGCCGAGGCCAAGGAGAAGAGGGTCGGCAAGTATCGCGATGGCGAGGGGAGCAAGAGGGAGGTCAAGGGGGTTACGGATATTCGGAAGGCGAGGGAGTTGAAGGAGAAGAAGAGGGAGAAGAATGCACGGCCTTCGAAGAAGGCGAGGAGGTGATTTGTTTTCTTCTAGACTCTAGATACTGGGAAGGAAGAAGGGGGGGTTGTGAATTATGGATTCTTTTGTGAAATTTTGAAAACTTGGACTGCGTGACTGCGTGCATCTTGGCTGGTGATGGTTACGAGGGACTTCCATACTCGATCGTGGTCACCATAACCCAGGTACGAATCGCTTCAAGAATCCACTGCGAAATCTCGTCGTGAGTATAGGCGGTCTACCTATCCTTCACGAGCGATTTATAAAGTGGGAAATCCCCGCAATTGCCCACCATGAGTTTTTTGGTGGTGCTGGTAGTGGTGATGATGAGGTAAAAAAAGCCTTCCCAATCGGGAAGAATTCATACCCGTCGACCAATGACATCCCGCTCCTTCAGCCTGTGCCTGTGCCTGTCAGATTTGTTGACTTTCTCCCCTTGCCACAGAGCAGCAGTTATTTCCAAATGGATTTTTCGTGTCTCTATTACGTGTCTCCTAACCGTTATGTTTTGTTTTGTTTTGTTTTTGGTATATTTTCTCTTGGTTGGATGCATGTTCCTCTCCACAGTGTGTGAGATCTGCAAGGTCATCGTCACTTTGCATCTGGCGCTTCTGTTTTTATACACAGTGTTCGTCATCTTTTGCTCTGGATTATCATCGTATTTGCCCCCTAAATGTTTCCATCAGCTTTCTTCATTCCACATTTCCGTCGCTGTTCCCTTTGTTACAGCTTGGTCACGTCTCTCGTAAGGCCCCCCAGTATTCCACGCCCAAAGCCCCAGAAACATGAGTATATCGTATCTTGTACTCCATTCATATGCCGAATTTGAGGTGATATATCCTTACTCCCTCCCTACTATTGTCTCCGTGAAAGATGATACCCAGAAAAGGCGCCTCGCTGGCCAAGATATGTCGCAACCAAGCTCCTCCACGCGTGTGATATACGTCATCCTTCCAACATGAACAAATTCTGTTTTGCGTCAGACCGATAGATACCAGTTCATCCTGACCTGTTTCTCCTCTCGGCATCCTTGACGATCAAGTCCCAGTCCGAAAGCCAGACGAACAAATACTCGACGAGAGCCACGCTGTTGATGTTAGCATCTGAACACTTTTGGAAGACAGACAACTCACAGTCCCAAACCGACAGTAACGCCGAACCATAACCCCTTCAGTCCCCAGCCAACACCGAAGCCAAGACCAAACGAGATGGGCAGAGCCACGACGTAGTAGATGATTAGGTTCGCATAACCCCCGAATTCCTGGCGGCCGATTCCGCGGAGCAGACCGTGCGACACGGCCGCCATTCCGTCAAACAGCTGCATGCCGGCGACTACCGGCATCACGGTCGCCACGATCTCGATGACTTCGGGATCGGGAGTGAAAAGGCGGGGGATCTGATACCGGAAGGAGAACAGCATTGTCGCATTGAACAAGCCGACCAGGACACCTCCGGCAACAGTCTACGAAGTCAGCTTGTTTCTATCCCGTTAATACTAGCAGGCGAGCGAAACTCACCACTTTAGCAGATGTCTTGGCCGCGTCGACAAGGTTGGCTCCAATCAGATTTGCTATACGAGTCGATCCGGCAATAGACACGGGGAAGGGAATCTGGAATGTGATCGCGGTCACGGTCATGAGGACGCTCTGCGCAGCCAGCGTCGCAACGCCTATTCTTCCGCAAGCAAGCGTCAGAATTTCAAAGGCAAACCACTCGGCCACGACCATTACCATGCCCGGAAGCGCGAGCCGGATCATGGGCCCCCAGTTCTTAAAAGCCGCCCTGCGGAATCCGCCCCAGGCTTGCGAGCCGTCAACTTTCCAGACGTAAAGGAGCAGCAGCCACGGCAGCATGTTCTGGGTAAGGGCCACAGCCAGAGGGGCACCCCTGAATCCCCAGCCCAGATGCCAAACAAACAGCCAGTTGACAAAGACATTAGTTGGGGCGGCAATTAGGAGGACATATGTCGTGGCGTGGAAGATGCCCTGGGCTTGAACGAATCTCTTGCCAGCCTCGAAGCACATATACGCAGGTACGCCGAGCATCAGGGTCCGCAGATAAATGCCGGCGAGTGCTGCGCTGACAGGATCGATCCAGGTGGCCAGAATCCATTCGGCATTGAGCCAAACGACGATGACAAAGATGAAGTAGACCATGAGGAAGTAGATCATTCTCTGTAACTGCAGTCCCACCAGTTGCTTATGGCCGGAGCCGTAGGCCTGGGCGCAGAGGGTGTCGAGGCTCGTCACAAGGCCCTGGACGGGGGCGTAGCAGGTGATACTGGCTGTCATGGTAGCGAGCGAGACGGCACCGAGCTCGCGGGTGCCGAGACGACCAACGGCAAAAATGGACGTGGCGTTGAGGGAGTACTGCAGGAGGAAGGTGAGAACGAGGGACCTCGAATAGGTTGCAATGGTCTTGGCTTCGCGCTGCCATGTCGTCTTGATCTGGCCTGCTGCTACAGCAGCCTCCCACTGCTCGTTGAGATGCTCATGCTCGTGAGGGGCTGGGGCACCGGATCTGCCTCGTGCCTCTCCGAGCAGGGCGGTCGTCTCGGATGGCTCGACAACGATCCGAGGGGGCGACTCCTCGTCGGTCACTCTCTGGCGGACCTTGGTGCTGAAAAGCCTCTTATATAGAGAGGCTATTGGTCCTTGAGGTTTGTGGGGAGGCTGGTGCTTGGGAGGTAGGATATGGTTGTCCCTGAGGAGCGAACGTTCAGCCTCCCGGCTCCGCGCCCTTTCGAACCGGCTGAGGATTGGCGATTCATCGGCGCCGGCCGGTCCCAGGCTGAGGGCCGGTCTGATGGCGCCAAAAGCAATGCCGCTGGGACGGCGGTAGAGTGTCGGGCCGGGAATGCTCTCGTCCGACTCGGATCCATCGGCCTCGATATCATTGGCGTCGATGTCAAGCTCGTCTGGACATTCTGCGAGGTCGCGTGCTAAGACTGCCTGCGCCAATGGCGAGCCGAAGGGACCTCCAAACTCGGCTGCGACTGGTTGCTTGCCCTTGGTGATGGGTCGACTGGCGCTCGACGGAGAAGCCATGCTACGGGGCAGTTTGGGATTGGCCTGGCCCGAATCCAGTGAGCAGGCGCGGTGCAGCAACAAAGTGATGCACGGTGCAGCGATGCAGCGAGAGCCGGGCTGCAGAAGGTGGGTGTCCAAAGGAGAGAGATGCCTCTTCCCTCGAGACCGAGAGACGTAAAGACTCGACCCTTGAAGACAAGCTGCTTGCCTAGACCTTCCACGGTGGAGTTTGCCTCGACCTAAAATGTTCTGAGGGAAGCAAAATGGGTTTTGACTAAAACTATTTCTTTTCTTGTCCGTCCGCGCCCTGCGGATGTGGGCCGTATCTAGATGTGGGGTTGCAGTTTCCGCTTCCGACCTCGACGCCCCGGCATCCGACAAGTCGGGGAAGACCCTTGCACGACGCCGATATAGGACGCGGCCAGTGTCGTTGTTGCCCTCGAGCGGAAAACAGAAGCTGAAGGAGCTGACGGTGCAGGCGTGTCTTGGGAGACTCAGATAGTGGCACAAAGATTTGGACAACGGCTTCTTGTCATACCCGATCGGAGCAAAGAACAAAGAGTTGGCGTCTCGCCATTCCGATCGAGATGAGATGGACTACCGTGGTCTAGATATCCGGTATCTCTGCTATGTTTGATGCAGTTTCCGCCAAATCATCCCCCAGTTCACTCCGGTTTATACGAGCATAAAACTAATTCCCTTGAGTCATGTTCTGCATTCTGGCAAGACTGCTTTACTATGCTGAGGCTATTCTCAGGATTTGAGAGAAACAAGATACGCATCCAAGTTAATGAGAGTTGATCTGGCGACTTCGTGTCTTCTGCGTTTGTCCGTGAACTTCCAGCCCTGAACCGGCTGCTTCAGTCGCCAATCCTTGTGATGGACACCGTGCCGGGGCAATGCCAGTTGAAAAAGCCATCAATCGCAACCGTAGGAGTGGATTTACGCATGTCGGCGCAGGTATTATTCTCATCGCAAACGAGAAGGTTAAACCCCGTGTCCAATGCCGTGTTATAAATACATTCGGTCGGAGGCACGAGGATATTTTCACCCATGGAGATGAAGTACTCAGTGCACGTACTGGCACTGCAGCCGTTCGTGGATGTGTTGAAGCCGGTGCACAAGCTGACGAGTGGTTAGCACAGTATGTCTGCCGGGTGGGTGAAGGGGAGAGGCTTACAAGACGGCATGGCTAGTACCGAGATGCGCAAGTAGTACGCCAAACATCGTCTTGGTTGAGGCGAACATTGTGAGTCGTATTAAGCTGGGTGGTCGGTTGGATGTGGCTGGTGTTTTGCTAGTTCCAGGTGACGAAGGGCTGTCTGGTGCTAGACTTCTGTTGAGGTCCCCGGATATCTTCTTCCTTTATATATACCGATTCTCATGTTTTGCGTGATTCTGTAGACTGTCTTCTCTCTGGGGCTGATGCTCCCCGGCTTGTCCAGACCGCTCACGTTGTCTCATCTCTTGTATTCTCTCAGGTAGCATATCAGCAACTCAGATTAATGTCGTGATCTAGTCTCGGGGCCAAACTTTGGAGTCTGGAGTTTTTGGACACACATGTATGACCGGGAAACGGGCAAATCATTCGAATAAGCACGCCATACCGTATGTTGATGCGTATACAAGGTTTTACACTACTCAGCAACAGGCCATACCGCGGATTAAGACGTACAATGTATTACACTTCTGAGGCAGTGAACTAGGAGAGGATGTTCGAGGCCTTCGTCGGTCTTGATATTAAGCTCATTATTAGCTACCGTGTAGGTGAGTAAATTTACTGCGAATAGCTACGCCTCAGAGTGGCAGAAAGTCGAGACTAACACGTCGATAGATTGTGTTCTGCTTCACCTGAGCAGGGCCAATTGAGACGACCGACCCCTGGAGATAGTGTTCCTGGTTAGGGGCGACGCCAGAGAGGTGTCAAGACACCGGAAAGGCGCGCAAACGAAGAGTGCAAGCGGTGTAGTCTAGTTGTCTAGATAGACTTGAATAGATGACGCAGATCGCAAGCAGTCAAAAGATGCCGGGGTAGGACTTACTACTCAGTCCCCTCTTCTGGCTGCACTAACAAATAACTAGCCTGCTGCCGGTGCCTGCCACCTGATAGGCCCGCCGATAGCTCTCCGCGTTGACGGGCCTCGGCTGATGGAAGCTTCGATCATGGAGCAACACCAGCTCATGCCAAACCGGCCAAGCCAAAGCCACCCCAAGGCTACTCGAACCTTCGATCTCCAATCCCATTCTCAATCCGGTCCATGGCGACAGGAAAGTATCCAACCTGAAAGGATTAACAACAACAACACTCCAGAGATCATCGAACAAGCTACCAAATACTCCGACCGCGTTCCGTGCAGCGCCCACGGCGGCTGAATCTTAATCGCTACCAACTTCCCGTCGACACTCAGCTCGATGGCCCGTCCGCAGACCCTCACGCTCCCCCTCATCACGCTCCCCCGAGGTAATGTCCTTCTCCCCGGCGTGGTGCAGCGCATCGCTGTGTCATCGACGCGTCCCGACATCGCCTCGCTTCTCGCCGCCGTCTACACGCGCGCCGCCTCCAAGTCGCCCAACGCTCGCATCGATTCCATCCCCATCGCCTGTGTGCCCCTATCCTCGCCCCTTCTCGGCCCCAGCGGACAGCTGCTCATCAAGGATGGCGACCAACCGGCAAAATCAGACCGCCCCGACGCCGACCCGAGCAAGCCGACCAAGGCCGACCTCTTTGCATGGGGCGTTGCCGCCAAGATCACCGGCGTCGAAGGCCGCGGCACCGGCGAGTTCACCTTGCTCGTAGAAGGAGTCGCCCGAATCCGCATAGATAAGTTGTTTTCGGACAAGGCATATCTGGAGGTCAAGGTGTCCTACTATCCTGAGGCTGGTACGCTGCTGCCCAACCTATACTGTCGTGAAGACCACGCTAACCGCCGCCAGAACTTTCGTCGCTGGATGCTCCCCTCGAGCAGCTTTTCGTCCGTCTAAAGGTTCTATCGCAGGAATTGGTCGCCATCCTTAGGTTTTCTGGTATCCTACCGCGCGCTGGAAGCACGCCGGGCCTGTCTCCGCTCCTCGCTCGGCGCCTAAGCCTCTTCATCAACAAGCAGACGCAACCCGGTGCCCTGGCCGACTTCATGGCGAACATTATCGAGTGCTCGTATGAGGAGAGGCTCCAAGTGCTGGCGCTGCTCGATGTCAAGGACCGTGTAGTCGTGGTGATTGAGCTTCTGGGGAGGCAGGTGGGTAATATCAAGAATAACATGAAGCTCACCGACACCACAACCATGGACATGCCGTTTCCCACCGGTCCTGATTCCGCCAAGGAGATACAAATTATTCGAAAGCCTGCACAGCCTAGGATGCCCCCCAAGGTCACGACCATGACCTGGAGTCCTTTTTTACCGAGCATGTTCGGCCCCATGGGCCTGCCCGGTGGTAATCCAGATGCCGAGGAGGCAAATGAGATTGAGGAATTAAAAAAGAGACTCGATGCCGCCAAACTGACACCCGAGGCTGCCAAAGTCGCCGATAGAGAGATCAAGAGGCTCCAGAAGATACCTCCCGCACAAAGCGAGCACGCCGTGATTCGAGCATACCTCGAGACGCTCGCCGAAATTCCCTGGTCTGCGACTACGAACGACCGCCTCGACCCTCAGACTCTCACCAAAGCGAGAAAGCAGCTGGACGATGACCACTACGGTCTGGAGAAAGTCAAGAAGCGCCTTCTAGAGTACCTTGCAGTCCTGAGGCTGAAACAATCCATCAACGACGATGTGGATGCCCAGATCAAACAAGCTGAGCAGCAAATGCCCGCGCCAGAAGCCGTCGGGGGCGAAAACGGCACGCGGGCAGCGCCGGATACGAGTCTCGAAGAGAAGATCAGGGCTAACAGCGCGAAGCTCGAGGTGCTGAAGAGCAAGCGTATGGTGGATAAGTCCCCAATTCTCCTGCTCGTCGGTCCTCCAGGTGTCGGCAAGACAAGCCTCGCACGCTCGGTCGCGATTGCACTTGGCAGGAAATTTCACCGCATTTCCCTCGGTGGTGTCAGAGACGAGGCCGAAATTCGTGGTCACAGACGCACGTACGTAGCGGCCATGCCCGGACTCATTGTCCAGGGGCTGAAGAAGGTCGGTGTAGCGAATCCGGTTTTCCTCCTGGATGAGATTGACAAGATCGGCCGGTCCAGCAACCACGGCGACCCGTCAGCGGCAATGCTCGAGGTGTTGGATCCCGAGCAGAATTCCGCCTTTACAGATCATTACGTCAACATACCGATCGACTTGAGCAAGGTGCTCTTCATCGCCACGGCCAATAGTCTCGATACCATCCCGCCGCCGTTGCTGGACCGCATGGAGACCATCTTCATTCCTGGCTATACCACATTGGAGAAACGGCATATCGCTACCCAGCATTTGATTCCGAAGCAGGTCCGGGTGAACGGCCTCAGGCCGGACCAGGTGGTCTTCCCAGAGGAGGTGGTGTCCAAGGTTATCGAATCCTACACCCGAGAGGCTGGGGTTCGGAATCTGGAACGCGAGATCTCATCGGTTCTCCGTGGCAAGGCTGTGGAATTCGCCGATGCAAAAGACTCCGGTCACCTGGAAAGGTATCAACCGACGCTCACGGTGGATGATCTGGAAAAGTTCCTGGGCGTCGAGAAGTTCGAGGAGGAGATTGCCGAGAAGACGAGCCGGCCAGGGATCGTGACGGGCCTCGTAGCATACAGTTCCGGGGGCAATGGCAGCATACTCTTCATTGAGGTCGCCGACATGCCGGGCAAGGGCACGCTACAGCTAACGGGAAAGCTGGGCGACGTGCTGAAGGAGAGCGTCGAGGTGGCACTGACATGGGTCAAGGCGCACGCATACGAGCTGGGCCTGACACAGAGTCCTACAGAGAACATTATGAAGGACAGGAGCATCCACGTGCACTGCCCGTCGGGATCCATCCCCAAGGACGGACCCAGCAGCGGCATCGCGCAAGCCATTGCCTTGATCTCGCTGTTTTCCGGAAGGGCGGTACCGCCTACCATGGCCATGACGGTAAGCTTCTTTTCTCTTTTCGGCGTGGTGGGAAATCCTTGGGATATCATTGGCACACAAATGTCATTTTACGTGCGTTTCGCTTGGCACCACTTTCGTTGCTGACACGACGTGTAACCAGGGCGAAATCTCCCTCCGCGGACGCGTAACGGCGGTAGGGGGTATCAAGGAGAAGCTCATCGGAGCGTTGCGTGCCGGGGTCAAGACAGTGCTGCTGCCGGCCCAGAACCGAAAGGACGTCAAGGATCTGCCGCGTGAAGTGATTGACGGCTTGGAGATTATTCACGTCAGGTATGCACGACATCCTTCTAGTGCTGTCTCGTTTGGGCTTGTCTCGTGTGACTGTTTCCGTTGCTAACGGTCATCCTAGTCATATCTGGGAGGCCATCCGCTACGTCTGGCCGGATGGCTATTGGCCCAGCGAGGACGAAGTCCCTGCCGTCCAGAGCAAGCTGTAATTTCGAACATGTGTTTTGAGTATTGTTTGTTTGATACTGCATAAGCGAGTCCTCGGACGAGACGGACGGGTACATGGCATTGGGAGCGTTAGGCATTGTCCCTTTTTCATTGTTTTGTCAGCAGGTTAGATTGCATTGGGAAAGATTGTCCAAGCATAGCATATACAGAAGGTATTTAGGGGTTATGCCATGGAAGAAGAAACGACAGCATTGTAATGTAGATAAAAGACACTGGTTTCCCAACCAACCTTGGGGGTGATGGAAGAAGCGGACTCTCGGTGGTTAGATCTCGTTGATGACGGAGAATGAAACAAACGGTGCAGACCCCGACACGTTGCTCAGAGGACGTCAAATTTCCGTTTTTGTATTATGTGAACACACAGTCGATTAGGAACTTGTCGAGCGATTTGATGTTGAATGGGACATGTGCCCCTCTATGTACAAGAGGTTTGATACTCAGGATGAAAGATTTGTATGTTTTCTTTCTCCTCAGGGTTAGTCAGGGCATGGATGGATGATGGATGGATTGGATGGATTATAAGTCGAACGCTTGGCGTGTGTTTTGTGACTATATACCTACCTACCTACCTAGGTACCGATGTGAGTAAGGTAAGGTATGGAAGTTCCTCTCTCTCTCTCTCTCTCTCTCTTAGGAGGTAGGTATTTAGGGTGATGATCTTGTGAAATGGGTTGTATTTTGTATTTATTTAGGAGGACGGGGATTGTTTCTTGAGATTGGGGGATGTTATGTGTTATTAAGGTATTGGCGTGGTTACTTGGTTTTATTTGACTGGGTTGGTTTGGGTGAATGGGGGGTGGGTGGTTTTTGTATCTTTAGACTTTTACAGGTATATATATAATATGTACACTACGGGAGGTTGGCGAATTATTGGTTGGTTGAGTTGAGAGAGAGTTGGTAGAAAAGGGGAGATGGGGAGATTTTGGTTTTGTTGGAGGTTATCTTTGTTCCCCCTTTTTGTTGTTATTGAGGATTGGTTATCGTCGAGTAACTAAGAAGACGATGCACTGTCTATTCTAATGGCGACGGTGTATTTCATTTGCGTAGATCCCTTTGTCGGTACCTACCTAAGTAGTTTCTTGATATTTCCCCTGGACGGAGGTAAACTAACTATCTACCTACTTTCACATCCGCCCTATGTTGTTTGTATATATATACGAGTCGGTAGTAACCAGATCAGATATGTATCTTACCCAGCTTATGATGACCCACCACCACACTGTTTCCTCATGATCCTGCAAGATCAGAGCCGGGCGGGTAGTCGGGGGTGATCCTTCACCTCCGTTCCAATGCTTGTTCTTTGTGAGACTAGACTTATCTTTCCATCGCGCGCATTCATCAAATTTTGTGTCGTGATCGGACGGGTATCAAATTTTACACCCCGATACTTGAGAAGAGGGAGGTAGGTAGACGGCCAGCCCCTGCCAAGAGCATTCGATCCCGTTGCGTGCCGTGGTCTTTCCCAGAATGTGTAGGTACGTCCCATGGTCCGGTCATCGGGATATTGGCTATCTACCAGTTTTGTATGAGTGGGTACCTAACCTACCTACCTTGGTACAGTACTTACCTACTCGAGGGCGACCCGTGATTCAGGGTGCTCCTGACTAGAAATAGGGGGCTGGTTGATGCTCTGCACATTTATGGTGTTAGAAGAACCTCGACGATGCTGAATACTCGGCCTAGGTAGGCGTAGACATCTAAATCCCGGTAAACCTCCTGGATACCTACCCTTCGACATTGTCCCATCATGGTCCCCGCCAGGCTCTCACCGTTTGTGAACTTCCTACCAAGACAACGGAGAAGAAACAACAGCCGGCGACATCTAGAAACCGCCACCCGCTCCGAGTCCTGGATTCCGGCCAAATCACATGGTCGGAGATTGACACACAAGCTCGGTTCCGGGCCGGTTCCTGCTGCGTAACCAGCTTTTGGTTTAACATGGGTATCGCGGCGGGTGTGACGGTTGCGCTCGGTGGCCTCGATCTCTATCTCCCAGGGTGGAGGGATCCGAGAGAGAGAGAGGAATGGGACACACACGTACTCCCACTCCCACCGGTATCGCGCCTTCTTTGACCACAGTACCCCTATGACTCTTCAAACCAATGTATCATCCAGGTCGATAAGCGCGGTATGGTCTCGGTCGGCCAAATTTGGTCATGTCTGGTAGCAAAGCTGCATGCCGGATATTCGAAGGAGAAGGGAAGATGATAGGAGGAGGAATTTGGTCTTACGAAACCGCAGTCATAGCAACGCGCAACCATTGTGCACACTATCCCCTGTCAAGCGAAGCCACTCGGCCCCCCCTCGGTCACTGTCGTACAGAGAGTCCGTCACTGTCATGAACTCTCGGGCCGGAGTTTAGCTTAAGCGTGACACTTGCGCGAATGTAGACCCAACGAGCTAGAAATGCTGCCTCCCGTGGGGCATAGCCAGGATGCACCCTCCCGCCGGCAGATCGATCTGACACGCCACAAGATGCCACGATGCGCTCGGCGTCCACCATGGGTCGCACCTTGTGCGTGGTGTGCAAGCGGCAGCGGCACCCACACCCCTACCTATTGATGTCTGGACGGCGGCGGCAACCGCTGTTTAGTTCATTCTGGGTGACAAGCGTTGTTGCATCATGAGAGAGCTTTTCCGAGTACTGAGAGGCCTCGCGCGCCGGAGATTTCGATGCCCCCTGATACCTAGATAGAGACATCCTACACACAAAGGTTCATTGAGCCAGCGAAGCACCAGACAGACTTCTTCATATCAGCTCTACGCTCACCCCGTGGTATTGTACTTCCACGCCGGCCGATAGCAGTTGAAAAAAAGATTTGGATGTGCAGCCTAAACAGTGTGGTGAGGCGACACGACAGAAAAGAGAGAGAAATGAGGAATCAAGAACCTTACAGCCTGAACATTCGGGACAGCAACCGGGCCAGCCGAGGGAGGAGACACGGTCCTAAATAAAGAGACGGGGATCGTCCCAGTCGGCGGAACTCTGTGGCAGTTGACATGTCCAATGTCCGTCTAGCTTTCATCCATGTTTTTCTCCGAAAACCGCCTGCCTGTCCAAGGCGGGAACCGTTTCACGTTGGGACGCGTCATGACGCTTGGCCGTGGCCCTGTTGCGAGGTAGAGAGAGAGACCGGTGTTATCGGAGTAAGCTGAACACACTCTCTATCTCGATTGACGCCCGAACATAATAGATATCGGAGATCTACAGACGTAAGGTACGTCGGGAGGTGGCCGATTGTCCAGGAGCCACGGCGGCCCGTTTGAGTGTCTCGAACCGATAGACACAGGGCCGAACACATCGTCCCATGTCTCAGTTTATTTCCCTGGTGGCGTGCCGTCTACACCACCGTCTATGTCTGGGGAAGAAACCCATCTGTTCCCGGCTGTCTCTGTCTCCAACACCAGGGGTAGGCAGGTAGGTAGCAACGGGCAGAACTGTAATAAGCGAAGAGAGCGTCCGCCCCGGCCTCCTGTGGTATGCTGAATTCCCTAGCCAGCGGACCGGTTGACTCAAGACCAGTCCCGGAACCCGGTCCGCCACACGGGTGCGTCCAAGACCAAGCTCTCAACACTCTGGCCCACCACAAGTCTGGTTGGCCGGCCTATACGTGCCATGCTGTGGCTGTCTGGAACACCGGGCCCTGGGCATACGGGGTGCGGACAGCGGAAGCGCCCGAATTGGAAGTGACAAGGAATAGATAGAAAATGGTTGTTGGGTAGTTAGATTTGATATGCGTGTATTTTGCTCTGGTTCCCACCCGGCCTGCCACTGCTAATTCCACCAATCCTGGACCGCGCCTTCGGTCCGGCTACCGAGTATCATAGCTTATCCACAGCATGGCTGACGTCAAGGTAGATATTGGATACAACCCAACCTGGCCGCCTCTGGGCATCCTCCACCGTAGCCTGTTTACTTGTTGCACGCCAAAGGTAAGCTGGCTGTCAGCAGAGCTAACTTCAGCCGACAGTATGGCCTTTGCCTTGGGAGTGTTGTAGACCCAAGAATAGATCTAGAGTATATTCTCACTCTCTTCTCCCGCGTCACAGTGTCCTACGGGACCGAAATTGAAGGGGAAGACGGCAACGCACGTCAGCTAGCCGTTTACAACGACTTGGATCGCTGAGAGACACTGCAGATCCCAGGGCAGAAAACCGCATAGTGTGGAAAGCAGGCCGGAAGCTATCATTAGAACATGGAACGATCCAGTTTCATCTTATACTCTCGGGAGGGCACCGAAGCTCTCTACCGACGGCCACGTGAGAGAGGACACCAAAGGTGATCATCTGAAGAGGAGGTGCGGTACCATCAGATCGACCAACCTCGTGGTGACCGGCGCCGTACCAGGAACATGTAGCTCCCGGTATGGCTTGCTGGCCATGATATGATGGTGTGGATCCTTCCTTGGGGAGCTTGGTGCCGATGACTGGGCGGCGGGCTCGAGGACGGATCCCAGACCCGGGATCCGTGCCTGTATAGTACCGAAGCCGAGCCGCACAGTCGTCGAATTCTTCCGTCGGCCCAGGGTCTCGTCAGAGGTTAATAGCACGTCCGATATTGTACACTACAGCAGGTGTGTGCTGCTCCGCAAATCCCAAACAGCTAGTAGCCAGGCCCCAGACCCAGGTCCCAGCGCCGCGGCATAAAGGCCCAGCAAAAGCGTGCGGCCGGCCACACTGCGGGCCAAGCACTTGAACCGGATCTGGGACAGGACGCGGCGCAATCGCTACCAAACTGTTGCCCCAACCTCCCTGTCGATTGAGGAGAGCCAAGAATCGTCTATTGTGTGCTCATCGCTTCTTGTTGCCCGCCCTGTGGCTTCTTCTCCTGGCCGGCCTCGTCCAGATCTGGGGCCGGCACGCAGCATCTCGATGTTGTCCAGGACTGCCCATTTGGACAGATGCTGCCGCCAGTCAGAGCAAGCACGGCAAGGTGGTACATGCATCCGGTACCCTGCAGGCATGCCATTGCAAGCTGAAAGAAGTGGCGGGGAAGCACACGTCGATCCGTCACTGTTGCTGCAAACTGCATCCCAACTCGCTGGTAACTCGGACGCGCCCTTTTGCTTTGGGCCCTCGAGTTGAACAAACTGGCATATAGCAACTATCTCCTGTGCCACCTGGACGAATAGGGCCTCGTGGCTCTGTTCGAGGCCGCTCGCTGCCCGGTCCAATTGGACGACCTGGTCAACCTTCTCGACATGGGCTTGCGGGAGTCAAACGACACGTCGATCGCACTTGCAGTTGCTCGCCTACATCATATGTACTTCCTGTGTTAAAATATCATTTTTTTGGCCGAAGGAGGCCCTTGGCGTGCACGATCCCCTCCTTGTGCTGTGGCGCTGTGGGGACCGACGCTCGAATCGACGAGGTTAGGTAACGGGTCCTGGACTCCTGGTGTTGAAATTTCCCGACGACAAAAGGCCAACAGCAGAGCAGCTAGTAGAGCGCCCCCCCGTCAAGACACCCCTCTCACAGATGGACTTGCCCGGTTTGCCCATGGTCGGCCGAGAGACTCAATGTGCCTAACTACTCGTGGCCAGAGGAGGAGGAGGAAGAGTTGCGAAGCCGTGATGTTCCAGTTCCCATTCGAATTGCCAGATCCGGAAACCTGAAAGTGACGATGCTCAAGATGGGCTCGGACACCCAATAATCAACGTCCGGCACCCACCGAACCCGCGCCTATCTTCTTTGGACGCCTCCGTCGCACGACAAACGTTGACGGCCTCACAATTTATTCATGCGTCAGGTGCGGCAGCATCCTTCAGCAGGTGAGCGGATCGCTGCCCGTGCATGTCTCGAAGACGAATTTGGGCAAGGCTGTGAGGGGAAGCAGGGAAAAAGAAAGTGCTCTCCGTCCCACCCCCTGCCTCGCCTTCGGAGGGCTTGGGGGAGCCTCATGGCCCGGTCGATCATCTTTCCTGAGACGCCGGGTTCCACGTTGCACAGCACAAGGGTAGAAAGTAGATTTTTAGGGTGGAGAAGCAAAGTTGACGACAGCGCCGACCAAGGAGCCACCAATGCTTGCTTTTTTTCGGCCACCTGCCAGGTCCTGGGCCTCCTCCCCGAACCTAAACCTCAACGCCTCTCTGGGCACGAGTGGGGGAGCCTGACAAGGAGCGGGAAGAGTCCTGATTGGCGACGGCCGATTTCGTTGAGAGCCAGTCATCCAACGACAGCCGTCGCCGTCACCATCACTTGTAAACTGCTGACCCTGACCCGACGAGCTTGCAAACGGCTGGCCGATGCTGACTGGCCAGTCGGCCGTGGCTTTATTAGACGTCGAGCTCACGCTTGCCGCCATGACGAGCTGACATGGCGTAGATCAACTCTATGATGGATCCGTGGTCGACGGGATGGATCGCTTGTCTGGCCACAGAGCCAATCCGGGCTCCCGGGAGGTATAGCACAGAAAAGAGACGGTCCTGATCCCGAGGTACACGTCTCCTGACTGGGCTCGCAACTCGACCCTCATCAAAAAAAAAGCTGGAATCTCCTTTGCGGACCGGCAGATGCCCTCCCGGTAATGGGCCACCAGGTTGAAAGTGTTGCGGCGCCTGCGGGACGCAGCGAACCCCAAGTCAAAGCGCTGTATAAGTCTCTTTTCGGGTGCTCGGTCCATGTCAGCCAAAGTGATATGTGACACCATGTCTTGGGCGAGACTCTGTTCCGACAGCGTCGGTACATCAATGAACCATATCTCCGGACGTTGCATCCCCGCAGTCTTTCACGCTCGCCAGCAAAGCCGAGGTTGAGAGCTTGGCGGAAGCATGTCGGGGTTCGGCCGGGGGGCCGCCTCGTCCTGGGCTAGGTAGTGAGACCCGAACTCCTCCAGCAAGAAATCGCTCCCGCGGTGCTCCTTGTTCTGGTGGCCCCTGGCTTATATTACCTCAATTAAAGGGCTGAACAGTTCCAGCCGGGATGCGACATGGGATCTTGGTCGTGGGACATGGAGGATATTCGGGCGGCCCATGGTGGCCCATGCTCAAGCTTCCAGTGATCGACCAGAAGACTACAGCGCGATGTCACCTTCCATCATCAGATGGATTTGTCTCAGAGAGACCAGTCTGGTCCAAGCGGCAAGCGAGAGACAATTGTCGAAGCAGCAGTAGCCGACTGCAATGTGCCCAACGAAATAGTGTTGCATCCCGTCCCGAAGCAGCTGCGGATGTCAGGCACGCCCAAGACGCGACCTCTGACAGCGCACGTGTCGGAGAGTGGTGAGTAACTAACCGAGAAGTGGGTGTGGATGAGGGGGATGAGCAGCAACATCGGCGACTAGCAGGGCCTGCAGCGAGACTCTTCGTAGCTTGGGCGATCTGCCGCTGTGAGGAGTGTATGAGGAGGGTTATCTCGCTCTGTGAATGGCGGCCTGACGCGCGTCTGCGTGTGAAGTCCGAATGGCGGGATCTCCGCTCATCATCGTCCGCTCATAGCCCGACATATAGGTATCGTTCGAGACCGATGGTGCTGTTGTGATGGAGAACGAACCGAAGGGTTGAAAGTAACGCTGCTGGTGTCGTCGGGACATGTCTGCGAGCTCTAGGATGCTGGTGTTGTATTAGTGTGAAATAACCAAGCCCGTCTTCTCTCACCGTTAGTCAGTCCGAAAGCGCCCTCCGGAGAAAAATATCTTCAGAAGCTCACCCCCGCTCCGCTTTTGCTCGGAATTTTTTTTTCAACCGCGAGGGAGATACGTAGATCAGATGAATCTTGAAAGCAGAAGCCCGAGGCTGAACGAGGGGGTGTGCACAGGGCAATTCCTAGCTCCCCTGGCAGTGCGGAAGTGGCTCTCTGACGCGAACCTCTGAATCGTCTGCTAGACCCCCCCCCCTGGTTCGTTGGCTGGCCGAAGTCGTGGCCGCCGACGCCCCAAGACCCTGACGCCTCTCGCCTATCGTTGGGACGGGATGAGACACTGAAAAGATGACGTGGACCATGGTGAGCTGAGATGCAAGGTGTAACTCCAACACCAACCGGATCAAAAGGGGATCGACATCGACGAGCCAAAGCTCAGACGACTCGGTTGGAGTTTAACAGGTACCAAAGCACAGCAAGACTTGGCCGCATGAATGCACAGTCGAACGCCTACCGAGCTGGCGCAACCTCTTCCTGCGTCGTTCGACTGGCTGTCGAAGAGCAGAGCTGGCGGGACGGAAATGGGATGGACGACGAAAAATAATTCCGCCATCTTGATTCTTCTTTCAAGAGGCGCCGCTTATTATTTGATCAGGCTGATCCGCTCCAGCCCGGGGAATCCATCCCACCAATGCTGTCCGTCACCGAGTCGTCGTCGTCGTCGTCAGGTCTAGCTGCAGACAATCGGGCGATTTCTTGCTGGCTAGCCCTGCTCTCAATGCCTTGTTGCAACTTCCGGCATGGGTTCTTCCTAGACAGAAATATCCACGCAGCGTCTCGGAAGTGCCCTTTTGACGCGGAAGAAGGGGCAGATAGAAGATCGCAGATAAACGAGACGCACAGTCTGCCTCATCCATGTGGAGGGTTGATGGTACGGGTGCGGCAGAAGAGATAAGGTGGCCTATAACACAGGTCGCCGACTTATAGTACCGGACTGCAATCCTGGACAGCGTCTGGGGTTGCCGCTTCCATTGGCCACCAGGAAGATTTCGTCGTCGCCCATCACGCTGTCGAAGCTGGGCTCTCGGGCATTGAACCCCTGGCGGCAGACTGTCAATCTTCAATGCCTCTTTCATCAACATCGGACGGACAGGGCTTGCGTGAGGAGGGACCCGTCTTGGCGCACACCGAGCTTTAAGATAGCCTTGCGAGTGTCAATTTGCGAAGGAGCCGAGTTTGTCCCCGTCCTCGAAAGTCTCCGAAAAGCTTTGACAGACGGCGTGGTAGACGGGGTAGCTCTGAGCATCTCATCTTCGGCAGTGTGATAGCGTTAAGATTAGTACGCCTCCCAATGTGTTGGCTACTTGTATCAGAGGGTGGCTTCCCGCGGTACCCAGATCGACTTGATGTCGCACACTTCCCCGCCGAAATACTCGCTTGAAGTAGGAGTGCCAACGGCCGAACTTGTTGGGGCATGCTTTCCTGATGTCAGTTTGGCCATTAGAAATCCTCGCCCAATCGAAATTCTTGTGCTGCGCTCTGCCCCAGTCCTCGACCCGAAACCAGGTGCCTGTCTGCGAAGGACAAACTTGGGATTGGACCCTTCTCATGCTGGGCCAACATCATGCAGCCGCTGCATGTCGCTTCCAACGTTGCTGTCTTGACTAGTCTTGGTCGCGGGCATGCTTCCGCCATTGGGTTGGTACGTACTGTCCTAGGCAGTAGATAACCACTGTGCTGTAGACCTGCCCTGCCTGCAATGTGAAGAGACGGTCCGGCAATCCTGAAAATGAAATGATTCGAAGTTTGGAGTTGCGAAACCTGCTCCCCGCTCTCGGCGGTGAATGTTATGAACGAGGGGCTATCAACCTTATACATGCAGAGAGATATATGATCATCGTCCCATGTTCAGCCGGCGCTAGTTAGCTGTCGACGTCTCCGCCAAGGGCAGGAGTGGATCTTAGGAGATTTTCCACAGCAGCGCCGGACACAGACTGCGGGTGTGTGTCTCGCTGTAAGAGGCCTGGTGTAGGATGCCGTGGTAATGCGGCATCCTGGATCACACACCAGCAAGTGACACGAGATAGCGAGAAGCTGGCTTCTGGGAAATGCGTTGGAGCTGCCGCTGGCTAGGGAGGGAGTTCACCGTGTCTGCCAATGATGTGCCCTCTTGCCGGCCGTCTTGATCAGATGGAGTCGCCGATGACATGTGCTTGAGGGCGGGAACGATTGGCACGAGTCAGCCCAAGCTCAGACTCGCGGGCCCCGTTGTGATTTGCATATCGAACTCCTTCAACAACTCGTGTGTGTGCTGCTGTGGTGGTCGAGGAGGGAGCTCTTATCGTTGATGCGGCATCCCAGCCGATTGACGCCAGCAACAACCCCCCTTCCCACCCCCCCCTCCTCGCTCCCTAATTCGGCTAACCGTCTCTCTCCTAACTCGCCGCTCGCCGTGCAACCCAAAGCTCGCTCGGGGTACCAGCAGCCAAGACACCACTGGCGCCCTCCTGCGTCTTTGATGTGCAGAATAGAGGTACTCACTCGGTGGTGCGGGACGGCGGGGAGCAACGGTGATGGCCCAAGGTTGCCCCTTACGGCATAATCGTTCCTGAACATCCCCAATCCCAACAGATGCTGTCTTCCGTTCTGGGCCGGCCATGCCGCACTTTATCTGGTCGGGTGCTCCTTGCCAGACCGTCTCATTTAGAATACCAGCAGAGACGGCCTGCCTCGCTGCTGCTGTCATGTGTTCTAGAAGATCTCCCACAGCCTGAGCCAGGAGCAGAGAGACTCGTCGCTCTCAGATCAGGGGGGCGTGAGTGCAGCCCGTTCCCGCAGCCGCGCGCCCCGTTCCTGGACAATGGCAATGGCGCATTTATCTTCTGGCAGCAGCAGCACCCTTGAGACGTCATCCAGCTCCAGCGCATCCCAAAACGTCGTCGGCTCGACATCCTTAGCGATGGCTCTGGCCAGACCATTGTGAATTGTCCTTCTCATCTCGTCTCGAGCCGGGCCCTTCCTGCCAACGTGGCATTGAGAATCCCGGTGATCAAGATCAACAGCCGCCCCCGCTCGCATCCACATCCTCCCGGGGGGGCAGCTTGGCCGCAGAGTGATCTCGGCGACTTGGTCCTGGTGCACATCCGTCCTGGTTACCGGTGCCGGGCCTGGTACTGACACTGACGCTGACACGGACACGGACACTCGACCACGGACGCGCGACACACACACTCTCTCAAACACTCGCACTCACACAGCTCACACTCACACACACATACACACAGGCGTCCTGAGGTTGCGGTGGATCCAAATTGCGCTGAACCAGTCTTATTGTCTCCGGGCGAGGCAGCGGGCGCAGCGCAGCGCATTCTGTCGAGGTGTCCATAGTCCGGTCAGGGGCCGACGGACGGGCGAAGCGGGCAGGCAATTGGCGCGGTGTGCCCAATAACTAGACTGACGCCATCGTCCTCCAGCGTGGTAGCACCCGCAACACCGGACAGGTGCCCCTCCAGCAGCAGCAGCATCAGCAGCAGCACCAGCAGTGCCCCCGTCGCGCCGGCACTGAGTGGTGTACCTAGCGCACGCACGCCCGGCCGCCCCTAGCTAGGTAGCTAGCAAAGCTGTCAGTCATCATATTTTAACCGCAACAGTCGAGGTACCTGGGGGGCGGTTGGAGGCGCCCGGATCAAAGTACCCTTTCCCTTTCCCTTTCATTGCGGAGACAGGCTAGCCAGTCCTCGACCCCAGGTGGCAGTCTGTGCCCTGGTGCGGCGACCGGGGGGGCTTGCTGGCATTGCGGACTACCCTTCGATTAGCGGTCATCCATGGCCGGCCGTCAAACCGGGGTGCCCTGACCCACGACCATCCTTGCTCCATCTGGCCCCAATGCCAATTGCGCCGTCGTCTTTAAGTCGCACAAAAACCTCGCCGTGCCACTGACACCAAATCTCTCTCAACTGACCGACCCGACTCTCTGCCCAGCCTGCAAACCCCCGAGCTGTCGTTCCCGAGGATCGTGGAAGACGCGAGACGGATCCCCACGGCTGCTCCCTGCGTGCCCCGGGCTGCCAATCCACTCGTTCAACACTGCCGTCTGGCGAGACTGGTCAGGGCCTGCAGCTCCCCGATAGCCTCCACCCACCACACGCCAACCTTCCACCACCGCCCACACAAAGAGCCACCGCTGTATGCCGTACCACGGCGCCCCCTGGCCCTTCTGACTTGGGACCCGCTACATCTTGTGCCACCCGCCGTCTTGGATCCTCGGCCTCGTCTGCTGTCTTGACCGACGTCGTCGAACCCTCGGCCGCATACTTCTCCCTCCTCACCCTGCCGGGCGGCGCTGCTCAACAAGTGGGCCTGCCGGGTACCTCGAGGGCCTAGCACCCTCAGCGACCTTGATTCCCTCGTCCGGGACGAACGGCGGCGCTGGTCTGTCCGCGACGACACCATCTCCAAACAGCCGCAGCCTAGGAATCGAATCGCCAGGAGCAGCTCACGATACCGGCCATCGACACGACGGTTCTCGCTCATCGGGTAATGTCGGTGCTCACCCGTACGTCCGGGGTACGGTTTGGTTGTTCGTCCGCGTCTGTGGAGACTATCTTGTTGCTCAGATCCACGCAGGCACCGTCTAGAACAAGCCGTCCAGGCGACCTGGCCGCTTCGGCTCGAGCGGCGAGAGGCCTCGCTCTATGCAGGATATAGACCACCGAAACGAAGAATCGAGTGCCTCTGTCGGTCACCGCCGAGGCGTTTCGGAACTGGCACGCTTTGCTCTCGACCTGACCTGGGCCGGAGCAGCAGACTCTGAGAGTGCTGCTCGTTTGGGGAGCTACCCTTCTCCGCCCATGTCAGGGTCTCCACCGCTCCCCCGGAAAGCAAGCCAGGAGGCCGCCGAGAGGATTCAGGGAACGGCATATCAGGCGGCGACACAAGATGCTTATCGCGGAAGCCTCGGGGCCGCGGGCGACGAGAGAGCGCAGACCGCGGTCCCGGTGCCCCCGAGGGCTTCCCCTTCCGGCTCTTCAGCGTTACCATATTCTTACCCACGACTCGAGGGACCGATGACAAGACCTCTGCAGTATCCCCAGCAGCTCGGGGCTGGCGCGCCCCCCAATCAGCAAACATACGGTCCAACTCACGGGGCTGCCCCGACACCGTCGCTGCCTGCACCTCAGTCATTTACGGCGCCGGTGCAACAGCAGTCTCAAGACCGGCCGTCCTCTCCCAAGCCTCAGCGGAAGACAAAAGGGCATGTCGCTTCCGCGTGTGTGCCTTGCAAAAAAGCTCATCTCCGGTTTGTTTACCCCCCCGACGGGTCGGCACCATGCCTTCCATGGTTCGGAATGCTGACTGCTACCAGATGTGACGGTACGTAGCGCAGGCCGCTATTTTTCCCATTTCGTTGCAATATAAGCGTGGAGAAAAAACCAGGTGCAGGTTCGCGGCACTAAACCTGCGGGACCGCGGTATCGCCTGTGGGATTAATTGACAGCATATTGTCAAAACAATTCCGGGGACCTTTAGGCACGGCATTGAGGGGGGGCCAAGCACCAGTGTGCAGCACGCGATAAAGCCGCAGGAATTGCCCCCCTGATGGATGCCAACTTTGGAGATTGGCTTCCTGCTCGTTGACACAGCAGGCTGCAGGAACGGGTGGAGGCACTTCTCAAGCGAGTCCCATGGTTTGGTGTGCTTCGGATCCGGAATGCAGAGCAGGATGGTTGGCGCTGTCTGTCGCCCGCGTCGGTGACGACGCTCGGCCAACTCGCTACTGCGTGGCGGGCGGGCGCTAGGTCGCGCGGGAAGCCGGCCCGTCAGTACAAGATGTGGTGGGATTCCGGCAGGTCAGTCGCCTGCCGCTATCGCTTGTGTCCTGATTTAGCCAGCCGTGTGCAGCTTCAGGGAACAACAGGAGCGGCTCATTAGCTGGGCCGTAGATGATGGTTGATCGGGGTGGGATCGTTGTCCGACGCAAGTGCAATTTGGACAGCAGGCCTTTCTGCCTAGTTAGACTGTGATGGTGAGAAACGGGATGCGGTTGCTGACATTATCACAGCCCAGCGTCCCTGCTCGAGATGCACGAGCAACGGCAAGGAAGAAGCATGTATCGATGTCCAACACAAGAAGCGCGGGCGTCCCCGGCTCCGAGATGACCGAGATACGAAGTTCGAGGGCACTAGGTTTGGAAGCGCCACGGATTCTTTACGACGTCCGATGGCGCCGTCACCGTACGGCCCAGGATCGTCGATCGGTATGGCTTACGATGATCCTCTCCGCCGACCACAATCGTATCGCGTACTGAAATCTCAACCAGCCGAACCTCTCGCACCGAGATTTTCCGAACGAGCCCTCGCCGATGCCAACATCTTCCCCGCGCCGCTGTCGATCCCGACCAGAGCCCCCGAGCCGGCTGCGTTCCTCACGTTCGACCTGGAGTTTGGAAATGCGTCGACGGCTTTCCTGGACGCTATCGCGAGGCCGTCCGTCAAAGGCATGAGGCTTGGCGACGTCGTCGTCTCTGGAGAGCGCGATAGAGTATCGGCGCTCCAGCGGCAGATTCACGATGAGCGACAGAAGAAAGACCCAATGTACCTGCCGCCCATGTTTAGCCGCGAGACCTCGGACAGACTGCTTCAACGGTTGGGATTTACTCCCGAAGATTTCTCGCAATTTGCCCTGGAGTGGCAGGAGCACCTCAACTTCTTAGGACAGGATGGACAGGCTCGACAGTACTCGTTCCGGGTGGGGCTGGCCAAGATGGAATCGATATACGTCGTCCTTATATGGCTGAACAGGCCGTTCCAGTACCCAACGCCCTCGCCGAACCCGAGAGAAATCACGTATTCCTACCAGCAACCGCAACAGCCGTACTCCCAGCCCACCCCCGTTTCCGCCACATTCAATCCTCAACAGTCCAGACCTGGCGACGGTGGATATGGTTCGAGGCAAGGCGCCGCCCCTGGTGCGCCGCCGCCCTCGGTGGTAACAGGGTTAAGCCCGGGTTTGCAGTCCTCCTACGGTGGGTCACCGGGGCGGCCTGAGTACTCCATGGGCGCATCGTACCAACCTCCGAGAAACGATATGGTGCCTGGCGGGCGCGGGCCACAGACACCGGGCTATCAACTCCCTCCGATTCGGAACCCACAACCCAGCGGATCCCAGCAACCTGATCAATCACGGGTGGATATACGAGGCTTGCTAGATCGGCCTGGGCCCTCGAATCAGTCGCAACAACCGTGATCGCTCTTGAGAAGCCCGAGTCGGCCATCGCCGTGGTTTTTTTCGGCAGACGCGCTATACGGGAAGCCAAGGATACATGGAGTAGCGGCGCCAGGCTGTCTCGACAGTTTTGTCATGGCTCATATTTGCCTTTGCGGGGTTGTTCCGAACGAACCCTGGGTCTGCATTTCGATGATACCAGTGTACGATTTCGCACATAACATCCAGTCTGCGACCGAGAGCGAGTACCGAAGACGGTCAGATCCGGTATAATCAGTCATCCATGAAGGGGGCCGGAAAATAGGGGTAAAAGTGGGGCATGGGTTGGCGTTGTTTGCTTATGTTTCGCCTTCATGGGAAGGCCTTGTCGGGGAAAGCTTCGGATTCATGCGGGTCGTCACCCTCGGGGGATCACCCTTTCTTCTCTTCTTCTTGGGCTTTTGGTCCACCATTTTTGGGGGGTACGGGGTTAATAGCTGATGGCCGCGGCGTTTGGTTTGGTGAACTGGATATTTATGTCGGAAGTTGCTAATTTCTTTTTTATCTTTCTGTCGACCAAGTTTTGCTGGGATTTGTGTATGAAGGGATGAAAGGGATGTGCAACTGGGATCGAAGCTGCTTGGGTTGCTTGGGTGTTTTTTTTTCTGCGAGCCGGGGGAAACAAAAAAGTAACATGATGTCTGGCGGTTGGGTGCGGGTTGGGGGGCAGAGAGCAAAGCATATTTCGGATTCTTAGAATCGGGGATCATGAACAAATACCCTTTCTTTTTTTGAATGGAGCTGGTGCTCTCATCTTGTCATCATTTTCGGTCCTTGTTGGTCTCGGACGATTGATGTGATTGGCCGACTTCTTTCCCGACGCCCCCTCCGTGCCGTTGCTGGCCCGTCTCTCTCAAAGTCACATCCCGTCATGGAAAACTCTGCGCCATCTGAGTTCTCCTCTCAACGGCGCCAGACGGGGCTGGGGACGGCGTGTTGCCGGATGTCCCTTGGAATGTCTGGTGTCTCCCAAACCCCTATGCCTCACATCAACAAAAACTGGTTCGGCCTGTCGGTGAAGGTTGTTAGGGAGAACCAAACCTGAAGAGAAGTCGCATATCTGGGTGGGATCTCTTGGATTTTGGTTTCCACTGGGTTCGGTCGACGGTTGCCGCCTCTTTTATACCGCTCATTCCGGTGGGTTCCGAGCGAGAGATAGATGCCCCTCGGCCAAAGCGGGAGTCTAGTGGTTTCCGTGTGGATGTTGTCCTGCCCGATGGTCTCCGTAATGTTCCGACGGGCTCGCATTATGGTGGATTCTCGTCCGTCACGACCTAACCTCCCGTGAATTGCAGTGTCTCCCCTCCCTGTCTCTTGTCTCCGTTTCCCATCCCCCGTCTTTGGTCCACCCCTATTTATGTTTGTGCCCCCTCCTCTTTGCGTGCGTAATGATGGATTCCCGCGGAATGGCGGTGGCAGTAGCAAGTGTTTCCCGGTCAACATATCGAACCAGTTGCGAGAGCTGGTGCTAACATGCATCTGGGTATCGAAATCCAAAGGGGCATCTCCGACCATGGAGACGTCAACAAGCCACCATCCTCCAGGGTTGTAATAGGGTCACTTTTCTTTGCTTAACCCAATGCTGTGTGTATTTCTGGTTCGCGTCAGATTCGTATCGAGGGTTTGTCGTCAAAGACGGAGATCACGGCTGCCGCCGGTTGATACCAGGCAAGCTGTTTTTGCCGTCCAATCGAGACCCGATGACACGAAGTCAAGTGCTTGGGGCTTTTGGTCTCGCGCTTGACATGGCATCGCTCTCATAGGGCATCTCGACAAATCTTTCGGAAGTTGGTGCAGCGGGGGAATGTTCAACTGGGGCCGGATAGAATGGTGTGGACAGTCATGGCTCTGGGGTGATGCATCAATCTCTGGACGCCCTGATTCATGGTAGTCTTCGATGCTTTCAAGGTACTGGGGTAGGTTAGATGCATGGTTAAGGTTCTCCACATCGTGTGCTTGTAGGTGTCTGACAACTAGACCATCCCGGCAGCGAAAGTAGGTAGGCTGAGTGTTTTGTTGGCCGAGCCGTGACTGCCCGGCGTTCTCGTAATTTTGTGCTCCTCGGTTCGGTTCAGAGGTTCGTCGGAAGATATGTTGGTCGGCGGTGTCCCAAGCTGTACCGGATGGAAGGGTTGTCGGGTGCCTTTTCTAAGGCCCGGTCGGCTTTCGGTCGCGCATTCTTGTCCTGGGATGTAGCCCTCCTTCAGAGCCCTCGACGCATAATCCCTATACGACCGCTGTGATCTGAGCTGCGTTGTCATCGACACGATACGACCGACATGAAGTGATGGGAGGATGCTGGTGCAGAATGGCAGCTGGAACTGGAGCTGGAGCTGGAGCTGAACACGGGATAGACATTGTTGCCGGCTCAATAAGTAACCTCTCTGAACCCCCCGAGTATCACAGCACCTTCCTGTGAGAGGGGCGGGGAAGATGTAACGTGCAACCAAAGTACGGGATTATATGCGAAGGTCAGAAAGAAGGAGGAAGAAGGGAAGAGCTCTGGATCAGGCACCAAATCTGGGAAAGAAGGAAGGATGTGCACCCCCAGTCAGTAGCTGGCTAATCACAGGTCAGATCGCCTGTTTTCGCTGGCTCGCTCGCTCGCTGGAGGACCGCGTCACGGCTGGGTGGTATCGGTGGCGGGAAGCGCCTTCCTGGGTTGGGTGACATGGACCAGAGACGAGGGGAGAAGCGACGGGGCTCCTGGGCGTCAGACCGGGGCCTCCCGTCCAAGGTAATAACCAAGACAGCAGATGGGAAATCGGATGAATCGGCAGATGAAGATGGGGCGGGAGCGGGCGAGACCAAGGGAGTACGGGAAGAGAGAGTTGTGCGGCTACTAGTCAAAGGCAAGTGAGAGGTCGGGTTGCTCAGGGTCGTGTGGCCCTCGCCTCCTCTCTCCCTGTTCGTGTTTAACCGCGTTCGCTGGCACGTATCATCCGCCATCCTTCCAGAACAGATCCAGATCGCCCGTCCAACTGCGAATCCGTGTTTCGTGCCGCGCGAGGAGCGGATAGACGGATGGATGGGTAGAGGAGTGGCTGCGCTACCTTGGCTGATCTTACCCCGACCGGCTCTGTATCCCCCTGGTCGTCGTTGAGGGAGGTGAGGGGTGGTACATGATGGTACGACCTTGGTGTATCTGCAGACTCGTCTCTGATACGACCGTCTGCGGCATCCCAAGGTGAAATCATGTCGCCTTTGTTTGGCCGGCTGCTTACTGGCTTGCAGGCGGGCTGGCGGGTACTCCCCCAATGAATGATACGCTGGGGCCCATGCCGCATAACGCCGTCCCGTCGGAGATTTTTGTTACCGGCAATCTGGCGCCGCCGATCGGGAAGAGTGGCCTCCCTGCCGCAAGATCACCCTTTTCCTTCTGGAAAAAGCCGTTTGTTCACCTTCCGCTTTTGCGACAGCCCATCAAACATTCCAGGATTTTCAGCTCGTGTCAGGATGTCAAATACCAAAAACATGACGGTGATCTTAGATAATACCGAGCCCAACCCATACCACCAATGCAGCCCTACACGCCCCAAAAAAAAACTAAGCCCAGAAAAGATTCACCCGGGAACTTGGGTTTATATGACAGCCCTTAGGATGGGGACTTCTAATACCGGTTCGGTGTGCTAGTAGAAAGAGTTGGGCATCAACCACGGAGACGCCGCCAACTCGCATGCGTCGCCCACCAATGACTGGACAGCCCAGCCGGATTACCAGCTGCTTGCTTACACGTACCTGACATCCCCCACGTTGAGATATAAAAAAGGAACGAACCGACCAAAGTGCAAAAAGAAACCCAAAATCTCTGTTGTAATGACGAAACTGCTGATGCGTTGTTGCAGACCGGGGCGAAGTCTATCCACGACTGGCTTCATGGCTCGCGAGTTTCGGGTTTGTCTGTGTCGTCCTCGCCCACTATTGTCGACTCGGACGTTCCCGGCCGGCCGTTCTGCGCGGTTGCCGCCGGAGCCGCAGTAGCGGCCCGAGCTTGGCGCGGGGGCTGCTGCCTTCTGGTGCTTCGGATTGGGATCGCCGTTGGAAGTTGGCCGGCCGTGGTGTGATTCCCGATGTCGGTACCCCTGGCTCGAGCTGCCGCTGAAGCCGCCAGCGTTGCTATGCCCGATGTGCCTTCTCCAAAGGTACCCTCCATCTCCAACAACTCATTGAAGAGTTTGTCTCGTTTTGGTTGAGGGGCATCGTCTGATTCGCCATCACGAGGACGCTTCAGGTTTTGCAAGATGTCAACGAGGGCGTCATTGCTCGAGCCGGTGGATTCGATAAGATCCCTCAGAACGTGTTCCGCGGGTTCCGCAGGCCTGCGATCGTTCTGGGAAGAAGAGGCGGATGACTGAGAGTTGTCTGTCGTTTGGACTCTGGATAAAGCCCCAGGGGTCTTTGACCGCGAGCAGCTTCTGGATGACCGCCGTGAACGTCGTACGAATCTGCCCCTGAGAACCCGGTCAGTTTAGCGTGGCACACCGGTTATGAAGGGACGCTACCTATTGCTTGAGGCATCTAGGTTCACCTGTACCGAGATATTATCTTCGCTTTTTTCGGAATCCGAACTGGGTGGCCGGGAAACGTCCCGCCGTCGACCGTTGGACATGGCTATCTCAACAAGTTTGTCCAAACTCGTCTCCGTGAATTGTTGCAGTCTTGGCTAATACCACAAGATAGATGAAGAAGATACCCGGAGAAAATCAAGGTCTTGCTCGGTATTTTGTAGTTACAAGAAATCACAAAAAGATTTACAAAGGAACACACAAATGGGTTTGCCCGGAAAATATACATGCTCTTTTTGCTGGCTATGCTGACAGCCCTCAGGAAAGCCTTGAGAGACTGGACGGCCCGGTACGCAGACGGTAGTGGAAGGGAGGGAACCCCCATGCCGCCCAGTGGCATCGGCTCTGAGAAACTGGCTGGACAGCCACCGACCACACCAGAAACGTCTGCCATGGTTGGCCGTCTTCTAGCGCAGCCTCACCCGCTTGTCAATCGGGACATCGGGACCGATCGTGCATGGGAAACGACGGGGATAGTGACGGGGTAGGGGTTGCAGAGGCAGAAACATTACTCTGAAGATTGTTGGTCCACGGCTCGGAAAGCCTAGGAGCTGGTCTTCGAGCTGAACAGAGCTGAACCAGAACACTGCGATTGACAACAAATTCGGTACCGGTAGCGGTTGGGGGCCAGGACTCGACCAGCATGAAGAAATAGAGATGCCTGGGGTGGGAGACCTCTTCTGAGAAAATACTAACCGAGGCATCAGGATAAGGGTGGCAACAGCAGGAAAAACGGAAGAAAAAGAAGACAAGCCCGGGTTGAGAAGGAAAGAGACTGTGGCTCAGTTCAAGAGCTGAACCTCGCCCCCAAAGGCATCAAGAAAGGACATTGCAGAAAAACGTGCGCTCTCACGTGGAAGCCGCGAGATGCGCAAGCCGCGTCAATTCTGGAAAGAGAGAAAAGAATGGAAACCGATGGATCTTCTGATCGGCTGCCCAACTTTCAGCTCGGGTTCGACGAAAAGCGCCTAGTTGTGGACGGATTGAAGGCCGATTGTGAAGGTCGCATGAAATTGGACGCAGGCTGCCTCAGGCCCAGCTGCAAAAGAATGCAGGAACAAACCGGCTCCAAAACCTGTGCTCCAATTTGATTGGCCAGCTAGGCGTGGCGCACAGGCCACACATGAGGCTGATGAGGCTGCCGCTCTCGGTGACGTCTGTCTAACAAGGAAGTCGCTCCTCACAACTGACTCACCTTGGCGGGTGACCTTGGGTATCTCGTCGGTCGCGCATGCCTCTCTCGCGTTGCGCCAAAATTCGAGCTCGCGAGATGGTGGGGTTGGGCACCGGGGCGCTGTAACTTCTGCTCCCAACACGGCCAACCAACCAGGGCAGGGCGAGAACGCCAACATGGCGGATGAAATGGACATAGACGGTCCGCGAGGCTCCAAGCGTAAGGCAAGCGAGTTTGATGGCGACACAGGCGATACAGGCGCGCCTCGCCGCATCAAGGTATGTGGCGGCCACGCATTAGAGGGGTAGCAATCGCGTTGCTAATTGAGTCCCTCGCTCGGTCAGGCCTTGGATCCCGACGTGGTCAACAAGATTGCTGCCGGCGAGATCATCGTCGCTCCAGTCCATGCTTTGAAAGAACTCATGGAGAATGCCGTCGACGCCGGCTCTACCTCCCTCGAGGTTCTCGTCAAAGAAGGCGGCCTCAAGCTCTTGCAGATCACCGATAATGGCTGCGGTATTGACGTGGGTAGCCTTCCATCACCCTCCCTCGCTTGGCGAGAGTTGCTGACCAGCAGCAGAGGGAGGACCTACCCATTCTATGCGAGCGTTTCACGACGTCCAAGTTGCAAAAGTTCGAGGACCTTCAGTCGATTGCTACATACGGCTTCCGGGGAGAAGCACTGGCGAGTATTAGCCACATCGCCCATCTCACCGTGACGACCAAGACAGCCAACTCCAACTGCGCATGGCGCGCGCACTACGATGGTGGAAAGCTGGTACCCGCAAAACCTGGCCAGTCATCTGATCCCAAACCGGTCGCCGGCCGACCGGGGACGCAAATTACCGTTGAGGATCTGTTCTACAACGTTCCGAACCGGCGCCGAGCCTTCAGGTCTGCCTCGGATGAGTACAACAAGATTATCGACATGGTTGGGCGTTATGCTGTGCATTGCTCACATGTAGCTTTCTCTTGCAAGAAACACGGCGAGTCGACTACCAGCATTGCCATACAGTCCGCCACTTCTCAAGTTGACAGGATTCGGCAGCTCCATGGTGGCAGTGTAGCCAACGAACTCGTTGAGTTCTCCGCTGCAGATGATCGTTACGGCTTCAAGGCATCCGGCATGGTTACGAATGCAAACTACAGCGTCAAGAAGACGACGCTCTTGCTCTTCATCAACCACAGATGTGTAGAGTCATCCAACATTCGAAAGGCTGTCGAACAGACGTATGCCGCGTTTCTTCCGAAAAGCGGACACCCATTTGTCTATCTTAGCCTTGAGATCGACCCTCAGCGGGTTGATGTCAACGTGCATCCGACAAAACGGGAGGTGAATTTTCTCAACGAGGATGAGATTATACAGGCCATCTGCGAGCAAATACGGTCGAAACTTGCGGCTGTAGACACGAGCCGAACTTTCCTCACGCAGACTCTGTTACCCGGTGGCGCCTGGGCGACGCAAGAGGCGCGGCAGGCATCTACAGCTACACCCTCCAAGGCAACCGCGAGCGGGAAGGGCGCGTTGAAAACCCCAGCCCGCGCCGAGAGAAACGACAACAATCTGGTGCGGACCGACACCAATCTGCGCAAGATCACGAGTATGCTGCCGCCCGCGGCCGGCCCAATGGATGCCACCACACCCTCGGGTTCGCGGATGGCCAAGGGCAAAGCGCCCGATACTAACGGGGGTGCCGACTACGAGACTGTAGAGCGACAGGCAGTGACCTGCCGCCTAGCCAGTGTCCGCGAACTGCGTGCCGCAGTGCGCGATGATATGCATCATGAGCTGACCGAGATCTTTGCAACGCACACATTTGTTGGTGTCGTGGATGAGCGCCGTCGCCTTGCCGCCATCCAGGCGGGCGTCAAGTTATTCCTCGTTGACTATGGTCGTGCATGCTTCGAGTATTTCTACCAGCTAGGTTTGACCGACTTTGGAAATTTTGGTGTTATTCGATTCAGTCCGGCCCTAGACCTCCGCGAGTTGCTGAACCTGGCCGTGGAGCAAGAGAAGAACAAGGCTGCAGAGGCAGGCGAAGCACCCGACGAGGTGGATGCCGAGGTGATCGTTGAAGCCGTCGCCAATCAGCTCATCGAGCGGCGAGAGCTACTCCAAGAGTACTTCTCGCTCGAGGTATCGCCCGCCGGTGAGCTACTGAGCATACCTCTGCTGGTCAAAGGGTACAACCCAGCGATTGTCAAGCTGCCGCAGTTTCTTCTGCGGCTGGGTCCCCATGTGAACTGGAGCGAGGAAAAGGCCTGCTTTGATTCGTTTCTCAAGGAGCTCGCCTCGTTCTACGTGCCGGAACAGCTGCCGCCGCCCGCCCCGGGAGGCGAGGGCGAGGCTGGCGAGGAAGAAGGAGAGGGCGAGCAGGCGGATGGGGGAGACGTCGAGCTCAAGGCTCGGCGAGATCATGTCCGGCGGTCACTGGAGCACGTGCTCTTCCCGGCCTTCAAGGCCAGGCTGGTGGCGACCAACTCGCTCATGCAGGGAGGGATTTTGGAGGTTGCCAACCTCAAGGGGCTGTACCGTGTATTCGAGAGGTGTTAGCATCAGATAGCTTACAGAATAGATGACCCATCTTCGCCAGGATCATAGCCTCCTCGAAGTCCTGGTCTGCAACATACTCATCCTCCCCCCCTCCCCCCAGATAAAGAAAACCAAAATAGACACGGAATAAAAAAAAGGTCGAGACCTTTTGGCTCCCTCTCTCCCGCCCGCCCGCCCGTGCCGTCGTGCCGAACCCTCGCGTGGAGAAGATGGAGTAAATTCCCCATTGTGGAGGCCACGGGCATATCGACGGGGCGAAGCCACCCCAAACGCCTGGGAACGCCCGCCTGCGCCTACAAACCTAAACCTGCAAAACCTACAAAAACCAAGCAGAACCATGCATTCAATTGTTAACTTCCGTACGGCCAGTTATTAGGCTGACCGTTTTGTTCCGTATTTGATGCTGTGGTGATCGGGACCTAGGTGTGTATCCCGTTTTCCTAGCATACAGTATAGTACTTGTACAATACACAATCATAATCCGTACACGGGGCGGAATGCCGTCCAAACCACACAAACAGGAAATGCTGACGAGAAAATCAACATGCAGCACCGCAAGCTCACCATACACAAATTGACCCCGCAAGAAAATATCTTGACTAGCTAGCAAGGGTCCTCCGCTGCGCTTTTCGCTGTCGTAGTCTCCCGCATGTCTCAATGCGATACTAAGTAGGGACTAGTGTATTTACCAGTGTTGTTGTCGTGATTGACACATTCACGTGCTTCCCGTTTCGAAACCCTTCTGAACGACATGTGCCGAACCAGAAGCGCCAAAGGGCCTGCACGATTTGCACCCATTCGTCCTTCCTCTCCCTCCCATTTTTTGTTGATTCCTTTTCTCCCCCACCGTCCTTCCTACCCGCCCCCCCGAAACAAAACACAACCCATACAATCATATCAAGACCGCCAGAAGTAGCTGCATACACGCTCACCCAGTTAAAAGTCAGCGCCTGCACATCCCGAGCCTGCTCCCGTGTACCCATCGCCCAAAGCAAAACATATCCCTGTTGTGCCAAAAACTTTCCGACCCTCTTCCACAGGAATCGTTGCCCTACCCCACCTAACATCGAAAAGGTGACGTAGCGATCAAGGGCCTTCCTTCTTCGTCCTCATCCTAAGGGCCGCGGTAAGCACCCGGAGGGAGCATTCCTCTCCGGTCGAATGGTACGCCCGGAAGGCCGCCTGGGAACGCGCCCGGCCCGTCCGGCCCTCCCTGAAACCCTGGATTCATCCCAGGCGGCGGCGGCATGAAGTTCGGCGCCGTGTGCGCGCCGAAAAAGCCCGGCGGCGGCTGCATACCCCGATTGACGGGGCCGCCCTGGGGAAGGCCGACATTAGCCAGCACTTCGGGAGGTGGTGGCCCATATGAGTATCCCGGCATGGGAACGTTGGGGGGGAACATTCCCGGCATCGGCAGATTTCTCGGGAGCCCCGGCGGCGGAATCATGGGCCGCTGAGGTGCTGGAGGCATCTGTCCACCTGCACCCGCGCCAGGGGCAGGAGCACCACCCATCTGGAACGGATGCATGCCGTGGTGGTCCAGCCCAGGCGGAGGAGGACGCTGCAGAATCTGGGTCGGCTGCGGGCGGCTATCCATGTCGGGCGAGTGGAACTGTTCGTCCATGAAACCCGGCGGGGGGCCTTGTTGCATGCGCATCTGCTGCTGAATCTGCTGTTGTTGACGTTGCGTTGCGCTGCGCTCGCGGTGATAGTCTTGCTCGCGATCAGGGATGTTTGCCAGAGACACCTGCTTAGTGGGCTGTGGCATCCTAACCGGCAGCTCCGACCGTTGAGGCTCGAGGGGTTCTCCCTGGCTCCTCATGAGGCCCATCAAGAACTGAGACGCGTCGTTTTGTGCCGAGGGAGTCTGTCCTCCACGGTTGCCCGCCGGGTTCGGGAGGCTGGGACGTTGCACGTGCGGCCCGTGCTGCGCGAGCAGAGCCTGAACCGCTTGGTCGGCGCGTGAAACTGGAGGCGGTTGCGTCGGGGGCATCATCTGGCGAGGCGAGATCATGTTGAACATGGGAAGCTGGGACTGCGGCGGCCGCAGTCGCGGGTCTTCGCGGGGGTCACCAACGTATTGTTGGTATGGTTCCGGCGAGGCCACCGCGCTCTTCGGCTGGGCTTCCGGAGGAGGCGGCTGCTCGAAGAGTCTCATGATGCTCGACGGTGGTGGACCGGCTGCTGAGATATTGGTGGATTTTTGGAGTTTCTGAATGAGTTGTTTGAAAGCCTCCTTGTCCGCCTCGGTCTGGATAGGAGCTTCCGCCGCGGAGCCTCCGCCCTGGACAGGACCTGCGGGTGTCGGCGGCTCTGTTCTCGGCCGGGTCTCATCCTGTGGCGTGAGAAATGACAGGAAACGGGAGGCTTTCGCACCCTTCTGTCGAATAGAATCTTTGCCATCGGCCGCCGGAGAGGTTGCAGGTAAGGCGCCGCCCCCAAACTGCTGCCCTCCAAACGTCTCAAAAAACTTGTCTGGTTCAGCATCAACGACCGGCGCGGAGGACACCTTAAAGTTAGACTCGACGCTAACGTCAAAGGCCGATTTGTCCGCCACTGCACTGGTCTTTTCCTCCGGCTTTGCACCTGCATCTCCTTGTTTCGCCTTCATGGATGCCATGAACTTCTGCAAGTCTTGTGCGGTATGTACCCGCGAATTGTCATCCGCAGGCTCGTCAAGCCACTCGGGATCTCGCTCAACTCGCTGATTCGAATCACGATCCCAGCGACTGAAGCCCCGCTCGTTACCCCGATCACCACGCCGGTCGGCAACCTCGGGGTCGCGATCACGCCAACTCTTCGCCTTCTCGATTCGCTCTCGTTGCGACACCGGCGCATCTCCACCTCCGTTGTCGTTATTGGAATCACGATACCAGGGTTCAGACTTCCCCCGTGCCAGGGCGTTTCTCTTCGGCGTACCATCAGCGTCGTCACCATCCTTGTCAGCGTTACGGTTGCGGCGGTCATTGCCATCTCGGTCGTCCCGATCTCGTGTCCGGCGGTCATCGCGGCCGCCAAAACGCTCGCCGGCGGCGCCCATTCGTCCGTGGAAACGCTCGGCACCTTCAGTACCGAAGCTCTTGCGGGGCTTTACAGTACTCCAGCCCTCACTGTCCTGGTCCTGATCACCGCGCCTGCGGAAGTTATTGCGGGTGTCTCTGTCGCGAAAGCGGTCGTTGGTGGCAGTATCTGCATCGCCGGTACGGCTCCGGAAATTGAAGCGGTCGGACCGATCCTGTCGCTCCGACTCCTTCAGCCCCTTGTCCGATTCACCAGCATTCCGATTGTTGCGGGCGGCGGTTGCCGACGCAAACGCTGAACGCGGAGGTCCAAGAAACTCGTCCGGATCTGAAAAGGTCAGCACGGCCAGGCCCAACGGACCAATTCCACCTCGAGGATTGATACGGGTCGAGAACGAGAGGGAAGCATACTGGCAGCGCCCCGGGTCCCAATGCGGTCCAATGGCGGTCGTCTATTCTCCTGGCCCAAGAGGAGACCGTCGCCAGGCAATCCAGTCTTGACGCGGTCATTTGTCGTCTTGGTCTGGTTGCGAAACGTCTCTGGAGGTGGTCTACGAGAAGAGAGCGGATATGTTAGGCTGCGACAAGATCCAAATGGGGCGGCAAACACTGAGAGAGTGGTCGGCCGCCCATATCAAAAAAAAGAAGGGAAGGAGATACTCACCCCATCCATTCCTCCGCTGGAGGCAATCCGGGTGGTTTGACGCATAATGGAGATTCTCGCAGGTGGAGGAGGAAGTCGGCCGTATACCGACCTGCCATGGTCAGGTCACGCAACGACCTTACGTCGAGGGGACTGGGGATTTCGGTGGCATCAACCGATGCAGGGAACGGTCGAGGCGATGGCAGAAACCAACAGGATGAGAGAGGGGGAGAAGAGTCGGGAAGGCTGTGTGGCAGGTGCGGGTGTCGAGGGAATGTTGGTGTGCGCGGCGCTGGGATGAGCAATCGATGATCGGGCAACAAGGCTGCGCTGCTCAGGGCAGGAAGTGGACGGGAGGCGGTGGGAAATGGAATCGAGGTTTTGTATGGCTGTGGTTGAGTTTTGCTGTGTGTGCAACGGTCAAGGAGTTGTCGGGATTTTGGGTCGGTGTTGGCTGCTGCGTGGTCGTTGTAGCCGGCTGCGGTGCTTTGGTGGAGAGGAGGGCAAAAGCTGAGGCAGATGAGTGTCGATAGCTGGGAGGTGCCCACTTGTGTGGCGTTGGCCCAAGCGTCTGCCGCTGCGACGTCTTGTCTTGTTGGAGGGGTCCCACCTGCCCTGTTTGAGCGGTTGATGAGCCAGGCAGCTGCCACTTTACCAGCTTTGCCTGTCGCGTCTCTTGCGATTGTGCTGTGTGCTACATCAAAAAGGCGGCCTGCTTCAACAAACAGGCCAGCTCACTTTGAAATTACCGCTCAGCTTTGTTGTGTATCGTCATTAGCTACCTAGTTACCGCTCGCTCTCAGGCTGGCCTGTAGCCCGTACCGTGCACCTGCAACGCCTAACAAAGCTCTTTAATCCCGCCCTTGCTCCACCCCTCGACTCGCTCCTGGTTACAGGTCCGCTGAATCCTCCCCTTCAACGCCCTGCACAGCTTGGCTACATCCCCTGCTCCTCTGTCTTTCCTTTCCTTGTTCTCGACCAGCCTCCTCTCGTCGACATCCAGCAAGTTCGCAACGCCAAACCTCGTCGTTAGCGTTGTGCTCCCTCCCTCGATCTGCGTGAGTCTGTAGAGCAGCCTGAGCACCTGGAGCCGGAGTGGTTTTCTGAGATGCGGGTTTGCTGTCAGAGTCATCACTTTTTGCAGTACCGACCCCTTGGCCCTGCGCTTGTGGAACAGCTCCAGGTCGACCGACGTGCGTAAGCTGTCGATAAGATAGCCCAACAGCCAGCTCAGCTCTGCGTAGTATGAATCACCAACTGGCGGTTCTTCGAGTAGAATCTCATCTACCAGCGGTATCCGATCGAGATGCCATGTTGGGCCGCGCACCAGGAACTCGTTGACCTTGGGGTACAAGCTCGAGAGGGGATCGCGCAGCACCCCAAGGGCATGACAGGCAAACGCAATAACGGTGCTGGGTAGAGGGCCATGGTCGATATTCGCGGCTCGGGCCGTCTCGCCCAGTTCCGACAACAACAGCCACACCTGATCCTTCTCTTCGTACTCAGAATCCCGTATTTTTGCCGCTGCTTTGAGAATGTTCACGAGGGCTTCTCTCCTGATGCTGGCGTGTTCCGAAGCGAGCAGCTTGATGAGCGATGCCGCATAGCCTTCATCTATAAGCTCGTCCGCCGTTCTCGCCACCCATCTTACTAGCGCTGAGTTATCCGCCTTGAGTGTGTCTGGAACCTCGAGAAGCGCCTGTAACTCGTCTTCCCCTAGTCCGGGCTCGACTGCTTCTTCCCCTTCCTTTTCGCCGCCGTAGGCCGGTTTCATATCACCTGCTTTTGGTAGACTTTTCCTGCCTTTTGGTGGCCACGTGTTGAACTTGAACTCCAAACCCTCGCGGAGCTTTTTGTGGGCGAGCTTCCCTTGAGAAGACCCGAACAATTCTGCCATTTTGGAGTATAACACTTCCAATACAGGCTTGCTCTCTCCAACCGTGACTAAAAAGCCTAGGTAGTTCGGCAAGAACTTGCCTAGGGCATCAAGGACGCTTTTGTCACCGGCCTTGAGAGCAAACGGTAATTGATCTAGGATCGTAACTGCCAGAGGGCTGACTGACGCATTTATCGCTTCCTGACCGGCCGCTTGGGCTAGATCCTGAGTCATTCGGTAGTACTTGAAGGATGACTTGGCGCATCGGATCACACTGTTGTCGAGGAACGGCCAAAGATGGGCGATATGACCAGTCGAAGATTGAGCCATGTCTTGCAGAGCCTCGAAGAGGGCCAGCAAACCAGGATACCCTTCTTGTGCGGGCACCAGCTCTTGCTTTGCGGCCACAAAGCCAAGTGTTCGTCGGATCCCGTCCAATGCAACACCGGTCGGGGCATCAACGCAGACCTTTAGGAGCATAGTAAACGGTGACATGGCTAATGTCTTGGACGCCGAGAACCATCGCATGCCAGCGGAATGCCACGCAATCGCAAGCAGGTTTTCCAGCTCCTTCAGCTGCAGTGCGAAGTCTCTTGGGTCGTCAAACTCATTCCCCGAGACCCGGGTGAGAGCGGCCTCGAGAAACGCCGACACATCCAAGTTTGCCATGGAAGCCACCTGGGGCAGCACCTCATAACACAGCCGCAATAGTCGGCTTGCCGCCTCCCGGTGCAAAACATCCGCTTCTGGTATTGCGCGGTACGAGTTGATCATATCCTTAATCCCGGGTATCCTTTGGCAGAACTCATCGATCAACCTCCGTGATGCCTCGGCCCAGAGCGCCTCGTTTGCGTGTGATGTTTCGAGATGCATCTTGACCGCTACTTCGAGTTTTTCAGTGGCAACCACGAGAATGCGAGTCGCGAAGAAGGAAATCATGTTTGACTTATTCGCCAAACATCGGGCGAGCGCCTTTTGGGTGAGAGGAAGAGGGAGGATGTTGTCGATGACGACCGAGGTCGGTGGAGGGAAGACATAAAAACTGGAACCACGGCAGAAGTTCTCGGGGATCGGCAGGGTAACCGTCTTGAAGATAAAAGCTGCATACCCGATCCATGTGGCCGACAGTTTCGGTTCGAATGTGAAGGACTTGTTATCCTGGAAGTAGTGGGCAACCAGTTCCGGTGCCACCGCAAAGATGGCAGTAACGAGCTCGCTTTGCTGGACACTTGCCCACGGCCGTAGGTTTGGCAGGAAGTTTGACAAAGTGAAATTCCGTACAGGTACCTCGGTTCGGTATTTGTCCACCCAGATGACCGCCTCGAGGCCTGACTCGGCGAGTTCGTCAGGCACCGTGACAGCGTCAGGATCGATATCCCGCGGATACAGTCCCGAGTCTAACCGGAGAACGCCACAAGATGGGTTGGTGCACGCCATCATCAAGAAATCATGGGCCGCGTCTGCCACTGACGACGTATTGTCTTCGGCGTCTTGGCGCACCTGATAAAGCGCTGAAATTCGCACCAGTGTCGAGACATGCAGCAAGTTCCCCTTTGCTTCCCTTGGAACCTTGTCGTCTAGGAGAACGCAGTCTCGTAGCTGGTTAAGCAACGCCAACACCAGGTAGCGGGGGTCCTGTTTGAGATCTCGAGTCAAGGCCGATACGACATCTCTTTGCGTAATCAGCTCCTTCTTAGCTTCGGGATGCAAGAACTTCAGCGCGCTCAGGAAAAAAAGAATGGCGTTGCTGCGGGTCGATGGCCTCTTGTCGTCTTCTGGCTCGTCGCCTATGTGCACGATGCCCATGTTGCGCGCCAGGGACTTGAGCGTGTAGGCTCGAGCTCGGAACAGGGGCTTGGCGATGGCCCCTCCATCGAAGGAGATGGCCTCTCGCAGCAGGCGCAGGGTGGGTGATATGATGAACGCCTTCCCTTTTTCTGCCGAGAGGTTCCTGGATATGAGCTCGAGTTGGCGTTTGTGCAAGAGCGTCCTGCAAATTCCCAGGCCGTAGGGGACCATCTCGAGCGAGCGAGAAAGCACCCTGAGGAGCAGGGCGAGGACGGCGGGAGCGGCCGACATGAGGTTGTCATTGTTAGTCTGGCTCGCGTAGCTCCATGTCTGCATGATGTCAGGGAGGTGGGCGTGGTGGTGCTCATTGTCGTCGCTCTCGCCGAAGCCCTCGCGGGGCTTGCTGGCCTGGAGATAATCGGCGAGGATTGCAGCGCGGTCTATTCCACTGTCGTCTGGATTCAGTGACGCCTCGAGGAAAAGTTTGAAAGACTGAAGGCCTGCGGTTTCTTGTAAGTATATTTTGGGGGGGGAAATGCCGACCGGGACAACGAAAAAGAAAAGAGAACATACCATGTCTGGCGTGAGTGACATCTTGGGAGAAGGCCAGCAGCTGTCGCAATTGCCGACTCGTGTTCACTTCTTCCGATGTTGGCGGCTCATGCACCACTTTCTGGCGTTTCCTTGACGAAGGCCCGCCGTCTGCGCCTCGCGGAGCGAATCGTTTCCCCATTCTCCTTGTCGGGCAGTTCTGCTGTGACGACGCTGCTTCATCGACTGCCGCAGCGAAAGTACTAGGAAATTCAGGTACAACTTGAATCTGCCGGACGATACCGCCTTCCAATTAGGGGCTTATCGTCCGATAAGCCAGAGCGAGGGAACACCCCTCTCTGTACCGGGAAACTCCGTCAACAAATCGTGAGTTGCCAAGGAATTCTTTGGCAGCAACAACCTCGCTTGATCATGGTAAAACAATAGACTACTAATATTACTCGGACTCATCCCCATAAAGCTAGCGTCATATGCGCCGCCCGCCAGACCAGCCATCCAGAATAATGTGAATGTCGAAAATGTAATGATTAACTCAAAAAATAAAACACCAGCCGACCCCTCCTTTTTCGGACAGCCTCTGAAACCTAGCCCGGAAGCATGTACAGGCCTTACACAATGATACGGCTTGCTGTAGGAAAAATACACCTCATCGATCCCCAAGCATATCACTCCATGCTTGTTCCGCATACATATAAAATACATCACATCATATCCCCCTGGTATTGCGGCTGCTGTCCTTGCTGCTGGTGTTGCTGCTGCGTCAAGAAGGCGCTTGGGACTTTGGGTACACTTTGCGGCGGGCTTATGGGAAATCGTGCGTCGCTCGACCTCCCTCCCGTCATCCTCCTCATCCTCGATCGCGTGCTCTGTGCTAGCGGCCGTACCATGCTTTCGAGCAAGAAAGAACTCTCGCCGTTGCCTGTGTTAGGCCTCTCGTCGTCACCGTCCGAAAATACGTCCTCCGGGAACTCGTCGTCTGATGTGAAGTCTCCGATTTGTGTGTGGTATGACGCCGGCGCCGACGGCGATGTGATGGAGCGTGAATGCAACCCTGGCCGCGAGTTCACGGCAGGGCCGACGTTGAATGCCCCTGGATTCATTGTATTGGCAGGGCCGTCTCGGGATAATATAGGCCTGTCTGCAAATCCGTTCTGAAACGACGATGTGTTGTTGGATGCTTGGTGCAGAATCGGCAGGATCTGCTCGTCATAGAGCTGCGCTCCCGATTCGAAGGTATCTGGTGAAAATTCGGTAATCGTTCGAGACGAGCGGCCATCGCTAGGCGGACTTGTCGACAGGTCGTCAAAGAAATCGTCCAGACTGTCCAGCTTGGACACAAGGTCTCCCATGGGAGGCTCGCCACGGACATCGTCCGACATCATAGTGTCAGCTCGCTCCGATGCGGGGAAATACCCGTATGGGAACTCGTCGGCATGGAACTCAACCTCGGGCGTCGGCGTCGGCTCGGCAGCTATGCCCTCGGCACTCTGGCACATGTAGAAAGCGGCGTGTATATTGGCTCTTGTCGAGTCTGTCTTGCGTGCCGGCATCGGTATCGCCCATCCGGAGCCCTCCGGGATGCCGAACAAGCTCTGCGTGCGCTCGTACTCTTTGCGGATCGCCTTCGACGTAGACCGCGTCATGCTCATGCGGAGGTGGTGCTTGTCCATGGAAGACCCGGACATGGTCATGATATTATCGAGCACCTCCAGTGCTTCCATGCAGTACTCGGTCTGGAGCAGCCTGAGAAGCGGCGAGATTAGGTCGGAGCCGTGACCCGCCATCTCCGGCCTCTTCATATCGACCTCCGGAATCACCACACAGAGAATCTTCATCGTCTTCAGCTTGACCCAGCCAGTCCCGTTGGTAAGAAAGCCCATCAGCATGGTAACCATGCGGAAATCCAAAGCCGCAGGCGAGTAATATTCTCGAAGCGCCGCGAACATCTGGACGACAAACTCAGTCTCGGAAGAAAACTTGGCTGCCAGGTAGTTGCGGAGAACAAGCGCAATCATCGGGAGACCCTGAAGGTTCGCGGCAGCCAGTAATGTCTCGGCAGATTTATGTATGCTCGGATCAGGCGGCTGTTGGTCCATCCCGTGGAGAAAGCGCGGAAAGTTGGCCAGTATGGTGAAGAAAAGGCGGCTGTCGTCCCCTATCAGGTTGTCGCTCGGCAAGGGAATCAGCTTCTCCAATGTGCTCAATGTGAGATCGAGACACGTCGATGACCGCAGCCCTTTGTAAAGGAGCGGCTGCAACCCCTCAAACGGTCCGTCCCACTTTGGCGGTTGGCCGTCAAACATCAACCTTCGCACGCTTGGTGAGTGGAAATCAAGTTTGTCTAGGAACTCGTTGAGCATCTCGATTGCTTCCATGAATTCACACTCGTTGATCGACTCCAGGCAAGCACACGTAGTCCAGAACAGCTGGGGGAACGTCATCAGTTTGTCTGCTTCGAGTTTTGCGATCAGCGTCTTGAGAGTGGTGAGAATTTCCATCGAGAAGGTCTGGATCTCGGTATCCTCATCGGCAATCGTATTGGAAAGCCGGGCAAGCATGTCGCCAAGCATGTAGTGATCGAGGGACGTTAAAATGCACCTGAAGATCTGGAAAGATCGACAGGCGAGATGCCTAACCGGACAAGACGTGGCCCAAGTAAGCGACAGTCTTCCCCATTGGTCCTTGATGCCCGGGAACGTGAGTTCGAATGTCTTGACCACTTCAGCCGTCAGGTATTCCATGCTGGCGGGAACTTTGCTGTCACCATCGTCGACTTTGCCGTTGCTGTCTTCGTATCCCCAAACCACGGCACGATCATGGCGGCGAATGGCGTCGATCAGGCCCTCTATTGAGTGCTTCGTTGTCGCTGGCGTCTCATCATCTAATCTCGAGATCACAAGCTCATGGATTAGATGAACCAGCATTTCTCGGGCTTGCTCTTGTACTAATGCAGTGTAGTGATCCCACAGCACGGTCACAACTTGCAGCAGGACGGGCACGTTATCCTGTACAAGACTGACCGGAGCTACCATGAGATCGACCAGCAGGATAAGTGAGAGCTGGCCGAGTGAGAAGCCAGTTTGTTTCGTGCCGACCGGAAGCGCCTCCGCGAGGTCTGCGCAGTACGGCAGCACGCCAATATCGGGCGGAGGCGGAACCGACTCTCGCTTCTCGTTAGGGACCATTGCTTTGGGGTTGATTTGAACCAGCAAGAATTCGACAACCTTGTTCCCAGGCGTGCTGTTTGTGCTTGCTAGGAACACCACAATCTGCTTCGCATATTCCACAAAATTCTGCTCTCTCCGTTCTAGGCAGAGCGACATGATAAAATCCAACACCAGTCGCACATTGCCAGGATGCGGTCCGGTGGCCAGAGCCTGCCAGAGCGCTTGAACTTCGTTGTGGAGGGCTGCGCTGGATTTAATTGTGAGCTCCAAAAGGTTGGCAAGGAGCACGTAGGACTGTGCAATCGGGCCCCCGTTAGGGTCGACCTTGAGCTCGATACACTGAATCCAGGGCAGGATAACGGCAATCACGTTTCTCTGGGCTGCTGGCTGGATATCCTTGAAGAACAGAGTAAACTCGGAAAAGATATGGAACGCAACATCGGTGTGCTGCTTGGCCAACCTCTTCGAGATTTCGAACTGGGCGAGTTTGTAGACGGCTTTCGTCTTGTCCGAGATGCTGATGTCAAAGTCTTGGATCTTCGAGCTCCGTCCTTGTGGTTGCCGTTCTTCCAAAGCCCTCAGGACATGTGCTGACTTGGATCGTATTTCGCCCTGGTCGTTGCCCAGCGTAAAAAGGCAGATGCTGAGCAACTTCCAGAACGGGCAAGGGTAGTCGAGATGTTCCAGAAGCACGTCGGTCACGACGGTGAAGTAGCTTTCCAGCACCTTCGGGACCTCCGTCACATAGCACCGCGCGATGCAGTGCTCCAAGAGATATGGATATTCCTGGTTGTGGACGATAAGGTTCTTCAAGGCCCGGCGTCCAATGACGTTCATGCGGTCGCTACCCGAGTTGAAAATCGCCTCGATCCAGGCCAGCATCCGGCGGATGTCGAACTGCAGAGAAGTTCCGCTGTCCGTCGTGACGTTTATGGGACCACCACAAAGAGCCGCCATAGCACTGAGAGCGGCGGTCCGCAGGTTCCTCTTCTCGATCTCCATTGCTGCCGTGAGAGTACCCCGTTCGCCGGCAGTCTGTTGGTCGATGAGGGATTGTCTCATACTGTCCTCCCTCTGACGGATCTGCGACTGGTTGGGGGAGAACCCGCACCAGTCCTCCATCAAGGCGAACGAAGACTTTCGAGACTCGAACGTGATCCACCGAGACGGATCCTTGGTCCGGTTAACCCCTTCCCACAGCTCTTCCATAAGGCCGCAGTAGTGGCGCCGGAGTTGCTGGAACTCCCAGTCCATTTGAACCTCGCCATCCATGAGGAATAGCTTTAGATCCTTGGCATATCCCACAAGGTTTCCAAGTATCCAGTCGTCCTGGTATACCTCTGGCAGTTTCAGAAAGTGCGAGGTCAGTTTGTAGACGTGAGTGATTTCGGTTCGAAGTAGATCCATCTTCCGGTTTCTCCGAGGGCTGCTGTTCGTCCGTTGATGGATGCGTGCCCGCGCCTCGTCATTGCAGCGGGAGACATGGCCCTGGAGCTCTTCGAGCAGTGTGCGGTAAATGTGGACATTGATGGATCCCATAGCCACCACCACAGCATCCCTGACGGAGGAGGATGTAACAGAGAGGAGAGGATTCAGGTATTTGAAGAGGGTCCGCGCCGACACGATCTTATCCGCAGCGGTCTTGGACCCCTTCCGGCCGTGCTGGCCATTCTGTCCTCCATTGTTGGCCTGGGCGCTGCCTGGGTCTGCAAGGGTTGTGCACGCAAACACCAGGTAGAGCTTCCACTGTTCTACAAGAACCTCGGGCTGCGTAGTCGGCGTCCTGCCCGTCAAGCGTGCGCTGCCTGGGTCTGACCCGTAGTAGAGTCCTCGGGTCGGTTCAGACAGAATTGTGATGGCCTTGTACATCTGCAAGATTCTGTTGCAGATAAGATCTCTCCCGATCGTGATGGTGAAAGGACACTTGTCGAAGGCTATCCTGACAAAGTTGGGAAATATCTTGAACCACAGGGTGGTATCGTACGAGACATCGCTGGTGCAGAGTTCTATCAGTGCGCCTTGGCTGTTGGTGTTCTGCATGCCGCGCTGCAACCTGCTGCGTTCCGCTACAGACAAGTGTTCGTCCTTGAAACTCATGACCTGCATAGAATCGTTCTCCAGTATATCGATGAGCCTTGCTGTATCTTTCTCGCGACCGCTAGACTTTCTCAAGGCAGCATCGAACTCAGTAATCAGCCGGAGGACGTTTATAGCATAGTATCGAACTCTGCGAGACTGTGAACAAAGAAAGAATAGCCCATGGGCCTCAACTTGATCGACCTCGGCCCAAATGCCCGATAAGTCGAGCTTGATTCCTCGTTTGTCGGCATTGGTGCCAGGCTCGCTGCTTTCGCTTGTCGCATCTCTTGCTTTTTGCCTGATTTCGTCAATCCATATGTGGAGGAGTTCAACGTAGAGTTTCAGCGTCTTCTCGATGTGCCCAGGTCCCAGCATCCCACCATCAGACATGGTGGAATACCGATCGTCGAAATTGAAAATGAAGCGGGCGAACCCCATTGTCACCTGTTGTGCGTGGGACTGCCGGGCAATGGCCTTCAATGACTGGGCCGACGACTCGGCGATGTTGGACTGAACGTGGGCCGTGCCGGTGCAAAGGAGGTTGATCAAGGTGTTGAAGGGGATATCCAGGGACAGGCATCTCGGCAATGCCTGCACTGCGACATGTAGCAGCTCGTAGAACGCCTGCTTTTGATCCTGAGGGTTAGGGTGATCATCCCGCCGAGAGAAGTTGAATGTTTCTGTAATGGGCGTCTTCGGCCCCGGGCTGTTGAACTTCTCATCCAGCGCCGCTTGCCCACCGAATGTGCTGTCGCAGATCACAGTAATCTTTCCTAGAATCTCGCAAAATTTGGTGTAGTAATCCCTCACAGAGTCGGAAAGTGACGACACTAAGACTGGCTTGGAGAGCCTTTCATTATTCGGAACGGGGACAGGGCTCGTAACCGCCACGCCACGGGGCGACCCAAGGACCGGTGATGTTGGAATTCGATCGGCGGAGGGAGTCGGGGCATAGACCTGAGGAAAAGGCGGCCGGCCTTGGTCACCCTTCTCGAGGTCCGACATGAGAGCGAGGAAAGCGCGGATCCCGATGACCATCTTGTCCGGGTCTAGGTGGTCGATCTTGAGATCTTTATTGGATGTGAAGTGCTCGGCACTCACGAGCGGGAAGATGATGTTGCGAAAGCAATATTCAGGGTGCTTGAACCCAATGATCCTGACGATCTGGATGAGGGGTTCAGTAACGGCGGTGTCGGTGGCACTGAAAGTCCTTTTGGCGCTTGGAAGAACAGACTTCAAAACCTCGTCGAGCTTCCTGTTGACTCCGGTCATGTTGTCGTTGGTGCGATACAGATACGTCCATAGTAACCTGGAAATGACCTGGAGACAGAGTGGTCTGGTGTAACGGTCCTTGAGCCTGGGCTGGAGCGGGTAGATTAACTGAAGCCACTGGCTGGCAAACGTCTCCGGCGAGGAGACACAGAGCATGGTGGCTGTCAGAGGAAAGGTATACGACCAGTGCCGTGGCTTAACAAACATCTGGGCAAGCCGAGGGCCAATGGTAGCCAACACTTCGTTCCACCTGGGGTGGGCGAGGTCATTGTTGGTCGCCTTGGCGGCTATGGGAAGCAAGAGCATTTCGAGCACTTGACAAAAAGCCGACTTCACTTTGAGGCCGTGCGATCGGCTGAAGAGCTTTCCCAGTGAGGCCATGAACTCGCAGGACTGATCCCATGCCTCCTCCGGCGCCGTCTTGATGCGGAGGTGCTTCATCCCTCCTAGCACGAGCTCCATCTTGCTCTCTAATTCCCTGGCGGATGTGGGATTCTTTCCCGTCAAATCCTGGAGCGACCGGTCAAGGTCAGCGATGAAGCGGTCGCATACGCTGGTGAAGTTGATCTCGCTCATTGCGCCGAGCAACTGAGCAAACAGGTTCCAGTTGGCCAGCTTCAGGGGCGAAACGAGCAATTGATCCGTCTCGGAGATTTTCAGCTGGCCAAAGATGATATTCTCCAGCTTGTCTTCCATCTCGGGCGTGATCGAAGCCAGTGTGCTCTGGGTCATAACCTCGATGAGCACTCGGCAGAGGATATAGATGGAAACCGTCGAGCGCCGCTCTGCCTGTGCCACATACTCCTGCTTCGCAGCAAGAGACGTCGGAGCGCCAGGTTGCGTCTCCGAGGGCCCGCCCCCGACGGCCATGGGCTGGACAGGCTCGGTGTTCCGCCGCTGGAGGGCTCCGCCCGGCGGAGGGTAGGTCCGACTCTGCTGTAGTTGATTCCGTGCCTCGTTCGCCGCATCACTCTTGCTTTTCCTCCAGAGCATCATGGAATCGATCAAAGGCTTGGGCTTCTGCTTGGCAATATGTCCGAGAGCGACGATCAGCTGGTCAAAAGCGGCGTCAACTCCGGGACCACATATCTGCTCGACTTGCGGCTCCGGGTCGAAGGGCACCGTGATACACTCATTCAGTTTTTCTTCGGCCTGCGCGATGAACGAGGTAAATAGCACATGGAGCGCATATTCCCCTACTGTCTTCTGCTCGTCCTTGTGGTGTCGCGAGGAGTGCGAGTGCTGGTGGGCATGGTCCCGGCGGGTCTTGCCACTTCCGCTCTGCATCCGCTCCAGTTTTATACGGTTTTCGGGCGCCGTGGAGGAGGACCGCTCGGGCACATGAGGGCCCCCAACCGTCGACCCCGAGAGTGCCGTGGGCGGCCTCGATCCCATTCCCCCATCCCCCTCAAAGCGAGCAAAGGCATTCATCTCTGATCGATCGGCGGCGAGAGAGGCACCGGCAGCGGCGATCATCTGCGGGCTCAGAGGGCTCGATGCTGAACTGGCGAGGCTCCCGTTACGAGAATGCTGGATGCCAATGCCATGGACAATCGACGTCTGCCGGTGGTGGCCGTAGGACGACGCCTTGGGGTCTACCACCCGCTCGATCACACCGCCGATGGCACTCCGCGACGGCGGCACATGGGACCTGGCGTGAGGAAGGTGGGAGGCGGCCGACGACTCGGATCGCTGGAGTTTCTCAATCGACGATTCGCGCGAATGGGGGACGCTTCTGGAATGGAAGGCGGCGGCGGGCCTCAGGGTTTGCTGCCACTCTTCATCCTCCTCGTCGAGCCGAGAGACGATCCGGGGCGAGAACTTCAGCGGTTCGTGTTCAGGCAGCGTCGTCTGGGACGGAGCTGTCGGGGCGGTCAAGGTCAGCACACAGCCGTCCCAAGCTGCAAAACCTCGCGACACAGCGGAAACCTGTGCAAATCGCAGCCTCCACCCAAGGCCGGCCGCTGAAACAGATAGGAGTCGGCCGGCGGCAGGCGGCAACCACAGCTTTTCTCTAGGCCCCACGCAGTCGCCCGAGTCGGGTACGAGGACCAGCAGCGGCGAAGGAACACGGCCAAGCAGCAGAGCCAGAGCCAGAGAAAGCCACAGGCACAGGTTCCACGCCGTCACGGCAGCCGCCGACGCGGAGCGGCCACACACCCAAACACGGCGGCGCTAAGGAGAATAAGGCAGGCTCTCGCACTCACCCATTGTGCAGATGTCGCATCACTCATGGTCCAACGGGCCGCATGCGAGGGGATTCGGGAGCCCACGATGTCGAGCAATTGCGAGGTGACACGGCCGGTGTTGCAGAGGAGACACCAGAGGTCAGACGGACTACGGCAGCTCAGGTTGAATGTAGTCGCGACACGGCAGCCGGAGCCTGGCAAAAACGGATCCATCCCAAAAGCGACCCAACAGGGCAACTTTGGCCTCTGCCGCTGCGCAGGGCTAGCTGCAAGGGCACCAAAGCGCACCAAGCCTTTTCCATCTCGGCCAACCACTGCAGCCTATCAAGAGAGCGGGAGATGCCGAGTGAGGGGCAGGTCGTTGTCCAAAGTCAGGCGCATCCCCTCTCAGATGATGAACCACAGAGCGTCCAGGGACGCTCACGTTCATTACCACGGATTTGCCTCGATGATCAGCCATATACTCGTCGATGTGCCGACAGAATGATCCATTGGCCTGGGAGGCGGCAACAGAGCCAAGGAGCTCGCCAGCCTTGTGCCTCTCATCTTCCGCTTATTCATCGAAATGACGGCTCTCGGCGGATGGGCACCACCAATGCGGTCGATCAGTTATGCGCTGGACGGGCTCGCTGGAGCGTTTGTCTTTGGGTGGCCACTTTCGTCGTCAACCTGGAACCATTTGAGGTAGGCCGAGATGCAAATAGACGAGCATGTCGTAGCCGCGCCTCGAGCAGTTCCGTCCGGTACTTGGGCGGTAGTTCCTCAGACGTTACGGAATACATACCATTTTGTGATGGCCATGGGTTAGGCCTTCACAAAGCAGGCCGAACGGACAGAGCGAAGAAGATTAGACGATGATCGCACGATGATGCAGGTATACCTGCTATCCAGAGCGGCGGACCAGGAACACCAATCCTCGCGCGGACGAGAGCCGATAGACATGAACCGTCTGCACGGAAGTATGGGAGCCACGCAGCCAAGTGTTAACGTCAGCCTCAGATCCTGAGAGGCATCGCCGAGCAGCAGAAGGGGCAATGTATAGACGTTGCTGACGACCAACCGCGTTTCTCGTCTCGATCATTACGTACCTGCTCCCACCGGCCTTTCTCTCTCATCAGCGAGGCAAAAGGACGCGTTGAACTACACCACACACACACAGCAGGAAAGCGGCCAGACAGACGATGACCCCACGATGGCACGCGTACTGTGTATGGTCAGAACCCGCCCAGTCGCCATATCCCCACAAACTCCAGCTAATATGAAACGCTTGTATGTCTGCGGAGAGGGGAAGTTTGAAAGGTCCACCGTCTGTCTCGTGAAGTGAAAATTGTGTCTCCCGATGCACTTGCCGTCCAAGATCGGGATCATCCCAGAGGAATCGGCCCAGGGTGTTCGCAAAGGCGGTGGATGGATGCCCCCACCTTTCTGGACGGGACCGGCATCGGGTGCATCGGCCTCCACGTGTACTTTTGGAGAACCGCCCGCATTGTCCACCGTGTCTGCCCGGTGTGTGTCCGCTGTCATTACCGAGGGCATTTGTTGACGGCGGGTTTGTGGTGGGAGGGAGGCAAACACCGCGACCGAATCAAGTCAAGTCCTTCCGGCCAAGGAAAGCCTGACGGTGAACCAAGGGCCACATGAAAATCATAAGGTAAATATGATCTGACGGGAAACTCCCAACCACCAGCCGCCGGCATCCGGCTGAGCCCCATCCTCGGTGGCCAGATGTCGGGCATGCTTCGCCGGGTTTCCATCCGGACCCTGTGTGGGGGGTCGGGCGAGATCGCAGCGTCAAACCTGGAGTCTCCTCACCCACCTCCAAGTTCCAACCTCGAGAAGCGGGGGAGTTCTCCACGTCGTGGGCTCGCGGACTCGCGGACTCGCGGCAAGAGAAAGGCACCTGTGAGGGTTTTAACGCTTCCCCTTTCCTGCTGTCCTGGACCGGTCGCATCCTCGCCCCGAGCTGGAGCCCATCTGGGTTCCGTGGCCGGCATGGAAGCGGCATTCTGACTCGGATTCCGCACACCCAATCATGAACGAAGGGGTTGGCGACCGCTGCAGGACGCTGCGTCTGTACAGGATCTTGCCCAAAAGGTAATCATAAGGTGTGCTCTGTCGCGCCTGTCAGCCCAGGATCCCGAATGCGACGGCTGACAGGCCAATTCCAAGAGCATCAGCGACGTCTCGAGTCCCTGGAGGAAGCGGGATGAGGTGACTGGTTTTGTAGCTTTTTGTTAACGTTACCACACCTGCTCCTTTACAGCCAAGCACCCAAGCAGGTTGGTCGGCAGGCGTAAAAGTTCCCACAGCACATCAGCCCGAGGGTGGAGTGAGAAAACCCCGGGCGCCGGGACGCAACCTATAGTGCCAGCCTGGCCGCCTGGCCGCCCGCCCCGGCATGTGTTATCTGTCGATAAAGTTTGGCAGCCGCAATAAAATTCCGCCCTCACCTCGCTTCGTCCACAAGCCCTCACCTTTTTCCGATCCTCCGTCATCCGCGTCTCCTCTCGTTCCTCCCATCTCCTTCTTAGCACCCTGTCGTTGGCGCGCCGTTCGTTTAGAGCGTGCGTCCCGCTGCTGGCTCTGTAGGCGCCCCTTTGTAGCGTTGCTGCTTTGTGCTCTTTTTTTTGCTCGGCGCGCACTCCTAATTCGCCCGTTTCCCGTTTCCCGTCCACGGACCGGACGGTCTTGCCACCACCTCCGGAGCCACGTCGCCGAATTGGCCCGCCTGCGGCTATCCTTATCCCGCCGACGACCGCTTCGGGGCTCAACACGCTATACCACGACCTGAAAACGCTGTCGACTCGCATTCGGCTGTCAGACGGCTGCGGACTGGTCTACATAGACTGCGCCGGGGCTCCCCACGAGCTCGTCGATAACCGCCGCGCCGCTCCAGGTCAGCTCCCCGTCGCGCCAACATGGCGGAACTCGACACGCTGGACATTATTGTCCTAGCAGCTATTCTGCTGGGCACCGTTGCCTACTTCACCAAGGGCACGTTATGGGGCGTCACCAAGGATCCCTATTCGAGCTCCCTGGGTGGTGCGAATGGCGCCAAGGCCGGCAAGACGAGAAACCTCGTAGAGGCCATGGAGGAGTCGGGCAAGAACTGCATCATCTTTTATGGATCGCAAACCGGTACCGCTGAGGATTACGCCTCGAGGCTGGCAAAGGAGGGCAAGAGTCGCTACGGGCTCGAGACCATGGTTGCCGACCTCGAGGAGTACGACTATGACAATCTTGACACGGTCCCGAGCGACAAGGTGGTCATGTTCGTGCTCGCCACCTATGGTGAGGGTGAGCCGACCGACAACGCCGTCGACTTCTACGAGTTCATTACGGGCGAGGACGTCAACTTCTCCGAGGGCCGCGAGGTCCCGCTGGACAACCTCAACTACGTCGCGTTCGGTCTCGGTAACAACACGTATGAGCACTACAACTCCATGGTCCGCAACGTCAACAAGGCTCTCGAGAAGCTCGGCGCGCACCGGATTGGAGAGGCTGGCGAGGGTGACGACGGCGCTGGTACCATGGAAGAGGACTTTCTGGCCTGGAAGGACCCCATGTGGGTTGCCCTGCAAAGGAAATTGGGTCTCGAGGAGCGCGAAGCCGTGTACGAACCCATCTTCGGCATTGTTGAGCGCGAGGGTCTCACCAAGGATTCGCCCGAGGTCTACGTCGGTGAGCCCAACAAGATGCATCTCGAGGGTACCCCCAAGGGTCCTTTCAACGCCCACAACCCGTACATCGCCCCTATCGCCACCTCGTATGAATTGTTCAACGTCAAGGACCGAAACTGCCTGCACATGGAGATTGACATCAGCGCTTCCAACCTTACCTACCAGACTGGTGACCACATTGCCGTTTGGCCCACGAACCCCGGCGAGGAGGTAGACCGATTCTTAGATATTCTTGATCTGACCGATAAGCGCCATAATGTGATTAGCGTCAAGGCCCTGGAGCCCACCGCAAAGGTGCCATTCCCGACCCCCACTACATACGACGCCATCGTCCGGTACCACATGGAAATTTGCGCCCCGGTCTCTCGTCAGTTCTTGGCCACGCTCGCTGCATTCGCTCCCGATGAGGCTTCCAAGGCGGAGATGACGAAGCTCGGCGGAGACAAGGATTACTTCCACTCCAAGGTCAACGTCCACCATCTCAATATCGCCCGAGTCTTGAAGACCGTCGGCAACGGCAAGAAGTGGGGTAAGATCCCCTTCTCGGCCATGATCGAGGGCGTGACCAAGCTGCAACCGCGTTACTACTCGATCTCATCTTCATCCCTGGAACAGCCCAAGACGATCGCCATCACAGCCGTCGTCGAGAAACAGGATCTCCCCGGCCGCGAGGACCCGTTCAGGGGTGTTGCTACCAATTACCTGTTGGCTCTCAAGGAGAAGCAGAATGGCGAGCCCGAGCCTACCCCTTTCGGTCTCACCTACGAGATCACTGGGCCCAGGAATCGGTACGACGGTATCCACGTGCCCGTTCACGTGCGCCACTCCAACTTCAAGCTGCCTTCGGATCCTTCGAAGCCTGTCATCATGATTGGTCCTGGTACCGGCGTCGCTCCGTTCCGTGGGTTCATCCGCGAGCGTAAGAAGATGGTTGAGAACGGCGAGACGGTTGGCAAGACGATCCTCTTCTTTGGGTGCAGAAAGCCTACCGAAGACTTTATGTACGAGAAGGAGTGGGAGGTACGTGAAATGTGGCGATGAATAATGGCGCGTGTACTGACAGACGATACAGGAAGCCAAAAAGGTTATGGGCGACAGTTTCGAGCTTGTGCTGGCCTTTTCTCGGCAAGGCACTAAGAAGGTCTACGTTCAGCACCGCCTCAAGGAGCGATCAAAGGAGATCAACGAGCTGTTGGAGAAGAAGGCTTACTTCTACGTTTGCGGCGACGCTGCCAACATGGCTCGCGAAGTCAACACGGTCTTGGCGCAGATCATTTCCGAGGAGCGGGGCATTCCAGAAGCCAAGGCTGAGGAGATCGTCAAGAATATGAGGGCGTCGAACCAATACCAGGTACGTTTCCTCCAATCAGTGAGGCTGGCGCAAACCGCTAATGATTCGATGTTTAGGAGGATGTGTGGTCATGAAGAACAACGGGGCTTGGAGGATCTTAATCTATGCAGTTATGGCGTGCATGGGTGGTGCGGGTACAGGTTGGAAGGGGATAGAGGAGTCCGAGAGGTATACTGTCCATATTGTACGGGGCCCTTGATGCTCTCGAGTTTAGGTTTACAGCGATGTCATCCTATTTTTTGTCTCCCCTCTCACCATTAGCTGGCGCTCTGCTGATGAATGCCCCCTGCATGGTTTCGGTTTAGACGAGTTGTAATTACGCTGCGACGAAGATACTTAATCAACTTATCACTGAGTCTTGACATGCCCTTTCGTCTGGTGATCCCACAAAAGAGATGGAAAACCAGTCCCGAAGGAGAAGCAAATGAGAAGGATTGTGAAAAACAAACCTGGAGGTAGCTGTAAATCATCCAATCACGACCGTGATCTGCGACCCGAGCAAAAGGCCCAGAGATCTTCCCGTTCCGATTCGACGGGCCCGGCGGGTTCTGGGCCTGCAGCTTGCATTCGGGGGTGCGGCACGACAGATCCCGCGGCGGCCATGCCGGCCCCTTCGTTGACCCAACGAGTCAGCGGTGAGATCTCAAACGAGAGGAGGAAACAGAGAGAGAAAAAAAACAGAAAAGGCGGTAAGAGAAATGAGAAAGCTGATTGCCCTCCTTCCCCCTTGTCGGATGACTTTCAATTTTGGGTTACTGCTCGTCTGCTTCTTCTGTCCGATGAGATCGGGAGAAGCCAGATTTTTATTCTCCATGTCGCTTGTATCATTCCCTTCTCTCTTTTATGGAGTGTTTTGCCAGCACCGTTCTTGCTCGGCGTCAAAGCGTACGTAGCAAATATGATACCACGAGATCTATATCCTGACGTTGAGGTCTTGAAGTTGTGAGATCGTCTTCGATCCGGGAAAGAAGAAGAAAAAAATTCGTCGTCTCACAACCAAGCAAAACTGCCATCCATGTCTCGGAGTTGGTTTCCCTCTCCGGCATCGCCCGCATGAAAATTCCCCTAGCCGTGCCGAACGTCGCGACCACTCTCTCACATCTCACCCTCGCCCCTTGGGCTGAGACGTGCATAGGTAGTGACCGAGACAGACAGCGAGGCTACCGACCTCCTTACTACATAGTTACCTGCATCCTCCTGGCATGTATGACATGCTAAAGAATCTCCGTTGGATGCCCTATACCACATATCGGGAATCAACGGGAAAGGCTCAGCCTTCCTCGTTTCTTTTTCTTGGTCGTCCTCCTGGCCGCCTTCTCCTCGCAATTGCTATTCTGGCCCCCTTTCGTCTCTTATTTTTTTCTTATTTCCAACCGTCGGTTGGAGATAATGCACCATGCAGGCGGAACGTAAAAACTTTGCTAGTTCCCATTAGTCTTGTTGGTCAAGATACAGCACTACTCAATCGTCCGGACCAAGATGACGCTCGTCCATGCAACTATCCGTCCAACCATCTTCACTCCGTACCCCTCACTCCCTTACCCCGGAACAAACAAACAGTGGGATCCAGTCCGTTGGGTTCGGGACGTTGTTCGCATCTCGGAAACAAATCACCGGTTGACCTATCCAATGGCGACATCTGGACCATGTCATCTACCCGGCGCCTGCCCGAGTGATGGAGGGGGGAAGGGCACGCCACCACCGGAACTAGAAAACAAAAACATCTGAGACATACATAACATCGCGGGGAGAGAGCTGGGATGCACGATCCAATAGACTGCCTCTGAGGGCACACCCCGACAGACATCTGCTTTTGCCTCGATTTACCACCACCAACCAGAGCTAATGCCATCCCTCCTCTTCCCCCTCTCGCCTGTCATCGCCATGCAAGTCCTTGACTCGATAGCACGTCTCAGATCCGAAGCCTTGAGAGAACCATCCCGTTGCGTTTCCTGATAGTCCGATCTTCCCGTGCGGCCAGGGAGTCCGGCCTGAGCGGGAAAGCCTATACTTATCCGCTGCCCCCAAACCCGCCTTGGTATTCCACCGCCCTCGATAGAGGCGAGAAGAGATAACCGCTGCCAACGGCTGAGGTGTAAGGCAACGCTATGTGTGGTTGCAGTCTCCCGGCCGTGCAGCTTAAAGGTGGCGGCTCCCGGCTGGACGACTTGAAAGGGGACTGCAGCACTTCCTCCATGTAGCCGCCTAACTGGCTCTTGTCCCCTCTTTCTGTCTCTTCTATCCTGTATCTTTATGTCTACGTCCGGGCCAAACTTTTCCACTGCCTGATAAAGCGGCCGCCTAACGCTTTCCGCTAGCTGAGCACCAGAGGTTTCCACGTGGACTCGCACAACTGAAGGCACGCATACTGCCAAGGCAAGCAGCATATTCCCGGGGCCTCCGTAAACAGTGTTTGACTAACAACGATCAGATCCAACATTGACTGGATGGGTGGGCCAAGTTGATATCGAGAGTAGGACCGTATTGCAGTTGTCAGGCGTGCTCCGCGGACACGACGAACCACCCCAGGGTTTCGCCTGCTACTTGAACATCAAAGCCTGGGATCGAGAGATCCTGCCCCGACGGCTAGCCACGCACTCTCTCGGGTGGACATATGATCGGATTGGACGTCCTAACACGGCTGCTTCATCCAGCTTGGTGGACTGCAGGTCGAACAAGGGAACTCTCAGGAGTCATCGGTGTTTGGGGAATCGGCGAACGAGGCACCTCTCCTGCTTCAGAGCTTGGTCAATTTGCCCCCAAAGGCATCGAGGTCAGGAAGGAGATAAAAGGGGGCATACCGTCACAACGTCAGGCAAAGGGACAGGATCGATGGCTGTTTGTGGCCTGCAATAGTGCAGCGGGAAAGAGGATCCAGCAGCTGGCAGCCCTTGAACTTGGTGGCAGGAGCCTGTCCACACTGATCTTGTGAGTTGGCTGCCCTCGCCAGAGTTATTCTGATAAAGGGGCAGTATCCTTATCCGTTCTTTCCGAGTTCAAACACAGCACAGAACCCGACCGCAACATCAACAGCATCCTAGCAACCATCTATCCCCACACCTTTCATCCGTTCGTGCTTTCCTTAACCCCAGATTGCCTGGACCAGTTGATTACCCCGATCTTTTTGGACTTTGCGCCTCTCTGGTAGAGCTGCTTGGAAAAAGAGGGTCACTGGGGATCACGGTTCCAGGGCATCTTCGCATTTTGGTAAGCTTCACCGTGGTCCCTTCAAATTGCTCTCTTGAAGCTCTTGCCTGTCCCGGACATGTACCTTCTCCCTTCCCCCGCTTCGTGATGTCCGATCACCCAATGCACCCGACTTCGGTTCGCGGTATTGTTTGCTCTCAGGGTTGGACCCGGACCTACCAGGCTCTCTTGCCTCTTCCCTAGCCGTCAATTCTGTCGACTTTCATCCGACAAGCTGGAAGGTGGACCTTCAGCACGCTTGGTGCTATCGTTCTTTCCCCATATCGAGACACTATCTTTGAACTCCTGTTATTTCGTTCTGCTTAAAAGAAAGCTCCTCCACTGCACATCCCACGACCATCTTCATTTCGAGAGATCTCCTAGATCATTACAGCATCACCACCCCAGCACCCGCCGCAGTCTCTTCCATTCATCTTGCTTGATAGCTCGATCTATCTTCGTTACTCCCGCACTCGCTTGTATCAGAGTCTTTGGTACTAACATCCCCGGCCGCTCTCGGAACGTTTCTTGACGTCGAGTATCCAGATTTCTCTCGGGGGGGCTGCGGCTTCTACCTGAGCCGCCATTTTGGAGGTGAGTCGCCGAGCCTGTTCTCCTCCCTCACCCACACCTCAACACCTCCTCCTCCTCAAACCATCTCGCCGACCTTCTCCTCGCCGACTTCCTACCGCCGATATCGTGGTTCTGCCCTAAAGCGCAGGCCGCGGCCACAATTCTTATTTATTATTATCCTCCTCGCCTTCCCCTCCTCTTCTTCTCTTTCCACTTCCACCCTCTCGCCAGTTTTCCAACCACAACAGCCTTCGCCAGATTCTTGGAATTGGTGTTGTTTTGATATTGTCCTTGGAAGTTTACTGACACGAGTATCTTGAAACTGTCTAGCTGTCTACAACTCGATCTTGCCAGGTACGTACCGCGAATTCCGATCGATTGCTTGCAGCGCCGCGTCTGCTCGAGGATCTCGTCGCCCCAGCCGCCCGGCTTCGGAAGCGAGGGAGGCATTTTCTCTCGTGGGACCTCGAGCATACTCGGCGCAAGATCACAGTGAAGATTTACCGTCACTGTCTCCACGGCGGTCGTGGTCTTCGGCGTCGTGGTGTCGGGTTGCTTGTCGACCGGGCTTCACAAGCTCTCGGGTTCCAACTGGCCTTTTCGCAATGATGTTGTGTATAGATAGCTGACAGGAACGTCTTAACAGTCTGACAAAATGACGATGTATCGTACTGCGTCGGGCAATACGCCCTCGGAGGGCGGCAATGGTCGTCACAACAACTACTCGGCCTACCTCGCGACTCCCCAGGTCAACCCGGCCAACCAGCACGAGGGCATGGCGCATGGCCAGCACATTGGACACGGAAATGATGCTTTGGGAGCTGTCATGAATCAGTTCAACTCATTGGCTCTTCCTACCGGCTCCGGCATGGCCCAGGGCGCCAATCTTGCTTCCGTTCCGGCTCACCATGCCTATTGCGCCCCTCAGGACCAGGCGCTCGCCTATCCCGGCTACCATCTTCCGGTCGTCGGCATGACCCCGGAGGCGGCCTATTCGTTCAGCTTGTCTAGCCAATTCCCTATCCAGGGAGGTTACGCGCAAGTTCCGATCCCGTACCAGAGTGTTCCGTACACCCCTGGCCGCGTCGCCCCCTACACTGATCGCTACCCCGAGCGCTTCATTGAGCGCAGCAGCTCCAGCGACGTTCCTGGTCTGGAGAATCGTCGCGGATCTTACTCGACTAATGAGTCGACTCCCGCGACCCCCTTCTTCGGTAGTGCCTCGGAGCGCGCTGCTGGCGTGCGCAGTGGTGTTGTCCCTTCGACTTACACCACCCCTTCGCCCGAGCAGGTCGCCGTCCCTGCGCCCGCTTCGAAACCCCAGGTTCTCGACGAGGAGTTCCTCGCTTTGCTCAAGCAGGACCCTGCCATTCCCGAGGCTGTGCCTGCCGTTTTCACTCCTCCGACCCATATCAAGACAATCGAGCAGTGTTTGGAGAACCGTATTGCGGGAAACCGCAACGTCTACATTCGTGGTCTGCACCCGACAACTGATGACGAGCTGCTGCTCAAGTATGCCTCGCGCTTTGGAGAAGTCGAGCAGAGCAAGGCTATCATTGACACCGCGACCGGTGCTTGCAAGGGGTAAGTTGTCTTTCACCGGTCTCTGGGCTATCTTCTAACGCTCTCGCAGATTTGGATTTGCCAAGTTTGCGGATGTTCGTGACTCAGAGAAGTGCATTCGTGGCTTCTACCAGCTTGGCTATGAAGTTGGCTTTGCCCGCGAGAGTTTCAATGCCAGACTCAAGGCCGAGGGAGACGAGACCTCGACCAATCTCTACCTTTCCAACCTGCCGAAGAATCTCAATGAGGCCGAGTTGAACGCCATCTTCATGAACTACAACGTGGTTTCCAGCAAGATTCTTCGCGACAGCATGGGCAACAGCCGTGGTGTTGGTTTTGCCAGGTAGGTTTTTTCTCCTTCGGATTATGTTTCACATCTCTCTAACCCCAGTATCAGATTTGAGTCTCGCGAGGAGTGCGAGGACATTATCAAGAAGTTCCATGGAGCGTGCATCGGCGAAGAGGGCCTCATGATGCAGGTTAGATTTGCCGATACTCAAGCTCAGAAGCAGCTCAAGCGAGCTGTTGAGTTTCGTCAGTTGATGGCGAGCAAGAAACTGACTGGTCAGGTCCGTTACGCCGACACTCCGGCCCAGAAGGAGCTGAAGCGTATCACGGCCGAGCGTCGCCAGTTTCGCACCAACGAGTACAACATCGGCGCCTATGGCACTGCTGATGTCGGTATTCACCCGAGCATCTACCAGCAGGGCACCTGGAACCGTCGTGCTGCGGCGGCCGCCATTCCGTAAGACCTTCCTCACTGCCAATATATGCGTACTGACTTTGTTGTTAAGGGCTTTTGCCGGTCGTCCCTTTGGCGGACGTGGCGGAGTCGAGTATTCCGTGATGTCCCCGGCTGCGGGTGGTCAATCCACCAAGTATGCGGGCCGCGATGCTCCCGAGCAAGCTGGAGAGCATGGCAACTAACCGTTTTCATAGACAGAGCACTACGGTTTCCGTTGCGGCTCCTTCTGAGGACGGTTCGGCGGATGGTGGCGCCACAGTTGTCGACCCCCCCACTGTCGCGAACGGTAGCACCCAATCGTCACCGACCATCAAGAAGGAGCGCCTCGAAAAGCTGTGACCGAACCGCTCTCTCCAATACAACGAGTTTAGCTGCCCGTCGTCCATGTTGTCCATGTTTATGGTGTTCTGCATGTCTTTCTTTTATTTGACGATTCTGGCGGCATATTTGGGACTTCACTCATCTGTTGTGAACCCTTTCTGTTTTGTCCGACCCGTCTTTTTTGCGAATACTGGTTTGTCAGCTCACGTAATTAGTCCTCTGCTCTACTCGATGCGAGGAGGAATATCCGAGGATGCTCTGGCACATGATAGTGGTGGGGGACCTGTGGTGGGCTGTCACTGGAACTATGGTTGTTGTACTTGTACTTTTGCCAATATTGTCTGTGGTTGTGCGTCAGGGGGATGAGAGAAGCCAGCATGTCAGTATGATTGGGACGGAGCAGAGCAGCTTAGAATTCACGGCGCTCCCTGAAGTTCCTGTCTTGTTGTGTTGGCCATATTCCGAGTGAGCACAGGGACTGAGGCACGGAAAGGTTAGGGGTTGGATTGCGTCTGCTAGTCGTTATCTCAGCGGATTCATGATTGATGGATAGCAATGCCAACGCTCTCTTTCTCTAATGGAATGATCATGTGTCGTGATATAGAATTCCCGAACGGAGCGTACATGTTGAGCTTCAGTCACCGGCTACGGTATTTGTTGGCTGACATTATCAAATTTAGGTATCTGAACCAATGGCAAGCTTCTGCATGGCTCGCCCCGTATCTATCAAGCTGTTATTGTCGCCTGAGCTCTTGCCCACCTCCTCGCCTATCACCAGGACGACTTGCTCTTCCTGCTGATCATTCTGGCCCTCTTCGTCGTCTTCCTCGTCATCTTCATCCTCCTCCTCGTCCCCGCTAAGCTCGCCACCTTCATCAATTCCCTCTCCCTTGGCCAGCTTTTCCTGCTGCTGCTCGCGGATGGCAGCCTCGAGGTCCTTGGCCATCTTCTTGGTGAAGCCGGATGCCTCGAGGGCGGCATCAAGGCGGCGGGCGCCGTCCCTTCCGACCGTCTTCTTTGCGTCAGCGTAAAAGGGGCCCGGCTGGGTAGGTACGAAGTGGAAGCGGCGCTGGAAGAAGGTCTTGAGGCAGGCGACGTCGCGGTCAAAGTACATCTCGGCGTTGGGGTGGTCCATGGACACCATCTGGGGGAAGTCGATCAAGATGGGTGTGAGTGTGATCTCGTTGGAGTCCTCATCTGGTTTGGACTCCTTGACGAGGATGTTGAATTCGTTGAAGTCGCCGTGGATCAGGCCGTGGCGGGCAAGCCGAAGGATCAGGCCGATGAGGTCGGCGTAGAGAGAGGCCGGGTCGGGGACGGCTGAGATCTGGCGCAGGGGGAGGGCGTCGATGAGGGACATGACGATTGTGTGGCGCGAGTGGGCGATGGGCTCCGGGACCGGGAAGCCCTCGTCGCGCAGGGCCGTCATGAAGGCGAACTCTTTAGTGGCGGCGAGGCGGGAGAGGTACATCCAGGACCCCGTCTTGTTCTTGCGGAGGTAGTCGCGGTTGGACTTGACGGTGCGGAACGAGATGCGGCCGAGACGGTGGATCTTGAGGACGCGCTGGGCGCCCGTGTCGTCGGCCACGATCATGATGTCGGATTCCTTGCCTACGCCGATGCGGCTGCCGACGCTGTAGACGTGCTTTCGGGAGGCATGTGTGTGCAGCGCCAGGTAGTCGAGCCCGCCGTAGGTCAGCCGGTAGCCGTCGTACTTGGCCTCCTTGAGCCGGCCGATCAGCCCCGTCTTGGCCAGGGCCGAAATCGACTTGTGGACGCCGCTGGCACCGCCGCGGAGGCGCGAGAGTTTTTCGATTAAGGGGGTTGGGACGAGCTCGTGGTTCTTGGTGCCTTGCTCTACCTGGTTTCATTGAATCAATATTTTGTCTTGGGCATATATATCTACATGGAGAAGGGGAGACGGACTGCTGCGAGGACCTTCCAGTCCTCGGCGGTCAGGTACCGCATGGCTTTGGTATCTAACTTCATCGTGGCGGTATGAAATACCTCTCTGTTGAACTCTCAGAAGGAGACTTGAAGGTTAAGTTAACAGGAGATATGTCGACACTGGATTCAGAGCTGCCGGCCAACCAACCCCACCAAACCTTCAACTGGTGTCGACGTCGGGCAGACCCCTCCAAAATTATGGCCCGATAAGATCTTGTGATAAGATAAGGATTGAGACCCCGGCAAAAAGACGGACAAGGAATTTGTATCCGCCGAGCAGGGGTCCGCAGCTGGTGACGGCTCGGTGGGCCCGGTCCGCTCCCACGACCCGCAGGAGCAAGCTTGCGATTGACGTTCGACACAACGTACGTACGCTCCCCCCCTTCGGAACGAGCTGCCGAAAGAACGGACGACGGACCGATCGATGTTAAGGCTGGTTGCTTTGAAGACATTACCGGCCTCTACAGTCCAGAGATAAATCGACGAGACAACAAAACGGAGAAGCGAAACCACGCAAACCAGCGGAGCCTCGACGAGTTGCGCGACGGACATTCGAGCCACGGAAGCGCGGGGACCGAGTTTGAGCATTCGATTTGCAGAAAACAACACAACCGCGCGACACAGAAATAATGGCGAACGGGTATAGCATCTTTGTCGGCCTCGTGGTCATCGTGGCCATGTGCGTGGCCGCGTGGTTCTTTGCGCCCAAGGGGGAGAACCAAGTGTACGCTGCAACCGCATTTTTTTGTCTAGGGATGCCTGCGACTAGAATACTGACTACTACTACGTGGATGCACACAGACTCTGGCGATCATCGCTCATCCTCACCTTTGTCAGCTGCTATCTCATGTGGGCCATCACGTTCCTCGCCCAGCTGCATCCCCTGATCGCGCCGAGGCGGTCGGATCTGCGGAGGGAGTATCTCGATCATTGAGCGGGTGTTCTGGAGAGGGGGAAGCTTGTTTATCGGGCGAGGGAAAGAATACGGAGATGGGAAGAAACTCGATCGGGCTGAGTGTGTCGGTTCGATATTGTACCAATACCCGCGCTTTACACTTTTACCAACTGCTACCGTTACGCTCCGACACGGGCCGCGGCGTCAGCATCAGATATAACCGGAACGGCGTTTCTATTCATTAGGGCTACGGGTGTCTTGGGTGGAGAAAGGGAGGAAGCATGGTCTAATGCGCGAGGAGAGGGATATCGGGGCGATCCCGGTGTGTATATATATCATGTGCACGTATGTCGAGACACAGGCGGTGATGGAATCAAGGTGATAAGACCAAAGAAACAACCTGCTAACTCCTCGCTATGCGAATGCCCAATAACATACAACTCACATCAACCGACAGCTAACCTCCCTGCCCAATCTTTGGCATACATCAACATAGCGCCCAGCGCTCGTCCATCCTCGGCAACGCTACTCTCGCCCGCCGAGTCCACACCCTCAAGTCCCACGGCCCAGAGCACGGCGCGGCCCATGGCCCAGCGACTCAGCGCGCCCGCGGTAGCCAGGAGGGCGGCGACGCCGTAGCCGCAATCAAGCAGAATCTTGAGGGCCTCGACATTGTTGGCCACGACTGCCCAGCCCAGCGACCGCGCGGCCGCGGGCACGTCATATTCCCAGATGACCATGAGGATGGGGAACAGCTTGGTCGACGACGAGACCAGCAGCGCCGTCGAGACCGAGTTGGGCCGCGAGTAGGGCGGGAGCAGACCCAGCAGGGCTAGGGGCGAGTACCGGCTCGACGTGAGGAAGCGAATGGACCCGTGGAAGGCGAGCGTCGAGAGCGTGCAGAGCAGCAGGAAGAAGAGGTACTGGTATACGATGGGCTGCTGGGCGAGGCGGCCAAAGTTTGTGCTCAGATCGGGGTTCTCGGGGGCCGTGTTGTCGGTTGTCGGGGTCGACTGGCGCTCGATGCGGGCCCAGGTGAGGTAGACATCGAAGAGGAGGAGGAGGATGCCGAGGCGGATGATGGAGGGCTGTTGTTTTTTGTTGTCATTAGCTAGTTGCATATAAGACAGGAGAGAATAGAAGGGGGAGAAAGGCATACGGCAAACTCATCCTCGTCCTTCATCAGCGTGTTGTGCAGCAGGTGGCGGTAGACCTGGGGCTTGATCAGGACGAGGTCGATGAACAGCACGACAAAGTCATGCTCGACGTATTTGTCGCAGAAGCGGCCGCAGTTCTTGCACACCGTCAGCCGGATGTTGTGGCCGCCCGCCTTGTCGCCCGCGCCCTCCCTCCATAGCGTCTTGACGGGGTGTCGACACTCGATGCAGATGGGCATTTCATCAGCGTTGAAGTGCTTGGGAGTTTGCGACGCTGCACACACACCGACTGAGTGATTGCGCTGTGGGGGAGACGTGTTTAGCGTGTCAGGTCGCGCCACAGCGGGACGGGATCCCCTGATGAGATAAGAGCTTATCGGGCGACGGCATCTTATTCGAGCGCTGCGACAACCTCGACAAAAGTTCAAGTGAAAGCTTCACGAACTCTCTCGTCCATGAGTCGCCGCGACATATATAAGGTCAAGACATGTGGCGTGGGGGGCTGAGGTATGGACGACCTCTAGCCACCGGGCAGCCATGCAAATGGCAATACCAGCAAGCGTTGCCCCAAGGATGTCTTGTGTCTGTGGCCTGGAAGTCTTCGGAGAGTGAAGCACCCAGGCCGAAACGAACCCCTACCAAGAAGGCTCCAGATGCAGCAGCTAGCAAGAAGAAAACGACGGGAGTGTCCCTGCCCATGGGGTTCCCGCAGGGCGACGACCTCAGGCACTGGCTGATGACGGCCGACGTCTTCACCACCGAGACACCATCCCGACAAGCCCCGACGAAGAAGCAAGATGTAACTGATCGGAAGCCGGGGTCGCGGGCGGCGCGCGATCCCTTCGCCGAGAAGCTCGAACAGCTCCAGAAAGCCAAGGACGAGGAGCGCACCATCCTCGTCATCAACTCGGCCTCGCCCAATCTTCTCGAGTCCGACTTTTACCGCCTCGCCAACCAGGGCCGCCATGTCGACGGCTGGGCGGTTGGTATCTCCAAGGGTATGTTTTTACTTCTTTCTTCCTAAGGAGAAAAAGGTCGCCGAGACTAACTCCACCACCCAGTAACCCAAGCCCGTCACCCCATCACCATGGAGAACCAAGGACAGTACTTTTTATTCTTCGAGACACGCGCGGCAGCAACAGCCTACGCCGAGAAACTCCGCACGCGTGCCTACGAAGCCCGGCGTACCCTGCTCCCAGACGACGAGTGGGGGCGCATCTTCTCGAGCTGGCGGAATCCAATCGCGGAACCAACCCGGGATCATCCCACATTATCATCATCGTCATCCTCCTCCTCTTTCCCTCCCTCGTGGTCCTCCTCCTCTTCTTCCTCCTCCTCCCTGCCGGCCGACGATTCCGCTCCACCACCCCCCCAGGCCGGCGAGTTCACCATCCTCACCCCCACCTTCCCTTTGTACTACACGCTCCACTCAGCCAACGAGGCGCGCGCACTCCTGGCCGAGGGCGGCGGTAGCAGCAGTGCTAGTCCCTCCCTGCGCAGACACCTGTCCAACTGGGCGCGGCAGACGGACGCGAACCGCGTCGTGTTTCGCACTGAGGATCGCCTGACCAAGGTCACCGAGGACTGGCTGCGCGGGCTAGTGGAGAGGGACGGGCGGGAGAGGAATTTGGCGTGGCGCTTGGCGGGGGGACCGATGGCTATCCGGCCGATTCGGGCGTCTGTGGGGAGGGCTGGGCGGGATGTTAGTGTTGAGACGGAGGAGGATGGTGAGGATGAGGATGAGGGAGACGAGGGGACAGAGCGTGCGCTGGGGTTCTCGGCTTTTGAGATGTCGTTTGTTGATGCGGCTGAGGCGAGACGGTTCGTTAGGGCGTGGCATCGGCGTGTGCTGCAGGTTGGTGAGCACGCTTTTGGGGTTGATGTCTCGGGGATGTGGTGATACCCTGTGGTGGTGCTTGTATATGGGGGTTGTTCTGTAAGATACGGCGCGTTGCTGGTGTCTAGAATATAGACGGGGTGTCATGGGTGGCATGTATATGTTTTTTTCGTTGTGTATATTGTATAGTAGAGTATCCGGTTGCTTGTATGGGATCTCATTCGTACTAGATTGAGATGGAGATATATACATTTGTCCGCGTTGACCTGTCTTGCTCGCTAGGATGGATGTACAAGTACGAGATAGGTGTGGTCCGTGGGTAGGAATCGGACCAGCACATAAAGTTCAGGAGAAAGGGGCACCACATCCTCCTGTCTATCTGGAATACATGTGGTGTATTCAAGACGAAATACCTCCGCAATCAGCTTTATCTGTACCAGCAACGTGGTTAATTAGGTCCGGGGAAAAGGTTGGATTATATCGACCCAGATAGGACCAGATCTAAGATCTGACATGGGCCCTGATCTATCTCGGAAGGAATACGGATCAGTTTCTCCGAGAAACCAGAAATACAAAGATAAACCGAGGACTGACTTTTGAACAGTTGTTTCAGACCTTTTTTCTTGTCATGACGCGGTCTAGCCAGGTAGTTTAGCCTTAGCCTCCTTACCAGCGTGTGGCACCTGTACGGAGCTCAATACCTATCCAGGCTTCTACATCTTTTCAGACCTCTAATACCGCGTCGTAGATTCCAGCAGTCACAGCACATCGAGCATCAGCTTTTTGACTTGTTTATCTTTTCATTCTTCCCACTCTCTCCATGATCTGTCTCCTCACCCAGTTGGGTATCCCTCTCGCTCCTGACCAGACCTCAAACTGCTGACCTCAAAAAATGGTATCACACATGAAAAGGGTATCCGACCAGCCATCAAGGAGGTCCCCATCCGAAGAAAGTACCACACCCATCTATCCGCCTGTTTCCCAGCCCGCCAGGCCATCATCATCATCCGACCCGTACCCCCTGAACAAATGAAAAGATCAGTTGGAGGTCGCTCCACTGCGCCGACCAGTATCGATATAAAAAAGTCCCAGACTCCGGTAAAAGGTCTATAGAAACTCCCCGAGATATTTGCCAGAAAGATATGTAAATACCAGCCAGCCAGACTGTATCGGGATAGAAAAGAGAAAGTCGCTCAGTGACTTGTAAAAGGGGCAATATACTATTGAATAAGAATTAAAATGTCGAGTAATGTTGGTTGAAATGGGCTGGCCCTCATGCGGCCTCTAGAACCACCCGCTCGCTCTTGCGGTACTGGTCACGATGCATATCCACCAGTCTCGGCACCGACTGCTTGCTTTCCAGCACCCGCCCCGCGAGCCCGTTGGACACGGGATTCACCTTGGCGCTGGCGCTGCGCATCATCCGAGGCGCGGCCCCCGGGGCAGGTCCCGTCGTCGTCGTGCGCAACATGTTGCGTTGCTGGCGGGAGATGCTGATCTGCCGCGCAATGCTGATCTCAACAGCTGCCTTGAGCGCCGCATCCTCATCGTCGTTGATTTCGATGGACGGACGCGTGACGGTGGTCTGGATCGAAGAGGTCGACAGCGAAGTGGACGATGCGGTCCTCTTCGTAGCCGTGCTGCTGGTCTCGCTCGGCGTCGACGTCGAGGGCGGCGAGATTATCTCCCATTGTGGTTCCTGAATCCTGGGCTTGAGTGGAAGTGTCTGCGTCGGGATGATCTCCTCAACATCCGATACACTCTGTGGCGAGTCGAGGAGGAAAGTTGACTCTTCTGGATCGAATACAGGCGCTGGCTGTCGGGCTTGGTCCTTGTGCATCTGGATCTGCTGCTCGCGGAGCTTTTCCACATTTGCTGCCCGGTTTCGCTCGTCCATAGTGCGCGGCGACACTATCGTGACTCGCTTGGATTCCTTGCGCGGACGAGCCTCGGACGGGCGCTCCACGTCAAAACTAGCCCTCAGTGGCGAAGGGAGATGCGCAGGGGATGTATTGGATCGAAGTCGCGGTGATGTCCTGATTTGGTGACCCTGGGGCGGTGGGAACAATGAGAAGGCAGGTGACTTCGTAGGCTGCGGCGACGAAGCTCGCCTTACTAGACCCTTATCCTTGATCTCTTCTTCGATCGCGATCTTGTCGTTAATGTTTTTGAGCTTCTCGAGCGTAGCCTGTCGCCTCGCTAGTAGTGACGACGAGGTGGCCGTGCCTTGAGGGTTCAGTACGCCGCTGAACATGATGCTATAACGCTCAAGCCGGATATCAGGAATTTCAATATCGAGGAACCCGGGGCCGCCGAGAGCGGGACGGGCGGCGCTGGGTTCTGCCGAATCCCCCCGCGCACTAGTTACCATGACCTCCGGCATCTGCTTCTTAGTCTCCTGGATCGTGTTATCCATCTCGGATTCAGTCCTGGATCTCGCAACCGTAGGCTTGAATTTGGATGCCTTCTTGTTGGTCACCGTGTTGCTTCGCAGCGGAGTCGTCTCCCCAGACCTAGTTAAACTAGAGTTGGACATGGAGGGGAAGGCAGTGGTGTAGTTGTTCTGAGCAGGCTCCGGAGCTTTGAGTTGCTCCACGTGCTTTCTGCTTCCGAACAAGGAGCCAAAGAACTTCCGCTTCTGCGTCTTTTGCCGCTGGATTGGCGGTTCCGGAGTTAGCTGGAGCGGTGGTGGTGAGTACGTGTCCCGAGGGGGTGTGATTGCCCGCCGTTGCTGTGGTTGCCAGCCCGCGAGAGGGCTGGGCGTGTAGGTAGTTGGGCTTCCTAGGGCCATTCCGATCTGGATCTCGCCCGAGCTTATGGAGTTCGGCGTAGGCGTCCTATATGGAGTCGATAACAAGGGCGGGGGAGATGGCATCCGGTCTGGGCTGGGCTCCGGGGTAGGCAGTCCGTTGCTCCTGATACCGAATCGATACTGCTGGTAGCCTTTGGTCCTCCCCATGCTCATGCCCATCTGCCCCGTCAGCGACATGTCGTCCTTGGACAGCCGCTTCTCGAAATTCGGCCTCGACATGGCGGGTTTGCTAAAGGCAGGCCCGGAAGACGTGCTGGGTCTCGGCAGAAGCAAAGGCGCCGGGGGAGGAGCAAGAGCAGTTACCGGGTCAGAAGACTTGGGTGTCTTTGGCGGAGGCGGCGGAGGGAGTGGACGCTCGAGATATGGATTCCTCCCGCCAGGGAACAGGACGGGGGGCAGCAGCGAGTTTTGAGGCCCATTTCTCAGTTGCCTGCCTTGTCGACTTGGGGCACGTAGCTGCAGGGCCGCGGCTGACACAGGGCCTGGTCCCGGATCCAGGGGGGGCTGCGTGCTTTCTTGCTCACGCTGTCCAACCACGCCGTCGGCCCCCATTCCTGGCCCTCTGGACCGCTTGACCGCTTTCAACATGGCGGCCGTTGCCGTAGGCGGGCAGCCACTCAGGCCCGGGGGTCCAGCGTGCGGGGCGCTGCAACGCTGCGGGAGCGGGGGTGCGTCCCTGGGTTGGTTTCGAATATCGTCTAATCACGGAGAAAAAAACAGCTGGGCGAATCGAGAGACTGCGACCATGGTTGCCGAATCGAGCAGGCCACTGGGGAGCTGGGCGACAAAATGAAAGGGCAGCCCCAATAACGGCTCCAGACCAACAGACGAAGCAGGCCTCAACAGGCGGGAGATTGGCACTTTCATATCCTCTTTGCCTCTTCGGCGACGGCCGCGTTTCTACGTACGCGGCATGCCATCGCGACGCCCGGCTTCTTGAGCCTGAAGTCGTCTCGGTCGTCGGCTGCGTCGAGGAAGGGTGCCAGTCTGAGAAGCACGGCAGCGGTTATTTCGAGCAGGTTGATCGCCACCAGGGATGGCCTGGTGCTTCAGACTCGATGGTGGGGGATTGCGAATCGAGAAGGAGCGAAGACCCTGGCGTTGTAGCGTGCCCCTGCCGAGATCCCTGTGGGGACGGCCAGCTCCTCTGTCTCAGATCCAGCGAGGCTTGCCATTTTTCAACGGGTGTGGCGCGCCATGTTGTCATCCGAATGCAGGAGCGGAGGCTCACACCACTGCAACAGCCCAGAATCGCGGGACGACACACCATTCTGAACAGCCTGTGCTGCTACCGAGCCATCTCGTTACCTGGAAACCCTTCTTCGTCTGCAGCCGTCCGAGTGCCCGAGTGCAGCCAGCAGACCCGGGACTGCCTTCTGCAGGAACAGCAAGATGGTGGGAAGCCTCGACGGGGACGCACGGTGGTGCGTGCGAGTCGGCAACAAGTCGACGACCCAGTTGACGACTTCCTTTGTTGTCGATGAGAGACTTGCCAACTAACAACAATCCCCCGCCGCAAAACCTTGGCAAATCTTCGACAATCTCAGAGTTTACCCGTTGGTCTGTAGGGCGCTTCGCTTACTTGACCAACCACTTTGCAAGTGGTTGGGGAAAAAATTCGCGGATAGGCTTTTATTTGCGGATAGTATTTAAAACGCGTCGCGTCCATTTTTACAGCCAAAAACACTCTATTTCTAGACACTTACAGCTACAATACCACTATTTCGGGCCCTTTTACTTCTAAACGCATCCTATAGCATTATTATATCGTATCTTTAGCCTAAATAATAACTAATAGCATACCGCCCTTCTATTTTATTAAGCAGAATACTGTAAAGGCCACCTATTAGCTCCTCCGCTAATAATACCGCTAAAATTGTAACGTATATAGTATTTAAAAGTAATTTACTTATAAACTAAATATTTAAAATACTACAAATACATTTTACGTATCTAAATCGCGTATAAGGGTATTATTTAAAACCCTATAAAAGCGCGAAATTGTAACGTTTACGTAATAATCCGCCGGTCGCCTAACCTACCTTAATAAGGCAAAAGATAGGGTAATTAAAGCCTACGTACGTTAGTTAATAAACTTAAAATCCTTAATAATAAAAAATATACTTAAAAAAGCTATAACCTAATTGTGCGTTTGCCGTTTATTACTTTATAGCCTGATAAATAAGTATTAATATAGTAAATAAAAGTAAAAGTATTTCTAGTTTATTAAAAGTTAGTTTAAGTTAGTAAAAGCTAAATAACTCTTTACTAAATAATAACTTAAAGATATAGTGAAGTATTTTAATAATTTTAAGGGTATTATTAAGAAATATAATATAGGGTCGTTAATAACGTAAAATGAGGATAAGATAAAGTACCAATTAGCGATAATTGATGGGAAGTTTAAGATATTAATCGATAAAATTATAACGAAAAAAGAAAGGGTAAGTATCCGTATAAAAATATACAAATCCTTTTAAATAATAAAAAGATAACTTACTATATAATTTCCTTAGCTAAAAGTTATTAACTTTAGTAATAGGGAGTTTATAACGCTTATTAACTATAGTAACGCTATTAATAATACCATTTTAGTATTTTATATTATAATTAAGTAATTTGACTAAGTTATTAGTAAAATAGATCTAGGCGATAAGGTTGCCTTTGCTAAGTTAGATATTGCATTTAGTAACTATAATATTATAATAAACTAACTTACCTACTTTAATAAGTACTTTTAAAAGTTTAATATAACGGTATAATATAAGGAGCTTAACTTCGAAACGTAATTTAGCTATATTTCTTACTAAAGATATCCTTATACCCTAAAGGCTAAAGAAAAGGTTAATTTTAATCGAATTCCTTAAGATAATTCTTAACGCTAGTAAACTAACGAAAAAAAGTATATTTACTAACTTTTATTACTAAATAGCTTCTCGGGGCATTATAATCTTAAATTATATAAATACTATTTTTAATTCGATATTATTATATTATATATACTACCTTATTTATCGCAATTTCTTTAGCTAATAAACGTAGGAGTTTTTTAGTACTTTAAACGTATTTACTAAAAATATCTTTATTAGTATATTTAAAAAGACAAGTTAATATACTTTTATTTAAACTTTATAGTTAGATTAAATATAAGTTTAATTATTTAGGCTGTTATAGGTAAATAGGAACTTACTTATATAGAAACTTTAACAAAAAGGGTTTATAGTTACCTATATTATAACCGGTATAAAAAAAAGTAACTATTATTTACTAAATCGGAAGCGGGTAATTAAAAATTTGATAAGGAAATTTAATAAATTAAATAAGTTGGCCTTTTTAACTATATAACTAAAGTTTAATTAGTAAAAAAATACCAAAAAAGGGGTATAAAAGATTACCTAAAAATATACCTATCTCTTTAATTCTTTTACCTATAAAGCATTTTATAATATCGCTACTATTATTAACGAGGATTAATTAGTGAAAAAGTATTTTAAAAAGTACGTAATCGATTGGAGATTTTACCTAACGGCATTATTAGCAAAGAAAATTTGGGTTTCCAAAATACTTTTAAAGGGTTTTTTTATTAAGTACGTAATAATTAAATAGATTTGCCGTATAACAAATATATAATAATAAAAAGACAAAGAAATCACACGCATGCGTTAAATAAAGGCTATATTAAATATCTTGAAAAATACAAAAAAGGGTCTAAAGGTGGAATAAAATAAGTAAAAGCGCCTTCTTAAAAACTAGGTTACCACCAAAGGCAAAAGGACAAAAATACTAACGTTTCAAAAATATTTAGCAGTTACTAATTAAAAAGATTCCTTTATACTACTTAACGAAAAATATCCTTTATAAAAGCCTATAAAGAACCTAAGGTTTTATATTAACTTTAGCCTAAAATATATCCCGAATCTTAAATAACCCCTTTACAATCTCACGCCCGAAGAAAACTTTAAAGGTATCAAAATTACCCTTAACCCTACTCTTTTATTTATATATATATTTAATAATAATGAAAAAAAAAACCCTATAGGAGTTAAAAAGTATATAAATTAATACTAGTAACCGGAAGGGATATTTATAACGAAATAGGCACCTTAAATAATATAAGGATAAAAAAGGAAAACTCAACAATTACAATAAAACAAGTCAAAGTCTAAATTTAGAAATACCCTTAGTTTAATTAATAAAAGTCTATTGCTACGATAGGTTATAACCGCTTAGCTAACTAATAAGAAAACTGCTAATAGTGATAATAATAGTAATAAAGTAATTAATGAAGATTTTAGTAACTATAGGGACTTTATAAACTTTAAAATAGAGGAAGTTTAGCCGCAGGATACTAATTATTACTAGGAACTCGAAGATAATTAGATTTTTATAGGTTTAGGTAAAAAGAACTTGATTCCGGGATCTTTACGGTTATAGTAGTGGTGGTGGCTGCGGTCGCAAAAGGGCACCAGTTTTCCTACTTTTTGGGCTTTTACAGTCTTTTTTTCGATAGATTTAGCTATTTCCGCTCTCAAAATACTAAAATACTAAAGAACAGTATTATTACTTTCGTTGTGGTTAGTATATAGTAATCTGGCAATTGTGGTGTTGACGCTTCCCTATATAAATTTAGCTGTAATCCTTTCCGCAAATAAAAGCCTGTCCGCGAATTTTTTCCCCAACCACTTGCAAAGTGGTTGGTCAAGTAAGCGAAGCGCCCCACAGACCAACGGGTACTGTTTAGGATACAGAGCCAACAACCGGCTGACTCCGTGATGTGACACTGGTTCCGTTGTTTGTGGGGTTTGAGGTGCAGCGTGTTTGGAGATTGAAATTGGAGGACTTGCTGGGGCCTTACGACCAACATCACATTCGCGTGCGCCGTACACATGGGATTTCGGGAGCGATCCCGATCCAGCAGCATTCCTCAAATCGTCCCGCCAGAATTTCCCTCCAACAGCGGTGAGTGGAAAAACTATGTCGGAGCCTGAGTGGCCAGCAGTGTTTCTCCTTCCATCACCAGCGAGGCCCGAGGTTGCCAAGGCGTTGTTTCAAAGGACCCGGGTCAGAACAACTGTGTCTCAGGAACACAAATCTGCTTCGGTCCCAACGCCGCCGTGTCTGCATCCCATCTCTTGGCTGGGTCATGTGAGCTGCTTCAGACGATAGGCTACCAAGTCAAACTCCCTACGACGCGATGCAGATCGAATGCCAGAGATTGAGTTGTGACCATTACCCGCCTGAGCATGAGGGCGATGGATAAATTGGAGCATATGATCTCTGCCTTCTAGAAACTTTTATCTGGGCAGCACCGGTCTTTCGCATATCTGGTCGGACAGTCTTCCGCTCGATCTTGTTACCCCAGGTCAGTCCCATCGAAGCTCCAAGTGGCTGAGGATTCGCCGGATCTGCGCCGGCTCCTTGTATCGTCTCAGACGTGTGCGGGCGGCATGAACCATCGACTGGAGATCCTCTCGTCAGGTCGTGTCGCGTGGATAAAGTCAAATCAAGCCCGTCATCTAGCGTGGTCCAAGGTGAGCAGTGATATGGTATCAACTCTGGTCTGTGAGGCTGCTCAGCCTTGAGCCGTGTCGACATAGTGAACCATGGATGACCACCCGTTTGCCGAGCCTCCTGTCGAGATGAACGGGGCCTTCAATATCGGTTAAATGACGTCGGAAATCATTAAGAACTTCGTCCGCTGTCAACTCAAAAGGTAATCCTGGGAATCAGAAATCTACCTGGGGAAGCCGTCCGGGCAGCGAAGGTTCTCGGAGATTTGGGCCCTCGAGAAGTGCCGGCCGGCGCGGTCTGCCGAGACCTCCGGAGTTTGCTTGGAGTGCCGGGCTGCAAGGGCAAACCTCAAGACGGGAAGTCACGGGGCGAGGCCGGGTCAAAGAACTCTGAGGTCTGAAGCAAAACAGACGCTTGCGGGCGAGGTAAGACGGTGTGGGCGGTGATGGGAGAGGCTGACGGGCCACTGAGCTTGAAGGTTGTCAAAGAAGAAGCACCTTCGGGTCCTCCCGTTTGCGCGATCGCTATCCTTGCGACGAAGAGTTTCCTCTTAGCAGATCTGTAGCCTAGAAACCACCCATCGGAGTTAAGGAGTTACCCCTCAACCCGATTCAGTGGAGCCTGCAACCCCTCCTTAGGCTTCAGCAGCTGTCACCCACCGTGGCGGCGGGGTACTGAGGCCAAAATCTTGCAGTTATCGTCCGCACCACCGACAACAATTACTCACCTCTCAACAAGAGAACCGGTCCCAAAACCATCATCACCATTCCATTCAGCTCGGACCTAGACCTTCCTACGTAACCCCTATTCCTGCTCTCGCTGCGAGATCCTCAAAACACCGTCCAAAATGTCCTGGCAAGGTGCGTGCCCACGTCGCGACATGAACCCCACCTTGGATTGCCCAGAGCTAACTGACGGCTCGCAGCTTATGTTGACAACAGGTACGCCCGTCACCGAAGCGCTCGCATCCAATTCAGACATCGTGGGCAACTCGGAAAGGGTTGAGGAGATGATGTTGACATAGAATAATGCAGCCTGGTCGGCAGTGGCCACCTCGACAAGGGCGCCATCATCAGCGCTGCCGGCGACAGCATCTGGTCCGCCTCTCCGGACTTCGATGTACGCAGCAACCCCCCGATATCAACCGGCTTTTGCTGCATCGACCGCACCACTAACAGCAGCCGCCGGTCCGGAAAAGAACATGAGGCTAACACCGACTTCCGCAGATCAAACCCGCCGAGATGAAGAACATCGTTGAGATATTGAAGAACAACGGCTCTGGACCCGCGGTAGACAAGGCTTTCGGCGAAGGCGTCCACGTCGGGGGCGAGCGCTACGTGGCCTTCAACATCGCCGACAGGCACATCTACTGCCGTCAGGTATGTTGAAAGCTCCGCATCGAGCACGTGTCGTATCGGCACAGGCTGACTCGTTGGGTTTACAGGGCAGGCAAGGCCTCGTCATCGTCCAGACCAAGCAGGCCATCCTCGTCGGCCACTATGGCGAGAGCCAGATCGCCGGCAACGCTACCCAGACAGTAGAGGCACTCGCCGATTACCTGATTAAGAGCGGCTACTGATGCGGTCATGGTTGGCCTCGAGAACCCCGTGCCGACCTAGTTTGAACGATGGGCACATTGATAGACGGGAGGGGGAAAGCTTTGACGGGTGAGGGCGCCGCAGAGGGGCCGAAGACACGATTCCCAGCGTTGTTTCGATCTGACGTGGCGGGTTGATTTATCAGGGGGGCCAAAGTGAGCATGCTTTGAGCCAGAATTCTGCATAGGTGGGTTGACCTCACAATAAATACTTCTGTCATTCGATTCCAGACCGCGTCGACCTTGCGCCGAGTGTGTATCCCTCCTCTTCTTGCCGAACGCCGTGAGCACCCGTCTATCGACATCCGTACTCTTACACAACTATCACATTAAAGACACGGGTATAGTGTTGTCCAACGCCGGAGCCCTCCACATAACTACCAAGTAACCCGTATAGCTCGTCCAAGGCATCCCATCTTGCTCTGCGCAGTCGTCGTCTAACATTAAAAGTTTATAAATCGAGATAAATCGAGCGATATGCTGCAAGCGGCCGTGCTTCACAACTTTCGTCTCTCAGGGATTCGTTCTTATACAGGGAGCTCCGCGTTCCGTCTCCCCAGGCCGACACGGTCGACAATGATGGCGATATACGGCCCAATGATCGGAATACCGGTGGCGAAGCCGGCTATCGTGCCGAGAAAGTCGCCGAAGAGGACCATGATGCCGTAAAGTTCGATGAGGAAGCCGATAAGCGGCCATCGGAGGAGGATCAGGGCGAGACCGCCGAAGAACGCGGCGGTGCCCTTGAGCTTTTGCTTGCGCGCGAAGAAGACGGCCGTCTTTTGTGGGCCGATGATGATGGTCAGGCCAATGAGGAAGAGGATCTGTTCGGTGGGGGAGTGGCGGCTGGTGTTAGAAAGTTTTTCTTCTCGTGGAGGGCGCAAAAGATTGCCGCAAGAAAAAGGGGGGTATATTCACATTTCCCATGGCGAGCATGGCGCGGTCAAAGAAGAGCATCACGCCTCCGATCAGGAAGAATCCTCCTATTATATGCGACTGCTTTTAGCGGCTGTGTCCCCTGACAGCGCGTTGTCCTGAACCCCCATTGCGGAAACTGGTGTTGGTTTGCGACCAGAATCGCCTCTTTTTTCAGGGGTCGGGATGCGCGCGCGGTGGATGCGAGGTGGTTTGCGAGGACGTACCGCCAGAGCAAAAGGCGACTCCGATTTCTGGACGCAGAATACATATTAGCACGATATTCAAGGCCGATTGCCTATGGTTACTGCGCTGGGGACAGAAGATGGCGCGAAAGCGCCGAGGGGCGCCGATGGTTGGACGATTCAGGGGCAGTCGAGGAATCGCGGAAGCTTACTCTGGGAGTCTGATAACCACATTGACGGCATCGTGGCGTGTGTCTGAAGCCTCGGGAACTGAATGTGTAGATCTGAACGTGGCGGCGAATACGGGGGACAGGGACGAGTCCGTTCGAGCAGTCGGCGTTGGGAAGCAGAGGACAATGATGGAGGTTTGCGAACCTCGAATTGCGCTCTGTGGGCCGCCTCGACAAAGGCCACACAAGCTCGCCAAGGAGGCGCCGCCGTGGCTGCCGGGGCCTGACGGCTGCCGGCCGCAGAAACAAGGGGTCCACTGGGCGGGCCCTGATTGGACAAACCCTCTCAGCTGGGGCCACATGTGCCTTGATTCCATTTACTCTAAAAACACCGAATTTAGAATTGTAACCTCTCACCTCAATTTTATTACTGTGACCATCAAATGCTCAACCAACACGCCGGATAGAGTCCTCATGCACCGAGTGGTGAATCTGGCGCTCTGAGCTGGCATTCACGAGCAAATTCTGCTCATATCCTCTTCGCTCGCCAGCTCGACCTAGGTTGGCATTTTGACGCGTCGGAGAAAAGGTTTGTGTCTAGTTTCTTATGTGATTGCCACGACGGCTGTAGCGTTATGCTAGAGCAACTGAGTTCGGTCCCCCGTTCGTCCTCAGTGACCTGTCGTTTCATAATGGCATATAAAAATTGATCACGATTAAGCCGGAGCGTCGACTGTCATCCTGCTGTCGAAAGGCGGCGGGTGCGTAGTTGAGGCTTGACTTTGTTGGTCGAACATATGATACAGGAAGCTCTATTTTGAATCCGCTGTCATGCTTAACTTAACGTAAGGGGCGGAATGCCCTATCAGCTACGCTTGAATACCTAAACGCCGTGCTGCCATTCCCATTTTCGCCTGCCAACCCGCAATGCCTCCCTAAAACGCCGTGACGGTCTCCGAAACAACCCTCCGAAGCAGCACCTCTTTCTCTACTTAAGTACAGTATGCGCTCCTCTTGCTTCCAAAAACTGCTCCCCTAGGCCCTGCGGTAGGTTCCTGATCATGGCGAATACTTCTGCATTGTGATACCGCATTCGGGTTTTCGGGTCCATATAGGCCGCTGGAAGACCGGTGACATCGCAATATCTCTTTTGCGGTGCCAAACTCGGCGCACTCTCGATATTGGTATAAGTAGCACTCGGGGCAGTCGAGCCAAGGAATATGCTAGTTCCGTTATTTGCTTTTGATGACGCCGCATTCAAGCTCTTCTCCAGCACCAGCTTCGATAAACTACGCGACGCCTGGGCAAGATTGGGCTGGAGAGTGCTGCCGCTGGCACTGCTGGGGACAGCCGGTGTAGAGGTGCCGCTGCTAGAGAGCCCATCGTCCATAGCCGGGGTCACAGCGCCGCTGTCATCCTGAGGGGTGGCAATGACCGAGGCTTCCTTCCTGGATGCGTCGCCAAGGATGGCCTTGATGTTCTTGTTGCGTCGCTGGTTCGGTCGCCAATCCGGCCTTCGGAACGTCTTGTGGATAGAGTGGATGTCGAGCTTCTCAATCAAGGCCAGGTGAGCGGCCTGGGCTGCTTGAGCTTCGGGGTTGGACATCGTGTCGTTGGTCTCTGAATGTTGGTCTTTCTGGTATTCCGTCGTGTTCGTGCTGGGTTGGAGGTCGGGCCGAGAGCTAGGCGATAACAATAAAGTGGTCGCGATGGCCTCCAGCCCGGAATTAACCGCGACTCACCGCCTTTGATCCTCGCACTGTGCACGGGGTACGGGACGCGCTTGCTGATGAACCCCGCGATCCAAGACTCGACCAGCGACTTCAACCTACCGAAAACAAAAGTAAAAAGGCGTGCTTGCCCAGAATCATGGTGTGTGAACTTGTCACATTTCAAGCAGTCTCTAATACAAGTCTAGGAGAGTCCGCACGAGCACCAGCAGAACCTTCTGCTGTCCAGGATCATCACCAATGTGGTCAGTTGCTCATCGATAAACATGGGCTATCAACATGGAAACTGACGCGGGGATTTCACCCTCTAGGAGAAGCTGAACGAAGCCATTGTGGTGATGAACAAGACACTCCAGGACATCAACATCCAGAACATGAACATTGAGCTTGTTGCTCAGATGTTCAAGAACTACCAGTCAAATGTCCTTTTTCACCTTGAGGGTATGGGTCTGCGTTCTCATGAGCGCCTGGAAGTTATGCTGACGTGAATACCTAGCTACGGATAACCTGAAAGACCCTGTTTGAAGGCTCGATATTTAATGTTAATGGAGAACGATGGTATTGTTGGATGTTCAAGGCGTCTGGGGAGTGTGATGAGTGTGATGGATGCTGTTATGGCGTTACAGATGAATGTGTTTAGGGGGCTGCTAGGTAGGATCAGACAACGACTGCAGGCGTTGGGTGAAGCGTACTTTCTAGTAAAATGATCTCTTGTGAAGTGCATTGATCCAACTTCCGGCAGCATGGAATGACATTGATAAACTTGACTGAACACCGCCTTGGTCGTGACTTCAAGAAGTCGGTTCCTCCTCGCGTACAGTGCTTTCACGGTGTACCTGCCCCACGTAACTCACCTGTCAACGTCTGCGTTAGCGCGCACCGTGCAACTAGCTGACCCCTGTATGGCGCATCTCAGCTTCCACTTTGTAACTGGGAGCTCTCGCAGGACAACGTCGTTATATGTTGGGACTGCGAATACTCCGCGTCCCCAAATATGACCACCAACTCGACCATCTATCGACTAGCCGCACGAGCCACCACATCCATATGGGATTCTTGAACATCTGAACAACCCGCCCAACATCACGCTTCCAAGAACATCATTGCCCACAATGGCGCCCTCGGCCACAGAGGAAATGGGTTCGCGACGCGAAGTGTGGAAGACTCTGCCTGAGCCAACTCTTTATCCCGTTAAAGAGGCAAAATTCGAAAAATTCGTCCCCCCACAGGTGGATGGCCATGAACGCGCTCTGGCCCAAGGCGGCGGGAACGCCAGTATTATCATCGACAATGGTGAGCAAGACTTGTCTGCGTCTAACTTTCGGGATACGACTAGCTAACATGGCAATTTCTCACGCAGGCTCCTCGTCGGTCCGAGCCGGTTGGTCCTTCGAATCGAAACCCCGACTGGCCATCCCTCCCATCATGGCAAAGTATCGCGATCGCAAGCTGGGGAGGACCTTTTCCTTCGCCGGACAGGACTGCTATGCAGACACAACTGCCAAAAGCCACATCCGCAATGCCTTTGAGGCCGGTACCGGGATTGTCAGCAACTGGGACGCCATGGAACATGTGCTAGACCATGTGTTCCTCAAGCTGGGCATGAATGGTGTAGAGGGTGCTATAGACATGCCCATCGTCATGACTGAGGCCGTCGCCAATCTTCCATATTCAAGGAAATGTGAGTTACTTTCCAGCGGCTTCTAGATACTCTGTGACTGATACCTGAAAGCAATGACGGAGATCATCTTCGAATGCTACGGTGCCCCTGGACTAACATATGGCATCGACTCTCTGTTCTCCTACCGCCACAATAAAGGCTCTACCGGACTGGTTGTTTCTTCTTCGTACAGCGCCACTCATCTTATCCCCGTCTATAACTCCAAGGCAATGCTTGCTCAAGCTATTCGCTTGAATTGGGGCGGTTGGCATGCCGGCGAGTATCTCCTCAAGCTGATAAAACTCAAATACCACACAGGGTTCCCAGGGAAGCTGAACACATCGCAAACAGAGCAAATGGTGAAAGACTTTTGCTACGTATCTCTGGACTACAACAACGAGTTATCGCATTATCTGGACTGGACTGGTCTGGAGGATAGAGAACGTATTATACAGTATCCCTACACCGAGGAGGTCGTTGTCCAAAAAACCGAAGAGGAGCTCGCGCGCATTGCCGAGAGGAAAAAGGAAAGCGGACGCAGACTGCAGGAGCAGGCAGCCAAAATGCGCCTCGAGAGGCTAATGAAGAAAGAGCAAGAGCTAGAGTATTACAAGGACGTGCAGCGGAAGCTTGTCGATCAGAACAAGAAAGAGACACGACGACTGCTCGATGACGCTGAGGTGAAGGACGAGGCCCATCTGGAGCGACTAGTCAAGGACCTAGAGCGATCGATCAAGAAAGCCAGGACCAAGGATCTCGGGGAGCCGGAAGAAGAGCAAGCGGCTCCAGATTTCAGCCTGTTGGATGTACCCGACGATCAGCTTGACGAGGCCAAACTCAAACAGAAACGCCAGCAGCGCCTTCTCAAGTCCAACCATGACGCCAGAGCGCGTGCCAAGGCTGAGAAGGAGGCGGAGAAGGCCAAGGTTGAAGAGGAAGCGCGTCGAGATGAGGAGCGACGGATCAACGATTTGGAGGGCTGGCTGGAAGACAAGCGACAAGCCCGGCTAGCCAAGCTGGCCCAGATCAAGGAGCGCGACCGTCTCAAGGCCGACCTCGGTAACCGTAAATCGTTGGCTAGCCAGATTCGGATGAAGAACATCGCGAACTTGGCTTCCGACACACCTGCGGGCGCCGGCGGGCGTAAACGTCGCCGCGGCGGAGACGATGACGACTTCGGCGCCGACGACGCCGACTGGGGTGTCTATCGCAGTGTGGCTATCGGTGCGAACAAGGGGGATAGCGACGACGAGGAGGAGGGTGATGAGGATCTGGAGGCCGCCGTGCGGTCACTTGAGGCGGACCTGCTAGAGTATGATGAGAACTTCAATTACGAGCAGACGCTCGACGCGCAAAAGGACTGGACAAAATCCTTGCTCCATGCCTTCCGTTACGGTCCGCGACCCTTCGACCCTGGATCCGCCGCCGAGACGCACCGTATACACCTGAACGTCGAGCGCATCCGTGTCCCCGAGGTGTTGTTTCAGCCAAGTTCGATTGCCGGCGTCGACCAAGCCGGTATTGTCGAGATCGCCGGCGATATCCTCACGCAGCGCCTACCCGGCATTGCAGGGCTGAATCGTGATGATTTCCTCCGTGATATCTTCTTGACCGGCGGCAATACTTTATTCCAAAACTTTGATGAGCGCCTGCGCATCTCACTGAAGCCGCTACTCCCTGCCGAGTCACCCCTGGTCATTCGGAGGGCCTCCGACGCCATCCTCGATGCGTGGAAGGGCGCTGCGGGATGGTCGAGCACGCCAGAGGCAAAGCGGGCGATGGTCACCAAGGAGGAATATCAGGAGAAGGGACCGGAGTATCTCAAGGCGAGTTTTGCCACCCACCAGCCGAGGTTTTACGGGATTACTAACACACGTGTAGGAGCATGATATGGGCAACGCATTCTAGCTGGACAGCAGGCGCGGGAAGGTACAGGACGGTGGCGGGTTTGTGGGCATTCCAAAATTTGGGAGCCGGTTTCTGCGTCGGGCGTTTCTTGGATGGGTTTCTGGGGATGCGCTCCAAGCTCGGGGACATGCCGGCATCGGCGTCAAGCGATAAAAATTCGATTAGAACAGGAACCAATGCATACAGGGGGCGAACTAAAAAGGCTTATCTGCACTACGCATCTGTGACCATTCGCCAGCAGGAAAACCCTGCCAAGAGAGGTTAAGGGATGGACGGCATGGGGTCGTCGGGGTTATGTCCGCATCCGTTCGGCATGGCATGGAGTCTTGAGGTGAGTGTGCGGGAAATGGTTGACCCACGGCTATTTTGTCTAGTTCTAATCACACGGCGAGACACGAGTGTTTGAGAGAAAGCGGCGGTGGCCATGATAAAGCGCTCGTAGCTTCATTCGTTTTCCATGGTGGTGATAGCTCTCATTCAACCCATAGCCATGAGTTGCCAGGTCGAGATCGAGGTGAGGGACATTTAGTAACTAGGTAAGCCCCTGAAAAGCTATTCGTATCAATAATTCTTCCCAAGGATACTTGACCAAACGTGAACCGCTCCTCTGTTCGTAGCACACCACATGAGCGATGTGTGGGCTTAGTTTAGCTCTGGGTGGGAAAGTCGCCCGGTGACATACTGATACTGACACATCGACCATATATGAGCACGGCTTGTGACAAACCTCAACGACGAATAAACACGATAAAACCCGCTGATTGCGCCCCTGTAAATACATCGTCTGAGCCACATCCCCCCAGTCCCCATAGTAACGCCTTTTCTAAAAATGACCCATACGCTCAGGGAATTCATCCATCTTTCTGAGGGGCATGAGAAAAATGAACCATCATACAGCATCCCCACCACCCCCACCCCTGTACCTCGAACGCCAAAAAGACCCATTGACAGAATACACCTCGAATCGTTCTAGGGTTTCATTCCCAGTTCCATTCATTCTCCTAGCTCATCTTCCTCATCTTCCGAGATGTCCTTCGAGATCTCCTTCGTGATCTTCATCGCCGACTAAGCCAGACCGTCCGGATCGTTTTCTGCAAGCTGTCTCGTGATCTCTTCGGCGGTCCTTTGATCCTCATCGACCCGAGCCGTTTGCTCGTACTTGACGGCATAGTGGTCCCGACTTAGCTCACTCCGGCTCAGGCCGGCTACCGCCTGCGCGGCAACCTCGAGCGGATTCGTTGGAATCGATGGCTCGGGAGGCGGAGCTTGATGCCCATGGGGAGGCTGGAGGTTCACATTGGGTGGCGGCTGCGGGTATTCGCCTTGAAGGTCCAGGAGGCGCGATTGGAGATGAACGATGTATGCCTTCAGCTCATAATTCTCGTTCTGAATGTTCTTGTAATTGGCTTCGATCTCAGCAAGATCCCGGACTTGTTGCTCCAGCTTCTTGATGTAGCCCTCTTTTCTCTGGCGGAAGGCTCTCTGCGGGTTGCCAAACATCAGTCAGTCAGTTACTTATCCAACGTATCAATTAGTCATGGTGGCTTCGGCTTCGGGTCTAAAACCCGCAAGGCAGGGACCCGCGGGCCGAGACGAAGGCCGCATGCGGCGTGGGTGATGATTAATCGCCAAGGATCGACCCCCAGCAATACACTTGCAGCTGGCCGCGGGGATGCGCTTCTCCCGCACTACAACCAGCAGAACGGAGTTTCGGACGTCGCAACCCTCTTGCCTAGCTGCCGCGACGAGAGAGAAAGGATGGACTAACCTGTGCAGCTCGATTTTGCGCTGCGCGCTTGGATTGCGATAATTCGCGTTTTGCTTTTCGGCCATCGGCAGTGTCGCCGGAATCGACCGCTCCCGCGGGAGTACCCATGGCCGGGATGGGGCCTGACATAATGTTCGGATCGGTTGGCGGCAGCACGGAAACAGCTGGCATCATATTCGGAACTGGCACAGCAGGATATGCGGAGCCCGGCGGCGCTGTTTCGCCGGTTGATCGGAGTTGCGGGTGGATGCTTGAATCGTCTTGAGTAGGCGGCGCGTGGTTATATCCATGTGGTACTGGATGCGCTGCTGGTACCGGCGATGCTTGGTCTGTCCCTTGTTCGCCGGGCGGGGAGCCGCTGTGGCTCGTGAAGCTGGCGCTTGAGTAAGCTGTGTGGCCGGCGTGGTTGTTCACCAAAACAGCCCCGGCAGGGTCCCGAGTGGCCGGTTCTGTGCAGAGAGTCGACACCTGGTTAGCCAAGTTTCGCGGGAAGGGTATCTAACGAGAGAAAGTAGGCGAGGGTTGAAACTTGAAGTAGCGAAGTGAGATGGCGGTGATGAAGTTAAGTCAGGACGAGAGAAGTGCGAGCAATATGTTTCCAGATCCCGGGCAGGGTTATGACAGGCTTGATAGGTGTTGGCGGACCCCAGTTTTGCAGCCTTCCGCAATGCAAGGGCGCAGCGGCATTTTGGCGAGCGTGGGAATACAGGGCCAACGCCGCCATGAAGAGGGGTTAAAAGTGACTGGACACATACGGGAAAGAGATGAATCAATCCGAGAAGACGAAAAGCTATTGTCTGCCACCCCAAGCCCTAGCCGGCGATGTACTTGACGACACTATGTCTTGTGTGAAAGGGCTACCTAGCCCAGAGGGTCATGAGCGTTCGTATTGCAGCCGAAACCAGACGTGCGATGTGAAAAAAAGAAAACGGGAGGTGTGCAGTGAGCGGCGGCGGCGGCGGAGCGGTTCCATCTTATGACAACTTACAAGATGGGGAAAGTAACGGGCATCTAATAAGAACTGGCTTCGCTGGCTGGGTTCGATGATAAATTAGGTAAGGATACCAACAAGAGAGAAGCGAACAGGGGTCGCAGTGATGATGAGGGGGGGTACAGCAAGGCACTTGCAGCAAACATCGAAAGTGCTGACCCCAAGACTTTTGAGTGCCTCAAGAACAACCGCCCAGCGGCGGAGCGGGGGGATGGCTAGCGAAGCCCAAACCCAATGCTCAAAGTCGAGTCCGAGACGACGAGGGCCGGATGGGATGCGGTTGGTAAGCAGGCCCAGCTTGCCTCGGCCGCACTGGCAGGCCCGGCAACTCTGACGACTGAAATGGCCAGCGAGCTGACAAAAATATTACCGAAGCATCGGCGACAGAGCCGCAACTTCGCGGAGCAAGATATCAAACCGGGGGCTGGACGAGCTCCTTGGCCGTCCATCCACAACGCAGTGGTGTAAATCAAGCAGGCCGCGGCAGTCCGACAAACCCAGCACTACACAGCGCGCGTGTTTCTCGACGGCAGCCGCCCACCAGGCTCGAGTTGCAAAGCGCACTCGTTGCCCGTATCGCGTCTACTTCTGCGTCTGCAGCCAACGGCACGAACCGCGCGCCGTGAAGGGCGAGTCTACCGCAGGAACGCGGTGGCGAGAGACGTGCAAGAGCGGGGCAGCCAAGCGAAAGGGTTGCTGGAGGCTTGAGGGAGAAAGTGCGAAATCAGGACAGCGACGTTGGACGAAATTGCACCTACCCATCTTTCCGGCGCTCCAGGAAGTCGTCTTTGCGCGCGGGTCGGCTGGACTGACTCAGCAGGCGGTCGACGTCTGGTCAGGGAAGCGTGGGCGCTGCAGGCCACCTCGGGGGACAGCCGAAGCCAACGACAGACAGGCTCGATGAGGTTTTGGTCGTTGCTGACAGCCTTGTGAGTTCCAAGCACACCTTGCCGGTGGGTGGTGATGATGACTGATCTCGCAGGACGCCTCGGACTAGGAAGAGATGTACATACCAGTAATCGAGTTGCCAAAAATGTGCGTGGCTGGGTGAGAGTGCAAACCCTTCCAGGCGCCAACGTGCTGGAATTGGAACTGGCCAAACGACAAAAGAAGAAGAAAGACCAGAGGATTGTTGCTCCAAGCGGTAGTCTGCAACCGGGCCTCGGATTTTGGAAAACGGATAGCGTAGCAGTGTTGCACGACGACGTCGACCGGGATTCGTAAGTTGACTCAGCAAGAGAAGGATCGAAGTTGTGGAAAGGAAGCGTCGGAAATAACCTTAGCGGACCAAATCTGGAATCCAGTGACGGCTGGCGGGGAGTGGCACGTCGGCGTCGGGCCAACAACGGCAATCGGCACCTCTCTCCGTCAAGGGAAAAAGATCTTTGAACAATGGGTGCTGCTGCCGCCGGATTCCAGCACTCACAGTCCGCAGCGCCGGCCGAGGCTGCGAGGTCGAGTCTTTCGTCAGGGCCACGATGCTTTGTCAGCAAAACTCTCCGACGAGCTGTTGGTTTCAAGAGATCTTGTGGTGCTTGCGCAACGCGAGTGGACGGGACTGGGGTTCTGGGAGTGGGCAGGTGGGGTGGGGCCCTGCTGGCCGCTTCAGTGCTGCACTGGCCAATCCCGGTCGGTCTGTCCTCTGCTTCCACGCCCGAAAGTGTCTCCAGTCCTTGGCGGAGCTATCGAGAGGATCAAAGAGATGCTTCATTGCTGCCGCTTTTATTCCCCTCGTCTGTTCTCTTGTTCTCGATCCATCGAACATGGCACCATAATCAGAGCAAAAGAGTATCCCGTCCGTGCTGGAAACATGGTTCCCAGACACCGGCATTGTCTCGCTCTCAAGTCGCCCGTCGACCAGCGGTTCCAGATTGGACCCTGCCCGGGCGTATTCAGAAAGGGGCCGTTCACCATCAGTACGCCCTTCGCATCGCGATGATTACTCAGTCTGCGCTAGGCTTGGGGGGGAGGGGGCTCTGTATGTACGATTTGATCCCGAGGCGGCAGCTCTCCTACATGGTCTCAGGTAATTACTTAATTCCCACAGTTGCGTGCGATGTCGGTTTTACTGAACATTTTGATATCGCTATGTTTCGTGGTTTCCTCTTGGACGGCATTGGTAACACCAAATGACCTCGGGCAGATGAAGGATTTGTCATCTCGCGGCTAACAACACACACTTCGCAGTCGGATCTTCTGCATATGAAGCCCAAAGCGTGGCGGATTTCCACGCGCGCGGTAGTTACTGGGTGATCCTCTCTGGAAAAAGAGTTGCGCCACGGCCAAGATCATGTCCAGTCCGACCTGGTATCCGAGACGTCTGCGAGGTGGATGAGGAACTGGTGGCCGAGGAACAGGCAATGAGGCAGAATGCCGCTGCCGGCTGGCTGGCTGGGCAATACCCCCCCGTCGTCTGTGGTATATAGGCTTACGTACGCGGCAGAGCGAGTGCGCTGGATGCGTATTCTCCAGACTCGCAGGACAGCTGGTCAGCGAGGTTACCCCTTTGGATCACATTCTGACTACACCCCGAGGCGGCGCTCGTAACGGCCCAGCCTTATCCCCGCAATCACTATATGCATGAACTGTTGTGATGTTTGTCCTCTCGGAGATGGCATGGGTGGAAATGGTTTCGTCCGCCGAGCGCGGCTCTCTCCGATAAAGTTACTAACTGCCTAGCAGGAGATGCAACTGTGAACATCCCCGTGCGACGTCAGTGCCGATTCTTGTTCCCCGCGAGCCGAGGGGGAAAGCGGCCGCCGGTGGCCGCAAGTCCAGTGTGCAGAAAAGGACCTCGCATCCGAGTGCTTGTTGGCAAAAAGCCGCTCAGCTGGGAACAGAAACGGCTCGCCCTCTGCCCCAGATCCCGTTGACGTGATCAGAAAATGAATAGTCAAGACATGAACGCACAAGAGTCCAACCGGCACTCTCAGACTGCCATTTTAGGACAACTTCGCAGCCCCCGATTGCGAAACGAGGCCTAGTTGGTTCAAGGTTCGAGATGCGTAAGCAAGCTACAGCACCATTCCCTGTTCACCTGGTGAGTGGTCGGAAACCGGCTCTTCCGGTCCCCATCCACGATCTGGCTCTGAAAACGCCACAGGATCGATAAGCTCCGTCGACCAATATCTGGCTCCCTGTTCCTGAGAGGCGACTGCGAGGTCTGGAGTAACAAGCGTCTCCTCCGCATAGTACTTTGGTGATGCTCCCACCGTCCATAAACGAACGCTAGAAAGGCATGCCAACGATACAGTACGCTTTACGGGTGCAGAGTGGCTCGATGACTTGGCTTCTAGCACAAATCACCGACTCGTATTATTACGGCTTATTCAGTCATTTAATCTAGGAGCCATCGAACCGGTCAGAAAGCGGCAGGATACCGCCGGCATGCCCTTTCCGGCTCCGAACTTCCTTCCTCATCGACATGCGGTCCCTCTGCCATACCATCAGGAGATTTTCCCTTTGTCGGCGGAACTACGGAGAGACAACACGCGTCTGCCGCGTTGTCTGGGGATGGGAGCGCGGTAATGCAGAATAATCCAGATGCTTGCGTCTTGTTTGGTTCCAGAGAGGCTCGTTTTCCCGATCCAGTACGAAATGGCGCGCAGTGGACCCAGTCTCTTCCAAATCGCCGAGGCATTCAGCTCGATGCCTACCAATCATGGGGATGACAGATGGTGGGATGCGGTCGGTCACCGATCTGAATCGAAGATGGTCCTGTGACGACGGGTTGAGCGACACGCTAGCCTGTGGGTTCGGGGCACACTAGGATGACGACTGGCTCTGGATACTGAATCCATGCACAAATCTGGGTCGAATGGTGGACCCTATCCGCGCCGGCCGGCCTCGAGATGATGGAAGACTGCATCAGCGGACGCGGAAGATGACCCAGAGGCCCGTTTGCATCCGGCGACCGCCTAGACTTGCCCAAGATATCAAGACGCTTTTGCCATGGTGTGATGTGTGTTGAGATCCTCCCCCATGACGGACGTATACTGGCCAGAAACCCTGATTCAATGAGAGCAGTGCTGCAGGCAACTTGAATTGGGGACCGGCTCAGGGGTTCACAGTGCCCCCGCGCCCTCTTCCGTCGGCGGAGATTCGGTGCGGAACCGGGGGAACATAGTCTGGTAGAAGGACAGAGTTACTGAGCTAGTGCTGAGGCATGCCATTAACTCGACTGTGACTGATGATGGTGCTTCAAGGCATCAGGTGCTGGGACGTCGTGCCACATTTCATATCTGGTCGTTCTGGTGGCACTCCAGGCAGCCAGTTTAGAGAACACATGGTGTCCTTTTACTCACCGATGCCTAGAATCAAGGACAACCGGGATATTCGCTCGGAACTGTGAAGGAGCGATAGAGAAGTATACCTATTGTTGTTGGCTGTGTCTATCCATTGGGGGTGCCCCTTTAGTTAACCCTGAGTGCCAAGACCCGTGTGGCACCAACAACCCTTGAACTGGAAATGGCAGCCTGGATCTCTCATTCAACGACAGAAGCGGCCACTCATCAGGCATTCGACGATGAGCCAAAGAATCGCCGTGCCAAGAGCCGCAGCAATCTCAATTGCATCAATGCTACCCATATCTAGACCTAAATTCGTTTCTGCATCCTTCAGAGCTCCGCAAACGCACGTGAGTTTGAGCCGACCACGGACAATCATGACATCGTCGTCCGGAGCGACGCCTCGGTTCTCGGCCAGCACCGATACTGCCGCCGCCCATGCCGCTCTCGCTCCGCTTATTACGCCGGGAGGGGGCCGATGGAGACTCACGGCCGACGGCGAGGGGTTGGAGCGGACGTTCAAGTTCAAAACTTTTGCCAAGACCTGGGTTTGTATTCTTCCTTTTTTCTTTTTGACATTTCACTATTTCAGTGTTATTTCTGTAACATCTAGGGCACTACCTATTACTTTGCGGTTCCAAGAGCTCTAAACTAACACCATGCCTCTCTACCTCTAGGACTTCATGACAGCCGTCTCACTCCAATGCAAAATTCGTAACCACCACCCAGAGTGGTCAAATGTGCGTCCCGTTACGTCTGTTATTACTCGTGAAACAAAAATACGGCCCCATCCCAGTATTCCACCCAAACAAGATCACACACGGGGGATGCCCACACATCAGAAGAGAAGTTAACAAACCATCATGCTCCTCACAGGTCTTCAACACAACCTTCATCCGCTGGACAACACACAACCCCAAGGGTCTCTCCCAAAAAGACCTCGACCTCGCCGCGGCATGCGATGCCCTCGCCGCCCAGTTCGGCGAGGACGTCACTGCTGCTGCTGCTGCTGCCACCCCAGCCCCCCAGCCAGAGAAGTCGGGGTCACCGAGTTGTGAGTTGGCCGGTTTGGCAGATAGAGCCGTGGGTTCGGCGGGTGACTGCTGTTCAGGTAAAAAGTAGACTGCAACCCTGTATGTGTAATTCGTGGGTGGTGGAAGTGTATGATGTGTCCCCTTCCGGGGGGTGTTCGAATAGTATAAATAAAGGTACGGCGAGGACGGCCGGCGACATACCACCTGGTGTCTTGAAAGGACAGGCATGAGTATCCCGTCTGCGATTGGGATTGTCGATGGTACTGTTTTCTGGAAGAGGGTTTTTTTTACAATGAGAGTACAGAGTATGGGAAGTCTCCAAACACCCGAGTTCAGACGAGAGCCAAAGGAACATGTCTATATTTTACCGAGTCGCGGGAATACCCGTCTCAACGTCAACTACCCTATGATGGCATATCAGTTTAATCACTGGAAGAGGTGTCTATCGATAGGTTTATACGGTGTCATTATTATTGGTGTATTACAAAGTCTATACAAGGGCGTTTGTACAAGAAGATGCAGATCATGTACTGCCGGCGCGTTCCAGCGCCACTGGCCGGCTCAACAGCCTGGCCACACTGCCTCCCAATCCTGCCACAGGACCATTAGTTCCGAGGAAACGTCGCTGTGCTTGTTTGCCCCTTTACAGGGACTGGGGCTTATAGGTGAGGATCCACGGGGCCATAACTTGTTCCCCTGCACCAGCCCGAGCTGCTACCCAAAAAAAAGGACCCTCTATTGCGCCTTCTTGGCCCTGATCTGAGCAAGCTTCCTCTCCCTGCGCTTCTTGTTGGCCTCCTCGCCGGCCTGGGTATCCAGAACCCAGTCCCACCACCGGAAGCTCGAAGAATAGTTGCCGATGAACTTTTCGTGATGAAGATCGTGGTGGTCGGCGCCAGCCCAGAAGGGCATGAGCTTGCGAAGACTCCATGGGAAATCGTAGCCGCTGTGCGCATCGATAGCCTGGAACAGGCGCAACACGATCCAGGTGTACATAGTGAGGAGGTGGAGGTCGCCAACAATCGAAACCCAGAGGACAGGCGTTCCGACGACACCGAAACCCAGCAGCATGGCCTCAATCGGCGAAGCATACTCGGCTGCCAGACCGAAAGGTGCGCTGTACGTGTGGTGGAGCTTGTGGATGTTCTTGTAGAGCGGTCCGTAGTGCAGCCCGCGGTGGAACCAGTAATGCCATGCATCCTCGATAATGAAGAAGCAGACGATTTGGAAGGCCATCGTCGTCCACTTGGGGAAGGGGACGCCATAGTCGAGACCGAAGTAGGTCGCGATTGGGTGGAAGAGCCAGATCTGGGGGAGCTCGACGGTGCAGTGGCTCAACAAGACGAGGGCGGCGCAGTCCCACTGCTCCTTCCATGTTGGTACCTTTGTCTGTATACTTGTTAGCATCGCAAGGCGAATATCGAAGATAAGTTTGCCACTGACATTTTGGATCTTGTACTTGTTGAAGAATGGGATGGCGTCGATAATGATCCAGGGCAGCGACCGTCCGAAATAGACCACCTCATGCATGACGAAGCTCAAAATGCCCGTGGCGAGCACATCGTTTTGCATCCATAGGTACCAAGCCTGTCTTCCTGTTAGCGTTCGTCCAAAGGCGTTGGCGAAATTGCGCGTACCGCCCAGAGTCGCTCGGCCCAGTTGAGCTGCACATTGTACTTGGCGACGTCCTCGAGGACGCTGTAGTAGCTGCCTGTCGAGTTCAGGCCAGTGATGGTAGAGTTCCTGCGCATTTCATCAGCATGCGGGCGGCTTGCGGTCGAGCGCGGGGAGTCGCATACAGCATCGCGGACGCCATGGCGAGCGAGATGTCGCGACGCAGCTTGCGACGCGGATATTAGGTGGTGGAGATGAGTTAAAACCGGTCGAAGGAGCGTAGAGGGGTCGGGGCAATGGGGTACGCCGCCGATGGAAGGGAATAAGACCAATTGGCCTCCGAAAAATTGGCTGTCGCTCGCAGTCGGTGTGCGAAGGAGCAGTTGGTGAAGTAGCGAAAGAATAGGGATGCGGTGGTTTTTTTATGAAGAAGGGTCACACCCCCACGACGGCTCGGCAGACCAATGGGCGAAGTGACACCAACATCGGCCCACCTCCAGAAACCCCTTTCCGTTATCCGGGCCCAGCGTGGTGCCGCCGATTGGCCGGGAATTGCTGTGTCGAACGAGCCTCTTTCGGGGATCGCAAACTGCAAAGGCGCATCCGGAATCCTTCCCCACCAGTCGGCCCTGCCAAGCCGATGGATTTCAGGTACCCGATAGGAGCATACAGATTAACTTCTGACACAGATCTAGAACAAAAGGGCAGAAGCCAAAGAGTGCAATTCGCTTTGATTCTTTTCAAAAATTGAAGGATGCTTGCCTCTTGAGTTTCTCGCATGCCGCAGGAAAAGACGATTCCATGCCGGTGCAGGAGGGAGAGGATACTGGACGTCTGATTTGCAATTGTTGGATATGCGCATATTGCGTCTCGTGAAACCTGGATACAGGCATACTGACCCACCACTCGTATTCGTATATGACGCTACGGAGAAAGCCGTCTGAGTCCAGACGATGAAATCATAGCGCAGCTCCTGGTTTGGAATGGTGGAATCCACCACGAAACGAAACAACGGCACCAGCCGTTGCCAGTAAACATCTCCTTCTGTTTTTTTCGTCTTGGTCGGGCAGCGGTTTCCAACGCATCTGCTGTGGCTTGGTGAATTTTAGACGTCACTCGCTGGAAGAAGCCCTCTTTGCGAGTCTGGCCGGGCAAGAAAAGTTTGGACTCCAAAACTCTGGCCACCATCCGCAACATCCCGGCGACTTTGTTGGTTCGACTGCTGTCGTGGGTTCGCTTCGAGAAAATTTCCAGGTCCAGAGCCTGCTCCACCGTGACTGCTGATCGGCTCCTCGCCTCTCCGGCAGCCATCGCATCCGGGCGCAATTGCATGGCCTGATCTCTGTCGTCGCCCTCGCAACTCGCCACTTACGCGTCGTCCCGGGCTCGCCCACTCCCGCCAGCCATCGGCGAGCTTGACCGACACCGCAACCCCTTTCCACCGGAGCTGTTGGACTCTTGGCGTTGGACCCTGTGTGCGTGCAGCTTCGTTTGAAGCATCGTCATGTCGATTGTGGCCGAGTTAGTATCCTTCCGGGGCTCGCTCCAAGCACCTCTTTTGGCAATGCCCAGCATTAACTCCCGCCTCGTGTTCCAGCCAGGTCCGCCGTTTGGATGCGCAGATTGACCGCATCTCGGCGGCCTCCCTGACCGCCCGTGGCTATGGAACGCCGCACCCAACCTATGGCAGCCCGGAGTCGGACTTTTCGGCCACCACGGCGTTAAGCTCGCCCCGCGTTCGCGGGCTTGTGCGCATCGTCAAGGCCCTGTCTTCCAGCTCAACGTCTAAGCCGACGCTGAACTCCTCACGGATCCAGTCGTTGCTCCTGCAGTCAGGCCTCACGGGGGATTCGGCGTCCGTCGAGCAGGCGGCGGCGAAGACTCCGTATGAGACGGAGCTCGAGTGGCTACTGGTTGGGAAAGCGACCGTGCAGACATACGGCCTCCTGCTGGATGCGCTTCTGGATCAGATTATTCCCCTTAGCGACGACCTCTGGTACTGGGATGATGTCTTGGGTTCGTACTGGTACAGCGCGCTTTACATGGTGCAGACCTCGCCCATCCGCATGTGGAAATTGACTCGGGAGATCTACTCGGAGAGCATCGATAGATTTAACCGTCTCAAAAGCCATCCGGTAGCAGCCGTAACTGGTGGCTTCCGGTCAGGCGGATCGGATGATGGCGAACAAGCTCAACATACAAAGACCGAGGCCGTGGCCTCCAACTCCGAGGACTCTGGTTTATCGAAGCAATGGCGCCAGTTTTATTCTATAGTGAGGGAAAGCATCGCGGAGAGGACCATAACCAATCTTCGCAAGAGGGTGTTCTCTCATGTCGGTGTCGCACGTGCCGAAGCAAGGAAGAAGCGGGCCGAACTGCTGAAGCTTCGAGAAATGACCGCCGCCGGTCTTGGTATTCTAATGGTCGAAGGACTTGCTTTCAGTGCCGAAGAGGGCGATAACCCGTCCGAGTGGAAGGGACTGCTGGAACGCAGCGTTGCGCTGATGGACATGATTCTCCAGACTACTCATAAGATTGACGTTCGCCTCGTCGAGTATGAGGAGAACGTCTTCGCGGGGGTTGAGGAGGATCCGGAACTGTCGATACATGCTGCGGACTTGGTGGAGGCAGAACGACCTCCTGTGCTCGCACGACGTCTTCTCGATATTCTCCAAGCTGGGCTCCCGGAACACATCAACAACATGGCTGCAGTCACAGCTAACAACGGCCGGCCAAGACGCTTGGTACGGTATTGGCTCCCGGCTGCTACGCTTCTTATATCATCTTCGACGCTCTTACGCATCCTGGTCAACAGAAAGGAGGACATTCTCAACTGGATCCGCGATATCGGGGCTACTACGCGCGACTTTTGGATGAACTGGGTTGTTGAGCCCGTTCGAAAGATTATTGGGACGATCCGACATGACGAGAACAGTGAGATCGCCATCATGAGCCGGGATAGTCTCAAGGCGGACCGTGAGAGCCTAGAGCGGATGGTGGTTGATTTTGCGATGGACAAGCCAGATGTCGCAGTTGGGACGTCATCCATCACGGACGCCCAAATTGCGGAGATAAGGTCCAGAGTCAAGGAGGGAGACGTGACTTCGGTTCTCAAGGCGTATGAGAGAGATATGAGACGGCCTTTTGTGGGGGCCATCAAGGGTGACCTTGTCAGATCTCTCCTCATCCAGGTTCAGAAAACGAAGGTGGATTTGGAAGTGGCTATCAGCGGAATCGATGCCCTTCTGAAGAGCCAGGAATTGGTTTTTGGGTTCATCGGGTTAACACCCGGCGTCCTAGGTAAGTTCTCCAGAGTCTAGGCTGTCCTGCGTCTTCAACGTTCGCTAACATCCCAGTGACTATCGGGCTGTTCCAATACCTGAAAGCGGTTCTCTGGAACCGCAAGGGCCTTCGTCAGGGCAGAAAGGCACGGCGGAGTGTGCGTGTCCTGAGGAAGATTGACAAGATACTGTCGGAAGCCACGCCTTCGCAAAACAATGTTGTGTCGTACAAGGACCACGGCTTGCTGGTTTGCGAAGTTCACGTACTGCGGAGGCTTGCGCACGGAGTCCTTCCGGGGGATGTGGAGAAGGAGTTTATCGAGGATGTCGATGAGCTGGCGAACCTCAAGGGAATCAATATTCAGATGAGGGCCCTTGACAGAATTCGCTGGGCGTATGCCGAATGGCTGAGTAGAATGGCCTAGGGCCACAAACCACAGGGTGAAGCCGAGGGAAAGTGACGGGTGTATTATGTTGTACGCAATGATAACACGAGGCATGCGGCTTTGCTAGATATCAATACGGATGCGAGTCCTGTTTGTCGTTGCTGGCTTCCAGGTTGCGCCTCGGTGTTCACCTTGAGCAGTTGTAACGCTAACATTCAGCTTGGATTGCTCCGTGCTTTTACAACCAGACCACAAGAATTACTGTTGAGAAACGCCCTCCAAAAATTGAATAAAGAAACCTTTGAACAATGCGAGTGCCAATCGGAGTTCGAGTCTCGAGAACTGAAGCCTTGTGACCAGAGCAGCTGTGGCATGCAGTTACACGTATTAGCATAGTTGAAGGGGATTTCGGTAGCGCCACTCTCACCGCCCGCAGTCGTCCAACCCGAGACCTGGGCCGCTGCACCTGGCTGCGGCAGCCAACCACAGGCCAGACAGCGTGCCGCTGCAGATTGGTCTCTGGACGCCGACGTTGCGGCTCCTTTTCAGCCAACCTCCACGAGTCGGACGTCACATCCATCTCGCATCCCGCCCTGGTGCAACCGCCACGTCGTGTTCACATTGTTTCTTCCTTACCCTGCACCTGCTCCAGATTTGGTACGGCGACGACTCCGAATCTTGGTGGATCGAAAACCGAGAAATACACGGTACCGCCGTCCGAGAAGCAAATAGCCAGAGGTCACTCGTCAGGTGCGTCAGCCTCCTTATGCTCTCTTCCGCTGGGTCATCTGTCATCTGCGCCATCCCAATTCCCCACCCTCGACTTCGCATGGGTCGTCTTGCGCGCCTCTATCGCCCCTGATTGTCTGTACCGGGGATCACCCTCGGAGCCGGTGTCTTATTGTTTGCTTAGGGCAGGTTTGCCGGCTAACCTTTCGACTTGCAGCGACTTTTCTGCTCGGTTCAGCTCCTGACCTCCGCACCGAACATCGAAACGAAACCACGAAAACCGGACGCCGAGGCGGTCCGCTAATTTCGCTGCGCGTAGCAAACACGTACCCTATCCACTCTCGAGCCTACGTGTTCCATCCCCGCCGTATCCTGCCTCTTGTCGCTTTGGCGGCCCCGCGAATCCCAACCCAGCACCCGGAATCAAGACGTGTCTCTGCACCCGATACTTGGCAATTTGAAAACGACCTGAAGCAGGCGGTGACAGCCTCTACTCAACCATCATGGCTAGCACAAGGAATTACGACTTCTTGGTAATGCGCTCCTTTGCCTCGTCTGCCTGTCGCGATGCGCAGCAGCAGTTGGGTCAGCGTACTGACACAATGTTTGGCGGCGGGTAGATCAAGCTGCTGTTGATCGGAGACTCGGGAGTCGGCAAGTCATGCTGTCTCCTCCGGTTCAGCGAGGACTCGTTCACGCCGTCCTTTATCACGACGATCGGTATTGACTTCAAGATCCGGACGATCGAACTCGACGGGAAGCGTGTGAAACTACAGATCTGGGACACTGCCGGCCAGGAACGGTTCCGAACCATCACGACGGCCTACTACCGTGGGGCCATGGGTATCCTGCTGGTCTACGATGTAACCGACGAACGATCCTTCAACAGTATGTTCGACCCGGGGATATGATGCAGAGCGGGGTTAGAAGCCGGAAGTCATTTTTGCTAACAAGTGGTGTCGGATAGACATCCGTACCTGGTTCGCCAACGTGGAGCAGCATGCTACGGAGGGCGTCAACAAGATCCTCATCGGTAACAAGTGCGACTGGGAAGAGAAGCGTGCCGTATCGACCGAACAGGGCCAAGCGCTTGCCGATGAGCTGGGCATCCCATTCCTCGAGGTGTCGGCCAAGACGAATAAGAACATCGAAGAAGCGTTCTTCAGCCTTGCCGCCGACATCAAGAAGAAGATTGTCGACACGTCCAAGAACGAGCATCCGTCAGGCCCGTCGATCAATGTGGGCGAACAGGGTGGCGCAGGCGGAGGAAACAAGTGCTGCTCTTGAAGCTGATGATGAAGCAAAGCGGACGATGCCTATTTAAGCGGGGCAGGACACACCGACAACTACCCAGCCCATGATTGCTACGATATACGATACTTGTGTCCCGCCGAACAGCAGCCGACAAGGGGAAAGAGGATGCTCAGACGATGGCAAGAGAGATGACGGGTCTGGTACGCATTGCTGGAAGTGGAACGGAATCAAAGTGAACTGGGGCTTTACGCCAACAGCGGTCAGGCTTGTCACAGGGTAAACCAAAGGGACGAGGGGCCGCCAGGCGAGCTAATGTACGACTATGGAGCGCGTTCCTGCGTTTCACTCTTTCTACTGTTTTTTATTTGTTTGACTCTGTTGTAGACGGAGAGGACGTATGGTTACCTTGGCAGAGCTGATGCACTTGGGGCAGGAATGCAAGCTGGAGAGCTATCCGGTCATGGAGTTAGGGGTTGCTAATATGATATGGGCTCTTGATAATCGCACTCGGCGGTTTGCAAATTTCTCGTGTACATTGGTAAAGTTACCACCATATTTATTACGGATGAATCTTCACGAGTTTCACCGCTCCGCCTGCAGCAAGGAGGGTTAGGGTATCATGAGAGAATACCAGTGTTTTCTGTCGCTCCCTCCAAGCGGGTGTCGGTTTAGCGAAGCGCCAGTGCCTTGGGAATAATTATTCGTGGCTGCCGCGTGAGTCAGCCCGAGTCTGATGGACTTGCAATCGCACAGGATATTTAGATAAGAGAGACTAAGAGAACTAGCGAAACACGACTTTGTACCGACATTCGGACAACCAAAAACCATATGGGAGCACAATTCGGTTACAGCAAGGACAAGACAACAATGACAGATGCACCAGCCACTCTTGCTGAATGGCGGGCCCAAATGGCGGCCATGAGAGCTGCCATCGCCAGTCTCCCGCCAATCGAGAATCCGATCTCGGAGGAAACGGTGCCCGAATGGGACGATGATGACGACGACGACTACCCCTCCGAGCCGCGGGACGGTCCGCGCGATGTGTGGGATTTCATCTCGGACGACGATCTCGACGAAATCGACTTTGGGAGCAGCAGCAGCGTCGGAGATGTTGACGGCGGCGCGCCCGACGACGGGTTCGGTCTCGCCTGGCTGGTCCGCCAGTGCGAGGCTATCGCGGGGCGCCAATCGGGGCTGGACGCGGATGCGCTCCAGGCCAAGATCCTCGGGGTGTTGAGCGGTCCGGGCAGCGAGGACGAGGTGCAGAGCGGGCTGATCGATCTGGTGGGGTACGATGATCTCGACTTTGTCATCAGTCTGCTCTCGCATCGCCGCGAGATCGTGGCGGCCGAGGGCAGGGAGGTCGGTCCCGGCGTGCGGCTTCTCTCCAAGGCGCAGAGGGACGAGCAGCTCAGGAGGAGGGACCGCGAGCACAAGGCGGCGCCGCTGGCTCCCGCCTACGCCAAAGCCGAGGAGTACCCGCACGTGTATCGTGCCTTTGCAGCAGGCAATACGCTGAGCCATAGCGGAGCCAAGTATGCGTTGCCCGCCGGTAGCCAGCGCAAGTCGTTTGAGAAGTACGAGGAGTACGAGATCCCCGCCGGCAAGACGGGCACCCTGGGAACGGGCCAGCGCCTGGTGCGCATCGCCGACATGGACGGACTGTGCAGGAATACGTTCAAGGGGTACCAGACACTGAATCGCATGCAGAGTCTGGTATACCCCGTGGCCTACAATACCAGCGAGAATATGTTGATCTGCGCCCCCACCGGCGCGGGCAAAACGGATGCTGCCATGTTGACCATGCTCCATACCGTCGCACAGTACTTGACACCAAACCCGTTGGAGGATCACCAGGCGACCCAGTTTGCTGTACGGTCGGACGAGTTCAAGATCGTCTACGTTGCGCCCATGAAAGCGCTCGCGGCTGAGATCACCGAGAAGATGGGCCGGCGCCTGGCCTGGCTGGGTATCCGGTGCCGCGAGTTCACCGGAGATATGCATCTGACCAAGTCGGAGATCGTCCAGACGCAAATTATCGTCACAACTCCCGAGAAGTGGGATGTCGTGACGAGAAAAGGGACAGGCGACACCGAGCTGGTCCAGAAGGTGCGGTTGCTCATTATTGACGAAGTCCACATGCTTCACGACGAGAGAGGCGCTGTCCTCGAGTCCCTCGTGGCGAGGACGCAGAGGCAGGTCGAGAGCACCCAGTCCCTCATCCGGATCGTCGGTCTGTCGGCCACTTTGCCCAACTATGTCGATGTGGCCGATTTTCTCGGCGTTAACAAGATGGCGGGCATGTTTTACTTTGACGCCTCTTTCCGCCCGGTACCGTTAGAACAACATTTTATCGGTGTCAAAGGCAAGGCCGGCAGCAAGCAATCGCGAGCGAACCTGGACGAGGTGGCCTTTGAGAAAGTACGGTCTATGTTGGAGCTCGATCATCAGGTCATGGTTTTTGTCCATTCGCGCAAGGACACGCAGCTCACCGCCAAGATGCTCTACGAGAAAGCCGTCGACCAGGCCTGTGTCGACCTGTTCGACCCTACATACCACGAAAAGTACGAAGCGGCTATGGTGGACGTCAAGAAATGCAAGGCCCGCGAGATACGAGAGCTGGTGCCCAAGGGGATAGGAATCCATCATGCCGGCATGGCGCGGTCGGATCGTAATCTGATGGAGCGTTTATTTGCCCAGGGCGTGCTGAAAGTCCTGTGCTGTACCGCTACCCTCGCGTGGGGTGTCAACTTGCCTGCAGCAGCTGTCGTGATCAAGGGCACCCAGCTATACAGCGCCCAGGAGGGCAAGTTCGTGGACCTGGGCATCCTGGACGTGCTACAGATATTCGGGCGTGCGGGCCGCCCTCAGTTCGAGGATGTTGGTATCGGCATGATCTGCACCACCGAAGACAAGCTGAGCCATTATCTCGGCGCCGTGACGGAACAGATGCCTATCGAATCACGCTTTTCAACCAAGCTTGTCGACAACCTCAACGCCGAAATCGCCCTGGGGACGGTAACGTCGATCAACGAGGCCGTCAAATGGATCAGCTACTCCTACCTCTTCGTGCGCATGAAGCGAAACCCGATGGCTTACGGGATCGAGTGGTCCGAGTACGATAATGACCGCATGTTAATACACAGACGACGGAAGCTGGCCATCGAGGCTGCCAGAACACTTCAACGGAGCCAGATGATCATCTTCAATGAGACCACCGAGGAGCTACGCAGCAAGGATATTGGCCGCATCGCCAGCCAGTATTACATTCAGCAGACTAGCATCGAGATCTTCAATACCATGATGAGCGCCCAGTCTACCGAAGAACAAATCTTCCAAATGATCGCTATGAGCGGAGAGTTTGACAATATCCAGTCGAGAAACAACGAAGCTGGCGAACTCACAAAGATGAGGGAGCCCGATCGAAAAATTGTCCGGTACAAGGTCAAAGGCGGTATCGACACACCACAAGCCAAGACGAACATTCTGCTGCAGGCCTACATATCCAGGGTACAACCTGAAGACTTTGCGCTGACGAACGATCTGAACTACATTGCACAGCAAGCTGGTCGTATCTGCAGGGCGCTGTTCATGATTGCTCTGAACAGGAGATGGGGTTTCCAGTGCTTGGCCTTGTTGAACATCGCAAAAGCCATCGAGAGGCGGCTGTGGCCCGAGTTTCAGCACGAGCTTCATCAGTTCGATCGCGATCTGAAGAAGGACATCCTGGACAAGCTCGACTACAATGGGTATGAGGTTGCAGCCTTGAGGGACATGGAGCCAGCAGAGATTGGAAACTTGGTCAATAACTTCAAGATGGGGACCAAGATCGCCAAGCTGCTCGATAATTTCCCCACACTTAGTATCGAGGCTGAGATTGCCCCCCTGAATCGGGAGGTTTTGAGGATTAAGCTGCACGTTATCCCAGATTTCCGCTGGAATGACCATATACACGGGACATCCGAGTCGTACTACATTTGGGTCGAGAACTCAGAGACATGCGAGATTTATCACCACGAATTTTTCATCCTGAACCGACGGAAGCTCTACGATGACCACGAGCTCAATTTCACCATTCCGCTGGCCGACCCCCTACCAACGCAGATATATGTCAGGGCGGTATCAGACCGGTGGATTGGCGCCGAGACTGTAACGCCGGTATCATTTCAGCATCTTATCCGGCCGGACACGGAGAGCATCTACACAGACCTGTTGAATCTCCGGCCGCTCCCGATCACGGCGCTCAAGAATACGGCTCTTGAGGAGATATATGCCCAGCGTTTTCAGTACTTCAATTCGATGCAGACTCAAGTCTTCCACACGCTGTATCATAGGCCTGTCAACGTCTTGCTCGGTTCGCCAACCGGCAGCGGCAAGACGGTCGCCGCTGAGCTGGCCATGTGGTGGGCCTTCCGTGAGCGGCCGGGGTCCAAGGTTGTCTATATTGCCCCGATGAAGGCGCTGGTACGCGAGCGTGTTAAAGACTGGGGCACACGTCTCGCCAGGCCGTTGGGGATGAAAATCGTCGAGCTGACCGGCGACAACACCCCCGACACTAGGTCCATCCAGGATGCCGATATCATCATCACCACCCCAGAGAAGTGGGACGGTATCTCGCGTAGCTGGCAGACCAGATCGTACGTGAAGAAGGTCAGTCTCGTGATTATCGATGAGATTCATCTGCTCGCTGGTGACCGTGGTCCGATTCTCGAGATCATTGTGTCCCGGATGAATTATATTGCATCGTCGACCAAGAACCCCGTCCGCCTCCTGGGTATGTCAACGGCATGCGCCAACGCAACTGATCTCGGCAACTGGCTTGGGGTCAAGGACGGCTTGTTCAACTTCCGCCATTCGGTCCGTCCTGTCCCGCTAGAGCTCTACATTGATGGGTTTCCCGAGGTCAGGGGCTTTTGCCCGCTTATGCAGTCAATGAACCGCCCTACATTCCTGGCTATCCTAAATCACAGCCCGGAGAAACCGGTCATCGTCTTTGTACCATCACGTCGACAGACCCGTCTCACGGCAAAGGACCTGATCAATCTCTGTGGCATGGAGGACCACCCGAGGCGCTTCCTGCACATGGACGAGGACGACCTTCAGGTCCATCTGTCGATGGTCAAAGATGATGCCCTCAAGGAAGCTATTAGCTTCGGAATCGGTCTCCACCACGCTGGTCTGGTTGAGTCGGATCGACAGCTGTCCGAGGAGTTGTTTTTGAACAACAAGATTCAAATCCTGGTGGCCACCAGCACGCTGGCCTGGGGCGTAAACTTGCCAGCCCACCTCGTCGTCGTCAAGGGCACCCAGTTCTACGATGCGAAGATTGAAGCGTACAAGGATATGGATCTCACAGACGTGCTTCAGATGCTCGGACGAGCCGGGCGACCACAGTTCGACAACACGGGCGTAGCGCGCATCTTCACACAGGACTCGAAGAAGGATTTCTACAAGCACTTTTTGCATACGGGATTCCCCGTCGAGTCATCATTGCACACGGTCCTTGACAACCATTTGTGCGCTGAGATCTGCGCCGAGACCATCATCACCAAGCAGGACGCACTGGACTATCTCACGTGGACCTTCTTCTTTCGGCGCCTCCACAAGAACCCGTCCTACTATGGTCTCGAAATATCGGCCGAGGAGCATAACACCACCGAGGCCCAACGGGCGGCCAACAACTTCATGATCGATATGGTGAATAACTCTCTAAACGAGCTGGCCGAGTCCAAGTGCGTCGAGGTTTTTCCCAACGGGGATGTCGATCCCACGCCGCTCGGCAAGATCATGAGTTACTACTACCTGTCGCACAAGACGATCCGCCACCTTGTGCGCAAGGCCAAAGCTGGCGCTGAGTTTATCGATGCCCTGACGTGGATGTCGCGTGCGACCGAGTACGACGAGCTGCCGGTCCGGCACAACGAGGATCTCATCAATGCCGAGCTGTCGCGGGCACTCCCTTTTCCGGCCACTGCTTTTGGGCTTCCGATGTGGGATCCTCACGTCAAGGCTTTCCTGCTCTTGCAGGCGCACATGTCACGGGTGCCGCTGCCTATTACCGATTATGTAGGCGACCAGACGAGCGTGCTCGACCAGGCTGTACGTATCATCCAGGCCAGCATCGACGTTATGGCCGAGCTGGGTTTCCTGTCGAGCGCGCTGCAGTTTGTGTCGCTTCTGCAAAGCGTCAAAAGTGCCCGGTGGCCGACGGAGCCTCCCATGTCCATCCTGCCGGGTGTGGAAGTCAGCACCAAGGCGAAGAAAATGACGCTGCAGGAGATGAGCGCCCGATACAAGAATCCCCCACAACTGCAGAGGTTGGCGGCCGAACTGGGTGTGCCGTCTGGACGAGACATGGACAGATTCGTCCGAGCTGCGGCGACGGTTCCGAACGTCAAGGTGAATGTCACGGCAGTTACGGGCGAGCTTACGGTCTCGCTCCAGCGGCTCAACGCCTTGACGGAGCGGGAGGCGCGCATCTACGCACCGAAATTTCCCAAGCCGCAGACTGAAGGCTGGTTTGTCATTGTGGGGGATGTTAACCGCGACGAGCTACTGGCTATCAAGCGGGTTGGGTGGAAGGGCCGGGTCGAGGTTGGGGGTAGACCATCTGCGTCGGCCGCGATAAAGCTGCCGGCCGAGTATGGCGAGAATGGCGGGAAGGTAGACGTCGTTGTCGTCAGTGACGGGTATGTGGGGGTGGAATATCGGGTCCTAGGGGTCGAAGTTCCCGCGAAGCCAGTTGTGGATGGAGATGCTAAGAAGGGGTGATCTGTTGGAGTACGAGTAAGAACATGGGCCCGTATTGAACCGGTGGGAATCCACGAACAGAGGGAGATCCGGGAAATGCAGAAATATACCGAGTAGATCAGGAAAGTGGATACAGCCCTGCTGTCGAGTTCCTTGACAACCCTTTCTGTGCACGATCATATCCCCGGAGAGATAGGAGTATCGTGGGCAGCTACACCCGCAGATACAGTAGAATGGGATCATATTGACAAGTCCCGGCAAGAAGAAATGGACGGAAAGAAAGATAAATAGCCTCCGTCGTGCCACATCATCAACGACATGTTGACCATGTACAGCCAAAAAAGGGGGGGCAGCTGGACGGGAAGTCCTAATCTGCTCCTCTCACCCCAACTCCCAGCACTTAAAACCAAATCAAGAAACGAACACCACACACAAACATAAATAAAACAAGGATTCCAGAGGGAATGAAAAAAGAAAGTAAAGAAGAAAGCATTAAAAAAAAGAAAGCGACCACGATGCGAGTCGAACGCACAATCTCCAGAGCCGAAATCTGGCGCCTTAGCCATTAGGCCACGCGGCCTTGTTATTTGATATAGAGCAGGGGTGTTATTCAGCACTATGGATGTGATCTCTAATGCGTGTTGATTTGCACATCATCGCCTATGGTATCCCGTTGATGGCGAGAGGGAGGTGGGGGATTGGGAATTTATGAGTGAATTATTTGTTTGATGGGTCATGCAGGTTTTGTCATATGCGAAGGGTTTGTGTCACGATGAGTCTGCTGTGGTGATTTGGCGGGTGTGTGTTTGCTCAAGCCTGAGGAGTCTCGCTGTAATATTCTAACTGCGATGAATCAACTCTTTTTTTATGTCATTGGAATTCCACTCATCAGTTGCCCCGGGGGTATCATACGCTCTATAAAAAACTCATAAAAAGAACACAGAATCAACCATCCACCCCCGGCCCGAGATATTTCTCCAGATCCGGCGCGCCCGAAAGCATCCTCCGCAGCCTCTCTGCCTTTTTTTTCTCCTCGGCAGCCATCTTCCTCACCTTGCCCGCATCCAGCAATTTCCCCTCGTTTTTCCTCTTCTCCTCCGTCCCGGGAGAGGTAGTACGGGGAACAACCATGCCCACGCCGAGGTTATCCCGTTTGACCTTGGACTTGACCGGGTACTGGATTCCCTGTCCCTCGTTTCCCAGCCCGCGCCGTGCATCCGGATCCCAGCCGTACGAGGATAGATATGCCAAACCCATCCGGGACCGATCGAGCGCTGACGGGGGGTGTGAGTGCGGCAGACAGAGCTGGTGGGCGAGCGAGTGCTCGTGTAATTTGGAGGTGCTCTCGTCCGGGACCAGAGAGGTAAGAGGTAGCTTGCAGATCTCGCACAGCTGATCTGCTTCCACGGCGGCGGGTTGTGTTTGTTTTTCTAATGGTGGCTTTGGTGCTGTTGGTTTGGGAGAGGAATCTCGTGCGTCTCGTGGTAGGACCATGCTGAGATATATGTCGGCTACATCTTGGGCTGGGTTTTTGGATGAGTCGGTTGATGAAGATGGGTTGTCGCCTGAAGCGGGTACAAAGGCCACTTTCCTCTTGAACAGCCCGCTGCCAAAGGGGCGCAGATTCTGGAGGGGGGTTGAGTCGTAGTCGTCTTCTCCCTCTGATGCCATTTTCCCTCTTCTTTTCGTTTCTCCCCCAAAGTGGTAATGTGAGAAAGGTTGTGAAGTTGAAAGTGACTGAGATGGCAAGAGAGATCTGATATCTAATCGGTGGCGCACAACCCCTGCTAGCACCACCCAACTAAAGTTGCCGGCCGCGACAGGGGCCAAAGACTACGTAACAGCTTGTTAGCTCCCACGGCAAAAAATCCAGCCCGGACTTCCGGCTTGTCAACTCGCCCAATTCACAGTCGTCAGTGGGCATAGTATACCGATAGCACAATGCCCCTCAAACTTCTGAGCAGCTTGGTCATGAGCGGGCTACCGCCATGGTTCCCCGAGCCGATGCGAATCGTCAAGGTCGGCAGCACCATCGGCGCACTGGCCCTGACCAAGTGGTACGCCTCGGGCTCAACCTGCCGCGCCGACCGGGACATGCACGGTCGCGTCGTCATCATCACCGGCGGCACCACGGGCATCGGGGCCATTACGGCCTATGAGCTCGCCAACCGTGGCGCCCAGATCGTGCTGCTGACGCGCCAGCCCCCGACCGACCCCTTCCTAGCTGAATTCGTCGACGACCTGCGCGACCGCACCAACAACCAGCTCATCTACGCCGAACAGGTAGACCTGGCCTCGTTGCACAGCATCCGTCAGTTTGCCACGCGCTGGGTTGACAATGTCCCGCCCCGCCGCCTCGACATGATCATCCTCTGCGCTGCCACGCTGACACCACCGGGTGGCCGCCGGTCCAAAACGCCTGAGGCCGGCATCGAAACGACTTGGATGGTCAACTTCCTTGCCAATTTTCACCTGCTCGGCATACTCAGCCCCGCCATTCGCGCCCAGCCCTTCGACCGAGACGTGCGCATTATCATCCCGACCTGCTCGACCTACATCGCGTCACCACCGCTCGATGCCCCTTTCGAGGACAAGAACTGGTCGCCGGGGGCGGCGTACGCCCGCAGCAAGCTCGCCCTCATGGTATTCGCGCAGGCCTACCAGAAGCACCTCGATGCCTACAAGCGGCCCGATCAGCTGCCCATGAACGCGCGGGTTTTCCTCGCAGACCCAGGCTATACGCGCACGGCGGGAATGATGCGGTGGCTTACCCGGGGTTCATTGTTTGGACTGCTTCTCTACATGCTGGTGTACCCGCTGGTCTGGTTACTCCTCAAAAGCCCGCTTATGGGGGCGCAGACGATCCTCTATGCGGCGCTGGAAGGGAGTCTCGTACGAGAGCCGGGCGGCAAGCTGTTCAAGGAGTGCATGGAGGTGGATTACGCGCGGAAAGACATCAAGGACGAAGAGGTGGCCAAGAAGCTCTGGGAGGCGAGCGACAAGCTGATTGAGAAGGCAGAGAAGGAAGCAGCAGTCAAGAGAGCCAAACAAAAGCAGGAGGAAGAGAAGAAGAAGGAAGAGGAAAAGCAGGCCAAGCAGGTCGAAGAGATCGAGTCGTTGGTTGACGCTATCTCGAAGGGGAAAAAGAAGGAGGCGGAAAAGGCCAAGGCTAAGGCTAATACGGCGAACAAGACAAAGAAGGGAAAGACTGGGAAAGCGGCGGGATCCAGCTGAACGACTGAACCGGAGCGGGACCGGAATACGTCCTGATGGATGGCGGTAGAGTAGAACCGGGGCGGCGTACCCGGGCCGGTGCTAATTTAAGCGGGGCGGGTCTGGCTCGGGACTTCCACGTGCAAACCGAATGGAACGGCAATGACGACAAGCACCGAAAGATGCATCCCCGCGACATCGCAACGCCAGAATCCACCATTACACGCCGCAACCGTATTTTCATCAATCAAATCCGGCAATAAGTTCCTAGAATATAATCGGCCTCATTGACGTTACCCCGACTCAGCATCACCCCCTCGCGTCGGGGTTCGGCAAACGCAAGATGACGACCATCCAACCACCAACCGTTCCGGCATTGCCCACCTATCGAGACATGTCCCAACCAACCTGGAAGAGGATATCTCCCAACGCATCACATTGCCATCCCGTCTTCTTTACCGACAAGCTGCGCAGACAACCGCCATCTCTCGGCGCGACAGCTCCCCAGCAGATGACGCCAGTGGCTCACGGCTATGTCTATCAGGATGCGCGTCGGACAGGCGCCGGCGGTGCAGGGCCGAGGTTGTGAGCCGACATTGATATGTATCTAGCGGGCGGCGATGGGTTACATACTGGCAGCGACATCATTCAGGAGACTCATGGCTAGTAGACGACATTCGACATGTACTATACAAAGAGGACATAGCGATAGAAGGATCCTAACGGAACCCAAAATCTGGGTATCGATAATGCAACAAATGAAAACATGGTGTGCCCCACCACCCTGTTCTTTTCCTCCCATTTTACAGCGTGTCCCCGGGAATTCCAACGGTGTAGACGCAACGCCAAAGCCACATAATACAAGGATCCAAGACAACAGAAATGCCCGTGACTTCTAACTGATACAGTTTCCATGCCAAATGATCCCCCTAGCCCAGATTATTCTTGATAGAGATAACTATCGTGAGAATAATCAGCACGCCAACCAAACCCAGCAAGCTCATGAGCTTGACATTCTTCCACCACATACGCCGCTTCAGCCCGCGACTGCGTACACGGAACTCACGCGCGCTGCCACCCAGACGGTCCGTCTTGTCGACGAGCAAATCGATGCGCTCGCCGCGCTCGAGCAGACCCTCGATATTTCGCGTCATAATCTTGTTCACATCCTCGATGTTTTGCCGGACGTTCGTCAGCGCGTCGTCGCGGCCCTGACCCGTCGTGCCAAACTCGACCATCAGCGTCCGCAACTCCGAGTTGAAGGCCGCTGCGCCGTAGTCGGGCATGTCGCTGAAGTCGACGGTTGCCGGGTTGTAGCGTGCCAGGAACCGAGTGCGCACCTCGACGAGGAAGCCGAAGGGGATGCGTCGGCCTAGCGCGCTGTCGGCTACCACGAGGAACACCAGGCCGCCGGCCGACGGGTTCGACGGATCATGCTCGGACGGGGCCTCGGAGATGTAGTGGATGTGGTGGCTCCCGTGAGTGTACGTCAGCTTCTGCGGCGTGTCGTGCGAGATCTTGGGCAGGATGAGCGAGGCGAGCGAGGACGTTTGCGACGAGGCCGAGGTTGTGCATTCTGAGAGGATGGTAGTGTTGTGGGCTATGCAGGCACTGGACACGGAGAGTTAGATATATTTCGATGCTTGGTTGGTGGGGGAAGGTGGTGAAGTACTAGAGGAGGGGGGTGGCTGGCGTTGACGAGGACGCCATCTTGGCGATTTAATGTTTCAAACTCAGGAGGTTAAAGGTGAAGGTTATCGGAGAATTGATATCGTTCAATTCTGATGTCGGATAGGACGCAGAGGGTAGGGGAGATCGTCGGTCGTCGTCAGGAAGTTGTGTGGTTGTCAGTGTCCAAGAAGCTGCGAAATGACGAACCACTCCGACCCGCAAAGGTTGGCCTGGCCAGCCGGTGGGGCGGTGCCAAGCCACCCCCAGCCCGTTGCATCGGATTGGCGGAGACCATCCCTGAATCGATAAGAAAAAAACCAAGGTCGCCGTCAACTGGCAACTGTTGAGTCTGCCGGCCACGGAGAAGAACTGCACGCTCGCCAGCCAAGTCAACACGCGCGTCGGTGGCAGCATGAACGGCCATGACTACGCTCCTTCGGATTGCCCGGCGGTCCGAGTATCCCAACGCGATCCGTATAGGAGCCCTCGCTTCCCGCGCGCATGTCGACGTGAGCCAGTCCCGACGGCAATCGACCGGCGCAGCGAAATCGACCGACCAGAGGCGACTCCGTCACCATGCCCCCAAGCGCCATGTAGGCTTGTCGATCCAGTTCGCGGCGCAAAACTAACAGGTTCAGGACGCACAGCCACTGCCAGCCGAGATCGAAAAGCCGGCGGCGCGGATCCCCAGCCGCAGACCGAACATCGATCGAGACCAAGACCGACTCGATGCCTTTGGCGGCCTGATCCTCAACAGGTTCAGTCATCTCGAGCGGGACCTGCTACAGTACGAGACCAAGTCCTCCCATGCTGGCGCCGACCAGCTTAAAGGCGAGACTGCCCAGTTCCGCGAGAAGCTTATCGATGCCCTCACACTTGCCAAGCGGAGGAACCTCGTCTCGCTCCAGCAAAACCCCCTCTTCTTCAACCTGCGCAATGCGTTCATCAAGCAAGAGATCAAGGGTCTCGTCAAGGAGCTCAAGTACTCGTTCGAGAGTTTTATCCTGCAGAAGCGTCTGCCCAAGGCCATGACTGCAAAACACATGGAGCTGGCCGACATGCGCTTCCCGTACGAGTGGTACCCAGCCACCCGGATGATGCAGCGGACGATCCATCTGCACGTCGGCCCTACCAACTCGGGGAAGACGTACAACGCCCTGAAGGCCTTGGAGGAGGCCAAGACAGGAATCTACGCCGGTCCGCTGCGCCTGCTGGCACACGAAATCTACTCGCGTATCGTGGCCAAGGGGAAGCCGTGTGCGCTGGTGACGGGCGAGGAGCGGAGGTACCCCGAGGATGTCAGCCAGTACTTCCAGAGCTGTACGGTCGAGATGACACCGCTGAATACGCGGGTCGATGTCGCTGTCATCGACGAGATCCAGATGATTGCCGACCCGGATCGCGGCTGGGCCTGGACCAAGGCCCTCCTGGGCGTCCAGGCCAAGGAGGTGCATCTCTGTGGCGAGGAGAGAACCGTACCCGTGATCCAGGAGCTCTGCGCACGAATTGGCGACAAGGTCGTCGTACACCAGTACGAGCGCCTCAACCCCCTGAAGTTGATGAACAAGAGTCTGGGGTCGACGTTTGCCAATTTAGAAAAGGGTGACTGTGTCGTTTCGTTTTCTAGGGTTGGCTTGCACAAGCTCAAGGCGACGATTGAGCGCGAGACGGGGCGAAGATGCGCCATCGTATATGGGTCGCTCCCACCCGAGACTCGCGTCCAACAGGCGGCTCTCTTCAACGACCCAGACAATGACTACGATTTTCTCGTTGCCAGCGATGCTATCGGGATGGGCCTAAACCTGGAGATCCGCCGCGTGGTCTTCGAGGCGGCCGGAAAATATGATGGTATCGGTCACCGGCTCCTGAAGGTCCCCGAGGTCAAGCAAATAGGCGGTCGTGCTGGGCGCTACAAGACGGCCAAGCAGGCAAACGACGAGGCTGTGGGGGTTTCGGCAGTGCGGAAGCCAACGCCAGGCTACGTCACGGCGCTCGACGAGGAAGACCTTCCCATCATCCACCAGAGCTTCAGGCAAGATGCCGAGCTGATCCAGGCCGCCGGGATTCAACCGCCAGATTTTATCATCGAGAAGTTCAGCTCGCACTTCCACCCCGCCACGCCTTTCTCCTTCGTCTTGGCCCGGTTACGCGAGCTGTGCCGGCTATCCGACCGTTTCTTCCTCTGCGACTTCCGAGAGATGATTGAGGTTGCCGAGCACCTGCATGGATTCGACCTCAGCATACGCGACCGCCTCAATTTTATGGCGTGCCCTGTACAGACAAACATTCCAGAACTGCTCCAGTTCCTCAAGGAGCTGGCCGACTGTGTGGCCAACAACAAATCGGGCCATCTGCTTGATTTCAAGACGCTCAACCTCGAGATTCTCGGCACCAACCCCAAGGCGACAAGCATGAGTGAGCACGAGTATCTGATGCAGCTCGAGACGGTACACAAGGGGCTGACCATGTACCTGTGGCTGAGCTACCGGTACGAGGGCATCTTCCAGAGCCAGCAGCTCGCTTTTCACGTCACAGACCTGATCGAGGAAAAGATTCGGGCGCATCTGGAGACTCTCGACTTTACCGACGCGGCCTTACGGCACATGCGACAGAGGCGGCGCCAGTGGATCCTGGAGAGCGAAGCGCAGACCAAGAAGCGAGAGGGAGGCGACGATGTGACGGCCGAGGACTATGCCCCAACGGTAGAGAGTGGTGAGGTGGGCGTCACAGATCTAGTGAGGGAAGACGGTGCATCTATTCCGGCGACGGCGAGTGTCTGAGCGGAAATTGTAGCATATTGTACGACCTTGTATCATCAAAGGAGTTGGTGGCGGATGGGACGGCGCTGTTGGATACTTAGACTATAAACCGTATATACACGTAAATTCTCCTGCTGTAAGTTTAGAATCAAGCACAGTCAAAAGTCAAGAGTCAAAGTCAAAAGTTGACATGTGGGAGACGCGTCGACCGTGTCTCAGCGCGTTGCGGGGTATGGAGAAGATTTGCGGGGAACGAGGGGTATTTTTTAGGGGCTGCCTGATGAGGTCATCCCGCTCTTCCACAGCCGTGATGGAAGCATTCCACGGCGACGGAACCAACGTCAATCTAGCATCCAAAAAAATCTCCATCCTAATATCGACAACCGCAAAATAAAAAACAAAAAACCTCACCACACCTTCTTAGACAGCCACGGCAAAGAGAGCCAGAATGGCATCAACAGCAGACCCCCCCTCGACAGCTCCGGCCTTCATCCCTCTCGAAGCCAACCCGGAGCTGATGACCAAGCTCCTGCACACGCTCGGCCTCTCGTCATCTCTCCAGATGCACGACGTCTACTCCCTGACGGACTCGGATCTCCTCTCCTTCCTCCCCCGCCCCGCGCTCGCTCTCTTGCTCGTCTTCCCCGTCTCGGCAACCTACGAGTCCCACCGGCTTGCCGAGGACGCCCTGGTGCCCGCATACACGGGCCGCGGCGCGTCCGAGCAGGAGGTCATGTGGTTCCGCCAGACGATCAGGAACGCATGCGGTCTGATGGGTCTGCTGCATGCCGTCGCCAACGGGCCCGCTCGGGGGTTTGTCGAGAAGGGCACGGATCTGGATCGCATCCTTGAGGAGGCGAGGGGTCTGGATGTCGATGGGCGGGCGAGACTGCTGGAGCGGGAGGAGTGTCTTGCCAGGGCGCACCGGGCGGCGGCCGAGGCGGGGGACACGCCTGCGCCGGCGGCCGAGGATGATGTCGAGCTGCACTATGTGTGCTTTGTCAAGACGGAGGAGGATAATAAGCTGTGGGAGCTGGATGGGCGGCGCAAGGGGCCGATTGAGCGGGGTGTGCTGGACAGCGGGGAGGATGTGCTGAGCGAGAAGGCGTTGACGTTGGGGCCGCTCAAGTTTCTGGAGAGGGAGGGTGGGGACTTGCGGTTCAGCGCTGTTGCGTTGGCGGGAAGTTTGGACTGATATAAGATACTCCTGTTTTACGTCTGCACTGAGGAGTTCTGTATACCTGTCAAGGAGGACATGGGACTGCGGTCTCCCAAGACGAATTTGCAAGACAGTTGAGAAACGTATGATTAAAAAAGAGGTCTCAACGTTGTGATACCTATCATCTCTCCAATCTTCTTCGCCACAATATAATTGAACTACATCTTTCCACTACACAATGACCCCCAACTATAGCTAGGGTAGCCGTAAACACCCAAATCCACCATATCTACTACGAGTTTGGTTCTTTGGTTGTGTGGTGGTTCATGGTCATGTTGACTCGCGCAATGCTAGTCTTGTTCTATGGGTAGTTGGGATTTTGTATGATGACTGCCTAGGTACAGTAGAATCAAACGCTTTCGACTATTGGGTGGTCTCTGCTGGTCGCCAACTTCTCGGGTCTACGATCCCATAATACAAACACAGCGCTGCTCTTCCCTTGGGCCTTTTAATCCGCTGGGGCTATAGAGAATCGCCTACTCCTTTCTACCACCCTCCCTCCCTGCTCAGAAGTATGCGCGTGCGGTCCCTGCCTTCAGGATGGATCCTCTCTGCGTCCCCTGGGACACCACCAGGGCCCGGTTTCCGGTCCTCCGCCTGTGTCTTTATGGCGCTTTCAGAGGTCCCCTAGATACTAGGTACTCTTTCGGTCAAAACCACGACGTTTCAGTCCTCGTCCGGAATAACAGATCTAGCCTTCTTCAGGACCTCACCCTCCTCCATGGTCAAGGCGCGCGAGCGTCGCCTGGTAGACTCGCGGCGGGTTTCTTTGTCCTGAGTACTTCCGTCACCGCCGTTATTGGCGTGGTTTCCATCGTCGGGGACCTTGTCGTCGATCTCGTCATCAGTCTCGATTCTGTTATCCTCGTTGGCTCCCTTGTCATCAGTGTTGACTTCCTTGTCCTCGCCGTCTTGGACAGACGGGGTCGGTGGTGATGGTGGTGGCGATGGTAGTAAAGAAAACACGGGGAACGGCAGTCTCGGGCCCGGAAATAGCGCTCCGCTGCGCGCCAACTCGTCCCGGACAGGGATCCATCCCGTACACGAGGGGGCTCGTGGTGCCGCGGGATTCTCTCTCCTGCTTGTCAAAGCCTGCTTCGCCGATCTGAATTGAGGACGGACGGCTCTCCGCGACACAGATCTAAGTTCCGGATCGGACGTGGAGTTAACGTGGAGAGAGCGGAGGGCAGGACGCCTATCCGGCTTGTGTTCGGAGCCCGGCAACATATCGCCCTCCCCAAACACGCTGCTGCTCAGAGACGACGGTGCGTATACCGCCTCGGTTGAGTCGGCCGTGTAAGAGGACTCGTTATCGCCATCGTTATACTCGGCCATTAGACCATGTGGTCCTAAAGGCTCCGGCGGCGGTGGGGAACGCTCGAGTCTATACGGGGGGAGATTAGATGCAAACAGGTAAGCGGACGAAGCACCGGTGCTGTTGTCGTGTTCGCTTTGAAAGGGCCGCGGGGTTTGCTGCAAAGTTGGGACATCCTCTTTGGGCTTATTCTCTTCGGTGGGCGTAGCTTGGTCGGGGGTCACGGGCGGGGCGTTCTTCGGTGTCCCGGCTGGTGTCTTGTTCGTCATCTTGGGGGTGGTACGGTTTACTTTGCTGGATTTTGTTCTGGTTTGAGGACGGGAACGAATAAGGATCTAGTGAATTGCCCGTTGGATGGAAGGAGGATAAGAGCGAAGAGAAAGGAGGCCCTGTCCGAGGATTCAATACCATGCGGGCTTGCAAGAGTTTATATTTAACACTCCTGTGTTAAGGTGTGAACAGCCCGGCCCTCTCTATCTATGCGCTGCCGGACGGAGAAGCTAGAGGTTTGCGCCCACGCGTTTCCACATGCTTTGCCCATCCGCCCCTGCCCACGTACATGCCAGCTGAAGACGGTTTCATCACGAGAATGGGGTCTCTTGTATATGGCTCCTTCTCAAGGATAGAGAAAACTGGCTCTCTGACTTGGAGTCGCAACCCCATCCACTCCCTGAATTGGCGTTCTAAGTTGGCGGAGCCACAGGTAAGCGACGCTCCTCCTGCTCCAGTTTAAAAAAGGAGCTGCGCTCTAATCCTGATGGGCTGCAATTTCCAACGACAGGCCAACCACAATGTCCTTGAGATGTAATTCTTGGAAAGGGCAGTGGCGAGACACAGTACCCCGTGTTTTGGACGGATGGCCCAGATACGTCTTCGCAGGCCGGACCGCATGTTCGTTCCGGTCCTAAATACCTAAATAACTAAATAAGATATGTTTCCCGGGTCAGGAGCTGGGTCGGGACCCGAGGGTTCGAGAGCAACGACGGTGAAACGCCATTCTTAGAAGCTATGTAAGAGTTTGCACACGACAAGAGGGCTATTTCCGTGTCCTCTCCACTTGCAACGCAGCGTTTCCTGTGAATAGCAACGCTGCTGGAGTTGGCGTGGTGGCAAAACAAGACAAGCATCGTCGTTTCGCCGCTTCCGCCATCAAACGTCAGACCCAGTACACGATCAGTTCACGGATAGCGAGAGCGACGGTGCCGGCCATGGCAACTTGGGCCAGAAACAGGCTCTGCCGTGTTTAAGCTCAAGATTATGGGACCGGACGCACGCTCAGACGCGCCATGTCGTCGAACTAGAGGAGTCGTTGGAGGTTTCCCCGCAAAGCATGCATCGGGATGGCACCCTCCACTTTGCATGGCCGGTCCTCTGGAGGGAGGAGGTTGGAGCAAAGGTTGGTTGCACCGACGGATCGACAACGAAAAAAAAAAGCAATGCTTGCACACACCGCTGCTTGCAGACTTGGATCGGCGAATCAGCGCATACCAAAGAATCCATCAGCCTCTGCTCTCCCACAGCTTGGTACTGCGAATAACTATCGACTCCGCTACCAAGCCACACGTCCCGATAACATGGCTCATAAGGCGACGGGGTCGCTGTGTTGTTCCTGCGTCTTATTTACCAGGCGGACCAAATTTCTGTTTGCCTGTTTCCTTACCAGAAACATGTGTTTGGTTGGGGAATCGACTACAAACAACGGCAATGTTGATAACAGTGGCGTCGCGACTCCTATCCGTCGCGCAGGATTTTTGCATGCGATGCGCTGGCCCGACGATCCGATAACCACGCAGCGAGCAGCCGCGTAACAAATGTGTGACGACCCTGATCTGTGCATCGCCATTCAGACACGGCGGAATCTGTATTCTTTGCTACCGTGCAGCAAACAACGACAGCGGCAGAGGCGCGGAAAAGGAGAAAAGGAGGAAAGTGAGGTGTCGCTGCCACGGCTGTGCTTGCTTTGCCCTTCCCGAGCGGCAAACGGCAGAGGATGATGGTACCTGCAGATATCCAGAGAGCGCGAAATTGGTCGGGAACCAGAAAAGAAGCACCTGCTGTGTGTGTGTTACAGCCGTCAAGGCTTCCTCCATTCTGGCATTTTCGTATCCACCGGCATTCCCAGCGAGCTGGCTTCCACTTCAATCGTTCCACTTGGACGCCTCCTGGGCCTCCAAGTCACGGCGGGGTTTCGATAACCTCGAGTGGGGTCGCGGCTTGAGACAGACAGCTGAGGCAGGTACGGCGCAAGGGACACGCAACTTGCAGAAGCCCACCAAACTACTGCAGCGCAGTTTCTTCAGCCGAATCAGCGTGATCTTGGGCCCTGGCTTCGCCGCCCGCGCGAACGCGAACCTCTCGGCGAGGTGACTGCTTGGAAAAAAAAATACTGGAGTTATTTTGTTTATCCCCTCGTCCACGGAACCCCGGGAAGATCATCGACGGAGAGCAGGCATCCCTGCCGGATCGCCTCCAGGGTTTGGTGGATCCTTCTCCGGCCGCCGATGCAACATGGCCCCGGCCATCCCTGACTCGTCCAGAAGTCGCCCAGAAGGTCCAAAAGCGGGCGCTGCACCACTTCGGGCGCGCTTGAAGACGCCAGAAGGGAAAAAGCAAGCAGCGCCATGTGCGGTCCCCTCGGGGCCAAACCCAGCTTGGTCAAGCAAACACGACCGGACCAGATCCGATCTCAAATCGACCGTGTGTGTGTGTCGCGCATGAATCATGGTAATTTTGGTGAGTGGTCGGATGCCAGGCTCGCGTCCCGTCTGGCACCAATGTTTACCTCCCACGCCCGTGGAAATTGGAGCTGTGGTACAACCTGGAATACCAGCACTCCCAATTATTCATTACGGCGTCCCAGCCACATCCACACTGTTCGTGCCCAGAGGCGGCGCGGTGGCAGGAGCACGAGGTTGCATGCGTCGGCAAGGCGGTGACCTCGATTGGGAGAGGATCAGACCTGCCCGGGCGGCTCGACCGCTGCTCACGATGGTGAGCGCACGGCCTCGACACCAATCATGACCCCCCTCGGCCAAGTTTCCATCGTCTCTTTCTCACAGACGGACGCGACCGAGTCCCAGCGTCTCGCCGGCGAAGCCTGACTGACTTTAGCCGCTCCGGTCCTGCTGCTCTTGGTGAGCCCCTTGTTGCGCGCAAACGGCCACTGTCAGAAATCATCAGGCACATGGCCGCGACGTCGCGACAATCTTCAAGCACCCGTAACAATCCCTGTCGGTCCTCCCACCACCACAGTCACCCCTGGTTCCCCTCGGTCTGCATATGCCGTGCCGTGCAGAAGGTCGCCGTCGCGATAGGCCTATGGGTGTGAACAGGACGCAGGTTTTCTGCAAACCCTCTGCTTCACGTCTCCCACCCTTTCTTTTTGCGCTAGGTGCTTCGGCGCAATGCCAGCATCAGGAGAACAGCTAGAGGGCCCGTTGCGACCCAGACAAGCATCTGCGAGCCTGGGCTACACGTGTAGTTCGCCCCCCTTTCACCCCTCATGACGAGTCGGCGAACACTGAGGCCCGCATGCAAGGATCCGGGTTTTCTAACGCGGCCGGTCACACACGGCGATGCATCTGTCCCCGAGGTAGTGTACACTAGAGGCTCGCCCGTGTGAGTGCGAGTGGAGCATGCCGTAGAGTCGAGAGATACAATGGCTTGGATGGGTGCCGTAGGCCAAACAGGGACTCAGCTCGGGCTGGGCCCGTCTCAAAACGACAGCCGGGGATCTCCTTGCACTCCCAGATTGTCAGATCGCTCCTGATCCCTGGTACCCCGAATCCACGGCGTCATATAGCGTCGACGGCCGGGCTGCCATCCCGCTGTCTCCCCCCATCCCATATTTGTAGCAAGCCCCTACCCTTCCCGCCCGCCGCCCTCCTTCTCAATTCATATCCACCAAGGTGTGTCGTGCTGTCCCGTTCCGCGCCTCCCCCCGCTGGACTCTGGACCCCTTATTCGATCTCGTCTTATCTGCTCTCGTCTTCCAGCTGGCTCCTCCCTACTTGCTCGTCACTCTCCCCTCACCTTTCTCGGAATTTGCGCTCTCGTTTCATCTCAACCGCCCATCCCGGCTGGACTCGACACCCTCAGCCGCCCATGGCAGCCATTGCCTGTCAAGATGGGCTTTCTGAGCTTCCTCTCTAAGAGATCCGGCGACAAGGCCAAGCCCAAGCCCAAGGCGGACGAGTCAGGCCCGGGAAAGAGTGCAGTTGTTCAGGGTAAGCTCTTTGGTGACGACGAGGCGTGATTGGCTGCCGACTTACACAGTGGCATAGCTCCCACTCTGCTCCCACGCAATGCCGTACCCCGGGTCCAAGAAGCTTCGAGGGGACGTCCACGGCTTGTGCAGATCTACCCGCCTCCAGATACCGAAGCTGCTCCCGAGCTCGAAGCTCCTGCCCCGGCTCCGGCGGTGCCACTGTTTCGCGACGAGAGTGCCGAGAGACCCAGCACGGCGCCCAATGCAAGTAAGCCAGCCACGGTATGGGCGGCCGGGGCAGCTCGTCTACGGAAGAATCCCATGCGCGGGCCTCCGGTGTCTCTTCGCATGGTCAGGCCGAGCACTGCGAACCCAGCTGCCCGACCAGTCTCGCAGAGTGGTCTTGCAATTTTCGCTGGCGGGGAAGCCCAAGGGAGCCGCTCGCATTCCCGGAGCAACTCGATAACTAACTCGACGCGGAGTGATGGTTCAAAGGCGTACAAGGATCTCTTGGATGCGCAGTCCGAGATCAAGCCGGCTGACTTCAAATCCCGAGTCAAGGCTTCGGGCGCTAGAGACTACGGGGAAGATGTGGCCGACAGAAACCTGGGCGAGAATGGCTTTGACCTTGGGTCTTCGCATGTCCAGGCATTCTATGCGCAGTCATCGAACGTCTCTCAGAAACTCGGCAGCTCCGAACCAGCGGTCCGGGAAGGACCATCGAGCGCCATCATTGCGAATATCAGAACCAAATCGTTGAATTCGTCTGCCGGCTTCACCTTTCCCAAAACCGCCGCTCACATACCCGGTGGCTCTGCTGTGGATGCGATGTCGCCCTTGCTGAGAAGGCGGCAGTCCGTCAATACCTACATGCCGGGCGGTGATTCCTCGTCAATGAGACACCCCAGTTCCGCCCGATACGGTACCACATCTGAAGACGAAAAAAGCTCATGGAATCTTCCCACCCTCCCACGGCTGAAATTGAGTTCACCAAATCCAGGGGACCGGCCAAGGACTGCGCATTCAACTGCCGAGAACTCGCCGCGCAGTCCTCGCGCCTCTTTAGTAGCTAAGCAAAGGGCTGGTGCTCCGATGCCAAGTCGTGTCGCCGATGAGGAGCCATCTTCCCTTGGCCCGAGTGCCATGCCCTCTCCGCTTCGGACGTCTCCCCGTTCTCGTCGTGGGTCAGTAAACGGCGCCAGCGCGTCTCCTCGCAAACGCCATAGTCTACACACCCTCCACCAATCTGCTTCATTTGCTAGCCACGATCCTGCATTCGATCCAACCCCTCTGTCTTATCCACGTCATAAGAGCCACTATGTGGTCAGGAACCGCGTATCCGAACAGCCCTTTATTGCATCACTGCCCGACTCTCTCACCATCGATTTCGATGTTGCTTCCTCTCCAACGAAGCACATCGACCCAATGCGCTCGCATTGTGAGTGGTTTTCTGATTTGTTTGCCAAGTTTCCCGCCCGACGTACTGACAAACGCAGACCTGGGAGGTCCTTTTACAATTCCAGAGGTGCCCGAGGTGGAATCGGAACTCGGTTCGAACCGTTCGATCAACCTCGAGGACAGCCCGGGGCAAGCAACTTTGAGGACGCGGAGCTTGCGGGCGTTGTCTGCTTCTTCGGCGACTCCGACCGCCTCGGACACCAGTTCGAATCCATTTCAGCGGCCCCAGTCACGTCATACTGCCAATACGTCTGTTGACTTGAGCCACGGGGCGCCTTCTCTCAGCAAGGTGCCGAGCCACGCCTCGCTCGACAGCGGGGCTGCCATGTCACCCAAGACAGCTCGGTCGAGCAACTTCAACATCGACGACTACATTTCTTCGGATGATGATTCTTTTATAGAGTCTCGCCGACCACGGGGCGAAGGCGAGGAAGGGTTGCTTTTCAGTGATAGCGGTTACGGCGCCGGGGGCTTTCAACTACCCGGGCTAACGGAAGCTGTCCCGATCTCCGGCAGCCCCAAGTCAAAGCAGCTACTGCAGCACGCCCGATCCAGCATTTCACTCCCTCCCATTTATGACAGTGACTCGTTTGGGCGCGCCGGTGCCCGCCGATTCATTCTTGACACCGCGGCCGACTCCGATGACGACGACGACGAACAGTATCATTCGGCGCAAGATACGTCGCCTCTCAGGGGCAGGCGCGGCACGAAGAGGCTCTCGGCCATCTGCGCGTCTCCTCTTCGGCAACGGCAGTCAGGCTACGCACACGATGTGATCGTGGAAGAGCGCACGGGCAAAGTCGACGTAGCCGCCGCCGTCAGACTCCGCAAGGAGGCCAAGGCGCGGAAGCGAGCATCTGGTGTCTCTTTGACGAGGCCCAAAAAGACCAAATCGGCCGGCCCGCTGGGCATCACGAGTGGTGGTCTCGAGGTGCCTCTGGATGACGAGGCCAACCATGCCGACATCGAGTAAATTTTTTTTCTTTTGTTTTCATTCTTTGGACGGGGCCAGATGAGCTGCAAGCCAAGCGCTCAGGACCATGCCCGATTTTTCGACTAACTAAGCGCGGCGTTTCAAAGAGGCAGAGAGAGCACGGGCGGTGTTTGGAATTGATTAGACGGGCCGGGAACGGGATGTTATTGATTTTGACAGGCGGGACGGTTTTGCCTGGGGTTGTTATTGATCCCAGCTTTGCACATATGCTGCCAACGATTATTACGCTGCATACATAGCCGGGACACTACCGACCCAGGGACGTGTGACGCGAAGGGGGTGCGGCTCGGTTCGTCTCGGTTATTAGGGAGAGAGAAAGAGAGAAAATCTCCGTGCGGCACAGCGAATTCTTTTGTTTACGACGTCGGGAGTTGGTAATAGGGGGGGCAAGGGAATATTGGGGGATCCAAGGAGCAAGGAGCATGGGGCATGGGATTGGAATGGTGAATGGGAAATGGGCATGGGAACTTCATGATATTGATACCACCGGGGACGGGACTCGAACTCTGTCTCCACGCAATCTTCTTTGTTATTTCGTCATAGTTTTGCGATGATGACGCCCAATCTTACCGTCCGGGACGGGATATAAAGGGTTGGTGTTTGATATGTTTTTTTTTAGTTAGGTATCCTTGGGATACTCCGAGGACTTTAATAATAATACAGGAAGATGAAGAGGAATCCGTGCCGGACTATGCTGCTACTTGTCATGGTGCTATTGCTGATCTGGTCGGGAGAGCTTGCTTGTTCGTCAAGATACTAGAACTATTTTACGCCGTTCAGAACGGCGTCAAGATGTTGACAAGTGCGGATCGACCATCCATATCTGCTTGAACCACAGCAGTTTAAAGCCATAATCATACATGCATACTCAAGTTTGTCATCAACACCTGCACATCTCCCAACACCATCCTTCCACCGTAGAGCGTATGGATGGGTTGGAACGAATGTAGATAGCATAGCCTAAATCAGAGCTTCCATCTTCTTAGTTTTCAAAAAAAAAAAAAAAAAAAAAACCCTTCCAAATTTAGATTAGATGCGGAGACAGTCGATTCAATCAAGCAAGTCATTATGGATGGCGTGTGTGTTTCTGACAGAGAGAGCAGAGCGAGTGCGAATGGGTCTCTCCGCAAGCTACCTAGGTTCGCTTGAAGGGGGGCAGAGCTCTGGTGTCACTTTAATTTTCTCCCGGGCAAACCCGCACAGCTTTCCGTCAAGTTTTCTGTTCCCGTTCTTGAATATCTACGGTTTACTGGCAGTTTGTAAAGGGGGAGAGCAAGAGGCATCTTATTCGCATCTGCTTCGTCTTTCTCGACGAGTTGTATCAAAATATTGATCACCGCCCATTCTATCTCTCTAAATAAGTCCAGGCGCCTAAATATCATCTAATAAAGAGCCTCTCAATAAGTATAGGGTAAATAAATACCCCAAGAGGGCTCGAAGAGAACGGAACTGTCGTCGACCTTTCCACATGACGACACCCCATAATGTCAGGGCAGAGCATCTAGACAGAAATCTCTCCTGCGCCAGTGCCCAATATCATAGGTCCCAAGGATCGTTAACTCGCACTCTGCGGTGCTGCATGCATCGTAAGCCCGATGTCCCAAAACTCAAAAACATGCGCTCCTAAGTCGCCGAACCATGCTCCTCCGGGTCGTCGAGCAACATTCCGTCGAAACCGCCGACGCCGCAGTCGCAACCATACTTCGCTTTGAATTCGTCCACCTGCATTCGCTCAAGAATACGGACCGCGTCCTTGGCCATGCCGAGCTTTGCATACCGAGTGCTGACTGCCGTGGCATATGTCAGCATCTTTCCGTGGACCCAGGTTCCGCAGACAATCTGCTGCAATCTGCTCTTGCCAGCTGCACCGGCCAATAAGCCCACGGCGTCATTTCCGTCGGACCAGACGCCAGAATCTTTGACGAGAATTCGCCAATCCTGGCAGCGGAACTTCTTCTGCATCAGGTTGGTCAAAAAGGTGACCGGATGCTTGTTCGCAAACGCGTCGTAGAGCTTGATGTCAACAAACCACGGCAGGACGTGCGTGTCGAAGAATTCCTGCACTGTGCCGTAGTTGTACTGGCTGTCAACGAAAATTGCGCCGATATACGCCTCCACCACATCAGGCAGGGACTTGGGAGGTCGGCCGCAGTCAATCCAAAAGTTGCGCTTGAAATCCGCCTCGCTGCCCCCCGCTTGCACGGCCTGCTCCTTTGCTGTTCGAAGCGCTTCGTCCATCTCGAGGACGTAATCAGAAATCTCTTTCTGAACTGCCGCAGAGCTGGCGAGAATGGCGCGGTGAAATCCAAGCCAATAGCCGAGGCATCCTAGGAATTGGTTCGAGACCATGGCCATCTTGTGCTCCGTGAGCCACTGAGGATCCGCGCCCGGAAAGCGGTGAAAGAGATAGTCAATGCATGCCATATCGAAGAGAGAGTCGCCCAGAAATTCAAGGCGTTGGTAGCTTGGGAGACCCTCGTAGCTAGAAGGATATGTCGGATGCTGAAAAGCCGAACGGAGAAGCTGCGGACAGGTGAATCTGTATCCCATTCGCTTGTGGAAGCGGTCGACCATATCCCGCTGGACGACTGTGGGAGTCGCGGTTTGCCATTCCGGTTTCTTGTATGCGGCATAATACTCGGCGTACGTCTTCATAGCGTGCTTCTTGTCCTTGACCATGGCTGTCACAGCTTGGACAGCCAGATCAAAACTACCCTCGGCCCGTGCGGTCAAGTATGCAGCACCAATGATGGCTTCACAGACATCAGCGATAGACTTGTTAGCCAGCACATGACTCCGTTTGCCGGTATCGACGCGTTTGCCTCTGGTGAGCTTGAGGCCCTCGGGATACCATGTGCGGCGGTTGAAGGCCATAGATCTGACAAACTCCTCCAGCTTCACTTCGAGAGCATTGTTGAGGAGGTTTTGGTTGCAGAGAAGAAGCATCCGCTCTACATGGTATTCGAACTCGCTCTTGCCGGGCAGCAGTGTGAAAATGGAAATCGTGGTGGCCATTTTGAGGAAGCAATCTCCGAGAAACTCTAGTCGTTCGTAATTTTTACCCATGCCGCCTTGGATGTTGCTTTTCTCGATGTCATGTTCCTCCGAGACGTCCCTGTCTTTGGTGAAAGCCTCGAGAGCCAGATCGGGCCGGATCCGTTCGAGGCCTAGAAGAGCGCAGGCGTCCAAGGCGATGAGATTCGAGTCTAGACGATGAATGATGGCCGGGAAATTGTAAGCCATAGCGATGACACCAACAGGTAACTAAAATCCTGTTAGTATCGTTGCTTATCGGCGGAAATCAAACTTACTGCTGATATTCTCATAGGCTCGAGAATCAGGAAGCATTTCTTGGGCTCCAGGTCTTCGTCTGTGACGTTCTCATCAAGGAGGTTACGCCGAATGGACAGCAATTCAGCTTCTGCAACCGGCTGGTCGTACCGGAATGTCATTTTTTCGCGGGAGCGGCTCCATAGACTAATACTGTAGTTATAGATGTCCTTTGTGCTGCATGTTTTCCACGGCCGATGGCGGGGAGCAATTATACCATCCGGTACCAGATCCGCCGGCTTCAGATCACGACGAAGGCCAAGCAGATAGAACTTACGAGCGCCGTCATAGGGATCAATGACGAACTTGTCTGTGAAGAACTCCTCCGAGGCGTCAAACTTGTACTGGATCTTCTCGTTTGCGTCCACAAAGCGGAGCACATCCCAGCTCACCAAGTCCAGCGCATTGTGAAAGCCGAAGTTGAAACCATGAGGCTTATTAACCGGGGCGAGGAAGTATGGAAGCTCGGAGGATGATGCCTCGTATTGCTTGCTGAATACGTCCTCAAAAATCCGGAGCGTGAAACGGGCCAGAAGATGAGCGCTATCTTCGTCCACCGGAACAGACCCGAGAAGAGGTACGTAGCGTACCACAGAGGACCGCCCCTCTCCAAAGAAGAGTGGGAACGGGGCCCCTTGAGGCATCGGGCGTCTTGTTAGTAACATAAGCGGTGACGAAGGGCGGCCAAGCATTTCGGGCTTCGTAAGGGTCAGGACCGTAGCATAGAGCTCCGTCGGCTGCCCAAGGACAGACCAGATTTCCGGATTAATACGCATGTTGTACTCGGCTTTCTTACGAGCACCAATTGCAAGGCGAGAATTCCGCATAGCTGGAAGTTGCTTGGTGAAGATGGGTCCGAGGTAGTTATCCAGGTACTTCCCCTTGATGAGCTGGAGGCACATCTCGAATGCTGCTGAACATTTGGCAACCGCTTTGCTTGGGTGCACCTGGCCGATGGCGGATGTTATGGGCGACACAGTCGGTAGAATCACCTCGCTCTGGTAGCCACCATCCACGGCGTTGATAACGTACTCTGGAAGGAGAACAGTCTCAGGGGGGTGAGGCAAGGACGCGACGAATGAGGCAAGGCAGACCAGACTACGCCGATAGGTGAGCTTTGCTCCAGTCTGTGGTACTGTGTACTGCTTCTGTCCCTTGTCTCTGCGCAGGAAGTAATCCATGTCGTAGTCGTTGCCACTCAACTTTCGGTCCTCGGGCATCGCCTGGCAGAACTTGCGTAGCGCATCCTCGTGTGTGCGGATCTCAGCGACTTTTTGTTGGTGAAGCATGTTGTACTTTTCGATCATGTGAATATACTCTGAGCCGCTCTGGCGAGCACGTCCCCTGGACTGAATGTACTGGATTAGGGTGTGGTATAAGTCGAACCTGACGATAACGTTGCAGTCCGGGATGTCAAGGCCCTCCTCGGCGACGGTAGTTGCAAAGAGACAGTTCAGTTCTCCGCGACGAAATTTGAGAATCGTCACAACCTGGTCGCGAAAGCTGATTTTGGGGCTCTCGAGGTTCGAGCTGCCGCCGCCCATCTGCGTGGCCTGTTAGCTGGCATTCACCAACATGGATCCACGGACTTACCAATACGCCAAATCGCACTCCTGGGATTGTCATTCCATCTTGCTGGAATAAATCGCCCAACATCATCGCCGTGTTTCTCTGCTCGACGAACACGATGCACTTGCGATTCGGGCCGTCATCCTTGAACTGGTCCCTAAGAACCTCGACCAGCTTCATAACCTTGGATGAGAAGAGGCTGGAATCCATGACTGCGGGAGAGAAGCCGTGAGATTTGACCATTTCACGGGCTTCTCGTAGCTCCTTCAGATAGCGATCCGGCTCCTCCGCATCCTGCCTCGCATTTCTGACCGTCTTGGCCTCGAGCGCAGTCATCTCCTCTTGCTCGAAGTGGAGCTGCCAGAACCGGTCAACACACCACGGGCCGAGTTCAAGAGATGCAGTGGTTGCGAAGGCGCACGGCTTTCGGAATAGCTTGTGGCCGCCGATCAGAATCCTGAGAGATTTGTCCAGTTCTGTCATGCACGCTACCCTCCGGTCGTATTCGAGCACTGTCTCCTTCTTTGGCTTGCAGACTGTCTGCTGGAGGACAGTGGGATCTGCGACCGTGGCGATCCGGCTGTGCAGGAGACCCTCGAGCTCGGCCGCTGCTCTCTCCGGAGGTACTTTTGCGTCAACCGGAGAAGCTGTCATGCCTAGAATTCGTGGTCTCTTCTCGACATCCTTGAAATCAGTGTAGAAATCTTTGATGATGCGGGCATATGGATGGTTCTTCTTGGTGTGATGTGCCTCGTCAAAAACGAGAAGGTTGATCTGGTCCATTCTGATCCATGAGTGATGGAGACAGCCGTAGAGTATCTCGGCTGTACAGACTACAGCCATGTTTTCGCTGAACGTCTTGGCCCAGAAGTCCTTTGACTCTACCCCGTCGACCATCTCGCCACAAAGCTTCTCGACGGGGTAATCGAGATTGCACGACAGAACAGCGTGCTGCTGGAAAACGAGGGCAACCTTGTCGACGAGAAAAAAAGCAATACGCTTCGGTCTCCCCTTGGCACGGTCTTCCAGTTCCTTTTCGATGATCCAGCGGAGGAGAAGGGCGGCAATCAATGTCTTTCCGGAGCCTACATAAAGGAGTTAGTTATGTCCTCAGTGCTATCGGGTTTTCACTGAGACGCGTACCGGTATCGAGGACCGCAATCGTATTATGAACCTTGGCCCTCTCAAACAGCTCGAGCTGGTAGTCGCGGGGGCTAGTAATGATCTTTCGGTTTTCAAAGTTGCGGACAAGGGCTTGGGCAGAATATTTGTCGTTGACCAGCGGTATCTTGGCCCGCTTGGACAGCGAGTTCTGATTTTGCTCAATCCACAGATCAAATGCCGACAGGTCGGCGCGGCGCTTCTGCGATACCTGGGCGGGCTGGCGGGCGGGATTCAACAGCCATCGCTTCACATCCTCGTTGTCGCTTTCCTTGTCGGATCCTATCAGCTCATCTGTGTCATCTTGAGCATCCACCGGAGCACCAGGAGATGAGTTGTTTGAAGTTTTCGAGGAATTCGGGCTGTCGGTAGGAGAGACACTCAGCGAAGACGAGTCGCCGACTTCTTGCAGAGCCCGTGGTGATGCTCGCCGAGGCGGGGATTCGGCCATCGTTGGGTAGCTCGAGGATACCTAACCAACGACTAATAGATACCCTGTTTTGGGCCAAAAGAGAATGGGGGATGCCTCAGCTCCAGCAAAAGGAGTCTTTGGCGGAAGGTCAATGAAGAGGAAATGCGTGTTGAGGAGAGATGATGAAGGAAGGTGTAGGTGAAAGGAGGGAGGAAGGCAGGTAGGTGTTGAGGAAGCAAGCACGATCTGCCAATACCCGTGCGGGGCGCACCTCGATTCAAAGAAGTGAAGTGATTGGAAGAATATCTCATGTGTTCAAACTGGGGCGAAGATGGGATGAAAAGAGGTTGTTCTTGTGTTGATCCACTACTTATTGTGCTTGTCAACTTCATACAGGCTCTAGGTATTATACGTTGTGCGAGGCAGGTGATGTTTGTGAACACCAGATGGCAGAACATTTGGCTTTGGGATACAAACTCCAAACTGCCTGCATATTGTCAGGGACGGAACGAAGATGAGAGGCTTTGGATGATCGGGTTACTACCTAGAACACTGAAGTGTCTTTCCTCACGGGCTCAATCTCTCCAAGGACCACTTGTCATCCGCTCCCTCGCTTCGTACTCTTTCATACACAAACCGATCATGTAGCCGGTTCTGTCTGCCCTGCCAAAACTCGACGCGCTCCGGCACAATTCGGAGCCCACCCCAGAATTCGGGCACTGGTATTTTTTCCACGCCCTCAAAGCGCTTTTCCGCCTCATCTACCCACCCTTCAAGCTGCTTCCTCCCGTCATCTCCGTCACCCTCGGCTTGCAGCACCTGGCTTTGCCGACTGGCCCAGGCGCCGACACGGCTCCCTCGGACTCTGGTATCGTAGTAAAGCTGGCTCTCCTCCCGGCTCAGCCTCTCGGCGCGGCCCTCCACCCGGACTTGCCTCTCGAGCGGCTCCCACCAGAAGACCAAGCTAGCCCAGGGGTTGCCCGTGCTCCCCTGGCCATCCCCGAACAAGTCCCGTGCCTTCCCACTCGTGCCGAAGTTGCTGTAGATGACGAAGCCCTTGGGGTCGAGCTCCTTCATATACACCATGCGCGCAGATACGCGGCCTGAAGGCAGCTGCGCCGTAGCCAATGTACATGTTTCCGGGTGGGCCACCCCGACGCCGGGCGCCGAGGCAGCCGTGAACCAAGCATGGAATTGGTTGATGGGGCTCTCCTGATCGAGGTCACTGCGACGGAGGCCACCGTGCTGTTCGGCCTTGAGGAACTGACCGGCATGGGCAAGGCCAGCGACGGGAGCTGGCGACGGAGTCGAAGGGGTGCCGGTTGGGGCGACTTGATTGTTAGATTTGGCTGCCATCACGGTAGGGGTATTGTGACGAGCATGCAACTTTGTGTGGGGCTATGGGATACAGATGAGGTGCATTTACAGGAGTTGGATGAGCCATGTCCATGTCATGGTGACTTACAGATGAGCTTGGCCCCGTCTTGAGCGGGATGCAACGCCATTCTCGGGATGGTGCGATTCAACCTGGTAGCCGACGACACAGACAAGAAGAGACGATGTGTTACTCTCATGGAGCAGACTCTGGGATTGGGCGCAATGGAATTGGTGTCGGGACGTCACCCTCTTATTATGGTGGATGCCAACGGGGGACAAGGATTGCACTTGAATACCTCAGGTAACCTGACTTCGGCCTCTCCAGAAAGCCATTGCACAACAACAGCGTGCCGTCAGAGCCCCACTACCTGCAGCGGCCAATCAGACGAAACTATCCGCACAAAAAGGGCGCTCGCAGCGGCAGTCACCTCACCCTTGCAGCAGCACCCAAGACTTCCATCGCCATACGGTATCCTATGGAAACATCGGCATATCGGGTGCCCCGTACTGTTGTACATTTCTTTACAAAAAGTAGTCGGCCACTGGCTTTTTCGCCGGCATCCCCCTCGAGTCCTGGGGTGCGGCCTGGAACACGCGGTAGCGTCGAGCGGGACCACTCATGACTGCTCCACGGCTGCTCTCCGTGAGCACGCCCCGCGACCCTCCCCCGCCCCCGGATCCCACTCCACCATCGCTGCGGCCCACCTCGCCGTTGCTGCGCGCAAAGACGCCGAGCCCCGACTCGTCCTCGGACAGCTCCAGAAGCGCCGCCACATTCCCGCAGCGGTAGCAGTAGTTCGGCGCCGACCACACCGTCACAATGTTAGCATCGAACATCTCTTTGAATCCCTCCATGACCAGCTGGTGAGCGCGCGCAATCAGGCTGAGGTCGTTCTTGTGGTTGAAGACCTTGACGATATCCGCGCCAAATAGGAAGCCTGCCCCGCGGGGCGACAGCCCCCATCCGTCAATCTCGTCTGGATCTGACCAGAGAAGGTCGCACATGGCACCCTCGTGTGGGACTTCTTGTTTGCGGTCGAGCAGCCGGATCTTATCCACCACGTCGATCAGAGGGCTGAGTCCACCATGCACACACAGCACGGCGCCCGCGGGGTTGCCTATAGAGCCGCCGCTGGATCCAGATGCCCCCGAGCCTGGTGGCCCGGTATTGGTTGGCGCTCCCGCCCCTGGTGCGACCCCGTTGGTGGTGGCCGCGCCGCTGGGACTCCTTCCGTGCACCCTAGAGCGCGCTTGCCGGGAGAATTGAGTCATGATCTGGCCGTCGGCATTGCAAACTTGTATCTCGACATCGGAATCTTCATCTATGGTTGGTGCCTCAGAAGATGTGTCCGGGTTCGGGGAGAGCGTGTTGGAAGCGCCGAGCACAATGGCGCCTAGGGCGAGATAGTCGAACACATCGCAACAATAGCGCCATACGTTTGCGCTCCCATACTTGCGCAAGCATTCGTCGTAGAAGCCATATACTGTTGTGATTTGCCTGGACTCGTGGTTCCCCCGAATCAGAGTCATGCGATCCGGATATCGTACTTTGAGACATAAGAGGAGGAGAAACGACTCGAGCGAGTAGAACCCGCGATCGACAAAGTCGCCTGTGCACAACTGTGTTAGTGGCTCATGCTGCCGGCCGATGTGGCACGTGAAAAGCAGAAAACGAGGCAATCCTACCCATAAAGAGATAATTCGTATCTGGGACGTCGCCGCCAACACGAAACAGCTCCATGAGATCATGAAACTGGCCGTGGATATCGCCGCATATCTGCCCACGTACATTAGAGAGAGCGCAGCGTAGGTGCTGGCACAGAGCGACGACGGACCGTTACCGGCGCATTCACCGTCACCACATTCCCCTCCTCGATCAGGAGCTCTCTAGCCTTGTGGCATAGTTCGCGGACCTCGGCCTCGGGTATTGGCCTGCAAGCTCGAAGCTGTGCGATAGCTCTGCGGCCCGAGTTAGGATCCTGGTTGGGAGTGCGCCGAGTCCTCAAGAGGGCGGGTCGGCACGCACCTATCTAGGTCGCCCATTTCCAGGTTCAGTGGCGGGCGTCGAGACGCGGGCTGCGCTGCGACAGCGGGCGACTTGGGAGTAAGATGCCGTCTACCTTCAGAATATAGAGAAACCGATGATTCCGTGCGCGGAGCCAAAGAAGAGCCGGGTGTCGACGGTCGCAAACAGAAACTTTGTGGTGGAAGGAAAAGGGATGGCGATGTTTGGTTTTGCTTTGCGGTGCGGGCGGCATGGATTCCCAGCGGCTTGGATCTTGGGGTGTCGCGCGACGGCCGCCACTTGGTCCGTGCGTACATGGGCCTGGCGCGTTGGCGCGCTGGCGGGATGCGATAAGGAAGTTTATCAGAGCTTCTGGCGTGACCCAGACCCACGCGCAGGCCGTCTGGAGAATTTCCAAGCTCAACGACACACTATCCACCCAACATCATAGCCGGGCCTCCCTGGAGCAGAGACGAGGCCAGAACTGGTCGCATCATGGTCTGGAGATTGCTCCGATAAGCATTGGTATTTCTCGAGGACCCAATGGCTCACGGTTCGACGCTGGATGCTAATTGGCGCAGCGCTTTCTCGTCGTCCTTTCTCCCCAACATCCCAGCATCATTGGACCCGCTACGTCATGCCGCCTCCTCATCTTCACCCGAGGTCGAGGATGACTTCGTCGCTATTTGCGACAACGCTCATCGCCAGCTTTTTTGTCGTCGCTCTGCCGCATGTGCTGCCCTGTCCAGCGCCAAGAGCAGTCTACGCCGATGGCGAGATGCCCGATGGAACGAAGCGGAGGAGGCGGAGGCGGCCGGAAAACCCAGAACCATCAGATGGCATCGTCGAGTTCAATTCCACCAGCGAGAGCGATGCTGAGAATATGGCACAAGCCGGCCAGTCGAAACGGGAATGTCCAGTGCCAAAGCCAACCGGGAGGATAGGCGAGCTTCTCGGCTTCACAAAGAGCCCGGGCACCGATTCTCAGTCCCGGCCGGAGAGGTGACAAATACCTAGCTGTGGGAGAAACGATGCGGCGGGCTGTACAACACGGAAAGGGGAGATCTGTCGGTGACATAGTATTACGATTCGGCAGCAAGCCAGAGGCGGCTGTCCATGGCGCTGCATTCCCGTCGGGAAGCGGATAGCATGGGGAGACTTCCAATAACAGGCAAGTTTTGGCGGCATCTGGATGGCTCGAAGCCGACCGCACTCTGGGTGCAGCGTGCAAGTGGAAAAAAAATTGTACCTACCGGGCATACCTAGCCGGCTGCAGTCAGCTGGATTGCAGAGGTCAAGAAACATACGCATCATTATCGGCCCTTTCCACACCGTGAAAAGAAGAACTTCCAGCTGATCAGTAGGATTCGAGAACTTTCAATTTATCCGGAGCACCAAGACTGCTGCTGTTGTGCCGTCGCTCAAAAAATAGGGGCATTGCGTGTCACTGCCGGCGTGTCGTCGATCGTGTGTTAGAAAATGGCGACAGCCGCAAGTCAAGGTGTTATGCTCTTGTTAACTGCTTACCAGGCATTCACTGCTAGTCCGGAACAGCCTGTTACGTCTTTCGAACCGTGCCTATCAACTGTCCAACATACGTGCATGACCGCAGGCTGTCTTGGCAAGGTGAAACGGATCCAGGGGGGGTAAACCACACACCACCAACCATCCCGAAGTCATCCCGTCAAGCTATCGCCAGCGATCAGTGATTGCTTGATTGAGCACCAGCCGCGCCTCCGGCTGCATGGCGCGTTGATCGGCGCATGGCCAAAGGCAGCCTTGCTTCTCTCACTGCCATCTCGCCACTCTTGACTGGATCGCCTGCCTGATCTACTGGTCCCAATGGGGTGTTTCAGTGATGAGTCTTGTATCGTCCCCAGAGGATCTCGTGCAGGAGTGGGAAGGCGAATCGTCAATCCATCCCGCCGCAACTGCCGACAGCCGTCGATTCTAGAAGTGTATAACAACCGGCTCGCTCACCCAAGCTTTTCTTTTACCGGTTTGGTTCTCTTGTTTTATTCTCTTTTGCCAAGGCTCGCCTTTTTATTTCTTCTTTTCTTCTGGTGTGTTTCTCGTTTGAGGTAAGCAAAGAAGCAGTCGTTCATGGCAGTCTGCTAATGAAGTATTTAGCTGCGCTCATTTCTTATAGACAGCGCTCCGTGAAGTCTGGTCCTTCTGGAGTCTTAATCATGAAGACATACGGGCTATTTCTGTCGGCTGGCCTGGCGTCGGCGCTTCAAATCGGGAACAGCGGGTTGAATTTGGGGCAGAACAATGGGTTGAATCTGGGCGCGAATTCTCTGCTCAATGGCTCGTTCGACAGCAGTGCTTCCAACTTCGACCCGGCCGCTCTGGGTCTGAATCTTGGCAACCTGAACGTTGATGGCCTCAACCTCGGCAACCTCGACTTCAGTAATCGCGATTCGATGGCACAGGCGATCCAGGCTCTTCTCGGGAGCCTTTGCCTCAACAATGTTCTCAATCTCAACAGCATTCAAAACTTGGGACTGAACAACGAGGCCGACCTTCTCATCCAGCTTGCCCAGCTACAGCAGCTACAGTCGCTTGGTTTCCTGGATTTGAACGGCGTAAGCAATCTCGTCAACAACGGTCTGCTCGGGAGCGGCCTCAATGTTGGTGGGTAGACCCGGCGCTGTCTATGACGTTGAATGCAGGCTAATGGAGGTGCAGGATTCTTCAAGCGTGAGGTGGCCGAGGCTAAGAAAACAATGAGGCGGACGAAGCTGCGACGCGGAGCCAAGGTGACGAAGAGACAGTGCCAGCAGGCTAAGGACTCGAACCAGAAAAACCAGGGCAACCAGGACAACAAGAACAACAAGAACAACAAGAACAACCAAGACAACCAGAACCCGAACTCGGCCAACTCGGCAGAAAAGGCCAGCGTTACGGCCTCAGCAGCTTCGGCGGCTGCCCAGACCTCTGCTGCTGCCGCCAAAGCCTCCTCGGCTCCCGCTGCGGCGGCGACCAGCCCCGTCGCCGCTGCCGCCACCAGCCCAGCCGCTTTGGCATCGGCGTCCCCCGTCGCTAGCGTTGCACCTGTTGCCGCAGCTCCGGCACCCGCCGCCGCAGCCCCAGCGCCAGCCCAGGCCAGCGCCGCTCCGGCATCCAATGTTCCCGAGGCTGCCCCGGCGGCTGCCCCGGCAGCTGCTCCGGCGGCCGCTCCTGGAGGCGGAGAGAACCTGTCCGACTTTACGCGCTAGCGAGCCGGATGCAATTTTGGATAGGCGGAGGAAGCAAAAAGAGCCACGTCGGTCCTGCTTTTGGAGATGGATATGGGCAAACCTCGGCGGTCTCAGCTACGACAAAACACGACGACACGGCAGACTGGGTTGGCGATGTCTCAGAAACAAAGACCCGGTAGCGATAACTGGGTCCTCGTTTAAGCATCTTTTCCCAAGAAAAGGGGGAGCGGAGGAAAGACAAGCTACTAGTCGATGTTTGGGTGCCCGGGTCACTTCGGGCGAGCCCCTCCTGTCACCACAAGTGGTGTGACGGCCCTGTCCTTTCCGCAACGCGGGGGTCTGTCAACCCTGCTAGGTTACTATAGAACGTTCCAATTTACGTTTCTTTCCGAAGCTTGTTCAAGGTGCCGACACTAGTGCACATGGTAGCTTGCTGAATTCCCATGCAGGCCATGTTCAACCTCAGAGGCCAATTGATGAGTGAGCCGCACTCTTAAGGTCGCTCGATGCAGCGGTCGACGCGGCTCGGAGATCATGGCAGGCCGGGCCTAGACTTGGACTTTGAAGGCGCAGACTGCTAATTTCGGATCGGACATTTTTCGACTGATCTGCCGCAGAAGACACGGTGATTGAGTAGACGAGACGCATGGAAGGCGCTTCGAGTAGATCAGGTCAAACACGCCAGCGCCGGGAGCAGGCGTCCAACACGCCACGGCGCAGACAGCCAATGACGCCATCCCATCTTGGACATGTCGAAGAGACGCTCTCGAGAACGGTCTGCAGTCATTCCGGGTTGGCAAGCCAGAGACATGAGGTCACGGTGCTGCCGCTTGGATGGCAAAGGCATGGATCGGATCTGCTTCATCGTCGCAACTCGCGACACTGCGGGACTGATCAGCAGAACCCCAAGGAGGTTGTCGCTTGGACCTTGCAGCTGCTTCCGGATGTCGGACGGCCACCGCGCCCAATCACGGAGCCAGATCTCGCTCGCTTGTGCCCCAGATTCGCAGGGGGGCTTCCCTTCAATCGGCTTCATCCTTTTCAGCCTCTGCCGTCGCTGCGGACCCGCCATTTAGCCACTGCCCACCAAGACACCAGCAGGGCTTGGCAGGGGGTCAGGGCACTGTGCTGTCGACGGGGGGCTTGAAACACACAGCAGGCTGGCCGGCCCGGATGCTGATTCGCTTCGGTAGTGACGATGCCACACTTCCCAGATAAGCTTAACTGGCAGCCGAGACCGCAGACCACATCGGGCGCCCCGCCAATGAGGGGCCACAGGCTGCACAGGCACCTGCAGCTGCAGCGACCCCTCTGCACCGCAGTTGCCATCCGACCTTTCCTCTTCCATCTCGACTCGCTGCCCTGCTGCTTGGCTCCATCGAAACAACGCGAAACAGGCTGCCCACCGTCGACGCCGATCAGGGAAAAGACGAACAGCTAGGCGTCGGTGGCGGCCTTGGGACGAATACCTCGGCGTACCCCCCAAGCCCGTCCCGTGACCCCAGGCGACGAGGTACCCCTTCAAACCCTTTCTCCCCACTCAGCCAAGCTGGCTCCGGTTCGATCCGTGCCTGGGCTAGAACAGTGCTCTGCGTGATCGAGGCCGCCGTCGCCTCCCCCTCGTGGTGTTTCTCCGATTTCTTGGCACCCGGTTCCCATCCCTGTCGTCAACCAAGTTGGATCCGGCCACAACGACTTCCGCGCATGACGTTGCAACGGTCTCGTCTCTTGTCTTCCCAAGTGCTCTCTCTCTCCCGGCTACGCTGCCTCGTGTGCTAGTGTGACGAGCCACGGCGTCCCGACTGCCATGGCGGGACGACTGGCAGGGCCTCCCCGGCCAAGCTTCGGAGGGAGTGCACCCTCGCGGCTGTCACCCCACGGGCTACCAGAGCTGGCTGCTCTCGGTCCTCGTGTTTCCCGCCGCGCTCCTCGCTCGCCTTGGGACCCAGGACTGTTTTACCCGCCCCTCTGTTTCTCAAGGCACGCCTGACAGGCCGACATCTGACACGCTCCGGATGCTTGCCTCCCCTCCCTTCCGAATATACTACCGTCTCCCTGAAATGCTTGGCAGGCGGCTGCTGGTAATGCCTTGGTCCCGGCCTTGCATACCGTCATCACCAGTCCGTCTGGTATATAAGACGGGAGGGGACGGACGATGGTGGCCCTCTCTTTTTGTTTCCCCATCCCACTCACAACTTCAGGTCTTCCAGCCCATCTTCTTTCGTCATTCATTCTTCAGAGGTAAGCTTGACTGATATATCGGTTCGGTGCCAGGCACTAACAGAGACCGACAGCTGTGCTCGTTGTTCGCTTCACTCCTTCATTTTTGAACATTTCTGAGGTATGCTATTCTGCCATGATAACACCGAGACCGCGCTGACCATGACGGTAGCTGTGCTCTCCCTATCCCTAATTCTTTTTAATTGTTTGACTCGAGTCATTCACTCAACAAGCAAGATGAAGCCTACCACTCTCTTCGTGTCTGCTCTTGCCACTATGGCTGCTGCGGCCCCTACTGGAGCCGAGAAGGAGGTTGAGAAGCGCGGGTTCAGCTTTGACGCCAACTCGTTCGGCAACTTCAGGAACTTCGGCCAGTCGACCAACCTGAACTACCTGCTCAACATCAACAGCCTCAACCTCAATGTCCTCCAGCTTCTGGCCTCGCAGAACAACCTCAACATCGACGGCTTCTCCAGCCTGTTCAGCCTTGGTAACAACCAGTTCCAGCTCCAGGACCTCCTCCTGCTCCAGCAGCTCGCGGATCTCCAGCAGTTCGCTCAGATCGGTGTCCTCAACTCGTTCGACCTCAGCTCTTTCGCCTTTGGCGGTGTCAACAACCTCGGCGGTGTCCTCAATACCGGCCTGCTCGGCCTCGGCGGTGTTGACCTCAACAGCTTCATCCAGCCTTCGGTCGTCACCCAGGTGCAAACTATTGCTTCTCAAGGTGAGTGATCATATTCCGCTTTCCCATCCTGCCCGTGCGCGCCAAGAGAGAATACCCGTCGTCCCTTTGTTTCCAACGCGGTGTATTCACACACCCTCAGTCTTGCCCATCGGCGGGAGTCTCGGGTCGGGCGTCTTGGGGCTGAACTCGGGCGTGATCCCGGGTGTCTCCTCCCAAGGCGTCTCCTCGGGTCTGTCTTCTGGTGTGTCGTCCGGCGCCGCCGTCTCGTCTGCGCAGCCCGCTAGCGCCGTCACTTCCGCGGAGCAGGATGCCCAGGAGGGCGGCCGCTCCCTCAACAGCGCTTAATCCAGACGAGTCAACGGCGCCGCCCTCCTTGCCTGCTTCCCTCTCTATCTATCTCTCTGTCTCTCTCAGACAACATACCAGGCGCAGCATTGGCCGGGAAAATCGAAACGTCTCCAAGAGTACGGAAGCTAATCTGTGGGTTCTCCCTTCCTCAGTCCTCGTCGTCAAGGAGTAAAGAGCACCGCGTCCACCTACACCGCAGAACACCCTTTGGCCGCCTACAGCTCCTCACTCCGACCAGCCCGTCCGGCCTCGCTATGGGCGTGTAGCGAGGCGGCAACAGAATGACGAGAGATGAAGAACAAAAAGCCACGGGGAGGAATGCGCGAGATAGAAGGATGACACCAGGCGAATCAGAGTCAGGGTTTCACCTGAGGACAAATCAACGCAAACAGGCCAAGGGTGTTTGTATCATCACTGGGTTGTAAATCGTCTATCTCACAATTTCTCTCCGCGCTTTTCCGACCCGGCTCAGAGCAACCTTCCTCTATTTTCCTGTCCACTAATTTCCTTTCATCGGTATTCATTTTTTTTTGCTCGGGTAGACTAAAGAAGAATATGAGAGACATATGGGCTTAGTGTTTTGTTTTCCTTTTTTCTACCCAATTCATGAGAGAGAGAGAGAGCGAAAGGAGTCGGGGCAGGGCGGTTTCCTACGATGCAAACGGGATGGATAGTCAAGAGCCAATAGCATAAGGCTAAGATAGCTTGATACCTCGGAATCTTGAGAAAAGAAAACAAAAAAAAAACACGAAACATGACATGTATTTTTGAGGAGAAGGTGAGATGGCGTCTGGGCCTGCTGCCAAAGGCAGATAAGCCTTTCGGCAGAAGCGACATTCTGGAACACTATCCAAGACACGGCTATGCGGCTCCCGGCAGGGGATGGAAGTGTCTCCGAGTCTCCGAACGAGATGGGTGGGCCATCGGAAAGAAAGCGGTGGTCGGTGCGTTGACGTTTGATGGGCGGAGGGTCATGGGGCAGATTGACAGACGGGACGAGCAGCGGCATAAATGTATCGCGTCGCATATGCGAAGCTTAATATTAGGTTATGCTTAGCTAACCCCGAACTAGTGACTCTTAAACGGTGGACAAGTGTAAGTGAAAGGGGGGGGGCAACAAGGTTTTTGGCTTTGCAGGAGAAGAGGTTCTTCTTGTGAGGAAACGGGGTCTCTCACTGGCATCGGGATCGATCATCTTGGTGCCAGGGAGACGCAGCCGCACAAACACTTTTGTCATCCTTTGTCGATAACCACAGTTAGTTAGCTTAGGTCCTTGCCCTGGTCACACGTCCTGGACCTTCTACAGCAGAAATATCACTGCTCTTTTCCAACGTGCAGTCAGACACCTGTGGGCCATTGTTATATACCCATCTGAGTTGGCTTTGTTCTGTGAGGGGAAAAGCACTAGTTGGTGACGGGATTCGTGAAGATAGGGGCGTTTGAGTTGATCAATCAAGGAAGGAGCCTGTGGGTCTGCCTCTCTCTTGAGCACCCACCTTTCTTTCCATTATGGTTGTGTCTGCACTTGCTCTACGTATTTGGTAATGGCTAGGCCCACGAGATTGGAAGCCACTTGACTTTGGACTTTTCTTGACGGTCTCCTAAGATTCTTTCTACATAACATACGTACAAACCTGCTATATCTATTCGCGGCGGCCCCGCTGGAGATGCGAGCGGCAAATATTTCGTAACCTCCCAGGAGCTAGGACTTGAACCATGGACGGCGAAGAGAGGCAGATTACAAGCGGCGGAACCTCGAGAACGGTGAGTCGACAAACAACAAGAGAGTTCCCGTCCATGGCGACATTCGGCCTCGATCCGCCACGGCCGCCCAAAGACGGGTACGAATAGGTATGGTATCCGCAGGGATATTGGGCCGAGCGCGAAGTACGCCCTATCGAAGAGGCTACTACTAGAGCGATCAACATCAAGCGTTGGAAGCGCCGGAGGCGGCGACAGTCGGCGAAGAGCAAGAACGGCGGCAGGGGAAGCAGCCAAGACGGCACCGACGTCGACCAGTTGCCCATCAGCGCAGATGCCACATCGCCCAAGACGCCACTACAGCTCCTGGGTCCCACTTCCATCGGTCCTCTTCCGCCCATCAGTCCCTATCTCACCGAGGAGGCCCATGTCCTCTCACTCCAACGCCCGCCCGTGACCCCTGAGGAGCCCAAGGACAGCCCTGGTTGGCCTTCGCCGAGACCCCGAGAGTCCTCGCTCCCGGAAGGACTCGAGCTTCCGTCACCGGAGACAGTATCGCCCAGCATACCGTCTACCGAGACACATTCATTCTTCAGCTGGACCAAGGGCTTGAGCAACGCCCGTCTCAAGAACAGGGAGGCACGTAACGCGATTTGATTCCAGGGTTTGCGTTGACAGCAGATACACAGAGAAAGAAGAGCAACCCGACCCCTTTACGCAGGATGTCGGGACCAGCGAGCGACACGACCACCATGTCCGCTAGCCCGCATCCCGGGAGCAAAATCGAGATGCCCTTGATGACGGCCGACGCGACGACAACACGAAGAAGAAGTCGAAGCTGGTTCAGCAAAACCTCAAGAAACGTGCCAAAAGACACCGAAGCGTCGGCTGTCGATGTCATCAACTGGAGCAGTGGAGAGAGCGAGGGGTCTGCTGCCAGGGCGGCTCTGCTAGGTGCGTTTCCGAGACGGGATGCGAATGCGACTGACAGATGATGCCAGCTTGCTCTCATCTCTGGGCCACGCCGTTCCCTAGCGGGGTAGGTGTTTGTTTTCTGTCAAGGGCTATGGCTAATCGATGCCAGGAAGCAACTCGCATTAGCACGCCTCCGCTGAAGCCACGAAGTCTTTTCTTTGACGTCAATCCTATGGAATTACAGCAGGGACCAGAGACAGAACCACCAATACCAAAGCAGCGTCCCAGAGGTAGATCGGAGACCAGGAAGCCTCGAGAGTGGTGGGACTCGCCTCCAAAGTCGATGACGAGGACGACGACGGTGGCAGTCGAGGCATGTTACCAGCTGCCCAAGGCAGACCTGTTTGAGTTCGATGTGTCGGAACACCTGCCGACCAGTCCAATGTGTCCGGCGCATCCCAAGAACAAGTCTGGGGGAAAGGGAGTCTGTGTGTACCATGGGCGGAGGAAGACTGGCGAGAACTCGAAGGAGGCAGGCGTGCAGGAGAAGGACACTGCCGCCAGTACGCCGGAATAGGAGAACTGGATGAGTGGTTCTGGCACCCTACTTGGTACTGGTACCTAGAATGCTTATTGTTTATATTTTATTCATGAATACCTTTTTTCCTTCTTCCGTTATGTGTTACCAACCGGGGTGAACAATACCAACTCTAGGCGAGGTTATTCGGAGGTCTGCGCCAAGCATTGTCGATCTGAGACCAGGGTTGCATCGAAAGTGGGTCCGCTCCGGGAGCTCTTCCAGCCTTGCCCGGGACCGTTCCTTCTCTTCTTTTTTCAGCAAACATCCCCGCGATTCACGGCGTTTAATTCTCGAAGCACCTCGATCCCCAGAAATCAACTCCTTCTCTACGCACCCGTCGAACGCAGAGAATCAGTAGGATCAATCAGCCTTGTGCCCAGGCAGCAGCAGCAACTATGGCTGCCAACGAAGATCCGCTCCTGCTGCTGCGGCAGTCGATCGCCTCGACCGGCGCCATTATCCCGACCACGACGGCCGACACGACGAGCGCTTCGGCCGCGACCGAGGTTCCGCTCTCGCAGGCGACACACCTCCAGTTCACACACCCGACGCGCGTTGCCATTGCCATCGACGCGCCGACGCGCTTCGTTTCCAACGACCGCCCCGTCGATTTACGCAGTATCTACTTCGCATGGCTGAACCGCGAGATCGCTATTCCCGAGTACAACGCGGCTGCAGCCCAGCTGAACGATGAACTCGCGGGCGCCGGCGCCGGTGTCGTTCACAATCTTGCCTTCGTCGAGCGTCTCGATCTGATCACATGGCTCGAGGGCGCAAGCGAGGAGTCGGAGTATATCAAGCCGCTGACGGGTGACAAGGACGCCAGTGCAGTCGCCGGCGCTGGGGGTGCAGCGGCGTCAGCAGGTGCGAGCGCGACGGCTGGGTCGGGCACAGCTGCTGCATCATCGCGCAGCAAGACGGTGACAGCCACGCTGGTGCCGTCGTCGCGGTCGGGGCGAGGAACGTTGGATCCCAGATTGGAGCAAATATACAGCGGGGAGCGCGGCATGGGCGATAGAAACACGGTGTTGCGGGGGATCAAGCCTACGGTGTGTTTGCCTCTTCACGATGGGATACCTGGGCTTGTATGCTGACCTGAAACACAAGGACTTTTCACATGTACGGAAGCTCGCCGCGCCGTTCATGTCGCGCAAGCCGACAGGAACGGGGACGACGGCAAATATTGCCAATAATCCGGCACTGGCTATTAACCAGAAGCCGGCGCGGCGACCGGATCCTATTATTCTACTGTCGCCATCGGCGTCAGCGCTCCTCCGCATGTCCAACGCTAAGTCTTTCCTCGAGGGTGGGCGGTACAGCCCGCCGGATCACAGCTCGACGGCGTCGATGCTCCACGTCTCACGCCTCATGAAGGATATCGATCCGAACCGGCCGATGCGCTTTATCCTGGTCGAGGGCCCCGAGCAGTTCAAGCCTGAGTACTGGAACCGTGTGGTGGCTGTGTTCACGACGGGCCAGGCGTGGCAGTTCAAGAACTACCGATGGAGCAACCCGACGGAGCTGTTCAAGCATGTGCTGGGCGTGTACCTGGGCTGGCGCGGCGAGCAGCCGCCCGAGAGCATCCGGGCGTTTGGTCACCGTGTGCTGGCGTGTCAGGTGGAGCACTGGCGCGACGCGGGCATCCCGGGGTCCGAGAACAGCCGCTGGCGCGATCGCGAGGTGGTGGAGCAGATTTGGCAGGCTATCGAGGTGAATATGCGCACCAAGGGGTGGCGCAAGGATGCAGCGCCTACTTCCATCTAGGCTCTTGCGGTGGCAAGTAGAGCGATGTTTGTTTGCCAGGCATCTCTTTGGAGAAGATTGTGGCTAGCGGGAAGATTGACTGGCGAGGTTGTGAGGTCTGCAGCGCGGAGAGATACCCCCCTTCTTGGTTGGTACGATGGATAGTGCACCGAGCAGATAGGGAGCCGAGGCATTCACCCACTCATGTGCATTGGGATGGGCGCGGACAGCACAGGCGTGCAAAGTTTGGTCATGGTATGCCAGGGAAAGACAAAAAGCGGATATATGCATCAAGACAGGCGTGATTCTGGTTGTTTTTTTCTTTTTCATGCATGTCCTTTTTGTTTTTCTCTCTCTGGTAACTCGTCTCTAACAATCGGTTTCATCCTCTCTGTCTATGGGGGTTTGTCTCTTGGTGCTAGATACCGAGTGTTTAGGAGGTTCGTCCGTGGAGTTTTTTTTTGGTCACATGGGTGTGGGCATGGCGAAACTGATCTCGATTACGAGTATCTGGGGGTTGTTTATGTTGGGGGGTGTATTTTCAAGGAGTTCTACGGTGGCTGGCCAAGTCAGGTGGTTTCACAACTTTACACACACGGGATGTAAATGTGCAATTTCTTTTTTTTTTTTTGTTTCCTACAGAAGACGAACACGTAGGATGATGGGTGGGGTGTGGATATACCAACTCTAGATATATTCTCTATAGAATGCCATGTTCCCGCTGATGCCGTCCATCGTGGGTGGTGGGGGATGAAATGTGTGTGGCTTTAGGCTGGTGACCTTGCTGCTGTCTGCGGGCAAAGGCGTTGGTAGATGATGGGATGTTCTCAAGATGTCATCACTCCCTCAACTCTCTGAAGTGCTGTCACACTGGATCTTATATACCCGGAGGTCAGTATCCGTACGCCCACCTTACGAGGTCTTCCGTAGATGGTTGGAAACGGCATTTGCGACGTCCAGAGAAGACAACCGAGAAGAGAACTGGGGAGAGTCAGAGATTCCGAGGGGGGGTTTATACTCTCAGAATTGTGGGGCGGTGGATGAGGGAGCAACAAAGAGGGAAGGGACGAACGACAGGCGGAAAATCAGGGACGAAGTTCTCATTGAGAGTCTTGGGGCGACGGAATCCTGACTACCTTGCAGTGGGGGGGGGTCGGGGGTCAACAGAGGTCAAAACAGACTGTTGGGGTGTCAACATAGCCAGTGCTTTAAATCTCTCGTAAGTGTGATTTGGCTGTCCCCCAATTTTCCTTCTAAAAGCTGTTGAGGGCCTAACAGCTGTTGGTTGGATCGCTGTTGGATCTAACAGTAGTTAGAACAAACAGCCTGCCCATCAACCTTTGCAACAGCCTTTACAACGTATCCGTACGCAACAGCCAACCCAACAGCCAAACCAATAGCCACCCAACAGCCTACCTAACAGCTGTTGCAGCTAACAGTATTTACAACAAACAGCCTGCCCATCAGCCTTTGCAACGGCCTTTGCAACAGCCCTCGCAACAGCCCTCGCAACAGCCTTTGGAACTGATAAGTGGGCCCCTAGCAGACTGTTCTGGGCAAAAGGCTGTTGGGGCATAAGGTAGTGGAAGACTGGAAGATAAGATTCCTTGCCGCCCAAGTTCGATTGAACGTTAGTGTTGGAAGTTACCACAGCACTATTATTCCGAGAGGAGACGGGTTTGTAACACACAACCTTTCCGGGTTGACATGGATGTCGGTGTTGGCCGTTGTCTCGTGCCATTTACAGATGTCGTTCGGTGTGTGTGTGTGTGTGAAGACGTTAGCATCTAAATCAGCCCCCTTGACCCCCCTAGTTGGTTTTCACTCCCGATTCCCGAAAGACGACTGCAAGTCATTTGAAATCTGCACAGCGGTTAGACGGTTCGCAGCGGATGCTTAGCGTTCCGATGACCTATCTACGGCGCGGACATGGGATATCCATTTGGGTGTGTTTTGAAGTCTGAAATCAGTATGCCACTTTGGGAGTATGCAACACATTTCAGCTGGGCTCAGGAAGGCGCGGACGACTTGAACTTGACTTGCGGTGTCGGTGGCAAAGGAAGGGGAAGAAGGCTCAGGTTGACTGGGGCTGCGCAGCGCAGGGCTGCGATCGCTGTGTAACCCGAATACCGATTTCCCAATTGGGCAAGCTGTTCAAGGTTTGGCTTCTCGCTCGGAAGTTGCCGACATCGAAATACATAGTTGTCATTTTCAAGTTTGCCATCTAGCGACAACAATTGACATGCATACAGAAACACAAATCTCTGCGACGGCTCGCCTTGCAAAGATAAACACATACGGATTATAGACGACAATAAAAAACGCGCCGATGCAAATCGGTATTCTACTCTAGACAAGGGCCAATGACGCCATCCCTTCCAGAAAGAAAACTATTTTGGGACCCGCGACAGCGGCACAGCCCGCGCTTGCACCATGCGGCCGGGGAAAGCCCAGAAGCGCAGCCGCGTTGGCGCACCTCGGAGAGCCGTGTCTCCGACTCTTGACGACCTGTTTGCTCTTTGGACGAGTTGGTGTTTTATTTGGGGGCACCTTTTCTGGGGCGCGGGATGGGTAGGTAGGTAACTATATACTTGGGGGTATTTCCAGATTGTTGGGTTCGCTTTGTGACCTTTTTGGAGTGCTGACTGACCCATCACTAACACCTGTCGAGAATGATCGAGTGACCACAGAAAAGCATCATGCTTCTCGTCCAGATGATTACTACAACCTGAATTTTTTACTTTTTCTTTTCTCGTCGTCTTCATTTCTTTTCTCTACGATTTATTTGGCTTCGTCCAAGTAGACAAAGTTCATTACACACACATTCCACAGGGACCTAAAGGAAAGAGTCGAGCAAGATGTCGGTCCGAACCGTCTTCACCACCATCTCGCCCCTCCCCGCCAACATCTCGCGCGAAATCGTGCTCGACTTCCTCCACGACCACCAGGAGATGATCGACCTCAACCCGCTGGTCAAGGAGCGCCATCCCATCCCGGCGCCGCCACACGCACCTCCCGATGAGGTCCAGTGCGTGTGGTACTCGCTGACCGACAAGATCTCATATTTGCCGGGAATCACAGGAGACGTCACCTACACTTGTGCCTTTAACGATCTCTCCAACGGGCTGCAAACGCACTGCTTTGCCCCGGCCGGGCTCAGTTCGTCACTCTCTCAACCCTTTATGTCCCTAGCCACTTTCTAACCTCTGCCAGCAATCCGCGACAAATGGACCCTCCAAGGCCGCCTGCCCGACGAGCCGCCCCAGCCGATCGAGCTCGGCCTCGGCGCGCCGGAAGTCGGCCTGTACATCCGCGAGGACGTCGACATGCGCTGCAACATGTTCCTTAGCACCTTCGTCAAGCGCACGCTCAAGCGCAGCCACGCAACCCTGATTGAGCGGCTCAAGACTAAGGCCGCCATCGCCACCCAGAACAAATCGTTTTCGTCGTGGGACTCGACCATGGCCGAGGATTCCCTGAGCGCGATCGGCGGGTTAAGTCTGGTGACGAGCCACGAGTCGACGTCGTCCTCGGGGGGGCGGAAACGAGCCGGGTCGTCGGCGGGGAGTAGTATTGCTAGTTCCAAAGGGAGGGTTCCGTCCTGGAAGAATAACCAGCCTGCTTCGAAGGGGGCGTCGGCGCTGGTGGCCAAACCCGCCGAGACCGGGTTGGGGGTCGTGAGTCAGCAGACCTGGCAATTCTACGAGCAGTTGGGACGGTTGTCTCAATCACCTAGGTATTCGCCTCAGCTAGATCAGTGGTTTACGCCTTCTCCCCCGCCGCAACAGAAACACTTTGCGTACTACCCGGGACATATCGTAGGTGAGGACAAAACGGCCGGTATGGTTCCCGGCCCGCTCAGAGGGTGGCAAGGATGTGCAAGACAAGGTCCATCCACGAACGCGACGCTATCAGGACCGTTTGTGGCGGAGTTGGAATGATCTATTTTCTTTCCTTGGATGAATGAATGATACCCCTAGCTATGATTACGACTGTTACTTGAAGATAAATAGAGCTGAGTGTGTTTTATTGATTGTGGTGTCGGTAATGCAGCGCCATTTGTCTTGCAGAGAATAACACGAGGTTAGAGGACAGACGAAAAAAATGAAGTGATACGAAACTCGAGCCGAACGTAGGCGGAAGAGGGAGAGATAAAAATAAAAAGATGCAAAATAAACATGGTCAGTCAACATTGTTGACATCTCGATCCACCCAGGGGTCGAACCTGGAACCTCCTGATTACCCATCGTAGTCAGACGCTCTGCCATTGAGCCAGCGGACCTTGATGAGTATAGAGTCTGCTATCACTGTTTATGTGGTGATTGGAATGCGAATGGTTCACCTGCATGTCGTGGTTCAGGAGTCGCGTCGTCAAGCAACCCAGTGCGGTAACGCCCGACAGCAACAAATTCCGCAGTAAGATAAGTCACATTTGAATCGACATCTTTTATCTGCACAATCTCGTCTTTTGTGCACGTTGAATTCAGATGCCGCAATAGCCAACCCCCCTTCTGAACAACAAGGTCCGGGATTCGCAGAGATGCCACACTCGTGCTCTGCTGTAAAGCCTAGCCACATCTTGTACCTCCCCAACCCCCTTTGACTTAGTTATCAGACCTGTAACCCCATAGCTCCAACTCCAACAACACATCAGCGGAAGGAGTCCAAAGACAAAATCAAATTACCACCCACTGACACACCAACAACTCCCGTATGACACAGAAGAAAATCAAGACTACAAAACGAAAACAAACCCCAAAACACCAACCATCCCAAGCAGATCCCTCACCAACCCTTCCCGCCCCCTCTTCCCATCCCCCGCCGCCGCCGCCGATGAAGCAACAGCCAACCCACTCCCCCCCTTCTCCTGCCCCTTTTCTCCACCGTCCCCATCACCATCCCCTCGATCCGTCCCGGGACGTCTATTCGAGTTGGGAGTGTCAAGCGAGCTAGGAGACGTCCGCAGCGGGCCGAAAGCGTCATTGGACATGACGGTTGTGCCTTTGTAGTAGCAGTCTGCAGAGAGACATCTTGTCTAGTTTTTTCATCATGTCAGCAACAACATTTGAGGAAATCAAGTTGTAAACCAGTAGTATAATACCTACAGTAGTAATAGTACAAGGACAATCCGTAACCGTCACGGTCCCCGGCTGCGAGACCTCGTACACGCCCGTCCCGAAGACAAACCTAGTCGGCGCAGCACAGTACGTCAGGAACCGACTGACGACCGACACCACGCTCGTGACGCCCTCGGTCGACAGGCCCGTCGTATTGACACCTGGAAAGGGGGCCCCTATGCTCTCGCCCTGCCCCTGTCCCTGCGCTGCTTGTACCGTCGTAACTACCCCCGCCGCCGTGAGGATGATGTACGCGATTGTCGTCTTCATTTCTCCCTTTTTCCTTTTTTCTTTTTTTTTCTTTTTTTTTCTTTTTTTTTCTTTTTCTTCTTTCTGGTCTTGGGTCCTTGCTCCTTGCTTGGGCTGTTACTGGGCTAGGTTGAGCTGGGATGCTCTCCCTGGTTTGCTTTGCTAGGGGTACCTGAAAAGGGGCTACCTCAGGTAGGTAGTCCGCGGTTGATGAAATGCGATGCGATAAATCGCCGTCGACGATGATGAAAACGAGTGTGTCAAGGATGAAAAACACAACAAAACAAGGCAGACAGCGATTCAACGAGAGACCAACGATTGGAAGAAAAACACGATCCCTTCCTCCATCCTCTTATAACAACCACCCCTCCTAAACAAAATCCTACCCATACCACTCCAAGACACACCGAGACAAAACACAACAAATCCGTCACGGAAACACAGACACGCAAGAAACTGAGGAATTCACATTCCGTAATACTGTCCCGTATATACACCCCGCAAATGCTCAAGCTGTTTATGTGTGACCCCCCGTCACTATCCATCTTCGGCCGTCCGACCGTCCATCCCAATGCCGGCCCTATGCCATATGAAAAAGGCTCTGCGCCGCCCCGACCGGCTCCCGTCTATCTTCAAAGAGCAGCTTTGCCTTGGAACGCCGTGTGCTGGAAATCGTGTTGTTAAGAAAAAAGGCCACGGAGGAATTAGTTCGCAAAATCGCCAACCATGTGTAAAAGAAAGGCCGTGGTGCAACACCGCCCTATGCAACAAATGCAACCGCCTCCCTATCCGCAAATCCGCCCACAAGGCTAATTACTCCCTACTTCCGGTTCGATCGGCTCTGGCTGCGTTCTGGTACTCGCCCGGCATTCCCAATCGTGTCAAAGTCGTAGTTTTTAAGCGTCTGCTCGTATTTCGGACTGCGGAGGAACTTGGGGACGGAATCCTGTGATCGTTAGATGAATGATGAGCATTCGACAAAAGAGATAAACTTACGCTAGCCATCAACTTGAACACGGCGTTCTGCGCATCCTCAAACAGCGCCGTCACCTCGTGCAACGTGTCAATCATGGCCACGTCCTGTCCGACCGCCTTGGTCATCCGCGTCGCCAGATTGTTCCGCAGCTGGTGGTCGATGTTGAGCTCGCACGGTGACCCCGGCGCCAGGAACGCATTGTAGATGCCGTACGCCTGTGCCATGATCTCCTTGATCCCGTCCATCGACGACGTGTTGCTGGGGTTCTTCTGCGCCGCCCGCGTCGCTTGTCTGCACTGCCGCACAAACTCGTCCACATCGAGGTAGAACGACAGGTTCTCTTCGCAATGTGTCTCGCGCAGGTTCTCGCGGAATAACAGCCGCAGCGCCGGGTCGTTGAGGATCTTGTCGAGCCTCTGCGTATTAGAATCCCGCGCAATCCCGGTCGATCTCGACGCCGTGCGAGCCTCGCTCTCCGAAGCGCGGCCCCTCGGTAGTGATCCATTGATCAAATCTCTTCCCTTGGGGGTAAGCTGGTAAATGGCGTGCTTGGTAGGCTGGAACAGGTTATGGCTCGGGAACTGGATCATATGTGATCGATCCTGCTGAACGGGCTCCATCAGGTCGTACTCGACGAATAGCGACGCAATCTCGATCGTCTCTCGTCTGTCCACGGTGGATGAGCAGTCCATCAGCCAGTCGGTGGCGGCCTTGCCGGTAAACGTGTCCTTGTACACCTTGCCGCCCACCTTGCGCTCGGCCGCCATCTTGACGCCCGTCATACCGTCCCGGTAGTCGCTCAGCGAATCCGAGTCGGCCGAGCCGACACTCGACTTGATATTGAGCCCGTTGGCGCCGATAAACCTCCGGAATATGACCTCGATGGTGCCCCGATCCGTGAGCAGCTTGTCTGACTGCCCGTCCCGTTCCAGGCTGACGAGCTGGGGAAGCGAGTTGCCAATGAGCTCGGCCACCTGCTTTTGTTGGATGCCGTTCCGCGAGCAGAAGCGGTCCAGAATCGAGATGCCCTTGGGGGTTAGCTGCCAGACCGAGCCCTTCATCGTGTACTGCTGCTGGTATCTCCCGTCGGCCGACTCGATGAACCTCGCCTCGAGAAACCTCTGGCATATCGACCGCGCCATATCCTTGGCCATGGAAAACGTCGTCGTGGTTGTCGTGGTCACGATCCGCGAGGGGTCCTTGGGATCTGGCATCCGGTTGGACTGCGAGAACTTGAGAGAACCGAGATTATTGATGGCATCCTCCGACAAGAACGTGTGCTCAACTTTCGTCAGACGCACTCGGTGGGCCGAGAGCGGTAGCAAGCTGACGATCAGCGTAGCGAACAAATCTTTGAAATCCTGCCCGGCCGGTTAGGACTAGAGGGCCGAATCGTCTGGCACTACGACTTACCTTGGTAAACGGACGGTCGTCGTCCGTCATGCGGAGCAGCCTAGACGACGTCTGATGCATCTTGTTGTCTAGCCGCGAGAGGCGGACCGGTGGCGGATGGTTAGGGTCGGTCTGGCTGTAGGGCTGCGAGGGGGGGTCGTCGCGTGACGAGGATAAACTGTCGCCTGGCAGCGTCGAAGACGGCGCCGCGTAGTTGGAGGCGGGCCGGGAGCGGGTGCGCTTGTCGGGGCTGGCGGACGGGTGCACACCGGCCGAGAGCAGCGAGTCGGGGCCGACAGACAGACGGCTCGACGACTGGCGATGGCGGATCCTGGGCTCCGAGATGCCCGAGAAGGTCTTGTCGAGGGCGGCGGCGGCGAGGGCGAGGAGACCGCCGGAGCGCTGCGACGTAGTGGAGGTGGTGCTCAGGTGATGTTGGTGCCGGTGGTGCGTCGGGCTGCGGGTGGTGGTCTGTCTAGGGGCAGGAGGGGCAGCAGCAGCAGCAGAAGCAGCAGTGGCAGTGGCAGTAGCAGCTGTGGCGACGTCGGTCTCGTGCAGCGACGACAGCGAGGGCGAGAGGGCTGGTTTTCGGGACGACTGCTGTGTCGACGGGGAGACCGCGGCCATCTAACAGCGGACGGGTTAGTCTAGTGTTTTGCGGATTCGGGCGCAATGCGGTAGAAGGGGTGTGCGGGCGGTGCCGGGCATGAAATAAAAAGAAGGGCCCGTTGTGACGGGGGCGTGTGAGGGACAGTGTGTGTGTGGAAGCGGTGGAGCCCTCGACACGGCTGGCCGGACGGGCAGCGAGACAAGGAACTGCAAGTGCAGCCAGGGGAGGGTCGTGGGAAAAATGTGGGTGCAGGGCAGCCCGGCAAGTACCAGTACCAGGACCAGTCCCAGGACCAGTCCCAGCCAGTAGTGACTGGCAACGCCAGACCGAGGGCAGGGCGGGGGCGCGACCTTTGAGTGGACGGAGGGCGGGAGTCAGGGCGGCCAATTCCCGCCGGGAGATGGATCGCGCCGTGGAACTGCCACTTGCCGTCTGACAAAACTCGGGCGGAGAGCACTCGGCCAGCCCATGCCAGCGCTGCAGTTTCTGTCAGAACAGCGGCGGGGGCAGTTGGGTTTGGAGCGAAAAAGCGATGGAAAAGGGGAAAAAAGGCACAAGCTGCAAAACTCGCAGACGAGAGCAGAAAAGCTCCCAGGGCGCGCTGCAGGGTCAAGTGATGGACCCGTGACTTGGGCCCCTCTTTCTGTTCCCCCCTCTGCAGAGTGCAGACTCCTTTTCTGTCCCTCCTCCCAGCTTCGCACGCCGTCACTATATCGAGCAGCGCTGCATCGACACGGCATTCCCGCCCACGGCTCCCAACATGTTCTGGTCACCGGCCACATGAGGAGTGATTGGGCATGTGGACGAAGAAGCCCATGGATGATGGCCACAGTTCAAACAACGGCGTTGCAACCGACAGGCACTAGGGAGAGGGATCCACGCCCGCCCACGACCCCAGGGCCATGCCTGTTTGCGGGCCATGGCCGCCTCTTTATCCCAGTGGATTGTTTGCAGAGGGCAAAAAGCGGTCAGCACAAATCCAACGTCGCGTCCACTGGCTCGCGATGGGCTTGGGCGTGACTGGTCACTGGTCACTGGCAACCAGTGCCAGCAGCCATGGGGGAGCCGGATGGACGATGCGGGAACAGGAGGCCGTGGCTGCTGGGGAACGGCCGTGTCTCACCGCAGTGCAGTCCCCAGCCCGGATCCATTGTGCGGCCGGTACTTGGCCTCCGCGGACATGGAGCCGCCGCGTCTTTTGCCAAGTGCCTGATTGCTGCTCCCGGGCGTGCTGTGGCATAATACAGGGCTGGCCCGCTAGAATATGCCAGCAGCACGTCCAGATAGAGCCGCACAGAGGCTGGTTTGGTTTGCTCGGGGAAATCATCAGGTGTAGCGCGCAAACAATCATTCAGGCGTCGCACCGAAGAACAGGGAGCCGCGATCTGCGCGTGGGCTTCAGGGATCTCACCCACCAGGCCAGTCTGTTTTGGGCTGAAGAGCCACGCCGTGAGCGGTGGGTCCCCGAGGTGGGGTTCTTGGCTCTTGGCCTGGTTGGTCGGCCATCTGACGCCCGTTTCTGCCTCTGGCTGCTGCAACTCTGCAACCGCGCACACACCAATTTTCTGATGCATCGTCTTCTGGCTCGTCATGCTGGCCAACCCCAGAGTGTCTGTTGGACGTCTGTGATCGCCAGCTTGGCAAGACATGTGTGTGTGTATGTGCGATGCAGAGGCATAATTGCCCTTTGTAGAGGGGGCGCCCAACAGGTGCCGAATTGTGGATGTGGATAGGCAGGAGTAGAAAAAAAAGGAGGGGGCGAGCGAGGCAATTGACAGCACTGTTCCACCGGTCCCACCGGCCACCAAGGTGCTCGTGGCCGTGCTCTCTGGTCCTCGGGTGCTCTGTGCTCTGGGTCGTGGTCGCCGATGAGATGAACTCGGCCGACCCCACTCGAGACGGCTACCCTCACGGAAGAGGAAAGGAAACAGAAGAAAGCCAATGTTGGACGGCAAGCAAAAACAGACGAAATTTGCCATTGCACACACACATACACACCTTGGAGTATCAAGGGACGACAGGGCCCGGAATGTGGCCGTCCACCGAAGTTGACTCGGCCGTTGCCGGACACGGTGTCCAACGATGCTGTCACAGCCGGCACGCCGACGCCCGAGATTGGGGATTGGAAGGCCCCTGGACGCGGAGATTGGCTCGGGGCAGGTAGTTACCTGGGTGGCCGTCGGGGCCGCCGCCGACCGACGCCTGACAGCAGCGAGGCGGACGTTACCCGACAGATGTCGGTGAGATCTCGGTGAGTGCCGGCGATGCTCCCGACTGACTAATAACGCCAGCCGTGGTCTGGCCTCTCTCTCTCTCTCTCTCTCTCTCGGTCAGCCTGCCATCAGTCTCAGCCTCGGGTGCAATTACGAGATACAATGAGGCCGTTGTCGGGCCACTCCCGCCGGTGTGGAGACTAGAAGGAAATGAGAGAGCTTCTAGAAGAGCGGCTGGCCATGGCACGCTGGCACTTGCACACTGGGGCACGCTCCAGGAAACAGCCGCGAGACGGTGATTTCTCGCGCGCATGATTTGATGGGACACCGACCTTGTGTCATGACTCCACCGCCCTTTTGCCAGCGCGCCTTGGGATCCCGGTTAGGCCGTTGTGTTTCGGACGTTTGGCGTTTCGCTGGCTGGCCAGACCGTCGCGTGGGTTCGCCGTTTAAATTTAGAAAGAGATGAAATGGGTGATCAGTTATGCCTTTTCCCTCCGTCTGTTCTCTTTTGTTGCGGTGTTTCAAGATGTGGGAGAGAGAGAACCGATAGAGGGGAGGATCAGAGGTGATGATAATATTCAACTGGCTTTTGCCAGTCACAAAACGAGACCTCTCGCTTGTTTTCCGGTTTGCTCTCCATCTGGCCGCCTTCGGATGCTGAACCCAAAGGGTGACGGAAGCACGTCTTCAGGGGGGGTTCACCACCTGCCAAACACAGATGGTGGGCAGCCAAAACATGCGCCCATTTTTTATTTGAGCCGCTTTCTCCGATCCGACGAGAGAGTATCTTCTGTCGAGGAATCGTCACTGATGGTCGAGATAGATAGTAATCTGTTGAAGAAACTGAAAGGGAAAGCAATTCCGAGATGGAGTCACTGCTGCAAGGATATCCGCTGTCGTTGGGATATTTGTTCTGTCTCACCATTGCGGTCCTTGGTTTTTTTTCTTTCTTTTCCCCATCTGCAGCATCGTTCTGCACGGAGCCGTCAACCGCACGTGTCGGTCCCAATCGCCACGACACGATTGGGTTCCGGGTGGATGCGTAGCTCCCTTGCTGCTGCGGCGAAGAGAGACGAAAAAAAGGGAGTCTCTCTCTCCCCACAGACCCCGACATGCATCACGCACCCAGCCATGGCATCGGTGACGGATGGCCACATGCCGTTGCAAGAAAGAACCCGGTGCGGCGGATGGAGTTCCAGACCCTTTGTCCCGGCTTCCTTGTCGATGGCCGGGTCCACAGTCCACCGCATGCTGGGGCCCGAATCAATTGCCTGATACGGCTGTGTACGGGATCATCAAAGAAAAGAAAGAAGGCAACAGGCATCGGAGTCCCGAGCATCGAGGCCGACAATTCGATGCTTATGTATTTTTGCGCACTTGGTGGCTGCGAGCCATGTTTGCTGTGCCAAGACCGCTAATAACGAACGAAAGGGTTGACAGCACCTTTTTAGTGCTCTCTGTACTTGCGGAACTTTCCAGGCCCCAAAACTGTCTACACAGTACGTACACGTACCGCAGTAACTATGCTCTCCGAGTAGAGTAGTTACTATCTATCGTCAGCGGGCTGTGCAGCACAGTGCAGCAGCTAGGCGGCAGCGAGCCGTGTTGCAGCAGCGGCTGAAGGATTGGCGGAATGGGGAAGCGAATGATGGCATGGGCTGCAACAAATGGCGGTCCCCACGTTTTTTGTCGGGATAAATCCACGTTTCGACGTTCCAAACCACACGTGGCATTGTGCTGCTGCTGCTGCACAGTGTCCGCTTTCCGAGTCTGGACTTTGGTTTTTCGTCGCGCTGGGGAAACCGGAAAAGACATTCGCCTTCCCCCCTGCTCCCCTCCCCCACCAAGGGCTATCCCTCGTGAGATGGGATAGATTAAAATCTTCTCAGCTGCACATGGCTCTATTGTTGGAGAGATGGGATACTTATCTCGCCAACTGCGGGATTGATCATGTATAGCTAGCGTATTATGGAATCTGAAACCATGCAGACAGATGGACAGAGCGTGCGTCGTCCAGATCCACAGCCTGTCAGCCAGATTCCCGAATGCACTTGTTGCATCGTCAATCTCAACCAGAACGTCTGCAGGGACACGATTTTGACACCACACACGCCTTCTGTTGACTGACTGATGGCTTTTACGACAGCAGCTTCCGCCATCTCGGCGTATTTTACATGTCCACAAGCGCAAAGGGCCAGCCAGTGATGTGGTTCTGCCGCCGGCGGGACGCAGCGTTACCATAAGAAGCAGACCTTGCGGCATGGTCCTTTGTTTTTTTGCGCGGGGTTCCCAGGGGCCGTGTCTTCTCGTTGGACATGACCTTTGTTCCTCAACCCTTTCGCTACGCGAGAATCCTTATTCCCGAAGCCTTTCCTGAATGGATTTATCTCTTGAATAAAATCGGATTTGTGACAAAATGGGGGCAGCCAGAAGATGGAAAAGATGGCAAAAGGAGAAGCCACACGGTGCGGACCCACAGTGCCGCAGAAAGAGGCGAGCAAGCAAAAATGGGAGGTTTTGTTTCAAAGTACCGGTACCGGTACCGGGATGGATGGATTGGCAACTTTGTTTGAGAGGGGCAGGGAGGGGAGGGGGGCTGGGAAGTGGGAACCAAGGCAAAGGGAAGGGGGGGGGATAAAGAGTGGAGAACAGCCACGTGGTTGCGGTGACGGATGGATGAGCGCCACATGGGGAAAAAACACGGCGTGCGTCCTGCGGGTAATAATTAACAGGCAGAAGAAAAAAAAGAAAATATACGGGAGATGAGAAGCAGAGACCGACAATCATGTGCTGCGACAGATGACCGGTGCCAAATGCGCATGTTGCTGGCAGTCTGTTTTTCCCTTTTGTTTTGTCAGATATACACGCGTGTGTCATTTTTGACAAGTGATACGTAGGTATTCTAAGAAGATATCAAGTTTCGGCCAAGGGAACTTGCGGGTTCCAAGTGCTATATCGCAGTGAACCCCCATCCTGATATCGGCGCGCTACTGCACACCAAGCTTCCAGAAAGCACGAGGCCGAGCCACAGAGCCACATGGCCGGCCGGTCAGCATTGCATTCGGTTGCGTTGAACCGGTTATTCTGCTTGGATTTGATACCCGGTCGGCTCGTTACGGAACGAAGATACCTATTCTGCTTGAATTGCATCTCGAATGGACTGGGGGGCCAAAAGACGAAGAAAGGGGACAGCAAAGGATCTGCTTCCGCGCCCAGTAGCTCCGAGAATTGGAATAACTACTATTCGAGTGTGGGGGTGTGGACACATTGTCGAGACGAGATGGGGCGCGGCATGATGTTCTGGAAAGAAGGCCGATGAAACCGGGGATATTCCGATGGCATGGCCACCAGCAGGCGGCTCGAGATCCGAGCCGTTCCCTATGCTCCGTGCCGTACTTGTGCCGTTGACTGAAGAAAAAAAAAGGCAAGTGCCCAGACTCCAATTGATGTTGACAACACCTCCTCCCTCCGGTGTGGTGTATATACCGCCACCCCTAGAATATGTTTGATATACGATGTAAAATAAAACATGAGCACAAAAGATTTTTCAACATACTGAGACACACACTCAATTCCAACAACAGCCCACTTCGAGGTCTCACAATCGACGAGTGTGACCCCTTAAACACACACCATGGCCGATCAAGTACGCTGTACCTTGACCCTCACATGATGCCCTAAATGTCCCTGTCCGTCTTTGCTCCCTCGAGAGTGAGACGGGATAGCCCCGTGATGACATCCAAGTTGAGGAAGAGTACCACGTAAAAGTGCCCAGGACATATACATACACGTATGCCTACACTAGTTTTTTTAAACAAAAAGGGGGGGAGGACGAACAAGGACTTTCAGTCGCCGAGATGCTGCAACATGCACTCCTGTACTCCCCCATACACACACACAACGGCACAACACAACACAACATATACTCACAACATATACAACATACATACACAATTTTGCCACGTATAACGAAGAGAGAAAGCCAAAAACAAGTACCTGAATTCAGAGGGAGAGAGAAAGAAGCATGAGACATACATACACCACCAAAACGCTGTGAGATGTGAGAAAACACAGAACAGAGCGGTCTAGAACCGGACCAAACAAAGTCGTGCCCGGCTGCAAGAGTGGTCCGTTTCTGCTCTCTCCCTCTCTCCCCTTATCTATTATGTGGACTCTCCCTTCTCCTTGCTATCAAAAAAACATCCGAGATCCGTCCGTCTTCTGTCGGTCGACCGTCGATCGAGCTAATTAAAAGGAGAAGAACGAAAAAAAGGACCCGGTGTCACCAAGCAAGATACCACATCACCTTTTCTATACCTTGATCATTGCTACTCCAGATTCCAAGTTTTTTATTTCTTCTTTTGCCCCCCCCTCCCTCCCTGGCCATTGCCGCTCATCATGAACAACACCTCACCATGTGTTGATTACACCTCCCTTCCCCTTCCCCGGTGAGGCAGGACAGCCAGGATACCAGGATGATGATAGATACACACTGACTGACACGATCACCAAAATCTCGGACCTCTCGGATATCTCATATTCAAATCTCCCTGCACCACTTCCCCAGCAAGGTACTCAGCCTGACGGCGGCCGGGATCTCCTCGAGCGCCACGTCCACCTTCCACATCTTTGCGTCCAGCCCGCTCTGGCCGGCCGCCCCCCGCCCGACCGTCGCCGCAGGCATCAGCATGCCCAGCGTGACCAGCCGCTCCCAGGCCATACTCGCAACCCCCCGGCCCCACACCCTCGTGCCCCCACCGCCTGGCATGCCGGCCGCCGCCGACTGGACACGCTGTCTGGCCATCAGCGACGTGTACTCGTCGTACGCCATGGCGAAGTTGACCGTGTCCGTGTGCGCTACAATGTCGAGCCGCGCGGCAGCGATGAGCATCGACAGGTCTAGCTCCGAGAGCGCCTCGAGCACCTGCAGCTTCGAGTCGGGCGGGTCGAGCGATAATACCCCAACGCCGGCGCCAGGGGGGATCCGCAGCAACAACGATGTCGGCGAGAGCGTCGACAGGGGCAGGATACACGTGCCGAGAAATGCCAATACCGATTTCGTGCTGTAGAAATGAGTCTCGAGATGATCCTGGAACTGCCGCGTCTTATGGAGTGCCTAGAGACAAGTCAGGTGAGCGGCGGCGGCGGCAAAAAATAAAATAAAAAACATCACCAACAAACATACCTCGAGCTTGTTGTTCCACCATTCCCAGAACTGCTGGTGGCCCTCCACACTTGTGTCGAGGCCCTCAGATGCCATGTCCTCCTCGTCGACGGTAAGCCCCTGTCTACATACATCCCAGAATGCAGCAAGAATTTTGGGTAGCGAGAGGTAGACATATCGGTGGCTGAACCGACTCTTGACTCTCTTCTCCAACGTCTCCACCACATCAATCCTTGTAGTCAGTCCCAGCACTGCAATCGGCGCCTTTTTGGCCTGCGCAATATCAAAGAGGTTGTAGAGCAGCGTTTGCCTGGCGTGAGTGGCAAACAGATCAAACTCGTCAATGATGAAAATGACAGACTTGGACGTCACCCCCTCATGTGATTCCGCAATCTCGGAAGGATGAGAGAGCAAGGCAAGCAGGGATGCCATCGTGTCGGCGTAGTTATTTGTCTGCCAAAGTCAGCACGAAGCGGGGCAGAAAGTGGTGACATACAGACCTTGTTGATGAGCTCGTCTTCCACTTCCATCTCTTTGCCCAGCTGCCGCCATATTTCTCTGAGCGCGAGTTTATCGTCGGTGTGAATGAACCCGTTGAGCCTGACGACATGAAATTCACCCTTATGCTGACCAGACATATCGGAAACAATCGATTCCACGAGCTGAAATTGTTAGTTGCGTTCTATACCAGGGTGATAGAGCATACCGTGGTCTTGCCACACCCCCGGGGCCCGATCACCAACATAGAATTGCCCTCTCCGGCTACGATGGTCTGCTCCACCAACGTATGTGCCTTCTCACGGGCTTCGTCCTGGCCCCGAAGCTTAATCCGGCGCCTCCCGGAGCACCTATCTAGGAGGACACGCTGCATCGCGGCGAGATGCTGATCGAAGTTTGGAATATCCGGCCGCTCATCAGTCTCGGATGCCGCCTTTGCCTCGACAAAGACCGCACCGGCTCCCTCCTGGGAGCAATCGCGACAGAACCAGTCGCCCTTCGGAATCGTAGTGACCTCGCAGCACTTTTGATGGTAGCCCTTGTCGCAGTTGTCGCAAAAGAGAATCTCATTGCCTAGTTCCGAGTCCGGCTTGGAACAGATAATGCAGACTTCGTCGTCCTCACTCTCCTCGCTCTCCTCGCTCTCTTTGCTGGGCGGCTCCGGTTTCTGCGCCACTGCCTTCCGTCCTCTACCGGGTTTTGTCGAGCTAGCCTTGGAAATTGCCTCTTCAAAGGTTCCAGGTTCACTGCTCGGTGTGTCGCTAGCCCGAAGTTGTCCAACTCCCAATTTTTGACCGAGTGAGGGTCTTCCCCGACGGGTAGGAGTTTCCTTCACCGGATCACCTCTGGTGGCCTTACTCCTCATCTGCGTCGCCCTCCCGACGGACTGTGGCTTTGTGGGGGTATCCCTTGCGGCGGGCTCTTCGCGATCCTGATCCACGGCCTTCCTCGGAGGACGACCTCGCTTTGGCTTTGCTGATTCGGCTGCCTTTGTAGAGGTCTTTGGTTTCGTCTCACTCGCCGTTGTCGACTTTTTCTGACGTGCCACGGGGGTTATAGCTGTGCCGTTCAGTTCATCGGGCGAATCCGGGACGTCGTAAACAGCCTCATTGCTGGTTGTTGAGGTTTTTGCCCGGGATGGTTTCCGTGACTGCCGACTCTGGACTGAGCTCTCATCGTCAGAATCGGGTATTTCCCATGGATCTCGGCCAGCTCCAGATATCACGCGTCGACCCAAATTCAGAGCGCCTTTGATAGCAGTGGAGATGAAACTTGGCGCATTGGCGGCGATATTGTCGGATGCCTTGACACGTCTTTTTTTCCTTGTCGATACACTGTCGCCGTCATCCGGCTCTCGTTGCCGCTTGTTCGCCCTGGGTGTGCTGGTGCGGCCTGCCATCTCCCGCTTCCTCTTTATCAGTTGTAGCTGAGAGAAGAAGAGAAAGATGGAGCGTTGATGAGATTTCGATGAGATGCGAATTGGCCTGACGTCTCGCTCCCCAGGCGCGTCAACCGGCCAAGCGCGTGTCAGTGGTCAAGAAATAAGTGGGGCACTACGATCTGCTCCATCCAATCAATCGACGCCCAGTCTGGGACTTTTCTGTGCGATGAAATTGACTCCTGAATGCAACAATCCCCCCACTCGTCTAGCGGGGAAAAATACCAAACACAAGCAAAAAAAAGGAGGACAAGCTCTGAGGAGAAGAGGTTATGCGTCAGCCGCGAATCGAACGCGGGGCCCATCGATGGCAACGATGGATTTTACCACTAAACCACTGACGCTTCATGTTAGAGGGTCGGTAATTTGTCTTGAAAAGGTAGTCGGGTGTCTGAATCGTGCAAGTTTCACTTGGAAACTCCAGCCCAAAAGGCATGGCAAACAAGGGGGACGTAACTATCTACACACTCGGGTTTTCTTTTTATTCGATGACTGTGGGGTCCTTTAATGGATACCAAGGTAGGTATCGTATTTCTTCGGCTGCAATGACGCCTTCAACCAGCCCGCATGTTTCCAACTTACCTACTTGACCACGCCCGGTGAACCCATGTGCATCCAAGGTCCACGCGAGTCCATGGCCGGGATGGAAGCAGCTTCCAGAACAATACTTGGAGGTATACGAACGAGTTGGAAGTGCGGCACGGTACCTACGGGATGTATTGGACAACTTCAAAATCTAGTGTGTTGAATCCAACAGATCGTCTAACAACAATGCAAACTCGCTGAGGAGAAACAATCTTTTTTTTTCTTTTCTTTGGAAACCACTATCCTTCGTTTTCACCGGTCTCTTTACCTGCTTCGATTTCTCATCACTCTAGCTTTCCCTTCTTCCATCACCCTCCCCTCCAAGCCTCACGCTTGTACAATCCACGAAAAGTGTTTAAAGCTGGCTTCTGCCCACGTTGTGACCCATCTGGACCCAGATGCCGTCGGCCTCGGCCATGAGGTCATTCTGGTGATCCTCGATGGTACCGCGCACGTAGATCTTGCGGCCCTCCTTCCGGAAGACGCGGGCGCGAACCATAACGATCTGGGGCAGCTTGATAGCCTTGCGGATATCGATGTTATAGCGAACCGTATAGGCGCCGTGTTCTGGACCCGTCAGTGAGTGTTTGTTTCTCTTCTCCTTTCCCCATCATTCGGGGACAACGCACCAGCCTGATAGTTGGCCGCGGTACCCATGACCTCGTCCAACAGCACGGTAAACAGACCGCCATGGAGGGTACCCTTGTATCCGCACAGGTCCTCGCCGAGGTCAAGCAGCGCATTGACCAGCAGGAAAGGGTTGCGCGGGTTCTCGCCGTCGGTGTCGCCTCCGCCGCGGAGCAGCTCGCGGCTCTGCGACAGCGGCGCCGCGCCCACCATCATGTCCTGGTCGTTGGCAGTGCGGCGGCGCGGCGGCTGCGCCATGCGGAGGAAGGTGATGCAGGCGCGCACCGTGGTGCCGGTGTTCATGACGCGGCGCACAAAGCTGGACTCGCCCGACGGAATGGGGCGGCGGTCGACGATGATGGTCTCGAGCACCATGGGGTCGTCGAGGAGCTTCCGGCACCACGGGATGGCGCGGAAGTGCGCGAGCGGGTCCTCAACAAACTGGTTGTGGTCCTGCGGCGCCGAGTGCGGCTTGACCGCCGGGCGTCTATCTCCCTGGAATCCGTCACCGTCCATCTCGTCTGCTATGTGTGGTTCCCCGGGGTAACAGAGTTGCTGTAGATAGGCAGATGGGTGATGCAGCGAGGATAGCCAACGACCGTATTTTGCAATGGGCGATGCCCCTGAGATATATAGAGAGCGTCTGCTGGACATTCTCAGTTGACCGTATTCTATTTCCAGAGCCTAGATCGCGTCTGAGATCCCAATATGCAAATCCCAACTTAGAGATGTCACCGGTAGGTCCGTCATCTGCCAAGCAATGCGGGAAAGGTTGGATTCAACCTGCCCACGGTGAGCTGGCGTCGTCACTGACGGCAACAAACTGACGTCGGCCCCTGGCGGAGTCGCAGACATCGAATGGGCCGACGAGTGACGTGTGAAACTTTGCATGGCAGGCCAAATTGGCATAACCCTTCTCCTAATTAAACACAGACGCCTGACGCCGCGGCGGATCTTCGCCTTATACCCAGCCGGAGCACGTACATAACAAACACCCGCGATCGGGGTGGCCTCCAACGCCGTCCATGTGATGATACCTCTAAATGCCAAACCACGTCTTGAACCTCTCGTATGTGTAGAAAGCCGCCGCCGCCATGGGCACCACCTTGACGTAACCAATCGTCAGCCCCACAAAGAAACCCCTGAATCCCCGCTCCTTCATGATCAGCCTGGCCGTCTCGCCGATCCTCAGCCGGTGGCCGTCGCCGACCGCTCCGCCGACCTGCATCCGCCTCCGGATGACCTCTAGCGGGTACGAAGCCGTTTGCGAGATCAGACCGGCCACGCCGCCCGAGAACAGCTCAGCCCACGACCGCAGCGGTGCCGCCTTGCCTGGCATGGCATTCTCGGGCTGCGGCAGTGTAGTCCACTCGGCCAGAGTCGGGTGGCGGAGAATATCGCCCACCGTGTCGTGTGTCAGGAAAGACATGCCTGCGTACGGTACCATGCCGAGCAGCGTCGACGAGAAGCCTCGGTAGAAGTTGACCAATCCTGAGCGCGGCGTCACTGTGTTGACCGCAGTTGCCGCCACCGCAGCCGTCCCGCTAGCATAATTCGTAGCAAGTGGCTTCTGGCGAGGTGTCTCATGGTAAATCTGCGAGCAAATCGCCCTGAAAGTCGTACGGGCGTCTTTCCTTGTCTCGAAGGCCATGCGCACCCGGATGACCTCGAGCGGATAGGTGAAGAAGACGGAGGTCACGCCGGCCAGCGAACCGCTGATGAGTCTCCGAAACGGTGTCTCGTGTTCCCGATGTGGGATGATTACGTTGCGAATCTGCTCGTAGGCGATGAATTTGATGGCGGCGTACGGGAAGATCCTCAGCAGGGTAGCCGAGTGTCCCCTGTACAAACCCATAGCGCCATCTTGATGGTAAATCTCCTTGATAGCCCCTCCGACGCCGAACCAAGACCCAGTGTACTTAACAAACTGGGGGTTGTGCGCCTGGAACAGAATCTTGACTCTGTCCAGCGGTGCCACGATGGTTTTGGCCTGGCAAAACTTCCGTCAGCAATTGCGAGCGATGCAACACTCCCAATCAACGTACCACCGACCCGGCCATCCCGCCGGCGATGCCGGACCGCCACACATATTCCAAACTCCTCTTGTTCTGCTTCCCCTTCAGACGCGGGACTTCGGCCTCGTCGTCGGTCGGGCAGACGGCGGGCTCCCGCTGCGGCCGGGTCCGGCGCGGCACATCGGGCGTTGCCTCTCGTGATTCGTGTGACGATAGCCCAGGCATGGAGGAGGCATGGCTCAGCAGCGCTGGAGCCGGGGGCATTCCTCTCGAGGACGGGGCCGGCGGAAGTCGCTCCGCGGCAGCGCGCACGACGGCCTATTTGCGACGCTTTTCGGCGTTCTCACAATCGCATCGCAGGCGCAAAACTGGAAATAGCCACAGTCTGTGATCGTAAAGGACGTGTCCGTTGTGGCGTAGGTGCAGGTGCAGCGCAGTGTGCAAAAGGTAGATAGAAAACCAAGGTTTAGGAAATGCGATGCAAGAAAAAAAGGATGGACGTCATTCGGTCATGTCACCGTTGCCCGCGGGCGCGAAAGGGGGGGAGCGACTTTTTCTTCAGCGGATTTTGGGGAATCTAACGCCCCATTCCCCGTTCCCCGGAAGCCGAGGATTACCGAGATTTCTCATCCTTGAGGGCCCGAATGCGGGCCAACCCACCAACCACACACATCGACGGTTTAGGCTCTCCCTCTTTCCCCCGGGATTTTCCCACAGAAAAGCACCCGAACTGTGTCCGGAATCAGGCCCCGGGATTCTCAATTGCCCCCGAGACACACGGCCGCAGATCGGAGGCTTCAACCCGTGAAAGGGGCCTGCAAGTCGCTGGTTGATCTGGCGTCCGGCTTCTCAGTCTACAATTGAATAGCCTCGCCATGACTTCCTCATCGATCCTGTTCCAGAATGCCTCCAAAACCGTCGTCCTGCTGGACCTCCCCCGGACGATCGAAGAAGCGCAGATGCTCTCGTCGGACCTAAGAAACAACGCGGACCCCTCGCGACGGCTCGTCTCGGTAGAAGCCCCGATCTTGTCCTTCGCTACCCCAGAGCCCAAAGCCAGCAGGGCATCTTCAGCCCCGCCAGCGGCCCAGGTGGCGGATCTCATGACCGCCGCGGCTGCTGAATCCGCCCTGGCCGAGATCACCACTTCCCGACCCGGTGGACCCTGGCATCTCCCCCGCATCACCTCACATGCCCCCCTTTCCCCAGCCCCTACTGACAACAGCACCCCTGACTCGTTCTACCGCCCGCCAGACTCGCATTACTTGCATGGCAGCATCGCATCTCAACGGGACACGCTCTTGGCATCTGTCACCCCGTCCTTCTTCGACCTCATCCTCCTCGACCCGCCGTGGCCGAACCGCTCGGCCAAGCGCAAACGCGGTGCCTACCACCCCGTCCCCGACTTTTCGTCTCTCTCCGACCTGCTCTCCCTCGTCCCCGTGGCGTCCCATCTCGCCCCGGGCGGCCTCGTCGCTGTGTGGGTGACCAACTCGCCGCGGGCCGTGGAGACGCTCACGGCCCCACGCGACGGCATTTTCGCCCGCTGGGATGTCGAGCTTGTCGGTGAGTGGACCTGGCTCAAGGTCACGGCGGCGGGTGAGCCGATTATCGCGCTGGACGCGACGTGGCGCCGGCCGTGGGAGCGTCTGTTGATCGCCCGGAAGCGGGGAGGGAGCGGTGGGTGTCTGCCTGGTAAGGTGATCGTCTCGGTGCCCGACGTGCACTCGCGCAAGCCGTGTCTCAGGAGCCTGTTTGAGGAACTGCTCCCTGATAAATATGAGGCGCTCGAGGTGTTTGCGCGGAGCCTGACGGCTGGTTGGTGGTCCTGGGGGGATGAGGTGTCGCTCTTCCAAGCAAGAGAACATTGGGTGGAAAGGCGAGACGAGGCTGATCCTGTCATTGCAGCCCATACTGACGACAATGATACCTAATTCGTCTCGTAAATGTGTCTATTTGTAATGTATTTGTACATTGTAGCCCTCCCTGTATCCTATCATACAGCCGCACGCGAAGCCAACCTGCTTCCACATCACCGGCCTTTTCCGTCCTTGCGATCCTCATTTATAATGTCGCTTGACCCGGCCTCCGCCTCCACGTCCTCAAGCTCTTCAAACTCTTCAAAGTCGGATTCTGTCTCGACCTCGGTCCAGACAGACCGCCCCTGGGCCCTCGTCACGCCGGGCGCGTCCTCCCAAAGGTTCGGATTCGCCAAAAACTCCTTGGCCTGCTCCCTGAGCCCCCGTCGGTGCTCAGGCACGGCGACCTGCGTGCGCAGCGGAATCTCGGCCCTGTACAAGCGTGCCTGCTCCTCCTGCCGCTCTCGCTTGAGCTTCTCGATCTTCTGGTGCGCCTGGTAGTCAAACGCCTCGCGGTCCGCCGCCGCCGGCCGCTCCGGCCACACAAACGGCTTCTTGAGCTCCGCCACCATCATCTTGGCCGATTTGGGCCGGAACCACTTGCCGAACCCGCCGTTGGCCCGCTCCGGCTTCATCTGGTTGATAAACGACCGCACGCCGCGCACCTCGACCCCGTACACGTGGAACAGGTAGTCGCGCAGGTCGAACTTGTTGAACTTGAGCGGCACCGCAAACGTCGCCAGGTTTGGCGGCTGGTTCGCCTTCGGCCGCACGAATGTGATGACGTGGTTAGGCCTGCAATCGTTAGCCGCCCATGGTTAGCAATTGCATCAACGAAGATGGGGACGGCGACCTACAGGAATATTTGCTTCCTGCCCACCGGGTTCAGCCTGGCACGCGCCACTGCCGTCGCGGCACTCTCAGCGACCGGAGTCGCCATTATGCCAGATATCGGGGTCTGGCGGGTGTGGTGGGAAGACAGACAGCTGTTTGGCCCGGTACAATGAGGTTCTTGATGGCGGTCGTTGACATCGAATCCAAATATTTTCTGGGTCTGCATCGGGAATTGGACGGGCCGCTGCCAGCTGGCAACAGCTTTCAGCCAACCTCAGACCTGACAGGCCGACCCCAAAATTGACAGCCGTGCCAAGACATCGTGCCTATGCCAATTCCCAAGGGCACGGTGACGATACTGAGCATCACTGCCGAGTATTTACGGCGAAATTACTCACTAGACTTTAACAATTGATTTGTTATTCCCGCTGCTTTGCCTAATAATACGCTATACCCAATCGTAATGTATACCCTTGAACTTTTGTCTATCCTTCTAGACATCAATGCCATCGACGACAATACCCTTGTTGAACGACAGCTGCATGATGCGAGCCACCTCGTTGGCAGTCTCGTCCGACACCAGAACGCCGACAAGATACAGAGCTGCATCCATGCCGGCGGCTACTCCCCCGCTCGTGATCACGCGCAGACCACCGAGCCGCATCGCCGCGCGCCGTGCTATCGACTCGCGACGCGAGTTGGACCCCTTGAACGAGATGGAGCCCTTTCTGCTGTTTGTCAGCCTGCATCCCAATAGCGGACATGAATTACGCACCGGGCATTGGAGGGCCGCCGAGCATCCGACTTGCGACGGATGTAGGGGTTCTCATCCTCATCGCCAAGCTCGAAACGCAAGTTGTTGACGACATATCGGGCGTCCTCGATAACGTCGGTGCGCTCGCCGAGGTCCCTCACAGCCGCCTGGCTGCACAGGTTCTCGAACTTGATGATAAAGTCGGGGTGGGTCGTAGCAGAGAGCCCGGCGAGGATACCCTGCTGAGCCAGCAGAAGAGATCCGGTGCACACGGACAGCAGTGTACGCTCCCGACTGGGATCGGCCTTCTGGACCTCGGAGAAGGCCGTGATGAGGTCCAGAGGCTCGGCTTTCTCCTTCAGAACCTCTTCGGTACCGCCGCCAACAACGACGAGGACGTCGAAGTCGCCCAGACGGTCGTGGGCTTCCTTCCACGAGACCTGGGAGCCGACGATAACTCCTTGCTCCGAGAGCACTTTAGGCTCGCCGGAGGCGATGGTAATTTCGAAGGCCTTGGATGCTGGATATCGAGATGAGTCAGCCCTTGGACAGCTTCAGAGCCAGTCGTTGACTAGCGGCCAAGTGTCAGAAGTAGCAGGGGCTTACACGGATCGTTGGCATCGTGCTGAGCCGTGGTCAGGACCTCAAGAGGACCGGCAAAGTCCAACAAGTTGAACTTGGGCTGCAGGGCGATGAGGACCTCGATGGGCTCATCAGCCACTGCAGAAGTCTTGGATGCCATCTTGCCGGCTTGAAAACGAGGAAGAAGTGGGGTAATGGTGTGGAAACTGGATCACAAATGTGTCGATGGGATGGCAGCTTGTCTTCAATTGACAGGCCTAGAGCGAGATGAAAGTGGACGGACGTCGTCGGGAATGTGTTTTTTTCGATGGTCTTTGTTGGATGAAGGAAAAGCCCAACCTGCTGTGTGCACCGCTCTTCCAATCGATGAGGAGCAAGCCGACACGGTCACGAGCGCCCCTCGAAGACCACCCCGCCGCTCCGATGAGGGGCACGCTGCTGCAGGTCAGGCCATCCGGTCGCTGCTGGTCCACTTGAATTACCCCAGAGAATTGGAATGCGGGGTTGTGGTGGCCCTGCCAGACGTCCCGAAGCAGGGCTCCAGGGGCAGCCGGAGCCATGTCACATGCTCATGTGGGGCTGTCGTCTTACAGTGGACAGGCGTTCAGCTGCAGTTGTGCAAGCTGTGGCAGCGTGGGCAGTTCCGCTGCGAAAAAAGCTGGATCCTTGCCAACTGACCTCATGATGCCACCACCAGCCGATCGCAAGCCCTGACAACAGTTCTGCCATTGCAGAGTACTCCACGCTTCCCGACGACTACGGATACCATCGAGACATCGGCTGCGACTTAGAGCGGGCTCGGCGTCGTCTCCCCGATTGCGGGTCCGGGAGCGCAATCCGGACGCTACAGCAGCAAATCCAATGAGCGGCCCGCTGTGTCGATCAGGATGACTTCATCCGGGTGAGTCCCTTTGAAACTCCCGGCCTCGCTGTCCTCTCCAGACGGGCTGGCTGTGGGCATGTCGTTGCTAACGAATTGGCTTTCGATGCAGCTCATCAAAAGACTTGCTCAAAGCCCTGCATGCCTTCGTCCAGGCGCCCAGCCTCCCGCTCCCGCCCGAACTTCTTGCCGTCATCAGAGCCTATCTCGAAAAACATCGGAAGATTGACGAGAGCGCCACTGACCGTTTGAACGAGGAACTCGCTTCGCTATACGAGAAGAATGTAGTCCGTCACCCGGAGAAATATGCCTCCTTTCTCGCCATTTTACGGGAGCTCCGCCCGGCCATCCGCACCGGAGTCCGCATCTTCGAGTGGTGGAACAGACTTCTGGATCCGGTGCTGGAGTATGTAGATCGGGAAAAAGATCTTGCTCGCGAGGTTCTTGACCACACCTTGGACCTTTTGACTATCGAGGAGAATGACGACCCCGCGTCCTGGAACGAAGCCGGCCTCGCCCCCTTTGTCGATCGGCTTCTGGACCGTTGGATGGATATCAGAGAGAAGCAAGCCAGCATCAAGTCGTCGTTTGCCGATTTGAAAGAGAGGATGGTCAAAGAGGCGCTGTTGATCTTTGGCAAGAAGGATCCCAAGTGCTTCATGGTCGGCCTGAACCGGTTCTTCGTGAAGAAGGACTACCGCAACAACGCCCTGAGCCTCCTGGGCGACTTCATCTCCAGCCAGCCGCCCCATCTCCACCTGGTCCTGCAGACACCTCTCTTCGTCAATCTGATCCACTGCTTGCAAAAGGATGAGTCGACGTCGACTGTCAATATGGCGCTGCTCTCCGTCATCATGCTCCTCCCATATATGCCGAGCTCGGTCGTCTCCTTCCTTCCCACACTCTTTAATATCTATGCCCGGATGGTATTCTGGGACCGGGACTCTCTCTTCGCTCAAGAACACACCGAGTTCGGGACGGAAAGCGGAGTGAAGAGCCAAGAAGTGGCTTGGGAGAAGTGTCTTCTCGATCCTGACCATGACGGAAGCTCGATCCACTTTCTCCCTATTTATTTCACCATGCTATACGGCCTCTACCCACTCAATTTTGTTGACTATATCCGCAAGCCTCAGCGTTACCTCCGCCATGCGGATAGCTCGGAAGATATCGACGTCCAAGCGATGGAGATTCGCGACAGGTCGGAGCGCTTCCGAGAACAACACCGGCTACACCCCAACTTCTATAATCTCACAATAGAGTCGGAGAAGACGGACTTCAGCCGCTGGATCAAGAGCGAGGCCGACGGGGTCCTGACCGAATGCATGGCTCTGCGCATCTCGAATTCTCAAGCCGGAGGGGCGGAAGATGTTGCGGGGGGCTTTGAAGCCATAGATCCATCGCCATTGGAGACAGAGGATGATGCTGAGGACTATCCGCTGCTGAATAGCTCGGTATTTGTTGACACTCCGTCACTGAAAGAGACGTCCTATGCCAGTTTTCTGCCGGCCATGTCCAGCGAAGCTTCCGGCGGTGGACGGGATAGCATCCGTTCGGGCATCTCGAGATCGAGCTTGCATTCCGGTCACGAATCGCAGGATACGAAACCTCGGGAAGTAGGAGGCGATAGCCCCACGCTCCCGCCTCATCTGGTTCCGAGTCCATCTCACCCGCAGCTCCAGGATCTGATCCAATCGAATAAACTCTATAAGCCGGGCCTGAACCCGTCCAGCGGGAATGACAGTGTGCCCTCCCTTGTCCTAAGCCCTCAAGAGGTCGCCGCCGCCGAATCAGCGTCGAATTCTCGGATGCAGCCGTCGCGGGCATTCACAGGTGTTGGTACCGACGAGACCAACGAAGCCGCTCGGCTCTATCACGAGGGCTTGGTTTTGCAGAGCGATCTGCAGTTCGAGAGATACATCAAGCAACAGCACATGACACACATGGGCGAGCTGCGCCGAAAACAGATCAGGGAGGCGGCCACGGAGGCCGAGACGCAGACACTGATGATGGCCAATCGCAGCTTGAAGCAGCGGTTGGATGAAGCCAAGAGACAAGAGGTACAGATCAAGCGAGAGTTTGACCATCGACGTAACATCACGCAGAAGCGTGAAAACGACTTGTCTACCAAGCTGCGGGCTCTTCGAGAGGAGCAGAAGAAGTGGAATGCCGAAGGGGCGGCGCTCAAGCTACAGCTGGAGAAAGCACTTGGAGAATGCGAGAGGCTGCGGAAGATTGTCGAAGATGTCGAGGAGAAGCGCCTCAAGTCGGAGCAAGATCTGTTAGCCGTCGACATCAACGCGGATGAGATTGAGAAGTTCAAGGCCGAGATTGCGCGGCTGTCGGCCGTGGAGCACGAGTATCAAGGCAAACAGCAGAAACTGGCAAGCGCCACACGGGCAGCCGAGGCGACAGAGGCCAGGGCGGAGCAGTGGAGACAAGAGCTCACGGCGCGGGAGGACGAGCTTCAGAGGGCCAGGAAACAGTACGAGGCGCAGATCGCAGCTCTAAGCCATCGACTTTCGGAGGCGTTGCGTGCCAACCCCGGGGGCCAGGCGAGTGAAGTTACATCGGTATTTGAGTCGGCGCTGAGCACCAGCCGCGCCAAGCACGCCGACCTGTCGAAAAGATACTCGGCGCTCATGAGAAAATACACCGTGTTGCAGTCAACGGTGTTGGAGATGCAATGCGAGATGGGGGAGAGAAGCCGAAGCGACGGCGGAGGGGGCGATGGCGAGCCGGGCACAGCCGTAGGCGGTCATCCGATTGCTATTCGAAATCGACCCCACCGCGGGTTTTCGGACCCGGAGGCTTTCGATGCCGTCTCGCACAACGTAACTTCACCGCTTGGGGATGCGGTTTCGAGCTCGGTTGGATCGCCGGGCCAGGTAATGACACCAGAGACGGGAGCGAGCACCAGCCCGCAGATGGAGAGATATTTCGGACGAGGTGAGTGTCCTAGCGATGGGTGAGACTCATGCTAACAGCATACAGGTGGTGTACAGAACATTCGTAAAGAGCGCAAGGATCGAAAGGAGGAGAAACCAGACAAGAAGGATAAGAAGTCGGGTACTGGGCTCCGGGGGATCCGAAACTTTGTATAACAATATTGGATAGATGCGTCGCAATAGAATTCGATGGCCGGTTGCTGGGTGGACATGGGCCGTGAAGAGTAACTACGTAAACAAGCGGGGGTCGCCAAGCTTCCTCCCGCTCGGTGCCTGTGGACCTCAACCCCCAGCCAACCAGACTCGATGCAACGGGCGAGTCTATCCAGTCGGCACCTTGCCGCAATTATCTCGCTCGTTGTGTCCTGGTTCCTGATCAGTTGATCGGGTTGGTCCGCGACAAGATATTGGGACAGCCAATGGGGATATTCTCACAGATATTGCAAGTAATCGCATCGCGCCGCACCCAACGGATCCAATCACGAACTTGCCCCTCCACGCCTCGCCCGGTCCCCGCTTGAACGGCCAAACCGTCCGTCATTCCACCCTCAGCCCTACCGACCTAGCGATTCTATAGATGTCCAACCCCCCGATCTACATGCAGGTCACGTCCTATACGCGCTCCGGGATACTGTGACTGATTGAATTCAAATTCGGCGTTTTTCGCGCGTCCGGCGCGTCGGCGCACTTCAGGTTCATCCCCGCGTGGGCGCTTACAGTACGCGACCGGCGACTCCGGGCACAACGGCAACGACGGCAACGACTCCAGAGCACAACCAGTGCACCATAATAAACATCGGATACGAATCGCGGCCGAATACACATCGGATACCTGGGTGCTCATTGTCAAGATTTTAGTTGGATTGTGACGAGGGACAGCGGCGCATCGCAGCAACGATTCCGCCACAGCGCCGAGGGGCTCCAGCTCTGGGCTGAACCCCAACAATGCCACCACCACCAGCGCAAGCTCTCGAGGCGGCAGCCGCCCCGATCGCCTACATGGTCCTCCCGCGCCAGCAGCCGACATCAACACCGGCGACGATCCCTGGCCTGTACGGCGCGCTCGACTCGTCGCCAGACCCGGGCGCGGTAGCCGGCATCACGCTCGGTGCGGTCGGCGGCTTCTTGCTCATTTTATTTCTAATCTACACGTGCATCAACATTGGCAACCCGCCGGCCGAGTACTCGGAGTCGTCCGTGACGGGGTCGGTTGTGGTCGAGCGCAAGAGCAAGAGGCACTCGTCGCACCGGCATCATCACCACCATCGACGATCGTCGCGTGCGGAGGGCGAGAGGATCGAGGTGACGCGGACGTCACGGATCGTGCCGGAGACGGTTATTGTCGAGGAGCGCGTCAGGGGCGGTGCGGGGCCCGGCGGGCCCGTGATTATCGAGGAGGCGAGGCGGCGGCCGCGGTCGATCAGTCGCGGGCCGGGGGGGCCGAGGGTAGTGGACCTGGCGAGTGACGAAGACGAGGTGGTGGTTATCGAGGAGCATAGTCCGCCGCCGCACCGGCGACGGCGGAGTCGGGTGCGGAGTGTGGAGCGGAGGAGTGGGGCGTATAGTCGGCGGGATAGTAGTTCCCGGGGGTGATTGGGGTGGGATTGGATATGCAATAGGATGGATGGGTGGGTGGCGGTTTGCTGGGTTTGGATATGGAATTTGGGTTACGAGCATGGTCTGGTGTGGTTACGGGCATGGTGTTTGGGTCTGGTCTGTATGGATGGAAGGGATGAGACATGTGTAGGATTGCGGTATTGTGACAGCAGTCGTCATTCTATGAATATTATATCGTCAGTATGCCACAAACGTCCCATCTTGACCGCTTGTTGTCGCTACCTGCATGTTGCATACGCATTGGACCAAAGATACCATGACCACCATGACGCATGTGAAGAAAACATATCCACAGGCAGAGAGATGTGGATCACATTGAGTCTCTACAATGTCAGACAGAAGGAGAGACAGTCTGTAACTGGAAAGAGAGAACCAGGATAGGCCCATGGTGGCGTACCAAAGCAGCTTCATGTCTTCACTCTGATGTGGTCTTTTCTTGGCTCTTCGCAACCCTGCATGCGGCTCCAGCTCCATTGCAGTTTCTGTAGTGTAGAGATCTTCACATGCTATTTCCTGGGCATGCAAGCTTTGTTTGGTACGCAATTGGAAGGATGTAGTGTGGATTGTCGGTCGGACCCTGCGTTTGCGGGTAAAGGACAAGGCCATGACATCACCAGACAATCCGTGGACCGCTTTCTCATACATTCGCGCCTTTCCAGGAAAATAATAAAACCAACGAATCGGAAAGCCATCTTACGAGCGACTTCTCTCTCTCTCTATCCATTGTACAGTTTCTGCTTTCAAGTGCCAGTTGTTCTTGCCAAGTGACCCGGGTTCTCCCCTCCCTCCCTTTTCGGTTCGAAAGCCAGCTCCCACGGCACACAGCATATAAGACAAACCGATACCCTCAGAACACCAGACAGCCAGACTCACAGCACACATCTCCTTCACACACACCAAAAATGGACCACCCAGGTATTTCTGGACAGTAGCTAGCTGTCTTTCAGAGTTGGTGCTAATTCACCAAAAAGTCAAGGATATCCGCGGCGTTATCCGGTCGCTCTGCCAGGGCTCGCCCGAGGAGCAGCAGCACGCCATCGCCAAGTATTTTGTCCCATCGGCCTCCTTCGTTCACCCTTTCTGCCGCGTTCCTTCGTTCGAGGGTGTCCGCGTCCCGGCCATTGGCAATGTCGACTCGCGTATGTTGATTCTGAACGTCTACAAATGGTATGATTTCCTCATCTCCCTCTCCTCCACTTGAGAGGTGACTAACAAGCCTGTAGGTGTAAGTCTTTATCTGTTGCAGATATGGACATTTGGAAGCCTGATAAACTCTAGACAAACTGTTGAGTCCGAAGATTGAGGTCGAGATTGAGTCTGCGGGTAAGTCTCACCCCTGAGTTCCGCATTAGAATGATACTGAGAGGTGCATAAAAGTATTCGACCAGCGGACGAATACGCTCTACGTCACCGTCTCGCAAGTATTCTCGATGTGGTTCCTCCCTTTTCATGCCGCCCCGGTAAAGCTGGTCACCGTCCTCACTCTCGATGCGTCCGAATCGTCCGAGCAGAAAGACGGAGCCAATGGTACCGCCGCGTCGTCCTCCTCCTCCTCGGCTCGAGACAACAATGCCCAAAACAAGTCGTCCGCCACCACTGCCGTGACCACTCCCCTTGGCGACGCTGACAACGAGCCCACTTTCGCCGAAGTCGTCGACACTTCGATTGACACCTCGTCTGCCGTCGACACCAAGACCGCCCAGCCCAAGTCTCGCCGTGCCACGTCCACCTCTGTCGCCGTCTCCTCTGGGTCCGAAAGCCGCCGGAAGTACCGGATCTTGAAGCAGGAGGATTACTACCAGCCGACGGACGCCATCAAGTTCATCCTCCTAGGTCCCGGCGCGGCATTGTACTCATGGCTCCAGATCATCGGCACCGCTCTATGTCTCATCGGTGTGATGCTCGCCGGCCCGATCTTTCAGGCTTTCTTTGGTGTGGCCCATTTTGTGGACAGGAAGAGGAAGGGGAAGCGGTCTGAGCAGAGGCAGCCCCAGCAGAAGCCTCGGGTGGATGGTCCGGCGGACGGAGCTGACGGCGCGGCACCTAACGGGCATGTTTCCCGGTCGAAAGCTGAGTGATCGCTGTTTTATGAGGATTTTTTTTTCGGAGCTCAAATGTCTGCATGGCCTTGCGGGATTGATTGAAGAGGACTTGTGGAAGATGACAAGGGCTAAATATGTGTTTGTATGGGGAGAATGGAAGATGTGTGGAATTGTGGTGGAAGGAAGACAGGGAAGCCAGATCCACACGAGGGGAAAAGGCCGCACAAAGGCTCTGGTGGAAACCACATGTGGTCTGTGGGTCCCACAACAGTTTGTTCTTTGGTGTTGAGGATAAGTAGAGTGTAAGTCTAGCTGCACGTATTGTCATAGATGTTATATTGTATATACCTAAAATATTTGTGTGGAATAAGTGATTTCATATTCAAATGAGTTAATGTAAAAGATAAATATTCAACGCCCTCACTGGTTCTGTGTTTCTTCCCCGACTCTTTCGAGGACTGTTACAATCCTCTCGTGATGATATACCCGAGGACACGAAAAAAAATATTCAAAAAGCCAAACCGGTGAGATAGCCATTAATCATGTCAGATAGCATGAAGAAGCCGTTAGTATGCGTGTATAGCTTGAGCATCTAATTCCACAAACCCTCTCCGAAAAGTATATCCAGCTTGCTCTTATACACGCCTCGCGTTATCCACACCTCCACGGGCCGGTTCTAAGACATCTGATAGTAATGCACCCCTATCAGATGCCATCTATACCATACCATTACTAAGATTTGAACCAACCCTTCCCTGAGCTATGCTCATTCATCGAGAGCGAGCAGCGCATCCATTCTCGCACATCCATACACCTGTCAAGACATTTCAGTTTCAAACACAACCTTGAAAGCTATAATAACTCCATTCAAACATCTATCCTACCGCGACATCACTGCTGCCACCATGACCATCCTCCCCACTTCGCATTTCCCTTCTCATCCTTTCCAGACTCAGCGTTAGTCAGCCGGCTCCCAGTCACACCGGCCCCCCCTTTGCCACCCTCTCCCTCGTCATCCTTGATACTGACCAACGGGCTCCCGCTCCCGCCTCTCGACCTGCGCGCAAGAATGCCCCCTCGGTACCTATCCCCCCTATCCCTCCCCGATTCGATCTGATTCGCAGCCTTCTCGCTGACTGGCCCCATAATACCGGTATCATTACTCCTTGTCGACGACGACGAACCAATCGCGGCTAATGGACGCCGCCGCCGGGCTGCAACAGCCACGTCCCCATCACCGGCGACGCTTGAAGGCCCTGGCCCGGTTTCCGGCACCAAACAGGCAGAGGAGGAGGACGGCACCTCTCTTACCTTGTTTACACGATACGTTGGCGTTCCGTTATCTCCGCCGTCCTCGGATGTCCTCCGCATTTCCGACCAGATCCTCCTTGCTGGGTCTGTCTTCATGTCGTAGTCGTCCAGGTCCGACGGCGATGATGCCTGATCCGGCGCCGGCTCTAGGGAGTTGTTCAGACTGCGGTTGAGACTTGCCTTTCTTCTTGGTATCGGCGGTGGTGCAGCCCGCGTCGGAGACAGAGCAGGGGGTTGAGGCCGAAGGGTTCCATTACCTGCCCTGCCGGGAGAGCCGGGAGGCGCAAAAGGACCGCACAGTGCGGCAGAAGGTGACAAGCTCGCTGGCTTCCACAGTGCGTACGGAGAGCGCGCGCGGCTTTCGACCCGGTTCATGAACTCGCAGGCGTGGGCCGAGCCCCAATGAGATGCGATGATCTCAAACAACGGTGGGCTCGGTGGTAGCAGCACAGGGCGAGGCGACCAAGGGGAGGACGAGTTATGCCTCTGGATGACGGCGCGCGCACTAGTTTCGATCCTGGTCTGCATCTTGATAATACCGTCGGCGGGTTTCCGGCATGTCGCGCTACCCTCTAGCGTGGGGTCCGACAGGGGCCCCTGATGTGGAAATCCCGAATGTCGATAGGTCACCCGGACCTCGAGGTACTCTGTATCAGTCGTGCCTAAGTGGTACTCCAGGTCCTGGATCAGGTCATCCGAACTTTGCCTGACGTGACCTACAGCGTGGCTAGCCGCCGCCGAGGCAGCCTTAAGGCGAACCTGGGCCATCACAAGCAGACGTGATTCAAGATACAGTATGCCGGGTTCCTTACGTGTGTTAGTATGGAGCCCGGGCATAAACAAGAATCCGGAGTCCGGCTTCGTACACGCCGCCTCATCGTCCAGCACCTGGAGGATCTCGCTGTTCTGAGTGGGCAGTACCTCGATCATAACGTCATATAGGCAGCCATACCGAAATACGCCTGGACGACTGTTAGATCCGTCCGCACATGGGTGGCGACTACCGAATGACACGACACACCTGTTTGAGAGCATCCAAAGCCCCTGAAGCCAGACCTTCGGCCCCCATAGTATTCGTCAGCATCCCGTCGACTTGCCGGGCACAGCTGTGTGGACAGTTGTATGGCCACCCATAACGTATTGGAACGGCTTCCGTCTAGCACTCTGGACTCTGGCGTGATGGCAATCTGAGGCACCAGGACTATGGGCCGAGGTTGACGCGTATCCAAAGCAGAAGCGGTCGGGCCCAGGTTCGTCAGGGTGAACGGGGAGTTTGGTGGCCCGTCTAGGCTGCTGGGGGTCGCCGGTAAGTGGTGCATGCTCTGTGAATTCGGCAGCCGAGTGGGAGAGGGGTTGAACCGTCGTCGGCTAGCCGAGGGGGCCGGACTTGGCACCGGTCTACCCGTGTTGCCGTGCTTCACTTGCCTGCCAGCCTGTCTCTGTCCTAGAAAGAGAAGGCTGGCCTTGTTGGACAACTGTGGCACGTGGGTGCGGTCCCTGACAGCGTCGGGCGCGGTATACGAGGTCGACCTTCTCGGCCTCGGTATTGGTCCACGACCACAAGGCGTACTGTTGTTGCCTCTCCTCTTGGGTACCGTGAGGGGGGTCGGGTCCCCCAGGGATCCCAGGCTCCTCGCGCTGCTTGAATCTGAATAGCTACTGTCTGTACTGGTTCGGCGACACAATGTCCTCTGGCTCCGTCTGCTATCGGGCCGCTTGATGATCTGCAGCGGTTCGGGTACGTCGACCCAGTGCCGTGGCGAGTCGACAAGGGACGGGGAGTCCATTGCCCCGGTTGCCTGCTCCATGACCCGGTGCTGCCAGTCTGTCGAGCTCGATACTTGAAATAACCGGAAATTATGAGGATAGGGCAATGGATGGGGGAATTGACAAGTTGTATTGGCTACCGTTACGAATATCCGCGACATGTAGCCATCCCGTCCCGACCAAGGCAGGCAATCGACCGCCGAAAGGAGACTGATGGGACCGCCTGCGAACATCCCACCGCACCTTACCTGGGTATCCACGCCTCGAGGTGACTCCTGTGGCAAGAGCGAACTAGCTTGTAACAGCATCTTCGGCCAAGTGACGGAGAGACAAGAACAGAGGAAAGAACGATCTAGGTCGCTCCTAGTGTCCTGAGCAGAGTCTTCTTCGCCCCCTCCACGTCTGCTTCATCCATATTCAAGAAGTTGATCTGAAAAGATTAGCACTGTCATCGAAACAAGGCACCTTCCCCGACGGGCGCTCACCACTTCGTCTGCCGCACCAGCGCCCCCGTACAAGACCGGCTCAGACAAACAGCCGGCAAGGCCCCTCTTTACTCTCTCCTCCCACACACCGTCCCAATTCCACTCTCCAGGCTTCCTAGCCGCTACACCATCACCTGTCCTGCCAGGCTCGGGGGGCAACGCCTTCCCCGCGCCAACGCCCGTGCCTGAGCCCGTCCCTCCAGGTGCCGCGGCGGCCTGTCGCCGGTATGTCCTCCAGGCGTGCCAAGCTCCAGGGTTCCCTGCCGCCTCGAGCGGCACCGAGTCAAGCACGTCCGCATCGTCAAACGTACTCCGTATGTACCTCAGGACCTCGTACGTCGAGACATCCTTCCGCTTTGCATTCATAGCCAGCGCCTCACTAGCCGCCTCACTCGCCGCACTGCCCGGGGTGTCTCCACCCCTAGCGCTCCCACTTCCCCGGCCAGGCCGCGGGGGTGTGCTCTGAGGCGTCTGGGTCTGGGAACTCACCTGGCGGCTGCGGCGTCCGGCCCGGCCAAACCAGTCAGGGAAGCCATGTCGGAGACTGAATCCGCCGGGGGGGAGGCGCTCCTCGTCCGTCGCCGAGACGGTTCCACCGTCCTGGACGTCGGTCGTGTACATGTACGTGGTGAGCGGCGTGATGAGCGGGTGGAACATATCCGTAGAAAAGGTGACGAGTGGAGGCAGAGAAGGAAACGTGTCAGGGAAGGATATCTGGAACCGGAGAATGGCGGTGGCATAGGGGCCTGTCCGTTAGCATTAGCATCATCATTACCATCATCAGCGACTTTGCTATCAAGGCTCTCGAGTGGTTTTTGCGCGGTCATGAAAACGGGACAGGGAATGCGGTTTGAAAAGGCAGGGTTCGGAACAAAACGGATTGCAGTTTGTCTTTGCCGTGTTTGGTGTTTGTTTGTGTGTGTGTTGTAAACTGTCCCTGACAGTGGAGATGGAATGGGTGTTGCGAACCTTTGCGTACAAAGATGACGCCTGACCACAGGCTCGGGTCGCCGGGGGTCAGACTGACAAAGACTCCACTGGGACATGCTTGCTTGAGACCGGCACTGTGAGATCGTGTCGGGCGGTGATTAGTGAGACTCCCTCAAGACGTAGGGCGGTGGTGGTGACCACTGGGCCTGGTGACCACACAGCTGTGTGTTTGTGTGTGGTCTTTGTCGGCCAGAAGGACCGGGGCCGCAGCCGGGGTGGGACGGGAGAGACGCACAACTCGGCCAGCAAATGCTGCCGTCTCAACGCGGGGAGGCTGCTCATCTTGGCAGCTGCCGTTGGCAACGCCATTCTGCTCGTCGTTTTGCTTCTGCTTCCGGGATCTTGGTCGGGATGCAACGACGAGGAGTGGTGTTGGGTCTAGACTTGGAAGTCGATGTCGGTCGTTGACTCTCTGAACCGGGGGTTTCATGGGTTCATGCATGGTCCAATGGGCTCCGTGACGTTGCAGATCTTTATGCACCCTGTCGCGGATAGGGTTAGGGTTCGCACGGCGCTCAGTACCTGGACAGGGCCGGCCGGGCGGCCGCCACTCAAGCGTCGTTCTCGGCTCCGGGCCGTGTCCCGGACCTTTCGTGTCACACAAAGCCCACCTGCACCTCGCGATGCTAATTTTTCTTTCGAGGGGCTTTTTACAAAACTGCTTCTATAACCCTCAAGCCATGTCATGTCCGCCCTCGCCGGCCCCTGTCAAGCCCCTCTCGTATAACTAGTTACCCGCCACTTTCAGGCCCCATTCGGGCCGTCCCAGTCGGCGCGAGTCTAACTGGCTACTCCTTTGCCGCCAGACGCTTCTCCGTCTTCGCCTTCTCTTGCTGGAGCATCTCGGCTACCTCCTCCCTGGTGGCGTCGTAGTTCACGTTCACCTGGTTCATGGGGTTCTCCGGGCTCTTTTCGAATTCCTTCCTGATCTTCTCCTTCTTCTGGTTCAGGCGGAGGCCGGCACCGCTCCCGTCGGATTCCATCTCCTTGAGCCGGCGCTCTTCAAAGGCCGCGTACGCCGCTTTTCTCCGTCGCTCCGGATGGCGGTCGATTTTGGTGCCCGATGCCCCTGCTTCATCTAGGCCAAGCGCGTCCAGCGCATCGTCGATATTTGTCGCCACGATCCCTGGCTGCTTCTTGTTGTCGTCATCATCGTCGAGCTGTGACAGGTCAAGTCCCCTGGTCTTCTTTGGCCTGTGGTGGATTGGATTAGATATTTGCCTCCCGACACAGCCCAGATACGACCAAAGATGGGAATAATCGTATCCGATCTGACACTTACGCTGTCTTCGCATTCTTGGGCGCTGATCGGCTGGGTAGGCTCTTTTCCTCCTCGGCCAACATGGCGTCCCGCTCGGCCTTCTTCCGCGCTTGCTCTGCCTTCTTCGCAGCCTCGGCCTCCCTGTAGTTCACAAGCCATGTGTTAGTTGTGAGGTCCTAAGCGCTTTTGCCTGCCGGCCGTCATCGCATCGCTCGTGACCCCATGTCATCCCAACCCCTGTTAAGTGCGCACTCGGAGGTTTTTTTTTACAGTTTAGCTTTTGCCTGCTGCTCACCCAAGCCGGGCCCGCTACCCAGGGTGAAAGAGGAGGCGGGTCGCCAGGCCCAAGGTGAGACACATCGACAATGCTAACCGCATTCTCCGACGACGCGACACCAACCCCAACTGCCTCATTTTCACCCCCTCCTCGAATTACACCATTTCTGCGCGGCGGCCCGCGCGTGGTCGTGCTGCGATTCCACCGCCTGGATCTGTGCCGACAGGTACAGCAAGCAGGAAGGTACATGCCAGCACTGTCCGGCCCCTGATCGTGCGACCCAGGTTGCATTTCGGACAACACATGCATCCAGACAGCGCGCAACGGAACGTCGTCCCAGGGGCAGCCCGCAAAAAAACATTCACGTCCAGGTTGGAGCTGGGGGGAGGGGGGGAGGAAGGAAGAGAGAAGATGCTGGGGTCCTCAAGCGGTATGGAGAACCGACATCCGACCACTGTTCGGGAGACCGTCTCTCTCCCTCGAGCAATTGCGGGCAGCACGGGAGACAAACGGAACACACCTAACTTACTTTTTGGCGCTGGACTTGGCTCCCTTGTTCCATTCAGCGGACTCGGCAGCCTCTCGCTTCGCATCCTCAGCGGCGGCTTTCTGAGCTGCTGCCTCTGCCTTCCTAGCTTGGCCTTGCGCCTTCCTGCCGCCTTCTCCCGTCGCCTTCTTGCCACCCATCGTGTCGGTAACTAGCGGTCTTGCTGTGGTGGAAGGCGCCGTCGTTGGCACCGGTTACTGACGTTTGATGATGTGGTGATGCTGATCTCGTCGTCGAACCTGTTTTCTGCTCTGCGCGTCGCCCTGCTTTCTGCCTTGTGCGTCGTTGCTTCGATTCGGTGGCGTCGTGCGTCGTGCGTCTTGCCGATGGCCGAGGCTGCCTGATCAGCTGACCCTAATTGTCTCACGTCGCGAATGTCGCGAAACCTGGGGTTTGTGTCACAGCAGGAAATTTCTAGGATGGGACTCCCTGGTGGTGGTGGTGGTGGTGGTCGGGCGTTGGGGGTTAGGCGTAGAATTGGCTGGTGTAGCGTCGAAGATGTCTTTGGTCGTACTGCGTCAGAGGCGGGGTGAGGGGTGACGTTGGAAAAGCAAGGTGGGGTTGTTCTTGGGGGTTCGAGGCTGGCGGCCGGCTTCTAACGTTAACTGACCGGTAACTAGCGGAACGGCCAACTAATACAGCCCCACCACCAGCCCGCTGTCCACTCACCGACGGAAGCGAGACTAACTACTCTATTTGCTTCTTCTGGTCAACGGGTTCACCAAAAGCACCTACACCTCGCCGTCTGACACCAACACTGGGTGCCGTGATTCCGCATCTTCTAGGTTCGGGCTGGTTAATGCCAAGATGCACGAGATGCGAGGGCTCTTCGTGCAGTGTGTCTTTCCCCCTGGCGAATGGTAGCCTACGGGCTGCCGAAGGATTTCAAGGCACCTCGCCGGTCCACCATGGGTTGGGGATGTGCCAGGATCCCAAAATCTCGAGCTACCTCTGCTGTATTTAGCACAGCAGCAAAGCGAAACTGCGGCGCAGTTGCAAGCCTCTGGTACGTGTACGACGACAGGAAGGAAGCAAGGTTATCACGCAATAGGAAACATCAGCCAGCCCCGGTGCACCCCCCGGCCGGGCCATGGCAGATTCCTAGCTGATGTCTTTTCCACTTTTGTTTGTTCCTACATCCGGACATGGGACGCCGGCCAGATGGGAGGCGGAAGACCACCACAAAGCCCATCCCGACCAGGTCATCTACAGAAAAAGATTGAGCGCATCGGAGGATCAGCTCCCCGAGTCTTATGGCATGTTTGGTCGGAATGCTTCCAGATATTCCGGTTTCCTGTGCCTGGGTGGGGTCCGTGGCGCGAACGGCGGTTCTCGACCATCAATGCTTGAGATGTAGCCCTGGGCTGGGATGCAAGAGGCCTAAAACTCTCAACCGGCCGTGGTCCGCCGAGCATCTCGCTGCTGCAACAACTTCCTGATGTACCAGACCGCCACGTGTTGGTTAGCCGACAAGGACTTGTCGGCTGGACCCCAGTCCGCCCCATACCGACGTCGTCGTTACACAGCGTCGACGCAGAGCCAGGACAACGCCCCTCTATGGAATCATAGTCGCTGGTGCGAACTTGACCACTGCCCAAACCCCCAGACAAGCGTCAGAGCCGCGTCCGGCGATCGCCATCGCCCCCGTGGTAATTCGTTTCCTTGCGCCCTGCCGACTGGCGGAGGACACGATGTGTGCACATCCCCTTCTCAGGCAGGACTGAAAGTGCTCGCATCACAGCAAAGTGTCACAATGGCCATCCTCTCCTTGTCACCTCACCGCTCTCAGAACGCCCACTGTGGACGCCAGGCAGTCATCCAGATGAGAAATGCAGCTTTTCAACCCCTCTTCCCTGCCCATGGCGCTTTGGTGACGGCGAGAAAGGCTCTGGGGAACCTCCTTATCTCTACATCCATACCTTTCTGATAGCTTGCTGTGCGCCCAGGCGGCTGGTCGTGGTGAGAGCAGTAAGGAGCACAACCAGACAGATTGCAGGGAACGCTTCCGGGCAATTGCTAAGTAAAACTAGTGGGGCGCTGGGGGGGGAACCCGGTCTTGCGTTTGCTGCGCGCTACCAAGTCTGTGAGCAAGCCTCGTGTGCAAACCGGGCGCCTAAACACGTCAACTATAACGGGCCATCGAGCGATCATCTAGGGAATTGCGAGATGGGATCCAGTCCGCCGAGACGGCGTCCCTATTGGGCTGGCGAAGAGCTCACCGGGTTCGATCAAGGACGACGACGATCCACTGGGGTCAGGGTAAGGTCCCTTGGACCTATCGTCGTCAGCCCTGGTCGTCCGAGGCTGACAGTGAAAACCACGTCGCTGCGGGAGGGAGCGAAAGGGGTGAAAACAATGGACGTGTGATCAAAAGCCACTCCAATCACCTCGCTCTCTCGCAACCTTTTCACTGTTTGGGCATCCTCATGCAGATGCCCTCGAAGCAGGCGCGGCATGCCGGTGGGGGAACGTCATTTCCAAGCGGGCTCGTCCAAACTGCACTCCCGAGACACGGCGCCGGTCTGGCCCACCCTCGCTGACGGTTCCGCAAGTCTCCAATCAAGCCTCGGGCTGGAGCGGAAGCAGCGAGGCCCCAGCATGAATGTTCGACAGCTTCATGCAAGCGAAGAAGCGGCTACGCCGCTCGGGGCCGACACCTGGATGATATGTCATTTTCAGTGTGCAACATCAGGGTGGGTTTCGAGTACTGCTGAGCCGTGATAGGTAGGCAGTCGAAGCCGCGCTCGTCCTCCAAATACCGGCGCCACCGAGGAACCGGAGCTCTGCGTCGCTGCGAGGTTTCCGGAGCGATCCCGAGGCGGATTCCTTAGGTCGGGTTAGGGTGTCGGTAACGATGTAGCGGTGGGATACTCACGAGCCGGTGTCTCTTCATCACCGGTTCCGTTGAGGCTCGCCGTATGTCGTCGGATTCCGTTTTTCGGCTCCGGCAATGGCAGCCCCTCAGCCGGGTTCTCCGGCGCGCGTGGCGCTTAAGCAGCCCACGGTACTCCAAAACCATTAGCGTTATCGACGGATCTATGCAGCGTGCTCGCTCTGTGGAGGCATCATTCAGCACAGGGATGCGTGTGGTCGAGGGCACTGCTATTCATGGACGTGGAGGGCGGACTGTCCGGAGAGTCCACAGCGGTCATGGGTCGTTCGAAGGCTCCGGCGCAGGACCTGAGTGGTTTGCGTGCTCGACGACGGATCGAAATGCCTCATTCGGGTCGTCCGACGATCAGGGTGCCCTGGGGACACAAACGAGACCCTCAGGGGGTGTGAGCGTCGTGGGTAGATGCCAGTGACTGTAACCAGTGCTGGTACATACTGCAGAGCCAACATCGACGGAACCTGATAGTCGCAACCCGCCATTCCGCGCACAGTTCGCCGCGGCAACAAATCAGAGGAAGAAGACCAAGATGTCTTAGGCCTGAGGATGGGGGTTGGTGTTGACGGGCGCCAATCACCCGCAGTTTTTGGTCCTCTCCGAGGCGAACGCAGCACACGCAGGGCCAGGCCGGCCATCGCCAGGCCGGCCATCCTGAGCCAGGACGCTGAAGGCGACATTGTCCATATGTATCCGGCAAAATCCGGCTTCCTGACCTGGGCGGTAGTCATGTTGCAGGTGAGACATGTAAGTCGAGGAAGGCGGCGAGGAGCTGCATGGGCAGCCACGAAGAATCTTGCAAGGTGCTGGCGGCATTTTTGAGCCCATCAACCAAGCCCGAGCAAAGGCCGTGCTGCTCGGAGCCTTACTCAGTGCCAATGTGACTGTCATCTCGAGCTGGATGGAGCGCCAAAACTGTGTCGGCTGTGGTTTATGGGCATCCGTTCTTGGGCATCGAGCTGACGAGGTTGCACAGTCGTTGGGAGCCGCGGATGAAGGCACAGACGCAGCCGCCGGAGCCGTCCGGTCGGAGACGAGATGCGGATAGCCCCACATGTTTCCCTGCGGAGGCCAAGACTGGTCTGCGCCGCCCACGCCACTTTCAGACGCCCAGGTTTTGGTGACCGCCAGCAGTTCGGTCGTGACTTACTGCCAGCAAGTTGCTGGCAAGTAGCGCTACTGGCAAGCTGGTCAAGAGTCGGCCTTGGGTGCTTAGCTGGTGCTTAACTCCATGAGCAAGAGTGCAGCCGGCTTTGTGCTCGGCAGAGTCTGACCATCAAGGCTTATCGCGAATCGGCCGTCCGGCTTCCGATCGGATCAGGTGTGGATGGATTATCATTCTCTCGGGTTCGACTCTTCCTACAAACGGCGGGGAATTTGGGGAAGATTTCTACAGAGTAACTATCCCAACGTTTGGCTCAAAGCGGAAGGCACGAAACGGCGGCACGGTTAAACTTCGGAGGCTTAGCTAAAGTTGTGGCTTCCCCTTCGGGTCGGCAACGTCAACTTACAAGAGACCTAAACTGCAGAGTTCTTTTCGCCGGGAAGAAACGACGCGACCCGGGCTGCCCGGTCCGGTCGATGCACACCAGGAACTTTGTTTCCGGAAATGGATGGGAAATATTCATGTTGCATCTGCCCGAGTTGAAAGCAGAGAGCGGGAGTCAGGGAACACCAGGATGGCGTGGGGGAAAGGCCTTGGTGGCTCGTCTCCATTGGCCCGCGGTATTTGTCTTGTACCCTGTCAGGATCCAAAGACAAGGACTGCACCCACCACTGGCCAACCTCGTGGACCGCGGAGCAGTTTACGCACAGCTTTTCCAGCCCACCGCCAGCTTCACGACGGTGTGGTGTTGGATCAACATGCCCCGGGACGGCAGTCTCGCTCGCAGCGTGGGTGGTTTGCCAGGGGCACCGACCCTAAAAGTGGTACGGATTAGTGTGTGTCATTCATCACCATCAGCCCTGATTTCTACGACTGTCTTGGGGGAAGATAAGTTTTCACCACATCTGATCGAGCCGTAACGGAATTTGCTGAGCTTTGAGTTATTAGCCGGGTAAACTACCTAGGTAGCTGTTATGAGGGCTCAACTCGACACAACCCGTCCTAAGAAAGAAAAAAAAAAAAAAAGTCGCTCCCAACACGCCTCGCAGCGGCCGTGCGATCCAGCCACATCAGGTCCCAGCCCAGCGGAGGCTCCCCACACACACACACCCAACGTTACATACGGATACCTTTGTCTCTCTCAGTCAGGCTAGCGGGGCGACTGGCGCATCCCATGGCCAACCGTCCACTCGGCTTCTCCCCTTTCGATCAATGGGACGCCAAGGTTACAGGGAGTGGCCAGGGAGGTGTCCATCTCCGTCGCCCACCACGTGTGGTTTCAGCTCTAGTGGTCGGGCTGATGGGCACGACGTCGGAGAACAGCTGAGTCACTCGGCTGGCGATGTGCCGGGAGGACATGCCGCCACACAGTCCCCTCGATTTCCAGAAATGGCGATCTGCCCACTTAGGCGGGACAGATCTCTCCAAAGACCGGGACGAACGTGCTGATTTGATGCACGACATGCATACATGAAGCAGCAATTGCACAGTCGTCTTCTCGACGACAAATAACTCACGGCACCGTGTGGCGCCCGGGCTTCGAAGCCGGCGGGCACTTTGTCAGACAACTTGGCGACGACAGTACGACGCCGGCCCGCCGATCGTTCTGTGACAGCCGCCGTCCTGGAGCCCGATAAGCTCCTCAGCGTCGTACTTTTCGCAAATGAGAGTTCAGAGCACATGATTGAAGTTGCATGCGTGCCTGGGGGACGGCAATGCTGATTGGGCCAATGGCAGAGCTGGTACCGCAAAGCCGGAACGTTAGGGTACCTTTTCGCCTTACCAATCCGCGGTACGGGAGCCGTGGAATGGAGGGGTGGGGACGGCAACCTTTCTCTGTCAAACGCTTTGCATGCCATGGCAATGGGTAGGTAGGTGGGCCTACGAGTGGGGGGGTTCGTGTTTCTTTCTGCCCTCCACCAAGACTTTTTGTTCTTCACCGCTCCGAACCCGACACCGCCGCGCGCCGCGGTAAGATTGCCGCCGGGGGACAGGATCCCGCGTAAGAATCTAGGCCACATTGAGACATGCAGATGTGATGGTGCGCGCTTGGAGGGTTCAACCCAGCACCGACACGTCATAATGATGGGTCGACGACGACGGTCTTTCTCACTAATTTGGCCTGTCGACACCAATCGAGTATTCCGTATCTGAGGAGGCACCAAATTTGCGCCCAGCGCCCAGCGCCCCACCAAGCCCCCCGGCCCGACAGTTTGGTTGCTGGTGTACCTACACTAGGTACGTGTATGGGGAATTCATTTTCTGGAAGCGAGAAAACAGGGGCAGGGTGTCTCCCTCACTTGGTTGTTCTTATTAGCAGCTGGAGACCCGTGCACGGCGAGACCGGCCAATTTTATCTCATGGGACAGATGAATATTTTTTTTGTCAAGAAAAACCAAGAGCCACCCCACTTGATCCAATCCGAAACAAAAAGCAAAAACGTACCGTAGCTCTGGCCTCACCAGCCATGAGCGAGTTTTTGCGCGCTGAGAACCGGCGGAACGGGTTCCATAGCCATCCGGTTGAGCTGGCTGGCGCATACCCAGTACTCTGCTCGAATCGGGAGATGAAGTGGAGAACGAGACAAGTGGTGTTGCGCGTCCAGATACATGGGAGTTTCGACAAAGTTACTTAGTAATCAGAGATCCAAAACCGTGATTCCAGCAGCTGCAACTAGTGCAGTCCGCCACATGGCCCCACGCAACGTGATGTTCGGGGCCGGTGAGATCGTCAGGCCGCGAGGCCGACCATGAGATTAGCCCCTGGACAATCTACGGTAGTGGGTGGTGGGGTTCTTACTCTAGACTGTACCCCATTGTGCCTACGGCGGCTACCTGTAGTGTACACGGTAACGCCTAACGTTAGTCTGCTGCCAGAGTTTTAGGCTCTCTTGTCGGGCTCACTGGGAGGGACTGTATGAGACCCCGCGGCCGGGGGCAATCCTGTTTCCTGAACCCAAAGAGGCATGCCGAGACATAGGAGCTGGAGTACAATCGAGGTGGTCACCCTTCACGCCCGGCTACTCGCTGAATGCAGAGACGGAACCAGTGCCGCAACGGGCTCCGATTGGGTGGCTGGGCCAGTGGTGAGCCTGCTTCCGGGACCAGGCCGGTTCTTGATATCCAGGGCGGCCGGTTGAGCGCGGACAGCGGCAGCGCGAAGGCGACTTGATGACAGACACCGGGACGCCTTCTGGAGGCAACTAAAGCAAACACACCGTCGTGTAACCGCGGAGCCCACTTTAGCTTTCCGGATGCATTTTTTTTCTCGGCCCAAAGCCGGGGTTTCTTCGCCCCTTTTCCGTGCCCACCACGGCTAGCGAGAATACACTACACACAGCCGTCCACCGTTGCAGCTGCCGCCGTGCCATGCAAGTGCTGATCGTCCCGACATCAGACTTGCTGGTCGGGATGACCCAGCTATCCGGCCTGGTAGCCCTTACGGTGCGCACGCCTGTTTGCTTCTCTCCGCGTGGCGCGGATGGACACCGGCCCACGCAGCCGTGATAGGTAGCTCGTAGCTAGTCTACACCGGGCAGTGTGGAATCTCCGAGGGTCCGTCATCGCTCTGTTCTCTCTCCTCGTATGAGCCAATGCCGTGTCGTCTTTGCCTTTTGGTTGGTGCGCATCCTCGATGGCCCCAGTGGTTGTGCACTTTGCCTGACAAACACACCGAAAAAGTCGGCACATTGTCGCAGCACTTTGGCAGCAAACGACCGCGCCAGCAGGCCAGGGCACTGGGGGTTGGATAGGTTGGACGGACCGTCGATGAGAGCGGGGTGCGTGGTTGGTCGGCTCGGAAGACCACGGCCCCCCCATTGTCGACCGATGGGAATGCTGTAGCATGCACTCTGATGTGAGAAGAGAGACGTGTACAAGTACACATTGGTATCCCTCTCGGCTTGGCAAGGCAGCAAGGCATCCATCGAGACACACCGAACCTTGGACGACGGTAACTAGGCGCATGCCCGCCTGCACGGGCTCTACCGCCTGCACCGCTGCTGTTGTCTGCACTGTCTGCTTGCACTCTGCAGTAGCAGGCGTTGTGATCTCAGATAACTCGAGCCAGATATGTCCGTGCCGGGCTAGAATCGATCGTGCCAGGTCAGCAAGGTAGGGGGGGCTGTCCGATCTCAGTTGTGGCGCTGGCCAACCCATTGGCCGTCGACGCCTTACCGAGAAGGAGAAAGAGTTCCGCCGGGTCAAGAGCAATAACAGTACCATAGTAGGTAGTGTACACGATACTGATCATCAGTCGCTGTCGACGACATCCACCACGCCGAAACACGCCAGCACCGGCCTCGTCTTCTGCTCTGCAGGGGCCTCACTAAGGGCCACAGGCCCTGGCCCTTGCCCCTCTTGGGCCCCTCAACGACGGCCTGGTCTCCTGATGCTGCCCTAGCTGCTGCCCTGCCCGTTATTTCCGTATCGAGCACTCCAACTTTGCTTCTTTGCACCTTCCTGTCCGCCCGACCTCCTGCGCACGCATCGCAGGTGCAACTGCCCGCTCCGGCAACGAAACTGGGAAATCAGTGCCAGACCAGGGTAAGTGTACAGTTGGCGCGTCTGGCGGTGATTCCCGGACGGGCGTGCCCCAAAGCTCACCAGCCGAGTAGGGGATCTTCCCCCAACAACCGCCAATCATCCTGCCCGACCCCGTGCCCCCATCGCCGCCGCCGCAAGTCATCAATCACAACCGAGGCGATCTCGCCCCCTTCGGCAGCCCGTCTTCCGTCCTCGGCCCCGGCGTCCGTCTGCCGCCTCAAACCACTCACCGCTCCCCTGGCTAGCGGCCTTGCTCGGTCACTGGCTTTTTGCTTTCAGAAGTTCGCGCTTCTCGTTGGTCCGCTGGCGGTTGGCGGGGCTCGAGCGACGTCCCTCCAACTGGCCGCTGGCAATCGAACGGCTCCGAGATCCTCGCCCAAAAGCAAAAGCCCAGTCAGTTAGTTCGTCAACTGCAGCACAGCCATTCCATCATCATGCCGCATGCTATGGGATCCGACGTTGAGCTGTGCTGTGCTGTGCGATGCATCGCATTGCTAGACTGCACACCCTAGCGCTTGGCTTCGCATCGCGACGAACGGCGTCGGCGCCCTGGACCACCCGCAGACATCAGGCGAGCCAGCCGACGAGTATTCCAGAAGTAGTTATCGGGCCACTTACCGCGCCCCGGAATACGATGCCGTTGGCTAAGTGGCCGGCCGACCAAGTGAGTATGCCGCGCCTCGCCATGGAGGCCGATGTCTCTCGATCTCCCTCTCTCTCTCTGTCACGTCTTTTCTCACGGGATGAGTGCCGCCGACCGGACGCCACCATGCTAGCGAATCGGACCCTGGGAATGGCCGAGGAAGCGCGCCGACCACGGTCGCCATCGCAAGCCTTCACCCGATAGCGATTGCGGTGTTCCTTCTGAGTGGCCGATGACGACCTTCCGGGAAGGCGGTCTGCCGACCCGCTCAGCTGTTGTGCGAGTCTCTTTTGCTGGGCATGGCCCCGGCTTTGCCATGGAAGGCATGGCGGCTCGGGCAAACAAGTCATTCTTGTGGTACACGAACGAGCACCCGGCTTCTCTCACACAAACTCTCAGGATCTGACTTCTTCTGCTGGTTGTTTCTTGTCCCAGCGAGTGCTGAGGGCCGCCCGACCCGAGCTGCTGAGGCTTTGGAGCAAGCAGTCTTTGCAAAGAAAGGTGAAGGGCGTCAGGGTGAGCCGTGGCCCACATATTTACCGGAGCCAGAGAAACGGTGACAGGAACTGGGAGACGGTCAAGCATGCAGCACCCCCTGCAACAGAAGCATGGGTCTGGGAATGGGGATCCATCAGTCGGGAGACCAACCCAAGTGGTGGCGCCAAGGACCCTTGTGCTCCTCTCTGGGTTAGCGTCTTCAAACACCGATGACCCCCCGTCCACATCCAACCTTGCCTTACTACGAACCGGAACCGACCTAGTGCTCCCACCAGAGGATTGCCAGTCCTCTTCTCTTGGGGGGGGGAGACTGGTAACTTGTCACCGCCGTTTCATTGTTTTTTCTTCAACAAGACAATTTCATGTCCGGTTCCCTGGGGCTGCCGGTCCCCACCGTGAGATGGCTGATCCGGTGACCAGCATTTTTCAGCCCTTCTCGGGCCCTGGGCTCTTTTCAAGATTCCTTTTTCTGTGTCAGTGCAGCTGTGTATATAGAAATGCTCCGCTCCTCTCCCAGACGCCATTGTTGAGCTTTCCCATCTGTTCTGCCCACCTTGGTCCCCTGTCACTCCCAGCCATCCATCGATCTGTCAAACACATCTCTTTTGGATGGTGTTTTCTCTTATTCATCCTTAAGCTTTCCTTCCCGAGGTCGCCGCCTCTGGACCCGATTGTGTTCAAGAGTCTCCCATCTCTTGCGCGCCGAGCCTTGTTCCCCCATCTGGCCAAGCAACCGGCCTCTTTTTCCCACTGCCCATCGTTGTTGCTTCCTGGAGCGCCGCGGTTCTTGTCCGTGTTCGTCCGACCGGAACCACCATTCTTGGCCTCGCATCCATCAATAGGCTGAGCAACACCATTCGTGCCCGGCTTCGAAAATGAGTTGGATACGGTCTAAGCTCCGGCCATCTGGGACCGATCCCAGTCGCTCGGCCAGGCAGCTTCCGCCTTATCCAAGCAAGCAGCTCTTCATCCTTGGTATGTATTTCACACGCGAGCTGCCATCTGTTTCCCGACCACGTCTGCCAAGTGAAAGCATGGTCGCCCGTTGGCTGACCCTCGACAGCTTTGTGCAGGATAAGCGAGCCCATAGCGTTTATGTCCATCTTCCCGTATATTTACTACATGGTAAGGGACTTCAACATCACCGATGACGAGACCAAGATCTCTTTCTACGCGGGCATGGTGACGTCGGCGTTTACGCTCGCCGAATTCTCGACCAGCCTGTTTTGGGGAAGACTGAGCGACAAAATTGGCCGTAAACCCGTGCTCTTGATGGGGCTTGGAGGGACCGGCCTCAGTGTTCTCTTATTCGGGTTCGCTCAAACCCTCCCCGTCGCGCTGTTTGCTCGTGCCCTTGGCGGCTTCTTGAACGGGTAGGTCTTTACCACTCGGCCCGGCCGGTGTTGGCGGTGGATGTATGGACTAACAGAGCGAAGCAACATGGCCGTCTTGCAAACCACGGTCGCCGAATTGGTTACAGTCAAGCAACACCAAGGTAAGCTAAATTTGTAACTCAGTGGTAGATCAGACTGTTAACACTTCACAGCACACGCATACGCGGTTATGCCCATGGTTTGGTGTGTAGGGTATGGTGACCCACGATAGGCCGAATCAGCACACAGCAAGGACGCTGACAGCATTTCCAGGTCTATTGTTGGGCCCATGATTGGAGGTGCGCTTGCCAAGCCTGTCAACACAATGCCGACCGTGTTTCGGCCTGGTGGAATTTTCGACCGACTTCCGTACCTGTTGCCGAATTTGTTCAGTGCAGTCTGCGTCTTCATGGGTGTTGTCATTGGTGTCCTTTTCCTGGAGGAGACGCACGCGAAGAGAAAGCAGCGGCGAGACCGAGGCGTGGAGCTGGGCAATTACCTGATCGCCCGGGCTCGGGCGGCCCTCACGAGGCCCGGGGGGAAATCTCCCGAGGAGCAGCCTCTGCTTGGAGACTCGGATGAGCCACTGCCAGGTTACTCGTCGACCGGACCTTATCCGTCGGCGCCTGCTGAGCGGCATGATGAGTCGACGGTGGAGGACTGTCTTGATGCCGAGGAGACCGGCGTAGCTGCAGCGGCAAGAACCGAGACGGGCACACGAACGTTCAGCAAGACGACCATCCTCATCATAATCACCTTCGGCATCCTCGCGTTGTAAGTCCACCACCCAGGGGAGATGATTTTAGCGCTGTGCTGGCAACTGACCAGGATGGCAGCCACACGATGGTTTTTGATTCGCTGCTGCCCGTCTTCTTGAGTACGGAACGGCCCGAGCACCGAAGGCCAACGACTCTGCCTTTCAAATTTGCTGATGGTTTCGGATACGACACCCAGACCATTGGCTTCATCCTCTCGGTCCAAGGCGTGTATTCCATGGCCTCTACCTTTTTCTTCTTCCCGTGGGCTGTCCAGCGCCTCAACGCTCGCCGCCTCTTCTGGCTCATATCCGTGTCGTATCCGCTGCTTTACATCACGACGCCATACCTCGTTTTCCTCCCTGATACGCTCCGCATGGCGGGTATCTATGCGGTGGTCGTCTGGAAGTGCACGCTTTCGACCCTCGCGTATCCGAGCAATACAATCCTCCTCACCAACTCGGCCCCTACGACGCTATCGCTCGGCACCATCAACGGTGTGGCGGCTTCGACAGCGAGCTTGTCGCGCGCGGCCGGCCCCGCCATATCGGGCCTCCTCTACGCCAGGGGGTTGGAGACGGGTTACTCGGGAACGGTCTGGTGGTTCACAGCCTTAGTGACGGTTCTCGGGGCCTGGATCAGCTTTGCCATTCCGGAACCGAGAGGCCGGCTGGACGAGAAGGACCCGGCGGAAGCTACGGGCGGACCGTCATTACCACGAGAATCGCTAGAATCTAGCCGGCTATAAAGCGGTGTGGCGGTGGGCTTTGCGCGAGAATTTTGCTTTTGAGCTTGCTAGAGTCGCAAATCGGCGTTTGGGATATTGATCGGATCAACATTGGGATAGACTAAAGTGCTCTCAGGCATGGGGACATGAGACATACAGGGACAAGCATGGGTAAAATCTGGGTCACACGATGGGCATTGACGCGACGGGCACTCGCTGAAGGATGCAGTTCTGCAAGAGGACGGGATTCTAGGGTGGGCCGGAGCGCAAAGACGGAGTTGAGTCGAGCGGGTTCTTTTTCTCTTTGGAAACGGCAGCTTTTTGGAACGATGGTCGTTGGCATTTTTACTTTTCTTTTCTCTTTATCTCGCACTGTTGGGTCGGAGGAGAAGGAGGATTTTGCAAGCATGGCTAGGACTTTTGTAATGACCTGAGTTGTTTTTGGGGGGTTTTGGCAAATTTTAACCCGGTTTGGGCACACGCATTCATTGCACGGCGGGTTGAGTGGATGTCAGATGGCTCGTGACCTGGTGCTCCGAGTGTCTGGCCGACGTCGTGCCTCCCACAGTTGCTCTCGGACAGTCCGAGGCTCACGGGCTGACGACAGGTGCAGGCAGGTCTGGGGAAGGGCGGTGGTGGTCCTGCAAAGGTGGGGGTGGGTGCAGCTCTGGTGTCCGGTTACTCGATTCGAACGGCTTAGCTCGCGGCTCTTGATTCGCCCGCTGCGGAATCCTTATCAGCATGTTGGGGGAGGCTTCTTGGACGATAGGGAACGAGGGTTCTGGAGAGGCAATAAATAGGATTCCACGCCGAATGCTCCGCAATTGAGCGTCGCGCATGGCCCGCTCGCGTCGAATTTGCAGCATCACGCCGTCCAGCAGCTCGCTGTGTTCCCTTGCCAGTAGCGAATAGCAAAAAGGCCAGCGAGCGCCTTGCCGTGCCCCCACCACCGCCGCCGTCGACCGACCGACCGACCGACCGCAGACGCAGCAGGCCCGGATACAGGGAGGAAAGCGAGCAAGTGAGGAACCAGAGAGGGGTTTTCGGTTTTGGGCTGGGTTGGAGTCAAAGCATGGGTCCAACGCATTCGGAGTCACCACGAGACGAGACGAGGCAGTTGCAGCATTAGCATAGCAGTTTGCAGGTCAGCCACCGACGAACAGAAGCGACGCCGGGTTGGACCTCTGCTGCCCGGCTCCGGGCACCCGGCGAAAATCGAGAGAGGGCTGCATTCGCTGTCCAGCGGCAACCCGCCGGCCAACACGAAGATGCCGGCGCCGGAGCATTCCCCGCCCTCGCCGGATCTTAACCCCTCCAAGCGCGTGCGCCAGTCGTCGCCCGGCCCCGACAAGGACTCGCCCACCTCGCTGCCGTCGGCCGGCGCCACGTCGCCCACCAGCGAGCACCTGCACGATAACGGTGCTGCGGGCGCCGGCGGCGGCAAGGCGGGCCAGAGCAGCGGCTTCCGTAATGTGAGCGCATGCAACCGCTGTCGGCTGCGCAAGAATCGCTGCGACCAGAAGCTGCCGAGCTGCGCAAGCTGCGAGAAGGCGGGCGTGGCCTGTGTAGGATACGATCCCATCACCAAGAGAGAGATACCACGGAGGTACATATATATATATACATACATCCTCAACCCCTGGGCCGTGAGGGTCTCAGCCTGCAAAACGGCTGGGCTGGAGCTGGGCTAACGGCTGCTTCCTTGTTAGTTATGTCTTTTATCTCGAGACGAGGGTCGACCACCTCGAGTCCCTTTTGTCGGCCAACAATATCGCATTCCCTCCCGCCGAGAACCTCGAGTACTGCTCGAAGAAGGGCCTTGGTGCGGGGTCGGTACGATCGCCCACCGAAGCCGCGAACTCAGCGATTTCTGAAGTGACCGAGTCCGTCGCGAGCACCAAGGTCGATGGCAATGGTGACGACGCCGGAAGGCTGCAGAAGCTTGTCAACAAGTCTGGCCTCTCTGGGATACCCGGTGCCGCCAATCCTCGACATCTCGGCGCCACTTCCGGCGTGTCTTTTGCGCGCGTCGTCTTCGCCGCTGTGCAGTCGTCGGTCTCAGATCAGCGGTCGACCTCGGAAAAAGGGGGTATCCGACCATACAAGTCCATCGCGGGCAATGGCCCAAGTCAGGGCACGTCGATGCGCGATTCCTTCTTCGGCCTTCACACCAAACCATCAATCCATCCGGCGCCGTTCCCCGAGAGGCCGGTCGCGAAGAAGCTCGTCACCTTGTATTTTGAGTATGCGAACCCGCAGATGCCGGTGCTTCACAAGGGCGAGTTTATGGACATGTTTGATCGTGCCTACGCCGAAGAGGGTCGGGTCCGCGGGCCGAGGGAACTTTACATGCTGAATATGGTTTTTGCAATTGGTGGTGCCATCATTCTCGGCGAAGGGGGTAAGAGTGATGACATGATTGTGGACGGGCCCAAGCAGGCGCAACCAGAGGAGTACCATGCTAGCGCCATTGTGCATCTCGAGTCGTGTCTCGGGAGCGGGGGCGGGCTGGAGGAGCTGCAGGCCGTGCTGCTGCTCTCCAACTTTGCCCTCCTGCGGCCTGTTCCGCCCGGGCTTTGGTATATCATCGGCGTCGCCGTCAGGTTAGCCGTCGATCTTGGGCTGCACTACGAAGACGGCAAGGACATCGAGACCGGGCTTGGGGATGCGGTATCACAGCAGAACGAAAATCTGGCCAGGGAACGCGGCAGACGAGAGTGGGTGCGGGATCTGAGACGGCGACTCTGGTGGTGTACGTATTCGTTCGACCGTCTGGTCAGCGTCTGCGTGGGCCGCCCTTTCGGGATTTCCGATCAAGTCATCACCACCGAGTTCCCCTCGCTGTTGGAGGACCGCTTCATTAGCCAGCAGAATGGATTGCGAGAACCACCTGCCGAGATGCTCAGACCGACATACAAACTCATCGCCCACCACTATTTCCGCTTGCGGTTGCTGCAGTCCGAGATCCTGCAGGTGCTGCAGTTCCAGCAGGCACAGGCAGCCCGTAGCAGCGGCCTCAATGGCAAAAACCCACACATGCATACCTCGCTGCCATCGCCCTTCTTATCGCAGTTCGACTCCTTCCGGTCGTGGAGGATAGACATCGACAGGCGTCTCTACGAATGGAAGAACTCGGCCCCACAGAAGCACGACACGGGCGTTGCGTTTTCCACCGAGTTCTTCGACCTTAACTACTGGCAGGCTATCATCATGCTCTATAGGCAGAGCCTGAGTGTGCCTGCGATGTTTGAGGGCGAATACCACACGGCCAAGGAGGTCAACAGCCCGACCATGTACAATATGGAGCTTCGCGAGGACGAAGACAGGGTGTATCTCAAAGTTGCCGAGGCGGGCCAGAAGATCCTGCGGCTCTACCGGCAGCTGCACCTGATTGGCCTTGTCAACTATACCTACCTGGCTACTCACCATCTCTTTATGGCCGGGATATCATATCTATATGCCATCTGGCACTCTCCCATAGTGAGGAGCCGACTGGTAAGTGGTCTCGATGGCTTACAGCCAGTTGCTAACCACTGGTTACAGACAATGGACGAGGTGGACTTCACCGTTCTTGCCGCGACATCCGTCTTTACGGATCTGATGGAGAAATGCCCCCCAGCTGAAGCATGCCGTGATGCCTTTGACCGGACCGTCAAGGCGACGGTAAAGATGGCCAATTCCACGGGCGGATTTGGCCAAAAGCCGAAACCACGTCACCGACTGGATTGGTCGAGGGGCACAACGGTGGACACATCGTCGCAGATATCAGGCTCGAGCAAGCACAGACACGCACACCGTGGGTCTATCGACCAGCTCGCAGCCGCGGCCGCGGCCGACCTGAGCTCCGTCTCGGACGCGTACTCGAATAGCGCGTCGCCCTCGTCGCTGCCACCGTTCCAGAAGCAACAGCAATACCACCGGCTTAAAACCGAGCCGTCGGAGGCCAGCAGCGGCGGCTTCTCCATGATGCGCAACCTCCCGGCGCCGCCAAGGAGCACCACAAGCGGCGGATCAGCCGACATGCACGGCGCAACGCCCGAGGCCATCGACCCGTCGCTGGTGGGGTCTCCCGTGGGCGGCGGCCAGACGAGCTCACCAATCATGGGGATGGCGCGGCCGACGTTTGCGCAGCAACAACAGGGTGGTGACGTCTTTAACTCGGGAGCGATGGGCGGTGGAGGAGGAGGATTCGGAGATTTGCGAGGGATCGATTTCCTCCAGGGACTGGATGGTGGTTCTGGAGGTCTGGACGGGACGACGGGCGATTTCAATTTCGGCGAGCAGATGGATCTCGGGTTCGGGCTGGGCTGGGAGGGGCTGCATCATGACTTTAGCGAGGGGCAGCAGGTTGATCTGTTTGATGGCTTCTTTTTTGGTGGGCAGCAGGGTGGTGGGCCGGGGGGTCTTGGGATGGGTGGGTTATGACCTTTCTTTTTTTTTCACTTGTATATTAATATCCTTGCTGTTCGTCACGGGAGCGAGGTTGCGTCGATGGTAGCGGGTTATGTTTGTCGTGGGTGGGGGGCTATATCTGTGGAAAAATTCACGGTCGTTGGTGGTTCTGGATGGATATATGGAATGAATTGCGGGGTATTGCGATGGACTGGTTGATAGTTGGTGGTCGATAGTCGGGATCGAAAAGGGGGAGACAAACAATGGAGGAAGGGGAAGGGGAGGAATGAAAAACCGCGCTGGAACATCCATGTCCTCTCTGAACTTGAACTTGAGCCCCCTTCTTTATCATGTTATGGAATGTGAAGCCGAAGTGTCTCCCTGTTCTATTCAAGCCCAACGGCAACTTGACGATGAACCCAATGGCCAACGCCGGCGTCTCGGGAGATGCAGGATAACGGAATAATGGTGGCGGAACTTGCTGTGTGTGGTAGCTCTAGGATAGAAGGTACGATTCACACACACTCTGGGAGGTAAAAGCTGGGAGGGGAGGGAAGAATACCCAAGAAGGATGGGACTGCTTCCTTCTCGGCTTGTCTAGATCTAGATATTTATCGCCGGGACGACGGAGACTTATTATTTTCCCCTGACCGGGTGGATATTCTCAGGCTTTGTGGTCGCGGTCAAAACTAGAATTAGACCAGTTACATACACACACCCTCATCACCTCGCACAGAACACCAGATCCCGCGTGGTATAGACCAGATTCAATGTAGACCATCTTGTTCTTTTCATTTCGTATGTATTATGCATACCACATGTACTCGTTAAGGGTGATCAGCAAAACCCCCCGTTCACCCAAACACCCCAACCCACACTCTATTTTGATTTCGAACCTTTAGAACTATCCCTGGGAAACCTCGGATTCCCATCCTCATCAAACTCAGCCCACTGAAAAAACGAACAGCCCGCCTTCCCAGGCACATTTCCCGCATGACACATCCAGAAATACCGCCCCCAGTTCTCGCGCTTGCGCTGCACGACGCGCAGGACGCAGGCCACATCGCACCCGCACCGCGGCGTGTGACGCGGATGAAATTCCTCCCGATAATCGCGATACGTGATGTTGATCCGCCTGCGGCCGGCGACGGGGTGCGGATCGATGGCCGCGGCGGGGGCGATGCTGTGTTTCCACTCCTCCTGCATCTCGGCGTGCATCACCAGGAGGGAGTTGTGCGGGAGGTGGATGGCGATCTGGCCCTCGGCGTCGGCGCCGGAGACGGTGTTGTTGTTGGTGTTGTCGTCGTTGTCGCCGTCCTTGGGGAGCACCCTTCTCACGCGGAATTCTCTTGTTACGCCGAGCGAGAGGGACCCGATCACGGCGCGCGGGCCGAGATACGTCAGCTGGTCGCTGTGCTGGTATTGTGCGGTATCAGTCAACGGAGTGGGGTCGGTGAGAGAGAGAGAGAGAGACAAAAAACACATACCCAGCCAACGCTCTCCTGCGGCCCGTTGTAGCAGTTTACAAACGCCGCGTTGGGGCACCACGGCTTCGGGGACTGGTACTTGAGCTTCTTCCCACCGTGGCGGGTACGGATACGCTCGGCGATCTCGCGGTTGACGGCCTCGCCGACGCGGGTCTTGACCTTTTCGAGCATGGGCGTGATCTTGCGGACGTCCTGCCACTCTCTATCAGATTGATATCCGTGCAAATAAAAATCTCCAAACCCACCGTCAACCGCGCGCCGTTGTAGACGTACTCATGCATCTGCTGGTCCCGCTCGTCGTAGCTCTCCACGTAGAAACTTGAAGTATGCGGACTCGACACGACATTGTCAAACAGCTTGAACGTAATCTTCTCAAACGTCTTTGATTCTTCCAGCAGTTCGACGAGGAGGTCGTTTGCCTCGTCAGCGGGCAGAAAGTTGAGGAGCACGGTGCACGGCGTGTGCTCGGCAATGTCAACGGGGTCGTACAGGTGCAGCGTTGCCCCCTTTCTCGACAGCAGCTTGGTTCTCTTGGCACCTGGCGCAGGGCTGTTTCCAGCATGCTCTAGGGTGAAGGACCGCAGTGATGTCTGCGCAACTGTGCCGGCGACCGATTTTCTTGGTGGAAGTCGTGCGCTGAGGGCTTGCGATGTCGCCTGGACGGATCCGTCGTGTGCGAGCAGAAGATCCAGGAGGGTTTCTTGGTCAAATTCCGGGTGGAGCGAGGCCAACATGGCCAACTTCACGTCGGTCGAGTCTTCACCGTCATCGTCTTCATCGGTCCTGTTGGTCTGCAGGGCCGGTTCCGGACTTGATTTTCTTTTTCTCCTTGTTATGAATGCATCCATCGTTTGCAACAGCCGGTCCGCACGACACCTAGCCTAGGGTAGCTACGCATTTCGGACCCAGCAGATATAAAACTCCAAGTTGGGGGCTGACAAATGGCCTAGGCTGTACAACGCGTCAAGCAGGTCGTGTCGTTGAAAGGGCGGGGCAGTGAAACACGTTGGAGAAGCGCTATCACCTGACCTGTTCCCGCTGTGGGGCGCGGGGTACACCCCCCTGCAAGGTTTCTCACAGGGGGTGAAAAGGAACAGCCGAGGCCCCACGGTTGGTGGTGAATGCGGACTGCGGGAAACAACGTCACTTCAGGTCCTCGTCTCTCTCCCCGCGCGCGAGGAAGACGAGGATCTCCAACCCGGTCCCCCAATATGGCGTCGATGCTGGAATTCCGCACGCCGGGCTACCAGGGGTCGGCGGTGCAGTACTCGCCGTACTATGACTCGCGCCTGGCCGTGGCGGCGTCGACCAACTATGGCATCGTCGGCAACGGCCGCCTGTACTGCCTCGGCCTCAGCGCCCGTGGCGTCGCCATTGAGAAGACGTTCGACACTAACGATGCCCTTTACGACCTCGCCTGGTCCGAGATCAACGAGAACCAGCTGGTCGCGGCCACGGGCGACGGCTCCATCAAGCTGTTTGATCTCGCCGTCGACCAGTTCCCCGTCATGAACTTCCACGAGCACAACCGCGAGGTCTTTTCGGTGACTTGGAACCCCATCGCCAAGGACACGTTTGTGTCGAGCTCGTGGGACGGCACCGTCAAGCTGGCATGTTTCTCTCAAGTCTCTCCGGGACCTCCAAACTAAACTGGCACAGTGGTCCCCCACACGCACCGCGTCCCTCAAAACCCTCCCCATCGGCTGCACGGCCTACAGCACGACCTTCAGCCCAACCAACCCCTCCATCATCTCGGTCTCGTCTTCCGACTCACACATCCGCATCTTCGACCTGCGCACCCCCGTCTCGGCAAAGTACCACCTCACCACCGTCATCCCCGTGCACGCCCCGCCCGCCGCCGGCCCCGTCCTCCCCCGCATCGCCACCCCCGGCGCCCCTCCAGGCGCGACCTACGCCGGCGCCGTCCCCGGCGAGGTCCTCACGCACGACTGGAACAAGTACCACGACGGCATTATCGCCGCCGGCGGCGTCGACCGGCTCATCCGCACCTTTGACGTGCGCAACCCCACGGGCGGACCCGTCGCCCTTCTCGCGGGACACAACTACGCCGTTCGCCGACTCGCCTGGTCGCCGCACGCGAGCGATGTTTTGGTCAGTGCCAGCTACGACATGACGGTGCGCGTGTGGTCGGACGGGTCGTCGGCGCCGATCCCGCCGGCGGAGAATACCATCCGCGCGGGCACGGAGCTGGGGCTGATGAATCGCCATACCGAGTTCGCCATGGGCGTTGATTGGTGTTTGTTTGGGGCCGGAGGGTGGGTTGCCTCGGTCGGATGGGATGAGAGGGTGTTGTTGTTCGATGCGCATACCCTGGTCAGGAGTTGATTTTTATTTTATGACCCGGATGTTGAGGATATGATATGTAAGAGTAGATTCCTTGTTGGTAGAGGGCTAGGTTTTGGTCGAATACCCCTTTATTATTTATTGTTTTTTACGTTGTGTTGTGGTGGTAGGCGTATATGTATCTTGTGGGGGGGGTCCGGAAAGGAGAAGAAAAGATTCAGGGGTGAACGAGCAGGTGATGAGGAGAGCATGAGATAGGCGGAAAGGCATGAAGACAATATGGGAAAGAGAGATGCGAGTATATCGACGAGCTCTCTCGCAGAAAAAAGGCATAAGAGGATGATGGGAACGGGAAGGTGTTGTCACTTTTAGCAAGAGGGAGGTTGAAGGGGAGCAGAGTGGGTGACCAAGTGGGACTGGATAGAAGACGCCTGATTGCGGCATAGAAATCAACACAATCACAACATGGAGCGTTGATGTTTCTCCCGTCTCTCCTGTTTTTCACACCTTCCTAGGCCAATTGGCTTTAAATGCATCGACAACCATGCCCAATATACCATGATACCTATTCTGTACACTCAATCTAACTTACATGAAAGAAACCAATCTAATTAGCAAGTCGTAGTAGAGATGATCGCTCAAAACCCGTGCAAACCCCCAATCCGGTTTTTCCCTGGCCTCTCTTCCGCATGTGATATCTCGGGTGTTGTTGGTACAAGTTGCAGAAGACAGCCCAGCCCAACCCAGACCATAGGTCTATACAAAAGCAGCATACATCCCACACCCCCCGGAACGCCCAAGGTATATGCTACATCTTTATTCAGACACCGCCCATATTTTCGCGCGCCCCGACATCAACAAAACACGTCATCAGAAAGACGACCGTGGTCTCGAGAACTTTCTCTCGCCACCACGATCGTCACGGCCGTCACGACCGTCACGACCTCCTCTCGCCGAATTGAATACGCGGTCGAACGCGCTACCACGGTCGAACCCGCCGCCGCGGCCACGTTCGAACCCACCACCGCCGCGGCCACCACCCATGTGGCCGCCAGTCCGTCCGTGAGCCGGAGGGTACTCGCTGCCGCGACTCAGAACCCGCAGGTTTTTGGTACCGAGTGACTGGGCCATTTTGGGCGAGACGGCCGGTGGTTGGTCATAACCAAACGTAATAAGCGCCAAATTGTTGGCGTTCTCGACAATATCCTCGCTATCGTTACCTCCCAAAGCACCACCGAGAAGGGATTTGTACATCTCGTCCTTGATCATGTCGGGGATCTTCTCCATGGCTTTTCGGATCTGACTGAACTGCTCAGGCAGCTGGGCTCCTGATTCTGTCGCATCCACGCTGGCACACTCAAGATCGGTGGAGCGCTGGATGGGAAGACCTCGGAGCCGGCCGCGGGCGAGAGAAACTTCCATATCTGTTAGAAGTATCCATCCCTCACCGTCCTTGCCTGCTCTGCCGGTACGACCAACACGGTGGATATAGTGCTCCCTGTCCTTGGGCAAATGGACCTGGATAACATGGCTGACGTTGGGAAAGTCCATGCCCCGGGCCGTCACGTCGCTTGAGAACAGGATGGCTGATTTGGCAAGCTTGAAGTCTCTAGCGCTCACCGTTCTCCCGGCTTGCGTCAGCTTTGAATGGATGTCTAGAACCTGGGGCCAACCGGGGTTCTGATATGCGATCCGTCTGAACAGGCTCTTCATCAGGACAACCGAGGCTGTCGTGGGCAAAAAGACAATGGCCTTGAACGGCAAACCATCCTCTGCCTTGTTTATTTGCCGCTGAATGAGTTCCAACAGAGTCGGCATGAGATTCTCCATGCCCTTGCAGGGCACAATATACTGCGGCACCTTCTCGTGGGTTGCCGCCTCGTTCGGGTCGATTGTCTGGACGAACTCAAACTTGTTCTCGTCGACGAAGTTCCTGGCGAGGCTGACGACGTCCTTGGGGATGGTGGCAGAGAACAGGAGAGTTTGCCGAGGGACCTTGTTGGGGGGAGGAAGCTCTCGGAGAATATTGTTAAGCTCCTGTTCGAACCCAGTTTCCAGCATCCTGTCTGCCTCGTCCAGAACCAGGGCCTGCAGGTTGGGGGCTGCCATCTTGCTAGAAGGGTCCGAGAGCAAATCCAACAGACGGCCAGGCGTCGCAATCAAGAGGTGGCAGCCCTGCCGCTGCGTCTTCTGGAGCATAAGCCGCTTCTGCGTACCGCCCACAGCGGATTGCACCACGATTCCCGTCTGGCGGACTAGCCGTCTCGCCTCCTCCGCAATCTGTTCTGCCAGTTCACGAGTCGGGGTGATGATAATGGCACGGATATCATCGGACCGCGCGCGGCCAAACCCGTTGCTTGAGGCCAGCTCTGGTGACCGATCGAGGATCCGCTGTAGAATTGGCACCAGGAATGCCAGCGTCTTTCCCGTTCCTGTCTTCGCCTGAGCAACGCTATTCAACGTTAGCGCATGTCGATCCACGCGACGAGGAGACATAAACGTACAGATCCGTCCCGTCCAGGGCAGCGTTGATCGTTTTGGTCTGGACATCCGTCATATCCTCGAACCTCATCCCATTGGTGATGGCATCAACGAGCACAGGGTTAACACCGAGAGACTCCAGATCCTTGAACTTGGTGATGAGCTTATGCTGGCGCTCCGGGGCGCGAGCTTCCACCTCGCTCGAGTATGAACGGAGGAGCTGACTGGCAGCCGAGAGACAAGGCGTAGCAAGCGGTCGGGATGCGGAGGAGAGGGCGAGGGAGGAAGACAGCGATGGGCGCGAGACGATCTGGACACGACCCAGGCCGCTCAGAGCAGCGCGGCAGAACCGCGCCTGCCGGAGGACGCTCGTCTTCATCATGGTGACGGCGCGCGAGTCTGTCAATCAACGAGGTCGTAATAGTATTCCTGCCTTTGGACAATAAAGAGCGATTGAGGCAGGATGAGGCCGTCGTTGATGCAAAACCCGTTGGAGGATGAACAGAATTAACAGATGCGAGGGAAGCTACGGAGTACGCGAGACGGGTCTAGAAAATTTCCATGACCCAAGGGTAGAAGCTTATCTTATCGGGTGAGTGCATTGGGTGGGGCTCTTAGCGGAAGACAGGGATATGGTTGGTTGACGAATCACAGTAACAGCCCAGGATCTGGTCTCTTTGAGATTCGATCCGTTTTCGCGCTGAAATCTCACCAGCCGTTCGATAAAAGGGGCTCAGGTCTTTGTCCATTGTAAACGAGTCGTCGTTCATCCGGGCCATTGAATGGAATAGCCTGCCATGTTAACTAACTATCCCAACCCCGATAACAGTGATCTGACCGAAAAGCAACAGATGGGGGCTGGAGATACCCGTCGGAACTCAACCCAAAATATATACATGTGCGCCCCGATATGCTCATATACACTACATCACATCATGCGTCAATCTCATCGGTACTCTTCAGAGTACTCTCTCCTCACACCTGCCTTGCCGAAACATTCTTGGCCTTCCATAGCCCGCTTCTGGGCCACGTCCCAGAACGCAGCCTCGACCGCTTTGACAGTGTACCTGGCTGGCCGCCCGATGAACTGGTGCTCGCGCTCGAAACGCAAGAGCCATTTTATAACTCTCCCTGGGTTCGGTGTGATCGCCCAGAGAAAGCTGAGAACTAGGAAACTGATGCGATAGACAATGTTTTCCTGGTCCTCGAGCATCTGTCCACGGGACCGGCGCTGGTCTGGCGCGTGGCCGGCGAGCTGCAGGGACGCGGCCTGCCGCGGGCTGACGTGCTGGTACAGCACTGTGAGGTCCTTCTCGTTCAGATCCTTGGGCAGCCCCTGCAGCATGTATCCGACGCCGGTGATGTATGATGACCGCTCAAAGGCCGGGCTGAAGTCGTGGTCGTCCCACCGGGTGCTCTCACGGCCGGCGGTGACGACGAGGTCGAGGCCTGCGGGTAGAAGTGTCAGCCGGGTGTCTCAACAATACCAATGGTCACGGCATACCTTGCTTCGCGTACCTCCAGTCCACGTTGTGTTCTGGCTCAGCACTCCGTCTCCCAAACGTGGAGATGTAGCGCTTCGTGGAGTTGTGCATGGTCTCGGCCACATCCGCAGCGCTTTCGGTAGACCCGAATTTGGCGGACTCGGAGATGGACGTCGACGCTTGCGAGGACCAGGACACGGACGACACGGCCCTCTTGGTGGGCTGGGACATGCTCCTCCGGAAGGCCTGTATGTCCGGCAGTCTATTCTGGATCGATGTGGGGAGGGCCGAGAGCATCCTCGACATGCCCGGCGAGAGCGTCTTGCCAACTTCCATGTTCTCCATGTGGTGCAGAATCACGTTTAAAGAAGAACTAGAGCCCCGCCTCGGCCATGACTGGTTTCGTGCCAAGCAAGGCGAGCCGTCGGCTTGTTCAACAGGTGGCCAGCAGTCCGATTCCATTTGACCGCGGAGTGTTGAGCGTGCTCAGCTCTCTGGCTCCGATAAAAGTCGATCCGGGCACAGGGGTGCTTTCCCTAACTGCATACGCAGAGGGGGTCCGGACCCGTCAACGATATGGCGCGCAAGGGTGCGAGGGGAATAAGACGTGGAAAGGCTGAGAAAGCGTAAGGGGTGAGTGCCCAAGGCTTAGACTTATACCTGTGTCGACACATGGCCGAGCCCTTCCCACAAGGAATCCTGCTTGGCCAGAAATAGTGATGAAAAGACAGACTGGTAGGTATGAGACCTCGCCGGGACAGCAATGCATCCGTTATGCGGCAGCCGCGAACAGTTTGAGCGGAGCAGTCTGGAGTGGACCTGACTGAGCCTGGGCTTACTGTGTACGTAGCTTGCATGCGCCGCAACCATCTGAAAATTGTTGAAGCATGTGAAAGAGATTACCCCTCCCGCATTGGACGGCAGGTGGTGGACCCGCCTGCCGGGCGACCGCTATGTTGTGGTTTGGTGGACATTCCAGTCCACTTCTGTGGGTGGGAAAAAATAGGGACGTCGGGAAATAGTTTACACCTTTGCCCCCCCATGCAGTTCCCAGATCCAGGTAAATAGAAGGTAGCTGCTGCATGTCTCAGATCTCAATTATATCCGGATCACACAACTCCATTCAAAAGATAGACACATGATGGTTTCCGTGGGAAACAACATCGTCCTGAACGGTATATAGTGTTTTTTTTTTAATTCACGGCGTAATAGCCACGAATCCAAACTCTATTAGCCCAAAAAGTCGGCATGCTAACAAGAACGCATACGACTCATACCGGGGAGATAATGTTCTAACTGCCCAGTGACATCCAAACCCCCACCCTGATACCTCAAACACCAGCTCGGCATCGTGAATGTGACCGTCGGGCAAACCAAACTAATGTACTGTACCAATTTCTCGTGCTGTTAAATCCTATGTTTATACATACACTGTTCCGTGTCCTCTCTGGCCAGCCACTCATGATCCTGGGATCCACACTGTTATAGCAGCTGGAAAGTATACAACAACAGCAGCAAGAGAAATCATAGCCGCCTAGCCACTCTTACTACCGCCAGCAGCAGCGTCCCTCTCGGCAGCTAGCTTAGCCTCCATCTTCCTCCTGGCTTCCAGAATCATCTGGTCCCTCCTCCGCTGCAGCAACGCCTGCCTCTCTTCGCGGTTTGAGCTCCATGCCTTAGTCTTTCCCGTCCCGGAACCAGACCCGACGCTCTCGGTATCGCTGCTCTCCTTATCCCCAGCCGATGCCGCGAGTTTATCGTGAAGTTTGTACCGCGTAATCAGATCCGGCTGTGCTGGCTTGTCGGGTTGTTTCTGTTGCTGCTGCTCCTGCTGGGTGTTCCCCCCCGGGGGAGGTGGTGGCTGGAACGTTACCGGTGGCTGGTTCCGTGCACCATTAGTACTCCATCCAAGAACATGGGAAGACAACAAAAAAACTTACAGTCTCCAACCGCCCCGCCAATATCCTCTCCGTCGTCGCCGCCACGCTCCCCCCTGTTCTCTGCAAATCCCACAATACTGCTCTCCTCTCCACCTGCGGAAACATCTGCAATATCATCTCGGCCGCCGCCTCGCGCTGCTGTGCCCTCGTCGCCTCGAGCGCCCCATTCCGCTGTGACGATGACGACCCCCTAGATGCCGATCCCGACGCAGACGACCCAGCCGGCGACGAGAAGAAGAGGTATCGTACAATCAACCCCGACAGAATCAGAATCACCACCAGGCTAGGGATGTTGACCTGTTCGTTGGCCATGGTTTCATCCATAACCCTCCACGGAGGGGCGCGCGGCGTCGGGGGTCTTCGGGTCTCGTTTGGCCCGTTACGGCTCAACGTAGGGTAGGTCGGTAACCGCAGGCAGACGACACGCAGGCAGCCGCAGTCCAGTGGAAGTGTGTCAATTAAAGACTTCTGCAGTACTATCCGGCTAGGCGGATGTACAATAGATAGATACGTGACGGGCGTCCTCGGCGATCGGTCGATCGGGCGTTGTGTTAGACAGGCGGGCCTGCGTGGACAAATGCAGAGCAGGTGGGCGGAGGACAGCGGGCGCCGGGCAAGTGCGGATGCGACCGTCGGCGGCGAGACCTATCCCATAAATACGATGTACCGTCGGGCTCGGGTGGAAGAATTAATGACCGAGTCAAGAACACACAGCAATCGACGCAGAAATAGCGAGTTGGCGCGAACCCAAGATGGCCGGATTACGATTACACGTGTTGCTTGATGCTGGGTGGAGTGGCGATGCTGAGAACATCGAATGCGATGGAGCACCTGCAGCCGGCCCTGATAACACAGCATGTGGGGTGCTGTTATCAATGCCGGCCCGCCTTCGAAGGGCACTGACTGCTGCACCGCCACACAGACGGGCGAAACAGCCACACCATAATGCAAATAAATAAAACGGGGAATGCAAGACCGCTGGTTTTCATCTTCGCTCACGTCTTGAGATCCCTCGCCGACATACGCCGCTATGCAGCTAACGGCTCCCTCCAAGCACGCCGGATCAACCATCTTCTAGACTTGCCGCCTAATAAACCGTACAGGGAACCGGAACAGGTGTGGTAACCTCGACCAACATTCCACCCGCGCCGTCAAACGCCCGCACCAGCCCCGCCTCTCAAGGCATGGGAAGAGGGCTCGTAGAGGGCGCCAGATCCGAATAAGCAATTGTCAGTTCTCGCTGCCGGTTACGTCAGTTATCAGTCATCCCTCGGAGCGAACATCCTGGGGCTTACACTTACCCTCTCCTTCCTCCACGTATTCGTGTCCCAGACAATGTAAAACCCCCGTTCGAGCTCATTACTCAGTGGCTGGGGAGGAGCAACGATGTTGTCCTTGGTCATCCACAGATGGAGCCTCTTATTCCATTTCCAACCGCGGGCGGCTCTGCAGCTTCTGTCAGCGACGGATGTCGGCCTAGCAGGTCACACAGTACTCACAGCTCGGCGAAGGCCATCTGTTGCTGGACATCATTGGGACAGCTGTAGAATATCCACATAAGAGTCTCTTCATTGAAGCTCCCAATCTTAGCCTCGATAGGCTGCACGTTCTTGACCTCGTAACAGTCGGGCAGGCGGAATTTTGGAGCTGGCTGGGGGGGCGTATCGTCAAATAGCGAGTATATCTGGTCCGAGATGGGTCTGTAAAGCGTGTTAGTTGGGCCTCGCGCATGCAGGGATAGACGGGAATGCTACTCTTTGGAAGTCAAGTCCAAGCCCAGGGTATTGAGATCCATGCCGCACATGACTGCGTTGTAGTCGGGATGAGTGTTCATCAGGTGCCGAAGACCCTTAAGCCCCCACTTGTCCGTATCCGACAGGCCTTCCAGCGGGTCTTGGACCTCGCTCGCTTTCGCCTTCTCGTCCTCCTTCTGCTTTCCGCTTGGTGCGTCGTTACCAATGGCACCGAGAGGGTTGCGGTTCCCGGCATTGTCGGCTATTGAAGACGCCAGGCTGTCTTCCCGATACCCTCCGTGCTTCTGCCGGGCATCATCTTCCGTAGGACTCCGCGAGTCCTGAGGCCGCCCGATTGCGGTTGGTGAGCGCGCTTCGGCCGCGCGTGTGTTGGCCGAGATGGCGTTCAGAAGACCATTTCCCGCCCTTGAACTGTGTGCTGTCGGTGTCGCCCCTTGGGACCCAAAACCTAGGCCCGACATCAGATTCGCGCCGCGGTCGTGGGCGCCAATCTCGCCGCCGGCGGGTCGGTTGTTTAGGGGTGGAAAATCGTCGCCACCAGCTGCCTGCCCTTGGGCTGCCTGAGACTGGTTTCCGAATCGAAAAGTACCTTGATTGGAAGGGAGCCTCGCGGTGCCAAAGAAGTCATCCTGTTGGCCTTGCTGTGATGGAAGCGGCATGGCTGAGCCCCTTTGCGACGCAGGAACCATGTTTCGAGAACCAGCAGACGACCACATGTTCGACTGGCTTGACCCGCCCAGCTGCGTGGTGTTTGACAAGGATGGAAAGTCCCTAGCGCAGAGCATCAGTATGTGACGTGAGAGAGGATGGAAGAGAACGTTTCAATCTGGTGTAGCTCGTGAAGGGGAGCGAGGAGAGTTGTCAAACCGCCACATTACCCTTTGACAACAGTCGCGTAATCGACACCCGTCGCAGGATTCTGCGGTTCAGGGTCGGTCGGCGCTGGCGTCTTGACCTTTATAGTCAACTTAGGCTTCGAAGGTCGTGAGCCCGAGCTGACGCTACTCATTGTGAAAGAGTAAAGCTGCAGGTATTATTTGTGCTCCAAATGACTAAATACACCTTGCACGAGGTGTGTGGGTAGACAAGAGAAAAAGTGAAAAAGTTGCAGAGAAGTCGGGGAGGAGTGACAAGGAGGGGGTCGTGGAAGGGGAGGAGGAGGGGAGGGCTGAATGGGCGGTCAAAACCGGAGTGACTTGGGGTGTGGAAGGAGCAAATGTGTTGGTCTAGCTGGGCAAAGAGTCCCAGCACAGCAGATGTATCACCACTTACGACGGATCCAGAGGCGTCGACGGTTGCGATCCACTCACGCTCTGAGCAAAACTCACGCTCCCCCCTAATTGCCTTGTAGATGCCTGCGACACACTGGCGCCTCCCCCCATAGGCATGCCACCGCCGAACGGCCACGACCCATTATTCACAGGGGCTGCCACGTTAGTTAGTGATGATATTCTTTTTCCGTCCGATTTGAGATGCCATACCCATCTTCCCTCCGTTTGGTAATCTGTTGGACACTGCTCGCCCCGATTGTGGTTGCTGCTGCCCCCCAAACGCTCCTGGCATGCCACGCAGCTGCTGCGGTCCCGTCCCTGACGTCCATCAAGCGTTCGTCAGCAATTGATTCCTAACCAATAATTCCGTACAGGGTGACAAAAGAAGCCGAGGTGTTGATTCCAGCACTGCACAGCAGAACGACCCAACGGCGCACTCCGAGGCGACGCCATTGAACTCTGATCGATTCATGGGTTATTTTTCCCATGACAGGTCGACGCTGGGTACAGAGGCAGGACGAGGACGGGTAACCCCCGAGTTCGGTGCAAACGGGGCCGGGTCGACGCTATCCTTCCTCCTCACGGTTCGATGCTCGAGCTGCATCCTCGACGCGGTTGTGGAACTCGTATACGGTGCTTGCCGACGGGAGAACGAGGACGCGCTCGAGGACGAGGAGACGGGCGCCGTGGGGAAGGACAGAGAGGGCAAGTGACGGAGCTGTGGTGGACAAGCAAGGAGAGGGGCATTCGAGGGAAGGAGGCGTCTGCCACCATACCTGGCCGATTCATCATCGAGACTGCGGCGCGACCAGTCTAACTGGATCTGCAGATATATCAGGCGTTTTAGGAACGTGCGGATCGGGGTTGGAGTCGGGTTGGGAACGTTGTCGTGCTTTCGAGATGTCGCGCCGGGAGCTGCGATGGAAAGGCAAACGACCAGGGGTTTTGAGGAGGCTCCGCCGCAAAACCAAATGCCAATGCGGCAGGCTGGGGTCCGTGCTCCCCCACATGCTTCACCGCCAGTTGATTGGCTGGTGATCGCCGTCAGCACCTTCAGCTCTCAACCCACTATTTTCGACTCCCCCTTCCCCCTTCCCAAAAATGGGTGAGGCTACAGCCGCTGCGCATCGTTGTTGCTAAATCTCGAATCGCACCCGGGCCCGCGATACGCTAGTAAATGACTGCCTACCCACATGCCATTCCACCAAATCCGCAGCTACCTAGTCGACCATCGTTCTCAGGACTTGGTGCTGGCCAAAAATGGTTTGGCCAGACAGACCCAGTCTTGTCTTGCAGAGGCTAAACCGTACACGCAACTGACTTCGTCTAACCATCCAAGACGGCTACAACGTCTCCCTATCAGCGTTTCCAAGGACCCGGAGCAGGCTTTTCTCAAAGTCAAAGTCGGCCAGACGCCGTCCAATGAGCACCATTTTCCCTGCTTCCCTCGCCACGCCAGAATCTGCATTCGGGCTGTCAAATATCTCAAACACCTCTCTCACGCCCTGGATCATCTTCTCGCTGCCATCCTCAAGTACCAAGCGGCCTTTGAGTCGGTGGATCTCGAAGAAATGGACCTCGCTAGCCGTTGTTCCAGGCAGTACACCCTCCCAGAGCACCGAACGTAGCCACGCGTCCACTGCTTCCAGATCGCCTGGCCCGAGAACTGGCAGTGTGATGGATAGAGTGGAAATGGTCTTGTCCAGATGGCTGTGGCCTTTCTCGGTACGATCAAGCTCCTCGACCTGGTCATACGCATGCAGATCAAGCAGGAAGCCCTCCAGCTGGGGCACCACGCTCTGCTTGGTGATATGGACCCTGGCGAGCCCGTTGATCGACTGGATTCTCGCTTTCACCCGGCCCAGGTCTTCTTCGCCGACGAGGTCCGACTTGTTGATAACGATGACATCGGCGTGCGAGATCTGCACATGAGCTGTCGTCATGACCGGTCCGTGCTCGTCAGCCTCGTCGTGCCCCTCAACCTTGCCGGCTGGGTCATCTAGACTGCGCAGGATATTCTTGGCGTCGACGAGGGTCACGATGCCGTCCAAGTAAATTGTACTTCCCAGCCCGTCATCCATCCAGAACAGCGGTGCAAGATTCCCCGGGTCGGCAAGACCAGTCGTCTCGAGAAGGATGTAATCAAACTTTCCCTTCTTGTCCATCAGCGATTCGATGGCGTTTACACCTGTGTCTCTAGCCGGGGTTATTAGCAGTACAGCGCTGTTGCGACCGAGGAAGCGTACTTCACCGAGCAGCAGATGCACCCATTGCCCACGTCGAGCCATTCTTCTACTGACTCTCCGTTCTTATTGACGGTCAAAGACTTCTCAATGTCCAAGGCTACGGTTGGGTTAGCGGCGAAGCGTGCGACACTTGAGCGACATACAGTCCCCAAATTCTGATCAATATTAATAGCTGCTCAACACCTCCAAGGGACAAGACCGACCATTCATGATCACGGCAATGCGTTTGCCATGTCTTGCAGTAAGAATGTAGTTCAGAAGCGTAGTTTTGCCTGCGCCGAGATATCCTGACCATTCTATTAGCCAGTCCGTCTTCTCATTCGTGCTGTTCCCTTGGGACAAACCGGTCACGATGGTGATGGGCACTTTAACTGCTTTTCCCTCAGTTTCGATCTCGGCATCTCCGCCGGTGTTGACCAGATCTGGAGGAGCATCATCGTCATCCCAGTCCATATTGAAGAATAGTTGGCTGGTGTGTGAGAAGCGAGTTTGGATGAGAGATTCGTAAAAGTGACGTTGGACCCGTTGTTTTTCTTGCAGCTGATTGCAGAAGATGGCTAATTCCTAAAGTACCCGCAGGCAAGGCTGAGCATCCAGGCAACTGCTGGCAGACGGAAAGTGAAAATACGACTACAGGGAAAAACGTTGTTCACTTCAGGTTGTGTGGACTTGCACGTTTAAAGGGCATCAAAAGTCGTCCCCTTTCGACGCCTTTGCAGGAACATGGCTGCCAGCTGATTGGTCATTTTGTCCAGCGACGGACAGGAGGTTCTCGATTATGTAATATGTCAGGGGTCTTGCTGCGGGTCCGGGACGACGTGTGGACTGGAGCTTTGACGCGCCAACGAGAAGAGCTTCGGCGCCAAAAGCAAAAAGCAGAGCAAACATCTCGACTTCGCAAGCGCCCACGGCTCGATCTCGACCCGCCACCTCCTCCCGTCCCACCGCCCCGACATAGCACTGTCGCATAATTCACACCCAAGCATATCTGAGCTCATAGTGTTGTCGCGACAGGAGTATTCGACAAGGACCAAAGGGTTCGCTGTCGGTGCCATCTCATCTCGAATTTGATCGCTTGACGTCGCGCGCAAACACAAACCGCCGCCCATGGCAACCAACATGCCGAGCTCGCCTCGGCTCCCGAGCCCACCGCCTCCGGCTGAGATCCAAATAGGCCCCAAGTCCCCTTTGATGGGCCCGAATGCCACACGCCAGGCGCAGCAGATGGAGCAGACGGCCATCGACGCAAACGCGAAGCGGCGCATCCATCCCGGCACCAGGTCCGCCGACATGGCTGCCGGGCCTCCGCTTGTCCCGTTGCATGAGGTCGGTTCTCTCGTCCGGGATCCCATCAGTCGAATGGGCAGCGATAGCTAACTAGCACCCCATCACAGCTCGATTCGGCTTTCCAACTCCAGGAACACCTGGCTGCGCTCCACTTCCACCACACCGAATCTAACACCATAGCCATAACGCGTGACACGGCTCGCACTCTGGCCACACCCCCGCTCGGCATCGACAAGACGCTCTGGCTGTACGAACTCTGTCGCTTCCTCGTCGGCCAGTGCAACAGCTTGATTGTCGGGTTTCTCTTCGATTCACCGCCATGCAGCGCTGCCACATGTCCCGAGATGCGCGCGTCCGAGTGGCAGTTCTTATGCGCCGTTCATGACTCGCCTAAGAGCTGCTGCGCTATCGACTACTGCTGCCACACGCTCGACTGGGCCGCTAATGTGGTTACTAACCCCAAGATCTTCCCTTCTCGCTTCGTTGTCGACGCACATGACAGGCAGACGGCGCTTAAAAACCTTATCAATGTTTTCCGCCGGCTTCACCGCATCTTTGCCCATGCATGGTTTCAGCATCGCGGTGTATTCTGGTCTGTTGAGGGCATGACCGGTCTCTATGTTTTCTTCAAGACGGTTTGTGACGTCTACGACCTGCTGCCCGCCGAGAACTACAAACTGCCGCCAGAAGCCGAGGGTCTCGAGCCGGCGACGGGGATTGAGGCAGAAGCCCCCGAAAGGAAGGTCCTGTTGCAACACCACCAACAGCAGCAACCAGCACAACCAGCGGCACCCTCGGCTGGCGCCCCCAGACTCTCTGCTCCGCGAGGCACAGCGGACCAGGGACTAGGCGAGGATGACAACCTTGGGCCAATGAGCCGCACCAATACGAGGAGGCATATTAAGAGCAGCCCCTCGACCGGTAGTGCGGTTACTACCGTTCCCGAAGCCGATGAGGATGACGCCACCGATGTGACGAACCGATTACGGGGAATGCATATATCCAGCACGGCAGCCGCAGCCGCGGTAGCCGACGAGGAAATGGAACTGGCCACCATCCCCGTCATCGTGGAGCACCTGCCGGTAGACCAACCACCAGCTAGGCCGGGCAGCGTTGTTCCGTTCCCAGCTTCCCGGAGCACGGCGACCACCCCCGCATTCGACGTAGCTCCCATCCCCGAGGTGGAGTCTCCCGCGGCGGAGCCGGACGTGGTCGAGATTGAGCCACCGCCACAGAACGAGCCTGTCTCCACCAGCGGGACCGAGCCGGCAGCCGAGGTGGGAGCCTTTGAAGCGCAGGCCGCCGAGGATGTTGAGACGGCATCGCCCTCCTCGGCTCCGGAGCCCACCGTCGAAGTCAAGGAGGTCGACCCGGAGTCGGCGCCGGAACCATTCGAGCCTGCGAGCGAGCCCGAGATCCACATGCATCCGGAGCCGGAGGTTAGCAAATCCGCAGAACACACGAACGGCAGTGCCGAACCGGCCGCGGTCGAGAAGGAGGAGCCCGTACAGGAGAAGGCCGAGGCACATGCCGACAGCGAGATGGCTATCGAGGAGGAGACGCCGAGTGAGTCCAGTGGTGCTGGGATTTCCACTCCACCACTGAGCGAAGGGGACGCGGTGCCGGAGGATGCAGGGGTAAAGGGTGAGGAGGATACGGCTGCCGCTCCAGCTGCCAAGGACACCACCGAGCCTACTGAAGAAGGAAAGAAGGATATTGTTGAGGATAAACCTGAACTAGCACCAGCAGCAGCAGCAGAAACAGTGCCGGCTGAGGAAGGAAAGAAGGAAGAAGATACCAAGGCGGAGTGATCTGACGTGTTTGGGTACTTTCTGTAAAGCATCGGGGATTTGTTTGAATTCGGACTCGGCGGGGAGCTTGTGGGATACAGCGAGCGGTGCGTGTATAATGAGAATCTAAATCTAATGGGCTGGGCCTTTTTTCTTTACCATTCCTACCGTGCAAAGTGACGCAAAACCGTTTGGTACATGGTCGTGTGTATTACCAGTGTGTACCGACTGTGCGGACTGTCGGATGGTGTGGTCAATCAGGGAGGGGGCATGAGTAGGATCTTGATGGTGCGTTGTCTGGCGACGGGAGATCAGGATCAGCCACTGTGATCCACATCAAAGCCATTCAAATACAGGTTTGGCGATGGCTTCGTTGTCTCGGTACTACCTACCTATCCAGGCCGCCAACCAAGCTCTTTTACCGTCTGTGTCTCTGTTGCCTCGCATCAGGCTGACACTCTGTGCCCCGGGGTCAGGACAAGGCCATCCTCCTCCCCATCAGAACCAGATGGGGGGGATGAGTTATTACATCATATATTCTGTTTAACAAAAAGCGACAGATACCAACTGGTACAAAAATATAACTTCCGGCATCCCTGGAGATCTAACTACCAATCAGAGCAACATCCCTTGAAAATGGATGGATGGATGGATGGATGGATGGGTGACCACCTTGGAGCGGACATGTAAGCCTCCCATCGGGGACGGACAGCAGTTCTCGGTTGCAATCATGTCCAATAACTATGTGCCCACCATTCCGAGTTCCGGGTTCTAAGCTGTGAGCGTTCAACTTGAAAGGGAGGAACATGGGCACGGAGCTCGAGTTGTATTATATGGTCAGCATGAGTAGATACATATTGCTCCGGACGAGCACATTGGTCTCTTACGAGTTCTTGAGCTCCTACCAAAAACTTAGGCATCCCGGAGACTCATCCCAGCGTCCTCGTCCTGATATTCGGCCCACTTGATCATTACAACCCAGTCATTACATCAACAAATCCATTCTCTTCCCATCGCCGAGGTTTATCCAAATATGTATGGTATGTATGTAGTCACAAGGTCGTCCTCTCCCGATACCATTATCTCCAAAACTCTCCTCACCTCACATGTCTCATTCGGTTCGTATCCATTTCATCCTCCACCCCCGATCAATGATAACCTATGGTAGCCCCAGCCAGCTCCTTTGATGCAGAAAACCAGTGTTTTCGTGTGATGTTTGCGTAAAATAGTTTCAAAGTACCCGCCGAGAAAATGCCACTCTATTCAAAATATTCCTCTCCTTTTTAATCCATCCTCTTTCCACCACGTGTCCATGCTGCCCTTTCGTCATGAGTTTTGCCGCTCCCTGCAAAGAGTTCCCCCAAGCAGCCGGTTGAAATACAATATGAATGCCAAGACCAGGTGTTAGATATATATATGTGAAGCAGGCAATGCATGATGGGCGGAGATACAAGGAGCTCACAAAACATGCAACCACACCACTGAACGAAAGTAAGAAGAATATAAGGTAAAACAAAAAGGCCGACCAAAGTCGAGATAAAGAGATTATAACTTGGTGTTAAAAAAAAGAAGAAAAAAAGATGATATGAAGGGTTGCGACACCCATATCGATCAGGTGAACGGGAAATATGAATATTCAAGGTACAACAGAGTTACAACAGCGGAAAATGACGAAAAGATTTGACAGCCAATCCCAGTTCGGTGCTCGTTGCCTCGGCTCAAAACATGTTGCACACAACCCGTGACTGCGTCAAGGATGGCCGCAACGACGTGGAGACTGGGCTCATGGCATGGCGGTAAAAGCCGTGTGTTTCCCGAACAGGTGACTGGGAAAGTTTATCCCTCAACACCATGTCGGTGTCGGCTGGCGAGGTTCGGGGATCGTCGGGTGATGGGTGACAGACAGCCGGAGATGGATCAATGCGAACCGAAGGTAGATCCGGTTCGGCTTGTCTGTTGGTTAGGCTTTCTGGCAAAATTGGCGCCGGGTTGAAGCTGAGGCACGAGCGTCCACCATCCGGGAGATCGAAGCATGCCTCTCTGTCGTCCCATCTCTGTTTTGGGGCGCCTGACGGCCGGCACTTGGAGCCGCATATGCAGGAAGAAGCAGCCGTGGCCTGCGAACTGGGGTCTTGGGAGGAGGAGGGGGGTCGCGATGTCTGGATCGGGCCCGGGATGGATGAGCGGAGCGACCAGGCCGGGTGCCGAAGGCGTGTTTCAGGATGGCGAAAAGGTGCAAGGGCGATCCAAGCGTCGGCCCCTGCATTGGCAACGAGATCTGACGTCGCAGAGGCGGCATGATCGGGTCCCAGGAATTTGTCTCCCTAAGCGCCGCTCGGACGCTGCGGCAGACAAGAGCCGCATCGTGATCGACCGTCAACGTCAACTCAATCCGCCGCGTGGTTGGTCCGGTCCTGGTACGGCCTTCCTACCGGCAGCGCCATTCGATACCGCTAGAGTCGAGGGCTTGAATGAGTCCCCATGAATCCTGATCCTCTGTAATCTTCGCCGATCGACAATCGCCGTCCTCTTGCAGGAACCCGGGCCGTCAAACTCGTCCCAAGTTTCCCAACCTCATGCGGACCAATCATCTCGTCCTACTCGACGACTTCCTCATTGTCCATCGCCGCTTCCAGCTTCCCCCACGGCCGGTCCAAGATGCATTTTGGAGAAGACATTGCGAACTCGCCCGAGGTTCTCGTTCTGCGCCGAGGCCGCCGTCGCATTGCGTTCATCTGCAAAAGCTCGGATGTTCTGTATGATGGGCGTGAATCCCTCATCATTGGGAAGCCACCAGCGGATGCAGTTTTCGTCGCGGAAAAGCTCGGCCATGCGTCTGCGCATAGTGATGGGGGATATGTACCTGTGCAGGTTACCACCATTGGGCTTGTGTTAGCGTTTGGCCTCTTCTAGTAATAATTGCGATCTGGCGAGGAGAAGAGGGAACTGGACGGTTTCTTACCCCATTGTCTCCAGCAAGGCAAGCTTCTTCCTGATCCACTCATGGTGCTTTGCGTTCCTTTGGATAAATAGTGCCGCGATAGCAAGGCATGGATGAAGGATGATCAGACTACCCGGAGGACTCATTGGCCAGGCCTCAACCGTCGCACAAATCTGGCATATGGCGTAGGCATGTTCCATCATGTCCGCCTGGGTCTCCTCTGACATATCCAACGCCGACTGGCTTCCGTGCATCAGCGAGATAGAATGCCACTCGCAGGTGAGTATTGTAGCGGCAAAAAGCGGAGGCCGGAATAGCACCCCTTGCGCGAACGGGTTCAGAATGTCGTCCGGTTTTGCCGCACGGTCGCCTCCGAAATCCGTCACCAGGTAGGCGGAGTCGCCCAACATCATATCCCAGTTGTCTTTCCAGGCCTCCAAGTCGTCGGCTATTCGGCGGTGTTCGACCGTATATTCATCTTGCGTCACCGCTTGGTTCGCCCCCTTGCCAAACAGGAGCGACATATCCACCGACATCAGGCGCAGGCGTGCCATGCAGGCCTCGACCTTTCGGACAGCGTTCCCCGGCTCGGCGGCAACCTGACCCTCACAGTATTCAGCCATTGTAGTGAACCAGACCCGCGGCAAGCTCGTCGGGAGACTACCCATGATGCCGATGAAAACGTCGAAACGCGAGTACCATTTCATAGCCATCCGGCCCAGCGGCGTCTGTACGATGGTTTGCGGCGTATAAAGCTGTGTAAGGACCTCCAAGGCTGCCCTCTGGTGGCCCATCAAGTTGATCCAGTCGCCCAAGTACTCCTGGACTTGCACATCAGAACAGCTGCCCTGCGATCTCTCAAGGAAGCCGTCACTCACCTCGATTGTTGCAAGCTGCAGTATGGTTAGCAGCGTCGCGATGCTACTCTTCTCCTTCTTTTTCAAGAAAGCCAGCAGCAGCGTCACGCTTCTGTTGTAATATTGCAGGAAATCGCTGATTTGACCATTGGGGTTCTTCAACGTATGGTGATAGGCGGCAAAGCCGATCACGGCATAAAGAAGCGCCTCGTTGCGGATCGCCATGCTCGTCAAAAGCGTGCGGAAGAAATCGTCCGTGTCGCTCACCATGCAATAGTGGTAGTTGGTGATATTTTCGTAGTAGTAGTTCAAATAGAACTGAAGTTCATGGGGCAGAAACGACCAGTCTGGTCGCGACCCTGCCGATCCGAACATGTCTGCGGGATGAAGGGCGGTCGGCGTCAGGACACCGGTTGTACTGGCCGAGACAGACGGTGAAGAGCTAAAGTTTCCGTCGAACGAAGGCGTTTCCGACTCTTGGCGGTGGCCCGATGCAACGCGCTGGAGACCAAAGGAGGATGTGGTGCTTGACCTCCGAAGTGGGGGGAAATTTGGCGCCGAAGTCTGCGTCGTCGCACTCTCGGGCTCTTCCTCGTCCTCGTCCATGATGGGGTCGAGTTTTGCGTCTTGCTCGGCCTCATCGTCATCGTCGCCGCGCGAAGAGCTCGGGCTCGTTTGCTGGCTAGGCCCTGATGAGTCTTTCGACATGCCACCCGAGCCCTTTGGAGGCGCAGGCTCGGGATACTGACACTCCCGCTTTCCTTTCCTGCATCCTGCCGCACGATTAGCATCATCACCAAGACGGCACAAGACGGCGCAAGGCGTAGCGTGACATACTTTCGCAGATAGGGTGATTCTCGTCGCACTGCAAACTCGTCAGGACCTTGTGAATGGGACAACGACTTCGGATCGCTTACCTTGACCCGTCGGCTCCGGCATGTGTAGCAACCAGACCTTGTTCGGCGATGCTTGATATGATCTAGCCCTGGCGCAGACTTTCTTCTGCTGCGTTGCGCCTTCGGAGCATTGAACATTATCGGCTCGGGAAATCCTGTGAAGTACCCGAGGCTTTGGTAGGGGTTGGCTATTGCGGGCGCCCCTGTTGGCATCGTCGGGGGCTGCGGCATCGGCTGGGTGCCATCGAGTGGGCTGGGAACCTGGTGGCCGCCGACGCCTGCCATCGACGACAGAAAGTGATGATAATAGTCACTCATCGTGGCTGCTCCGCTGCTGACCATCAAGGACGCGTTGTAGGTAGCCCCGTCAGGCAAGCTCTTGATTCCAGACTGGCTAGGCAGGGGCTGGTTGCTGGCTGCATTTATACTCGACGAAGCAACGAAGATAGGTGTTGAAGATTCCGGAACCGCCGTCCCGTGTTCGGAAGGGGGCGGCGCGATAGCTGAGACCGACTGGACCAGGATAGCTCGACAAAACAGCTTCTCCCGACAGAAACTATGTCGAGAAGAATCGAGGTTATCCGCAGGTGAAGCAGGCTTCGATGAGCAAGAGCTTCCCGATAGAGTGTGCTGTCGACGGTCCAAGGCACCTGTTTGGAAGGTGATGCGTAGCGTCGGAGAAGTTTGAAGACAGCCGCCCAGAGTTGGACTCGATCAAAGACAAAAAATCCTGGCCAATTGGTGGCTTTATTGAACCCAGGTCTTCGACGCAAAGAACATTATCAACGGGACCCAGTCAATAGCACCTGCTGTATCCGTGATGATGACGATGCAACCCAGGATGAGCAGCCGGGGGATCTCAGGTATCCTTGCCGGCGTTGAATGGTAAGGACCACTTGAGATGCCACGGGGGGTGAGAGAGTATTGTTATAAACGAAGCCGAAGAACCGCTGGGTTGGGATAGATCTCCACCTACCCCGGTGAAGAGCCCGACAAGCCACGAGCGGCAATCTCCTTGATCAACCAAGGGACTGGGGAGCCGTGGGTTTAAGACGATGTGTTAATCCTCGACGAGTGGGAAAGCAGGCTTTTCAGTCTGTCACGGAAAACCCAAAACACGCAAGAGAGCTGCGATGCCGGCTTGCCGGGGGGCGTGTACTGGCCGGAAGGGGGTGATCTGCTGCTGGAAGATAGAATCTGGGTAGCAGGAGGGTGGGCTTGCAGGTGGGCTGCCAGCTCAGGCAATCTCTAGCGGAAGAAGCCCAGGGAAGATGTGCACCCTTGTATTCCCTCAGAGTTTTCCTGTCGAGCAGCCGTCCTGCTGGCATCGATCTCGACGGGGAGGGAGAGCCGTAGGCTAACAAGCAACGCCGACCCACAACCACACGCCGCGCTTTTGAGTTGCAGTAGTGTAGACCCCGAGAATCCCCTCTACTCTAGGCCAGAGTAGCAAGTGGCAAGTGGCGGCGCACACGCCGTCTCAGGTGATTCGGATGCTTTTTATCTCCAGCAGAGTGCCTCCATAGTCCGAAAGGTACAACAGCTGGACGAGTTCTGATTTGCGAGAACCGGATAGCAGAAAGTATGGTAAATGGCTGAACCTGGGGAGCGGTAGCTGCGAGGCCGGTGGAGGATCGAGGATAATGATGGGGTGTGGTGGTGTTCAGCTGGGGCGATCGCCAACAAGAAAAAGGAGCCTTGGGCAAGAACAGAGGTCTCCAGAGGTAACTCCGCGCCCAAACCGAGGGGGTCGAGACCCAATATGACCTCGACAGATGCAGACAATGCGACCGGCAGTGGGTGAATGCAACGACAGCCCGACCGGCTTAGCGCGGAGGAACCAACAGAAGTAGTGGCTCCGGGGCGCCTAACGAGGGGGAGGAGGGCTAATGCCCTGCTGTTCGACGGCCAAGCGTGGATCGGTCGATACTGACCAGAGGAAAAAGTCCAACGGCCAAAGCAGCCATTCCAAGATCGGTCTGGCCTCGAGCGGCCTACAAGGCGTGCGCGGGGGCGTGTACTTCATAGGGTGATGACCCTGCTTCAGCACTCAACCATGCAACTCCAGCAGCCACGAGCCACCAGTGGACTCCGTCCCTGCATCTCTGCCCTTGTCTCGGAAGTCTCACCAACAAAGACATCGTCTGTTGGGCACTCGGGCCCGAGAGACCGAGGCAGATGGAGAAGCACGGGGAGCTTCTGACGTCGGGCCACAGAGCTCTCGACCTGCCCACCAACTCCCCAGCTACAAGGAGGACCCCGGATCTCTTTTGGCTGGCCGTCTCATGTTTGCTTGTCAAAGCATGAGATCGACGTCGCTCTTGTTTTCTCTTTGCGGGGGAACTAGATCGACCTCTGGATTTTACCTTGATACTCCCGTCATCCGCAGCCCTGGACTGTCTTGCAGAGAGATGGAAAGCCGGCTCCCTCCCGCAGCTAGCAAAACCACGACTCTGCGAGGTTTTCCAGCGTGCGGTGGCTCCCGGCAGAAAGCGGGAGATGTGTCTGCGAGCAGCGGCTAGTGAGATTGATGGTGACAGGGGAGCTAGATGTTGTCATTCGGTGCTGCCCGAGCTGCAAGCTGGAATAGCTCTCGCTGCGTGTCACGGCATCGAGCAGCCAAGACCAGTTGCAGAACCCACAGACAACCCGCGTGGACCGGCGGCGAGGATCTAACGGGGGGTGGCCTAGCAAGTGGAGGTGGGTAGGTACCCTGTACCTAGGGGCGTGGCCGTGGTGGTGGTGTGCGTGTGAGTGTGTGCGATGCTGTGCAATTCCCACTCACTCCCCGTGCCTCTTGGCAAGACGCTCTCTGGCTTAACCCTGCAACAGACAGCAGCTCACAGCAGCTCTCCTCGAGGGCGGGACCCGGGGGACGTAGATTGTGAGAGCAGGTTTGATCACCCGCAACGGGAAGCCAGATGCAGAGAGCCCGGCTGCGATCGCTGGGGGCCTTGAGATTCACTGCCTTGGGTGCATCTCGCGATATCCCCCTGACCCCAGGTCGTTCATGGGGAGTGGGGAGCTGGCCCCTGGTCGGGTGTGGTCCGCCACGGTGCCATGGCGGAGGAATCCCTGACGGCGAGACGCACCTGGATCGTGTGTGAGGGGCTACACGTGCGGCACCAGCTTTCATTTGACGCGCCGAGTGCCTAGGTGCCGTGCGTTTCCTGTCTACTGCGCGCTTTTGCACGGCCGTCGCACCGCAGAGCCTCGTGTCTAACGGTTCTAGAGATGCAGACGGAACTTGGCTGGCCGCCGCCGTGCCATCTTGCCGGGCCTGGCTTTCCGGTGCAACTGTTGTGACCTCAACCTGAAAACTTTAGGTGGGGGGACCAGGTTGTGGTCTACAGTTGTATCTCAGGGGGGAGGTTGGGGAAGAAGCGGGCGAGGGTGGTGGTGGGGTGCAAAACCGACGTAAGATGAATATCAGAGTGCGAGAAGCGCAGCTGATGCTGCTAACCAGAGAGCTGGAGGCGCCGTCGACCTGGCACGGCGAACTGCAAAAGCATGTGAGAAGCAGCAGAAGCAAGACGGGAGCACTGGGGCTGGGGGTGGGAGGGGGGCCAGCACAACGGCAGCGGCAGGTGTGAGGCAAGGGTCTGGAGAGCGAAGAGAAGGAAAAGCACAGAGCGAAGCCAAACGATGGTAACATTGGGATTGGAGCGGGAGCACAGGCCAGCGGCGGGTAAAGCGAAAGAAGCAAGTGTCGATGGGCGAGACTGCCATTTTCGGCACCTCAGATCTGGAACCTTAGTGCGCGATCCATGGATTGGAATAACTAGGGAAGGTACGGTGTACTTGGGAGCGATAAAGGTCGCGTCGCTAAGTCGAGCTGCTTCGAGATAGCTAGCTGCAGGGAACATGATCTCATTAACCAGTCGTGGCGGTCCATCCACAGCCAACCGGCGCACCAACCCTGAACAACGAAGAAATGCGTGCGTCTTCCACCTAGGTCTAAACCGTAGATAACGGATATCGCGGAATAACTACGTCGTTTCTCTCTCCAGCTCGCATCTCCAGTGCCATTGAATGCGTCACCCTCGGATCGGATCTCGGTGTAGCTGCTAACTGGCTCCAACCGTCATCACAGTTGGCTTTGCTTGTGATGCACGGCGGCGGCGGCGGAAACGATAGCTTGGTGCCGCGGTGTGTACTCGGACGGCGGCAGGCTCGCATTGAGTGGATGACAGGCACCGGTAGGCAAATGCTACCATGGTTCAAGCCCAGCAAGGGGGGAAGCTTCCCAACTTCCCGCCACCACCCTCCCTCACCTACCTATAACAGGGCTGCTTTAAGGAAAAGGGGATCCTTGGAACAAAAGATCAGACGAACTTGAAAATCACGTGCAGGGTTTGCGTCGGCCAGCCTTTTGCCTGATCTCAGCCACGCGCGACAGCTCTGTGGATGCCGGGGAAAGGAGATGGTTCATGCGATGATGGGACGACTGAGATTGGCGCAGATTGCAAGGCCGAGGCGGTGGATTGTCTGCAAATCGTGGATCTCCCGGCCGTGGCCCGTTCCTGAAGATGCCGCGGGCTGTCGGACACGCTTGCCTTGTTGCTGCGTGCAATGCGGACCATGAAATGACGGCGTCCGTGGTCTGCATGCATGTCGCGAAGTGCTTCGAACGCTCCCTTGCAACATGCCGAGCAAGCCCAGGTATAACCAGCGTACCTGTGACGAGGATAGAGGTCTCCCATTGAGGCATCAGAGCGTTGACATTGCCCGTTGAGCTCAAGTGGGCCTTGGCTAGGGGGACCAATGCAAAGACCATCCGGCTTTTGGGTGCTTGGCCAGTTGATTCGTGACAGCGGCACCGCCGAATTCCTTTCCTCTTTACCGCTTCTAGAAGGCTTCTCCAGATACTGCTCCGCAGAGAGGCGACCCGTAAGCGAAAGGAGATACCGGAGCGTTGTTGTCACCCGTCCTTTCTACGCGCTTTCTAGAAGCCGAGCTAGAAATCCAGCGCCCCGCCATAGGGCTTTGGAAATGAGTATTGACTCCAGCAGCCAGCCAAGTTTATGCGGCCCCAGGCTATCCCCGTTGTTGGTTGTCGATGTCGTCAGACCTGGGCCGAATGGGGGAGTCAGGAAATCAGGCATTGAAAGTGGCTGCTCGACAGCTGTGTCGAGCTTGGGCCAGCTTGTGTGTTTGCGCAAATCGGCGGTGACGCGGCGGCTAGATGTATGGACCCGAGACTGACTTTTCTGAGCCCGGTTACTCTGATGGACTCGATGTTGTTTTAAGAACGGACGGCTTCTGCCGTCCCGAAATGGGGCAAAGCTTCCAACAGCCAGTCGGCAGCAGCCACCTCTGGTTGTGTTGCGCAGCGGGGTTGATGGCCGAGGTGAGACTGAGACCTGACAGGCTGACATGCAGACTGCAGTGGCAGTCCACAGGCCGTTCATCCCAACTGTGCCGGCCCCCAACCGGCCCGGCTCTGCAGGCGCATGCTTTCCATGGGACAAACGGCCACCATCCTTGGCCGATTTTCGGGAGCACCAGATAATGAAGGACCCACTGACCCCAAGTATCCCACACCGCGCACCGCTCGTGCCTTTCAATGGACCTCATCAAAAATCTTGGCGAAAATCTTTTGGATGGCGATATCTTCCAAACTCTGCCACTGTATGGGTCCCGGTATTACAGGCATCCCACGCCAGCGCACAGACTCGCCTCAGCTTTTCCGTCAAACAACAACCCGGCCTCCAGGGTTCCGAGGTTACCTTAGGACCTTGCTGGACGGGCACATGTCATCCGCCCGCCGTCTCTGTTTGATCGAGCTGGCAGGGCTGCTGGGACGGCGGGATGGATTCCGGCAACGGCTGATGATGGCTCGCTCGATCGAGACGAGGGGGCCTCAGACAGGCGCGACACCTTCAGGACAAGCCCAAGCGGCAGTGGCGCATCGTCTGATGGCAGCAAGGATCCAGTTTGTCGGTCATCTGCGTCCAAATAACAAGTAGCAATGCGGTCCGCATCTCCACAAATTCCCATCTCCCCAGTGGGCACTTGGCCATCACACATGACGGTATTTTGCGCGCCCGTCGACGAGCGTTGGGTATTACACAAGGTAGGAATATTACCATGCCATCGTATTGGCGCCTCAGCATATTGGCGCCATGTATCCTACATATAACAGCTACGGCCACTCTACACAGTACTACTAGGTAGATATCTACACACCCCTTCTCCCAGGTAACGCATGACGGCGCTGACTGGGTATGTTCGATAGGTTTGCTTCCCTTTCCGCTCTAGAATCCATCGGCCGCAAAGCACCGAGGTGGCCGCTGACCGGCGACCCGCCAAACAGGCATCACGGCCTGCAATCTCTGGAAATTAGCTTCTGGCTCATCTCCACCGACAGAATCCATAACACCAGTTTCTATCACGACTCTGTCGGTCTCCCAGGAGCAGCTTCCCGACTCGAACATCTCTACCGCCAGCAGCCCATTTCTGCTGTGATATAGCAACGGGGTCCTATAAGAGACGCCGTCTGCTATTGCCTCATCTCGCCTGCGACAAGTGTCCTTGGCTCGAGTTGGCTAGTCTGTCCGTCATCCGCGCTCTTCACCTCTTACAGAGCTGGTCATCCTCGCTGTTGGTTCCCCCTTTCAGCTCTACCGGTGGCCGGCGAGGGGAGCCCGAGGCTCGTCAAGCGATGAAGTCATCGGCAGTCTCCTTCTATCGGATACCAGCTCGTGGCTCGGGGGAGCAGCCCGGTTGAAGCTGGCGGACTGGCTGAGGCATCCGCGGCCGCAGGAGTCGAGACAGGCGGCCAATTGGGGATGCGGTTTCCTAGCCGAGCATGGTCAACGATTGCCGGGCTCGATGCATCGTCACAGATCTGGCTTGGAATCTTGGGCTCCCATTTGTCCCCGTCGACGACGTGAATTAGGAGGGGTGGGCAGAGTATGAACTCGGACCGCGTCAGTGGTGTCTCGGACGGGCTCGGGGTATTCAATACCGGCTTTTGGGTGCAAAGTATTGCAGCGTGGCCGGCACTGGCAGGAGGTCGGAGTGTGTGAGCCTCGGCCTGGTGAGGTGACGGGCGTGGTTCGTTCCCGCGGTGACACTACCAAGGCTAACTACTCCGTACCTTGCCCACGGGATTAGCTGGGCGGCCGGGCAGGCAACCTGGGGCTGGGACGGGCTGGGGTTCGTTCGGGGTCGGGACAAGTAGCATCGACACCCAACGGGCGGTTGTTGTCTTGCGTCAGCCCATCACTCCAAGGTTCCATCGGATGCAACCGCGATGGCGCGATGAGCAAAGCGTCTCCGCCGCCAAAAGCGCCACCAGCGTCGAGGGCACCGCAGGATTTGTGATTTGGCAAAAGTGGCAGCCATACATATCAAGCCGCAGCTGGCAGCATTCTTCCTCTCCGGCATCTGCAAGGTGCCGGGACCGGGCGCGCTGGGTTTCGGAGCGCAGTCCCGTCTCTCCGGAAGTGCTGGCCGGCAGCGGTGGGGGAGCGCAACAATGGGGCTTTCTGGGCTCAGACCGGGTTGAGATGCAGTCGAGTACCGAGCCCAATCACGATGAGGCCCCTTGGAACAATAGATACCAGAAAGGGGGGCCAAATCAAGTTTGCGGGGCTAAAAGGGCACGTTTACCGTTTTTTAACAGAGCAGCCCTATGTCAAATTGCCGGGAACACACATGCCATGATCCGGCGGGACTTCTTGGGAGCTTAAACAGCAGCGACGACAACAAACAACGCGCGTTCGCTGTCGAGTAGGTAGGCTTATAACCGGCCCCAGTTTCAAGTTTACACCATCAGCTGTGCCTTTGGATGAGATTGTGTTCCCATACTGCCTGCCACGGGCCAGGAGCTATTTTGGGGCCCGTTTTCATCAAGATTGATATCTCTGCCGCACACGGGTCTAATGATAGAACTGTCAACGTTGCGGGACACAATGGATGGGGCCTGGGCCATGTGCGGGCCACGATGCTATTAGTTGGCCATGGTGCGGCAGAGGGCTGTCGGAGATTCGCGATAGATGGAGTCGACTCAATAACCAAGCATCACCACGACAAGCGACCACAGCGCGCAGCTTACCTAAGGTGGTTTGGCCTCGGGGGGCTTGACCCATCTATGATCCGTACTAAACCTGAGACAGCCCGGCGAATTCACCAGGTCCACCGGTCTCTAACACGCCGGTCGGTGGACATGCGCCGACTGGATGACAGTGTCGGAGTGTTGACACAGTTTCATGGCTTGCTTACATAATGGCGACATGATTTACTGTCGTCCGGGTTGACGGTGAGGGCGGTGAGTCACTTGGCGAATTCGTTCCCGCATTGAGTCGTGCGCCGTGCCAAAGGCCGCGGCCACTGCAAGGTACCGTGTAACCGTAGCAGCAGCAGCAGCAGCAGCAGCAGCACACGGCAACTAGCGCCACCCAGCAGCAGATTTTCGAAGCGTGATACAGGCACACACACCGAAAATCCCGAAAAGAAGAAAAACGGGCGACAAAAGGTAGGACAAAGCAGAGCCAGCAACCCCGGCGATGGAACCGCAGCCGGCAATTGGGGTGCCCCGGAACGGCCCGGCGGTGGACGCCGGCGGCATCGTGCTGATTGTCGTCACCATCTGCGTCTTCCTCCTCCCTATCCTCATTTACTTCCCTCCCATGCTGCCCTCCAAGAGCGAAGCCCTCCTGCAGACCCATACTCCGATTGGCCTGACGGCCACGCCCCGGTCGCGGTCCTTCCTCTCGGTCTTTGGCCGGCGCCGAGTCCGGGCCGTCTCCGGAGACAGTTCGGAGCACCCGACCGGCGCCGCCCAGATCCGCAACCTCTGCATCTACCCCGTCAAGTCATGCAAGGGCATCGAGGTCACCGAGAGCAAGGTGCTGCCTGCCGGGCTCGAGTTCGACCGGCTTTTCATGTTTGCTCAACTCAGGAGCCCGTTCCCCGTCAGCCTCGACACGCCCGAAGACGAAAAGAGCCGGCACATCTGGGACTTTGTCACGCAGCGCCAGTTCCCCCTCCTGGCCACAGTCAGCGTCGACCTTTTCGTTCCAGATGTTGCCAAGGCGGCCGTGTCCAACGGCGACGACAATGCCTACCTCATCCTCCGCTTCCCTTGGGTGGAGTCGGGCGTCGTGGGCGCGCTGGCCTGGCTCGTCGCTAAGCTCTCACGGGGCTGGCGCGCCCTCCCGGAGAAGGAGGTTCTGCTGCCGGTGATGTTTCCGCCGCAGGACGAAATCGCGGCCAGGGGCTACACGTACGAGCAGGTGACCATCTGGCGGGAGACGGTCACGGCGCTCAATATGGAGACGGAGCTACCTCGGGAGCTGCGGCTGTACCTGGGCGTGAGCAACAGGCTCGGTATTTTTCGAGTCGACCCGGCCCGATTACGGGACGTGTACCGGTGCGCGCCCACGGGTGCCGAGGCCGGCTACCAGCCATGCACCGGCTTTCAGGACGCGGTATATACTTACTTTTCTGTCCTCCAAGTCCAAGACACGTGCAACGCCCAACAAAGCTGACGGGGAACTCAACAGTATCCACTACACCTCCTGAATCTATCGAGCGTCCGGGATCTGGAGGCCAAGCTGGAGAAGGACGACGACCTCCGCCAGCTCGATCCCGGCCGGTTCCGCGCCAACATCATCAGTGCGTCAATTTTGTTCTTTATCCCTCTCCGTCGAAGTGGATGATGGATGCTACGCTGCCCTTTTTTTTTTTACTTCCCCGGGCCGACCCCGTTCCCCATTCCTTCGTCTCACCCCACTTTCAATTTGCAACCCCCCCTCCTTTTTCATGTATCTGCGATAGGTATACTGACTGCATATGGTAACTAACAAAGTTGACGGCCCGGGTGCCTATGAGGAGGAGACATGGAAGAAGATTGTCTTGAGACCGGTGCCCAGGACTAAGAGCGTACATGCTACGCAGCCATGTCAATTCCACGTGTCATGCCGGACGGTGAGGTAAGTTTCTCTTTTTTTTCCTTTCCTTTCCTCGGTTCCTTTTTTTTTTTTGGTCATGTCCTTGTTTTGCTTTCATGTCCATATATATCTGGCTAGGATGAGTCAAACCGAGCCGTGTGTGATGATTAACAAGACATGACGAATCACAGATGTAAAATGCCAAACGTTGACCAGGAGACCGGCCATCGCCATCCCGTCGAGCCGGATCGGTCACTGCGCAAGTTCAGGGACGTTGATCCGGGCGCGAAGAAGAAGGGCTGTCTGGGCATGCAGTTGACGCCGCTGTTTGATCTGGGTAAGAAGCCCAAGAAGGCGGTGGTCAGTTCGAAGGAAAGGGATGAGCTGGAGATGTGGATCGAAGTTGGAATGTCGATTGACGTATTGGAGACGGGGGAGCATTGTTATATAGTCCAGCCTTAGCTTGGCTGACTCAGACGGTCCGGTGAGATGGTATAAGCCGTATAGGGGCCTGCGAAAAGGTCTGGTGGTGTTGGCCAGGCGTTATATACCACGTAAAGGGGTGTATATATATACATTACACGAAACGGACAGACATGCGTGGACAGCGTGCTTTTGGTGTGATTTGGCCATGTTATGACCTCCCGACCCTGATTATGGGTTACATTATACAAGACAAAACTATACACAGACAAGAAAGTCTTCTCAGGTCTCCCCCTCAAATGTCTTAAAAACAACCAAAGAGAGCAGCGGGCTCTTGTCAACAAATATGCTTTTACACCCTGGTGCACTTGACATACGACGTTTCTTATCTTGACCATGGAACGTCAAGCACATTCCCACGAGCTTCAAACTCATCAACACGTATATACCAACACAACCCTACACAAAAACAAAAACAAAAAGGACAGAACCACGCCCGCTCTGGATATCCTATAATCAACCCATCCACCTATCCATCCCATCCCACCCCATCCCATCCCGCCCGTCCATATTACAATGCCATCCCAAACCACGCCATGCAAAAATCCCAATCCCATCATATATTCCCCACACTCAAAAGAAAATCATCTCAAATCGGCAGGCGTCAAAGCCTGCACCATACTAGTCCCCTCACTAAACCTAGTCCGAAAGATCCGATTCGCGTTCTGAAACATGCCATCCTTCAAGCTGACCACGATGAACTGGCTCCCCTTGAAGCGCGTCTTGATCAGCCGCCCGATATTCTGCGTGTGCGACAGGTCCAGCGCCGCGTCGACCTCGTCGAGGATATACATGGGCGCCGGCTTGAACTGCAGCAGGGCCATGATGAGCGACAGGGCGATGAGTGATCTATATCCCACCACCCGCACTGGTTAGCTCTCTGGGTGTGTAGAGACAAAACAACGGGGAAAAAAAACGAACCTCTGCCCACCACTTAACTCGGTCAAACTCTGCTTCCACACCTTGCCTAGACAAACCTTGACCTCCAACCCCTCGCTGATGGTCTTCCCCTCGGGCGGGTCGAGCTTGGCAAAACTACCCGGCAACAACTCGTTGAAAATCTGCCCAAAGTCGGCATTCACCTTCTGCCACGTCTCCTGCAGCGCCTTCTTCTTGTAATTGTCCAGGCTCGCAATCGTCTCCTCGATCTTGCGCTTGTCCTTGATCACCGTCTTCATCATGTGCTTGAGCGACGCCTCCTTCTTCTCGACCGAGTCGATCGTGTTCATGACCTTCGGGTTGATCTTTTTCCGCAGTCCCTGGCTGCGCTCCGTCAGGTTCCGGAGCGTCGCCTTGCACTCGGCAATGTTTTGGCCCTTGAAGTCGTACGGCGTGCCGGGGCGTCCGAATTGTTCTTTTGCATCGGCGATCCACTCGTGCTGCTCGGCCAGGTGAGCAACAGCCTGCACCGCGGCCTGCTGCTCCTTGTGGAACCGCTCGACTTGGTGACCCAGACGTTGCTTCTCCAGGGCTTCTTCGGCGATCCTGGCGTTCTTGGACCGCGTGGCTTCCTCTAGCGCCCGGAGCTCGTCGTCAAACACGTGCAGTTTCTCGCGTTCTTCGTCGAGCTGCGCCTGAGCGGCATCGTGCGTCTCCTTGACCTTCTTCTGCTGACGGCCGAGATCTTCGAGCTCTTCCTGCTGCGCCTTGAGAGCGACGTCCATTTCATGCAACTGCTCGCGGGCCGAAGCAAGGTCGGCACCGATCTGCTCAGAATCCAGCTGAGCGCTCTGTAATTCCTTCTGCAGCGTCTTGTTGGAAGCCACCATCTTCTCCAGCGACGCCCTCAATTTGTCGACCGACCCCTGAAGCTCGACCAGCTTGGCATCCTTGTTGTTGTCAAAGTCCTTCATATCCTTCTCGATCCGCTTGACGTCGGCGCTTGCTTCGGCATGCCGCTTCTTCGCCTCAACGACCGACTCTTTGAGCTGCACAATTGTCTCCTTCATGTTTTCAACCTCCTGGATGATCGACGACGAAGAGTTGCTGCTAATCTGCTCTTCGGCCAGTTTGATCTCGTGCGTCTTGAGGTCGAGTTCCTGCTTGATCTTCTTGGCCTGGTCGAGCTTGGACTTTTCTCGCGAGATGCGCGACCTGAGCGTGTCCAGAGCCGCCTCGGCCTCCTTCAGCTGTCTGCTAATCTCATTCAGCTTCTGGAGCGTTACAAGAACGCCGCTCGAGTTCGGGGCGCTGCCGCCGGACAGGGTGCCTGACGGATCATAGGCGTCGCCCTCGAGCGTAATGCTGCGCATCCTCACGTTGGGATCGAACGTCACGCGCTTGGCCGTCTCGGCATCCGCGCAGATTAGAGTATTGCCAAAGACGTACTCCATGGCAGCCGAGACTTCATCGTCGTACCCTACCAGCGACAGCGCAAGGTCCACCTTGCCCGGAGCAATCTTCTGAGCCGTTGCTATGGTTTGCGCCGAGGCCTTGAACGCGGCAATTTTGTTGAGGGGAATAATCGTCACGCGCTTCCGCAGCTTGCCGTCCTTCAGGAGCTGGGTGCCCGTGACTTCGGTGTCCACAACCACATTGTACAACCGACCTCCGGCGCAAATCTCCAGGGCAGTACCGGCAGAGGTATTCTTCTTATCCAAGGTAAATAGCTGGGCCACCAAGCCCTTCACCTTGGATCGGTCGAAATTCGGAACCGGGTCGGAGTAGTTGAAATCGATGTTGGCCACCTTGCGTTTCAAGGCGTCGGATTCTTGCCGGAGGTTGCGGATAGATTGTTGGAGCGATGACTCTTCCTTGTACATCTCCTCCTCGGTACCGGGCTGGAAACCTAGTTTCCCGAGTTCCTTCTCGAGCTTTTGCGCCTGCGACTTGAGGGCGTCGATGTCTTTGAGAAGGCCGGCGTTCTGTTCCTTGGCCTTTTTCGCACGCGGCTCCTCCTCCTTGATGCGCTTTTCTAGATGCGCAATCTTGATTTTGGCCTGCTCCTGTTCCGTGATGGCGGCCGTGGCACGGTTCCGCGCGTCTTGGAGCTGGCCCTGGTACCCGTTCTCTTGACCTTCCTTGGATGCTACGCCCGTCTGCAGGGTCTGAAGAAGCTCTTCCTTGGACTCGGCCTCTTGCCTCTGCTTTTCCATGGCTTCTTTGGCTGCGTCGTACTTGGCCTTGATCTTTTCGTAAGCCTTGGTCTTCTCCTTTAGCGTCGCCTCGAGCTCGGCAACCGTCTTATCGCCGGCTGTCCTCCGTTCTTGTTCCTCGGCCATGCTGCTTCGTTTCAGGTCTGCGACTGTCGCTAACCGAACAAGTTCGTTGGAATGCTTCTTGACCGCTTCCTCGAGAGCTTGCGCCTTTCCGCCCTTTCGCAGCTCCTTGTCGCGCTGCGCTTTGATCCTCTGCACATCCTCCTCCAAGTGGGATATTTCGCTCTTGAGACGAACGGCCGACTCCTCGAGGTCCTTCTGGCGCTGTTTCTTGGCTTCGAGGTCGGATGCTGATTGCTGGAGTTTCTCCTGGTGTCGGATATAGTCGTGCGCCACTACAACGCGCGTCAAGCGCTCGAGGTCGTTTTGGGTCTGCTGGAAGTCTAGGAAGGCGCGCTTCTCGGTGCGCAGCTTCTCGAGCTTGGGCTCGATCTCGTCGCGAAGCAGCTCGGTGATCTCCTGCAGCTTGAGGTCCTTCTTCGCCATGGTCTTGAGCGCCTTGTCTCGCCTGTCCTCGAACATCCTGGTGCCGGCGGCCTCCTCAATCATGGCAAGGATCTCGACGGCCTTCATGTTCAAGACCTTGGTAATGCGACCCTGCATAATCAGAAAGTTTGGGTTGTTGATGTTGAGCTGGACCGACTGGAACAGGTTCTGGACCGTCTGCTGCTGGGCGCGATGGCCGTTGATGAGGTACTTGGTGGTGCCGCCGAGGACGATCTGGCGGGTGACGCTGATGTTGGAGTACTCCTCGAAGCCGATGGGGGAGCGCTTCTTGTCGCGGTTGTCAAAGACGATGGTGACGCTCGCCTTGGTGACGCCGGCCTGGCCGCGCTTGTAGATGAGGTCCTGCAGGTTCTGGGCGCGGACGGTCGACATGTTGGTGATGCCGAGCACGAAGCAGATGGCGTCGAGGATGTTGGACTTGCCCGAGCCGTTGAGGCCGGTGATGGAGTTGAAGCTCTCGTCCCTGCGGTGTCTATTGTTAGCTGCACGGCTCGACCTGGACTCGATGCGACTCGATTCCCTCGTACCATCCCGAGATGACGGTTCGCACGGCATACGACTTGAAGCCCTGTCGCAATTGTCAGCGCGGTCGGGGTCGCAAAAGCGACGCGACACGTACGTCAATAATTAATTCGGTGACCCTCATGTCGGCGGCGATATGCTGTCGCAGTGTGCCGATGGTTTGGTGGGTGGGTGTCGACTCGACTCGACTTCGACTTGTTGCATCCAAGACACGCCGCGCTGCACCTTCTCCAAAATTGTTTTTGTTTACTTTCCGCCTTGGGCTGGCCACCCCGCATCGCCCACCTGTCGCAAAGTGGGTTCTTCCGCTGGCTGCAGTGGTCCGTGCGCATATAGAGTATGTCAGAGTGGGTCCACTCAGCTGTCAACGTCGGTCGTCGTCGATTCAATGCCGAAGAAGTCGTTTGTCGAGAATACACACGGATGTACATTTGACATATACCTACTTTTTATTCGCTTTTATTTTGACACTTCATTCTTGAAAATCGCTATTTTAACCTAGAACGGTGAAGTAAGGCTCTTATTTCGGGCCCTGGCAGGCATATATACCTAAGGTCCTTGGGTTTCTTTGTCTTGTGCTTGAGGAGGGTCCCCTTGAAGCACAACAGATGCACAATGCAAAGTTTAGCCAGCGAAGTTCCATAATCATGTAAATATGAGGAGGAGAATAATGTCGTCTGTTGTGCAGGATGACCTCGATCAGGATATTTTGCGGAATCTTCCGGCCGAGGTCGATGGTTGCCATATCACGCCACCCCTGATGTCAAGCACACGCACTGCCTTAAAAGTAGCAGGAATCCACCATGACACTGCAATAATGCCCAGATAAACTCAAAAATGCTACGAAACATACAAGCAATGTCGGAAATAAAACCACTCCTCACAGGAATACTACCGCACCTGGCCGCGCCGACCTCGTTCCTCCTCCTCTTCACCCTCCCCCCCTTCGGTCTACGTCGGCTCGCCTACCTCGCCGTCTTCACAACCTTCTTCTCACTTTGTTTCTTGCAGTTCACTGTGCTTTCAGCATGGCCGCAGCTACAGTTAGCGCTGTCCGTCACCTGGATGTATTATCTAGGCTGGCTCACCAAGATGCTGTTCCACCGGCCTGAACACGACTTTTGGAGGATCGGACGGCCTGCGCATGAAGCAGAGAAGATGAGCTTCGGGCTGAAGAAGCTTAGTTGGGCATTTGCACTTCTTTCGGCTCCGCGCGGCGTGGGATGGAACTACCAGATCGCCAACCTGCGACCAAGGACGAAGCTTGTGGGGAGATGGTGGTTTGCTGCGAGACAGACTGTGCGGGTCATTATCCTCAGTATTGTCTCGCTCTTTTCAGGCGCTATTCTAATGAGATGGCACCGGGAACTGAATGGATTTTGGAAGGCCACGCTGGTCCCTATGATAGGCATCAAGTGCTGGTCTGACGCCGAGACGCAATATGCTCTCTGTAACGCCATCCTTGTTGCAATTGGGTTGGCCGAGGAAAAGGTATGGCCCCTTACGAATAGCCGGATCATGGTGTATGCTGACGGTTGGCCAGGACTGTTTCCCCCTATTTGGAAACAACCTCACCAGGCTGGATAGTCTCCAGGAGTTTTGGGGACAGTTTTGGCATCAAAATTTCCGGACGGTATGTATTGTAATAACCTGTTCGCAAATCTACGCTGACGATGTCTCAGCTATTCCAAGACTGCGGTCACGCTGTCTGCCGACTTCTCAGGATCCGCCGTCACACACAACTTTACTGGACGGCTCAGGTCTGGACAGCCTTTCTCATCTCGGGAGCTGTCCACGCGCTCGCCATGTCTATCGAGCCGGGCATGAGCAGCACTTACACCCGCTTCCGAGCTCTGGTTGTATTCTTCCTTCTCCAGGCGGTGGGTCTCACTCTGGAAGGGCTGTTCCTCGACACGCCGGTCAAGGATTTGACACTGTATGAAGTCGGACTGGAGGACGAGATGCTGATGGGCAGGATATGGACATTTGGGTGGCTGCTTTTCTCGGGATACTGGTCTCTGGAGAGCTGGGTCGGTGCGAACTGGAGCCTGCTCTCCATATTTGTGCTCTTGACGCCGGCGCTCAAGAGAAGCGGGTTGCAGGCCCGCAGCTAGCGATGGAAAGTATTTTGCAGGGCTTGTCAGGTACAGCCTAAACAGCGCCGGTCGTAATCATTACCTAATTAGTACAGGGCGGAGGAACGCCGAGCTAAGGAGTTACATGACACTTCGAGGTACACAATCCCTTTGACATCTGGGCATACCCGGTTTCCAACTGCAGCCTCCCAGGTGAAAAATGCTTCTGCGGTGCACTTGAAGCTGTCCAAGTGCTAAAGAAAGACGGCAGGCCGCTTTTGTCTGCGCTTGGCATACATTGGCCACCATTGGCCACCTGGCCTTGAAGCGACATCCTGGAAGCTCCCGCAGCGCCTGCGCAGGGGCGACAGGGGTATCCGTACCAAGCCAACGCCAACCCCGCGGCTCGGCAACTGGAAACACAGTGGCTCGAGCAGCCAACGGCCGCCATTGAACACGAGCATTCATCCATTCGACCTCTCAACACGTCCTCAAAACTTCGATTGCTGCAGACATCTTGTCCATGTCTTACACGGCGGCCGATTCATTTGCATGACGAGGGGTCGTGAGACTTGATTTCCATGCTGGGGTTGTCATGATCTGCTGATTCCGATTGCCCCGATTGACGAGCGACATTGCATCACCCGCGCAACCTGGTTAGCTACCGACGCAGCTGTCTCCTAACTTAGCTTTCTCAATCTTTACACCTTGGAACGCATCTGATGCCCACTTCTCCACCTCGTCGTCATCGCAGCGCCTCGAGGTCCGCGGCCTCCTCGCTTCTCGAGCTGACGCAATGATACCCTCGACCGGCCGGCTCGCATCGTCGTCATCCTCCAGCACCCTCGCGCCCGCCGCCCGCGACCCGGACGCTCGTCCGCGGAACCGTCGACTTGTCCCTAAGAACGGCGCCGATACTTCCTCGTCGGCACTATCGACCCCTGGCCATTCGCCGTCCCGCGATGTCTCGCCAATTCCCGCCACACGAATAGGCTCCGTAACAGGGAGGAATGACGCAAACACTGATGTTGCGCGATCCCGCGGCAAGAGCCCCGCCGTCAGCCGTGGTCTATTTGAGTCGTCGTGGGCGCCCAGTTGGGCCTCGGTTCAGGGGTTTGCCTCATCGCTTCTCGGCGGCGGTGGAGCAGGAGGCAGCGATGCTGGATGGTCGAGCAGCAGGGACGCGAGCCAGACGAGGGTGTCTAGGAAACAGGGCAGTAGCCACGCCAACACATCGAACTGGGGACCCGAGCCGCCGGTTGAGGCGCGGCCGCGATTACAAGATGTCGCCGCCGGATCGATGGCGCAGAGGGAGGCAGCGCTCCGGGCTATGAGGACGGCGAGCGTCTTGGAGAGCCACGAAGGTGTGAACGGGGGGCTGGACGTGACGGGGAGCTTTAAGAAGAGGAACTCGGATGAGGACTTGCGGGGTTCGGCCCAAGAGGAGGACGGAGGGGAGCACCTGGTGTATATCCATCATGTGCAGCCAAGCGACACGTACGCCGGTATCGTGCTCAAGTACAAGTGTAGGGAGGATGCGTTCAGGAAGGCCAACGGATTATGGTCTCGGGATGGTATTCAGGTTCGGAAATGGCTGGCACTTCCAGTTGACGCTTGCGAGATCAGGGGGCGGCCATGCGAAGGGCCCTCATCACCCTCCGCCAGGGTCGACCTGCTGGCGCCAACTCCGGAGGAGACCGACCCCTTTGGCGGGCGCATCAACAACAATGACGACTTCTTTACTAACGCTACAAATGGCCACTCGGATTCTCGAGGACCCGACGACGACCGACCATGGACGCATGTACGGTGGGTATCGATAGACTCGCACCCACATCCTGTCGAGATCGCGCGGGTTCCTCGAAAAGCACTGGGATTCTTCCCGCCGCGAAGGAAGAAGAGCATACATACGACCTCGACGCTTTCCACGCCGCGTGGCTCGGTCGACGTGCCCAGCATCACCCTCGGATCTGATCCCGGCGCTGCTGGCCTGAACAGCCCTGGAGGGTCGTCTTCCCGCCGCCCTAGCGTTCTCTCATCCCGTCCGCAACTTACATCTTCGGGTTCTGCCACTTCCAGAACGCGCGTCAGTAGCGTCGGCACCGGAAGCGACGACCTTCTTAAGCCGGCCTGGATGCGGCGTCCGGGTGGTGTGGGTTCATTGGGGAGACATGTGCGCGCGCCCGGACCGGAGCGCGACTACTTCAACTCATGGACCAGGAAACATCTACCCGGGCTGACGATGGAATCTCTGCCGTCGATGGCGGTCATGGGCTCAGAGCAAGCCCGCCTTGGCTTTGCTAGCGTACCAGGCGAGGGCAACGTTTCGATTGTGGAGAGTCCGTTTGCAGATGGGCATGATGCGGGGTCAGCAGCTACGGGCGGGAGTGCTCAGGGTACGGGCCTGGACAAGGCAGCGGCGGCTGTCGAGACATGGCTGCGTGGAGCGTGGGCGAAACGGCCAGGGACACCAGTGCTCGGACCGAGACGGGGGACTGGCACAGGTCCAGAAATACAGGGCGATCTGATCGAGTTGGCGGACACGAACAGCGATGATGGAAGGGGGACGATGAATGCGGATCTGGGGGGTTTGTTGGGTCAAGATGTGTTTGGACCGGTGGGGTCGGGATGGAGTGCTGCGGAGACAGGGGTAGTCCGGGGACGGACGTCAACAAGAGGAGCTGGGGGGAAGAAAGATAAGGACGGCAAGGGGGATTGATTGTCGAGACAGTTGTCCTCTGGTTCGCACTGGCGTTAGATGGGAGTAAGGCGGGATTCTGGTTTCATGCATTTAGGTCGCATCCGTTTGTATATGTCTTTTGGGCCGCAGAGGATATACCACGTATAGCATAGATGGGCAGAGTTATTCTTCTTTTCGGCGAGTGGCAGTGAGGTTCCTGGAGAAATGGGGTTACATAACCCTAACCCTTGGAATGGTTTTGCGAGTGAGTTTTATGTCAAAAACTCACGGCCTTTCTTTCACCTTCCGACTCATTAACACAAACATCCACTCCGTAGAGACGAAAGTCCTCACAGGCTAGGGAGGCCGACCCAGTTGGGTTGCGCTCGATAAATATTATTACAGGGAGAATTCCGGATTTAAGGTAAGATTTGAGAATTTTAAGCCGTCGTCTTTTTTTGGCCCGTGTAAACCTCTTCCTTCAGCCTATAATACTAGTTGTAGAGTCGGCTCGTTGGCTTCTGATCATACTTCTCCAAGACATGCCGCTTCAAGTTTACGCTCGACCATTCGACATTAGCAACTAGGGCCCGCTACAATGGCCGATTCATCCACAGCAATGGTCAGTGATATTTTGGACCTTGTCGTCCCGACCACCATAAAGGTTTCGCCGGATGGCGCGCATGTCATCTACTCAACAAGGCTCAAATGGAATCACAGGAAAGGTGAACACACGCTCGCATCTATCTGGATTGCCAAGACAGACGTGCCCCAGTCGGCGCATCGGCTCACTGACGGGACATATAATGACCGGAATCCTCAGTGGGCTCCCGACAGCCAGTCCGTTGCATTCGTCTCCGATCGTGGTGGGCAGGGCAAGGCGTGTGCCATCTACGTCTTGAAGCTGGACGACCAGGTCCCAAAGGTTGTGACACCAAGCGACATGAGGCAGATCACGAAGTTCGCGTTTAGCCCAGATGGGTGTTGCATCGCGTTTGTGGCTCTCCCGGAGAAATCGGCTGAGCAAAAGACGACAGATGTGAACGTTTGGGGTCAAAACTGGGAGTTTGCTCGTCTATGGCTTCTCAACTTGGAGACGGGAACCGTCGAAGCCCTCTCCGGCGAAGACGCCCACGTTGTCGACTTCGTCTGGACTGATTGCGACACCGAGATAGCTCTCATGACACACCGCACTCCGCATATCGAAAGCAAATATCTACACGGTACTACTATCTCAATCCTGCAGGTTGAGGATAGAAAGACCCGCAAGATCTGCAACATTCCCGGAGGGGCATTTGACCCTGTCTGGCTCAACTCGACACTCTACTTTTTGAGCAACAACATACTCGGACAAGAGTCATCGGGCTGGGGTGTGTACTGCGTTGGAGAGAAGGAGCCATGCCAAAAGGTAGCTCACGGCGAGGTGGACTGTGCGACCGGCCTCGCCAGGGCAGGCAACGATATCGTCGTGCACGTCGAGCATGGCCCAGAGGATTGGCTGCGACTTCTTCGAAGCGACAGGACGCTTTTGAGGCAAAGAAAGCGAATCGTCGCGTTCGACGTCTCATGTGGTGGTGATGGAGAAATGCGACTTGCAGTTACTCAAGGAGATGTCAACCGTCCGACCGAAGTTTTCTGCGTCAATCCGACGACGGGCGCTGCGGTGCCGCTCTCAGATCATGGAGCTGCATTTTCCAACAGGATGTTTGGGCACTGCGCCTTTGTCAAGTGCCAAACCTTGGACGATAAGGAGTTGTTGGACGGTGTATATCTCATTCCCGCGCAGTACACAGACGTGGACGGGAAGCCGACGAAACCGCTGCCTACCTTGGTTATTGCACACGGCGGACCATATACCCGCCTCACCGACGCCTTTGATTTCTTCGATCCTTTTTACCTCGTGATCCAACCCCTCTTGGCCGAGGGCTATGGGATCCTAGTCCCCAACTATCGCGGGTCTAGCGGTAGGGGCGAGAGATTTGCCAGCTACGCACGCGGTGACGTGGGTTTGTATGACGAGCCTGACATTGTGGCTATGGTACAAAATGCCGTCATGTTGGGCTATGCTGATAAGTCCCGGCTGATGATAGCTGGCTGGTCACAAGGCGGCCATCTCTCCTTCCTATCGGCGGTCCGCAATGGTATACACGGTTTTGGATGGCGCTTCCGAGGCGCTATAGCTGGCGCTGGCATCACGGACTGGGACAGCATGGCGCTGATGTCCGATGTAGGCTATATGCAGGCGCAGACGGCGGGCGGCGCGCCGTGGAACATGGACAAGACCGATGTAAAAGCGCGCAGGGGCTCGGCGCTTTGGGAGTTCAAAGAAGCCGCGCGAGAAGGAAGGATTCCACCGATGCTGATCTTGCACGGGGAGAAAGATGAACGAGTGCCGGTCGCACAGGCCTGGGGGTTCAGGCGGGCGATGGACGAAGCAGGCCTGCCATTCGAGTTCGTGACCTATCCGAGGGAGGGGCATTACTTCAGGGAGGAGAAACATGTCGTTGACTTGCTTATGAGAATATTGCGCTTTGTTAGGGAGTACCTTTCGTAGCTGCCGACTTTATATCGCAGCAGATCTTGGAATTCGGGGGGGGGGGGGACCAGGTAGGTACACACTTGCCGCTCCTTCAACTTTCTCCATGATTTTATAGCCTCGCGACAGGAGGGTCGTGAGCGTTATGTAGAGCGAGATCAGTCGTTGCTGGACGAGAGGCAGCATGAACTGGCCTTACAATGGGAGCCTATGTATGACGAGAATTAGGCGGTTCGGAGTGGTACTTGTTTTTCTAAATACTGCTCTTGGAGCCAGCCCTTTTACGGGTCTCTGTCTCCATCACAACTCTTACTATGGTTGCGGTGGTCTAGTTAGTGGTGAATGAGAAAGGCCCCCTCGCCCGGGAATCCTGCTCCTGCAAGATTCAGTCAATGATCACAGAGCACTGTTGTCCTCACCCCGCTACTGCCTGCTATCTTCCTTGATCACCCAGCAAGGAAGGAGGCCCCGAGAGCCTGCCTATCTTACAAATACCAAAAAGAAAGGGTGAATCTCAAAACGCATCATCAAACTTGTTAGGCTGGGAAGGAGCACCCTCGTCAGATATGAAGAAGTGCAGGTAAGGATGCTTGTTTAGTGAAAGAGAGGATGGCCCTCTGGCCCTGACTAAATACAGGTGGTGGGGTGCTCTTTCCTGGCCCAACAGATAGCAGGAGCACACGGACCACAGGCCCTGAATTTAGCCAGCCCTCAGGGCCCATCCTGCTCTTCAACAAAACAAGCATCCTCAGCCCTGCTCTCTCAAACCGCAAAAATGAAGACGCTAGAATTCCGCATCCGCAAGCTGCACACCAGCACCGACACGGAGAAACGCCTCGCCCGCCGGCAGCCCTCACGCGTCTATGTCAACGAAGAAGCGCTGATCGAGCTAACGGGCTCGAAAGACGGCGGCCGGGCCGTTGTGATCGAAAAGCTTTCTGCAACAACAGAAAATGATCCAACGACGAGAAGAGAAGCTACCCTCTGGAAGGCGCCCGAGAAGCTCGACAAGGCTGTCACGCAAATGTATGACACGTTCCGGGATGCGTGCGGGTATAAGCTCGGCGAGCACGTGCGCATCTCGACTTTGGGACCTGCAGGGGGGTTGACGGATGCGGAGGAGGTTGTGTTGGAGGAGCAGGTGCAGGATGTTCCGGAAAAGATGACCGATGAGGATGTGGCCGGGTGGGAGTATTTTCTTGCCGGACGACTGTCGCTTACGGAGCATGTTCATGCTGGCATGGTGCTTAAGAACATTTTTGTGCGTGGGCCGGAGAGGACGTTTGTTGTGGTCTCCGTTAATGGGAGGGTATCCGGGAATGGACGGTATCTTGATCGCAAGACCAGGGTGCGCATCGCCCGGCCGGTGGAGGGCGGTGATGACTCTCAAGCCGGAGAACGGGGCCAGGGAAAAACGGCGGGACGGCTCGAGATAACAGACATCCGCGGCCTCGACGGTCCGCTGGCCAAGCTCAACGATCTGCTGCGGTGTCTCACAGGACCAGACCGGCTCCGCAGCCAACCGAATCCCAACATCGTGATCCACGGCGGCCATGGCACGGGCAAGACGCTCCTCCTTGACCGACTGGCGGCCACCGGCTGGGGCGCCGTGTTCAGGATCAACCCGAAAGACAAACTGGCCGAGATCAACGAGACGTTTGCGCAGGCGCGTTTGCAGCAGCCTTCGATGATACTGCTGGACCAGTTTGAGCGGCTGATCGACAAGGACCGCAATAACCGCGCGGCCGTCATCCTCGCTCTGTGTGACGCGCTTGATGCGCTCGCCGCTGACGCTGAGAAGACGGGTGTGGCGCCGAGGGTTCTCGTCGTCGCGGCGTGCCTGGATTATACCACTGACATCCCCGAGGATCTGAAGGACCCGGACCGGTTTACACATGAGGTATACCTGCCGCTGCCGGATGCCGACGGCCGCCGCGAGATATTGAGAGGACTCGGGTTGGGTGTGGACCCGGCGGAAGAGGAGGACGTGCTTCGGCTCGTGGCGGAGCGGACGCATGCGTATAATGGCAAGGACTTGAAGAGGCTTGTTCGGCAGGCTAGGTTGTTGGGGTGTATACGGGCGAGCAAGGCTTTGCCTGAAGAGACAACAACCCCTGAGCAGCAACAACAAGCACCGACAGAGACACAACAAGACTCTACCACCACTGAACAAGACACTCACACCTTTCACCCCCCTGAGCAAGATCAACAGCCACAACCGACTGACGAGAAAGTATCCGAAGAAGCAACCTGCACACCGTCCGACTACCAAGCCGCCCTCTCCCTGATCCGCCCCTCAGCCATGCACGACATAAACCTCAAACCCCCGCCCATCCACTGGTCCGACATAGGCGGCCAATCCCTCGTCAAACAATCCCTCCGCCGTGCCGTCCGTCTATCGACCGAATCCCCTTCTATTCTCTCTCGGTACTTCGACCGCCCTCCCAAAGGTTTTCTGCTGTACGGCCCGCCAGGCTGTTCCAAGACCATGGCCGCGCAAGCCATGGCCACCGAGTCGGGCCTCAACTTCTTCGCCGTAAAGGGCGCCGAGCTGCTCAACATGTACGTGGGCGAATCCGAGCGCGCCGTGCGCAGGCTGTTCCAGCGCGCGAGGGAGGTGGCGCCGAGCATGATCTTCTTTGACGAGATCGACGCCATCGCTTCGCATCGTCACGGATTCTCTTCTTCCTCTTCCTCGTCTCATCACTCATCATCAGGGAGTGGGTTAAATGTCCTGACAACGCTCCTCAACGAAATGGACGGCTTCGAAGCCCTCCAGGGCGTCGTCATCCTCGCCGCAACCAACAGACCACAGGCCCTGGACCCGGCGCTTTTGAGGCCGGGCCGGTTCGACGAGTTGATATATGTCAGTCCGCCCGACGAGGACGCGCGCAGGGCTATTTTCGAGGGTGTAGCGCTCAAACGGAAGATGCATGCCGATGTGGACGTAGATAAACTCGCAAGAGACACAGAGGGGTGTTCGGGCGCCGAGATCAAGGGGATCTGTGCCGTCGCTGGTGTGCTCGCTTATGATCGCTATCTTGAATACGGAGGAGAGATAAAGACAGAGGAACAAGGGATCAGGATGGCGGATTTGGAAGCTGCGGTGCGGAATCAGAAGAGACAGATTACGCCTGAGATGATTAAGGGGTTTGAGGAGTGGGAGAGGCAGTTTCGGAGGCGGTGAATGTGTACCTAGTAACCCGAGAGAGGAAAAAAATATAAATATGGACCCTGATAGGGGTGCACCCCCCTTTTGCTCCGGGCGCATCCCCCCGCCATAGCGTTTTACGCATATGCCCTCTAATTTACTGGTGATGTTTTTCCTGAAAGCTGTATATATATTTGTCAAAGGCCTATTTACTACATATAAGGGGGTTTAAACTTGTAAAGGCTGATAAAAGTAGAGATATCATGTAGTTAGGTTACTCGCTCAGTTCCCGGATATATGTTAGGTCGAAATCTTTTATATTTTATTCTCGGTGAATGGAGGTTTAAGGACGTAATCCATAGATCATAAAGCCCTTATAAATGCCTCTTTTGCCATTGCTAATACGCCGAAACGCTTGTTATCTGAGGATTTCACGCGAAAAGTTTATCTTCAAGGGGATGTACCCGTAGACAAAAGGGGGGTGCACCCCTATCAGATGCCATAAAGATATATATATATATCTTACTTTTTACCTGTCCACTCAATTCCTGTAGAACTAGACCAAGTCCAGAGACCTAGCTAGTCCTAGCATCTACGGTAGAATCGGTAGGTAGGCGAGCACATCGGCCGGCAAATCGCATCAGTCAAGCAAGTCAAACATCAACGGGACTGTACGTGGTATTAGATGCAGCTCGGATCGGTTTTGTACACGGACATCATACAAGGCGGAGGGAGCGAACACGCCGTCCCAAACGGCATCATCCACACATCCGCAGGTCCAATCATCCAACAACCCATCATTGTGTGTCACCATGTCGGGTCTCCTTGACCACGTCGACACAGTCGACACAACACGATACACACACACCGGATCCATATCCTCAGGATACCCAGCCCAATAACCCAATCATTGCATGCTACCGAAACGAACCAGGATATCTCCTCCCACTCGTTCTTCTTCCTCCCACTCGTTCTTCTTCCTCCCACTCGTTCTTCCTCCTCCCAGCCGCTAAAGCATCCCTCTCGGAAAAAAAAAAAGTCATATCCTCCCCTTTCCCCCCAACCCGTCCGAACGGCAATCAAAAGGCAGACCAGTCCCAGCCATGCAACGCCTCCCTTCCCTCCCTCCCAAGAATTCGTCATAGCTCTAAAAGTTCGCATGGCATGGTGCAGTACTTGCTCCGCTCCGCTGGGCCATGCTCCAAGACGAGGCGGCGGGCATGTCATCAAAGGAAGAAAGTCACTTGCTTTCCTCTACCTCCCCAACCGCCTTGACCGCCGTCACGGCGTTCTTGGCCACCGACGGCGAGAGGCTGATGGATATCTTTTTGGTCGTGTGAGAGCCCGCATCCCGACCGCCAAAACTCTTCTTCTTCCGGAGAGCCGCCGTGTGGCTGTGGTTGCTCGTCGAGGCGGCGCTATTGCGTCGTTTGTGCGTCACCAACTTGTCCAACGCATCATCCTCGTCCTCCTCCCGGCGACGTTTCTCCGATACCCGGTCCGGGGGCGTTGCGGCTGGGGGCGACGGGGTCGCTGCGGGCTCTTTGTTCTCCTTGGCCTCATCCGACGCAGGAGCCGCCGTCATCAGCGTGTCCCCGCCCGCTTCGTCCGCCTCCTCGTCGGATGATGTGTACTCAACAAGCGGCCTCGGTGTGCCGTTCGTCATCGAGCCCTGTTCGAGTCCTCGGGCAACGTCTTCTTCATCGTCCGACGTGTTCCAGTATTCCTCCTGAACCGGGTCCACGTTGAGATGCTCCATCATGCCACGGGCACTGTTCGACGGCTTCCTCCCCATCTCGTCCTCGGATTCTAAGAAGTAAGCATCGGCGCTCGCGGTGTAGCCCTGCGTTTGGTCGTATCTAGCAAGTATCTCGCGGAACGTCTCCATGTACGAGAGCGCCATGACCTTCTCGCGATAGTTCTCTACCAAGTGCTTGATCAGATCCTTAATGTTCTCCTTATTAATCAGTACGAAAAGATCAAGGCACGCGCTCGAGAGCAAGTTGTCCCGGGGCATCGTCCGCAGCAGCACGTCGAGCACCGGGCCGAGGATGTTCTTCTCGGCCAGGTGCTTGATGTAAAACTCATCTTGCAACAATACTAGCTGGCGGAAAAATCGGATCGCCACTGAAGCAAGTTAGCTTACTTTCCCTCTCTGATGCACACAATACCCACCTAGTTGGAGATGCTTCTCCTTGCACGAGAGAAGCTGGTTGAACCGTTGCGCCAGGTTGTGTTGCATGACGAAAAATTTGCTGCGGTTTTGGTGCGACCGGATGTAAAAGCAAAGAATGTCGTTTAGGTAACTGAACACGCCGTCGTTCAGAACGTTAAACTTGATCTCGTCCCGTCTCTCAAGGTCGAGGAGCGGTTTAAACAGTCTGACGGCCGAATGCTCGTAGAAATGATCCAGGAAACCCTCCTGCTGGGGGTCGATAGGCTGTTGCGCCCGTCCTCGCCCAACGATGAGTTCCCGGACCTCCGGTGGGCCACCGGGCGGCGTCGCATCGAGGAGGACTTTGAGAGCATCCGAAACCTGGGACCGAATTCCGAGATCTACCTCGACCAAGAGGAGGTCGATCAAGGTGTCGGTGAGCGGCTGGGTGTTCTCCTGGATCTGTCGGTAGATGGTGTGCCGTATCATCTGGGGGTCGTGATCAATCATCGACACCATGATATCGGTAGCCCCGACCCTGACTGTCACGTCAAAATTCCGGAGCCCATAGTTGATAACGCGCAACAGCCCGTGCGCAAGGAAGTTGTTGTACAAGCTCTGCCGCGCCGGCGGTTGCAGGTTCTTCGCGATGGCGCAGCATTGCTGGATGAAGAGCACGGCCTCCTTCTTGCGCAGTTGAGGCTCGTTCGGCTCTACAAAGATTCCAAAGAGATCGTGCAGGAATCCGCCGTTGGACTGGAGATGGGACACGATGTCCACCTGGTTGAAGAAGATGAGCGAGTTCAGCACCGAGAAGGTCGGGTCGTCGAGAATCCTGGCCAACACAACATCCTTAAGGTACTGCAGCCGATACGTCTGGTGAATCTTGCGGCGAATCTGTTCGTCGTCGATCTTGACCACCTCCTTGTAGCGCCCCTGGCCGCTGAGCCATTGCCGGTGGTTCGCCTTGTGGCTGGGGAAGTCGGGATCGTATTCCAGCGCGCCGACTACACCTAATACGCAGTCGTCGGAAACGGCGTGCTCGATTATGCCCGTATCGTTCAGGAGAAGGATCACCTTCATGATGTTGCAGAGCTTGTGGAGATCTGGCAGGCTCTCGAGGTCTTCGGCCATCTCTACCAGAGGTAAAAGCTTGTTGATATAGTCGTCCCCGATGATCGCTTTCGCCAACGCATCCCGGCCGCTAGGAGATGAGCTCATAATTCGCATGTTAGACTCGAGCTCGGCCAATATCCCCAGCTCCGGGTTCGGCAGTTGGATCGTAGTCGGCATATCTATCCCTAGGTCGTCCGAGAGGCCGTCATCTGCCACCGAGTTAGCCTATGTCGAAGCGAATTGACCGCTTGCCCAACCTGGTGGACCGTTCATGCCGTGGAAGGTCTGCTGTATGCTGTCTATAAATTTCCTGTTGCAGCATGGTTAGACGCAATCGGCCCGCGCTTCGGCGGGGAAGGAACTTACCAGATCAAGGCGCACCCATCGGCCTCTTGAAAACTTAGCGCCATGTCGACACCATTATCCGTCCACACTATCAGAGTATCTGGTGCATTGTCAGATTGGCAGCGCGGCTTCGGATATCAAAAACACCAACCCTGCTGCTTCTGAAAGCCATCGTCTTTAACAATTCTCGTCTCGAGCAAGAGCCGGATAGGTTGGTCTTCGGATTCGACAATCACGCGGGCTTCCTTAGAGCCATCTTCCGACTGTGACACAGACCGAGCCTGATTAGCGAAAGGCGACAAAAGGGCATATTAGGACGCACTTGAACGTATCCGGCGGTGCAGAAGCCGGTGCCTCTATCGAACCAGTCATTGTTTCTCAGCTCGTAGACCTTGACACGCTTCTTGTCTGGAGTTGTCTGATGAGGCACTGCTTGTGCCATCATCGACGATTTCGCGCTCCCCGGTCCGGGGCAGCGATAGAGCCGCAGTCGCGCAAATCTTGTCGAAAGCCCTCCGGTTGCCGGTAGGCCGAGTGGCCGAGATCAACTGTTTGCGGGTAGCAGGATCAGCCGCCTTATCGAGCGAGTCGGCGCGATATTGTTGGGATGAGAAGCACTCCCAGTGCGGTGGGCAGGAAGGTGGAGACAGACCACCCGTCGGTCCGACGTCAAAGTCGGTGAGACCAAGGTAACCGAATGTCGCGTCGGTCGCAATCGAGCAGTGCGTCCTTGAGCGCGAAAGAGGGCGCGCTGTCGAACGCGGAGAAAAAAAAACTAGAGCGATGTCTCAAGCGGTCGGGAAGCCATCAGGTTTCCGGAGGCAATGGCGGGCGCCGCAATTGCGATCAGTCAGGCGACGCCTCTGAGACACGGCGCGACTCCGCCAGCAGCAGGCAAAAGTCTATCAAGGGCTCAAGGAAGCAGGCTCATGCACGCGCGCATCGATCACGGCGATGCGGTGGTGTTGTCGGGGTGCGGCGGGGCGATGGATTGGCGATGAAAGGGCGACTTTGGGCTGTCACGTCGAGTCTGCAAGGCGCAAGGTTGCGATGGCGAGAGGGTGGGCGGAGTGCGTGATCGTTTGGTCTTGGGCTGCCCGAAATAGCCTAGCGCCTTTCCCCATTCTGCCCCTGCGCCTGCGAAGCGCCGGCTTTTCCCTGGCTCCCGCTTAAAATAAGCGCGGGGGGCCTCTTTCTGCTGTTCTTCCCACGTTCTCTTCGACGCTTTCTTATTTTCAACCACAACAGCCGGCTTGGTGCCGTCTTGCGACATCGACTTTCTATGGGTGCCCCACTCATCCCGTCACAGTTGGCTTGTGCATGCTAGCCTCCACAAAGTTTAACGGCTTACCCTAAAATGGTCGCAGAAGCGAACATGCACTCACTCATTCATATATCAGCAGAATTTTTTTGATTGAAATCTTTTGTGTACTTTTTCAATGGCTTGGCTGTCTTTGGGTATAAGAACACCCTCTCTCTCCAGCCTTAAGTTGGTGCTGTGGTTGGATTAGTCACCACTCTGAAACTGCCCCCAATGTTGACTCTTCCGATCGTCAACATCGGGAGGATGGGTGGCAATGACGTCGTTCTAACCGCTGACAACTCGTCTAACTCAAATGCCACGCGAGAGTAAAGTCTACTTTTGATCAACCAACAGCGTTAGTAGGAAGTGCTTTTGCCACCATCTGTATACAAATGGAAAGAAGTGCTGCCCAAGCACGTGGCAGTTTTCCATTTAGGGACGTTGTGTTTTTGAGGTACGTTTTAGGCGATGGTACCATACAGAGAGAGGTCTGTCAGCCTGGTACTATGAGCCCGACGTGAATAATCAGAGATAGACTTCCGTTCGATGTTTACATCAGCTTGATGTTGTCAAATATTCGCCTTCATGCACGGGCTAAAGTACTCGATCCGTATACGATGGTGGTCAGCTACCCACACTGGTTGTATTTTCTGTCAAAGCTTGATTCCTTGGCTAGATCCCCTTTTGAAGCCCGTTGAGATAACTTCAGGGTGTTATCCTGCCAGGCGAACATGGCATTCAGAAGTGGATGATGCGCCGTTAGACGAAGGTGGGCATCAGGGGCAAACTGACATCCGACTTCGAGGTCGCCCTCTTCATCAACAGCTGTCGCCATGATATCACTGTGGAATAAAATATCTCGGGTGACTTGAGGTAATATTTGGTTCTCAGCCTCAGCCCGCAAAGCCATCCGAGAGCCGTAAGCAACAGTCTCCGTGGCCTGGCCAGAATCCTGTCACATTGAGGCGCCTTATGTGCTGATAGGACGCCGGGAATAAAGATACGAGTTTGCGATGGGATGGTGTCTTTACAGCTCCCAGGATCCTAGGAAATGGGTCGTTATCATATCCGGCTCACCGCTAACGAGCTGGTAAAACTAGGGGTCCCAAGTCTCGGGAACAGAGCGACGCCCCGCCTTGCCTGCCGGACCTGGGGCGTTGTTGATGGACGGCTGGCTGCAGAAAATTGGTTGATATCGATTTTGACGTCTGATGGCATCTCCAATTCGGTGGCGATGGACTTCTGGATATCGACTCCCGCAAGCCGGGCAACCCAGACCTCCAGAGCAGCGACCGGCCAGCGCCGGAGCAAAAATAGTGATCAAGCTTCGTCTCAGCGAGCAAAGCGGAGACCGGGCCCATTGGCGTGCTTCTGGACCGGACACCCACCGAGAGAGGATCCGCCAAGCAGGCCGACTATTGATTCCTTCATTTGGCGTTGCAATAAACAAGAGCATCGGACCCACGATATCCCGTCCTTCTATGGATCGCAGACTTCGCAGGATCCGTGTGCTTGGAGAGGATGGATGCGGTTTATCTATTCCGTGCAGATAAGACTGTCATGTCCACTGTTGCGTTCCTGGACAGCATAATCTCAAAAAATATCTCACCCCAGGTTTTTCTGGGAGGTCTATTCTAAAGTCGAAATATGTACAAAACTTGGACGAAATCTCTGTTGTTTTCGGCAATGTCCGTCAGTCTGTGATCCCGGACGATGAGATAACATCAGAGGCCTGTTTGGTGGCGTGCGGGAGGGCGAGGAGCCCCTGGCCCTGGTCGATAGCCCCTGCAGATCGGCGAACGCCACAAATTCAATCTTGCACCCCACGTGTTATCGTCCCAACTTCCACTTGCGGAACAAATTTGACTGCGAGTGTACACTACAGCTGTCACAGACCAGACCTGCCGCGAGGCTTTGCAAGCCTCTTGAGCATGGAGTCGGCGAAGGACGCTGTGGCGCCGTCGGGTGACTTGAGACCCTTTTCGTCTGGAAGCTTTCAAGGGTCCTTCGCCGAGGTTGTGCCACGCTGAAATGCGCTACCAGGAGAAAATCGACCTTCGATTCGGATTGCGGCTGGCGTCGACCCCGTTTCCATCGAGACCTCGCACGAGCGTGCCAAGCCTTGAAGTATTGGGCACTGGCGCCGAGCCAGCGGTACGAAACTCCTCGGGTAGGGCCCAGCGGCCTCGTTGCAAATACGAGCGCCCACCTGAACCTCCCCCCACTGCCTCTTCTTGTACCCCCCAAAAATAATCATCTTGGTTTGATACACTACTGTGCCATTTGTCTTTCACAATGGAACGCTCTCTGTGATCGGCTCAGGGGTGCAGCTTGACAGCACGGACTGGTCTTTCGATCTTCGGGAATCATCAGGTGGCTGGCGGCCATGGCTTGTTGCCGTGATAGTCTGAAGATGGCTGGAGGACCGGGGACACGAAGGACGGTATCGCCTTCTTACGGTTGACCGTCTGTTATCTTCGCATTCGCAAAGTTCTGAACGTCTCAGATCCACCATGCAAGGCTGTTGGGTCCGCAGCTGCAGACCAGGTTCCTCGATCCAGTTGGCCTGCCCAACTCAGCCACGGTCAGGGATGGTTTTATCTTGGTGGCTCCGCATGGCTTCCTGGCTGGCGGGTTCGTGTTCCGCTGCGACGCCGGTCTGCTCTAAAAGGTGAAGCTAGGGAGTCCCGATGGATCATGGTTACCCAGGATGCTTCTCACGTCTTAAGAGCGGACCGCTCGATCCTCCCAACAGGACCATATTTCCGCGCCATCTGCCCATCCCCGCGTCCTTCTGTTACTCCTTATTTCATCACTGTTTTACTCGGACCGGATTCTTCACCCATTGGCCTTCAACTCCCGGACACCATCGAGCGAATCCGCCTCTCACATCAGGGTTCTGCCAGACCCAACCTGCCCAGCATTGGCTGTGGCTATCAGGTGCTTATCAGGACGAAATTGGCTTGGAATAGGAGACGATTGTCTGAAGACCGCAACTCGAAGACAGGAAAATGTCGGTGTTTTCCGTATTTCGGCGGAGCCGTCAGGCAGCAAAGGAGCAGGGCGCCAAGCAGGAGGAGACGAAGAAGGAGCAGGTCAAAATACCATACAAGCACATACCAACACATGCGGCTATCGATGCTCTATCGGGCGGCCCTGCCAGCTCTCGAGATCTGGATCGACCGAGGATACTGGAAGAATCTCGCAGGCGGAGTGCCTTGACGGCGAGGGGGATTGGGATGGGAGGATCGATGCCGGCGCTCCACCATGGCCTTCCCAGGGTCCACAGCTCGCTATCGCACGTCTCATACCCCGCCGAATACGCAAGTCCGGCTGCCCAACTTCCACGAGCCTATAGCTTCAGCGGAATGCCGGCACCTGGCTGGACCCACCGCGGTGGTGAAGTCAGATACAACTCGCCCGCGGCTGGTATGCCATCAGGAAAGGGGAAGGGTGTGGACAGGGCTGTTTTGGGGCCAGGTCATTTGAGTCGGCCTTCTAGCCGTGGGTCGGGCCGGAAAATCGGCGAGAAGTCGAGCTCGGGGTCCTCGAGCGACTCAGTCACGTCCCAAGAAGACCTTGAGATGAGACCCGTTCGACAGAGCACGCCGTCTCCACCTCTCCAGTACGCCTCACCGAGCAAGGACCCCGAGTCTCCGCATCGGATGCACCCGAGCTATCCGCGCCGAACGTCGGATCCCAACCGTCTGGCCGTCCCCATCCGACCCATATCCTACGCACAGTCCCGCGACGGCAGGAGCCGAAAGTCCGGCGTCGGAGATCTTCCGCCTGTCCCTGCACTCCCGCCGATGCATTTTGGGAGTGCTGTCACAGCTCCTGGTATCTCCCTCGCGCCGGTTACCTCAACAGTGACGCGGAGTGGATCCACCACGCCACCGTTGAGCCGCAGATCAACTAGTCCGGTGGCAGACGTCGTCTTTGAAGAGGCTGCGGATGAGGATGTTGCGAGCAGCCCAGAAAAGGTGATATCGAACGAACCTACCCGGCGCAGGCGATCATCCAAGCCCATGCAATTCGCGAAGCTCGAGACGATCAATTCCAACATTTCGGAGTCGGTGGAACTGTCCGTCGTATCTTCCAGCCGCGATATGGAGCGAAAGCGAGCAAACGTGGAGGTCTCGGCGCTACCGACTGAGTTTGACGCGGCTGTCCTACCGGCTCCTCGGCAACCAGTCCTCCCCACGCCGAAGGAGAAGTTGTCGAAGAAAGCGAGCTCGAAACCGACGAGCAGCCGACGGTGGTCATTCCTAAGCTCGAAGAGCACGGCCGTGGCAGTATAATGAAGATTGGTTTGGACGGGATATACTAAAGCCGGAACTACGGCATTTTTCTTTTGAGCTGTCTGGGCTTATCCCATTCATGGGATACGTTGATTTCCGAGTTGGCGTTGGCAGGAGTACACGGCGGCTGCAGTCTGGGTTTAATTCTCTAACTAGTCACCCAGCAGACATTAGACCTAAGTCTGGCGAGGAGATTGGGTCCTCCAATAGAAGATACTTCCATATCGGACTGTCTGGCTTACCTCTGCACAAGTGTTTCTATGCTTCATCATTGAGCTGTCTTTGTGTGAAGAATACGTAACCCAAAACCTGCTGGGCAGCAAGCGACTGAGGTAGCCTGCTGGTGTCAGACACATGCTCACACAAGCACCAATGTCGCAAGAGGGACCACGCAACGCCTCCGCTACCATGCGTGCCGTAGTGCATCCCAGCGCAACAGACATACAGACTGGCTGACCAGTGACACGGTTCTTCTTTTCCACTTTCTTTTGTCGTTCCGTAGGTTAGCAGAGAGAGAGAGAGAGGGGTGGAGATGAGCCCCGCCCTAAGTACCTAGAGTAGAGCTGCGGCTGGAGACATTCCATGGTTGTCTTGGACGTTGGTCGATGAACCTGGCAGTACCGAGACCGGGTTTTAGTTTGGCGTCACCTTACATGTAGAATCTCATCCCAATCTGGCACTTGACTGAGGGCTCCAAGCTGAGTTCCTGGCACTGTACTTTGCTTCTAGTCTGCGGAAGGGTGGGTGAGGGTGTGCTGCTAAGCATACTCCGTACGAATTGAACGCAGACAAAGAAGACTCCTATCGATATTTTTGTCTCTTTTTTTCCTTCTGCAGGATCAGTTGTCCGTAGGTTTGACAAGTACGCTTCTCACCTAGAATAAGTCAAATGGGACCAACAGAAACCATGCAAAGGCTTTGTTGAATGTTTGGCTCTCCATGCACCTAGAATTTTCTCAGCTAGACCCTCTATACGCGTAGTAGCCGCACTTGCATATCAGGAAACCGGAAATATCTTCAGTTTTTCTCTCCAAGAGAAATGCATTGCCGTCAGCTGACGGCTTCTTCCGAGACACGGCTGGGTAAGGTACCCCTGGAAATCTAGGGTGCACCCCACCGAGAAGCCGGCTGCAGATCGACAGGCCCCGCGGCCGCTGATTTGCCGGCCTTGCCAGCCACCGGCTGTCAGCACAAACGGCTTCGTGGCATCAGCGGGAATTCTGAAGCGACGACTTTCCTTCCGACAGCCAAGTTGCCCACAGCTTGCGCCATCGCCCCAATGATTCCCTGATCGCGGCGCACGGCGGTAGACTGGCCGCTCTTTCGTTCAATTGACGCGCAGCACCATGGGCATCGACGCGCCGTGGCAGCTGGCGCAGCTGGCCGTCGACACGCTCAGCACCACACCCGGCTACCTCCTCTGTCTCGTCTTCGTCGGCCTCGTCTCCCTTGGAATTTTCACTGTATGCATATCCGCGGATAGATAAAGTCGGCGCTGACAAGCTAGCTCTACATTGGCCTCCACGTGCTCGCGCCGAAGCCGCGCGAACCGTTCCCGTCCGAGAAGACGTACATCACGACCAACCCCGACGGCACCACGAGCGCCCCGCGCCCCCTGCCATGCTGGTACGACCGCTGGCGGGCCGAGGGCCAGCTGCGCAACCAGTCGTACCCCACGATCCCCCCGGGCTTCCCGGTGCCCGAGTTCGGCGCGATCGAGCCGGCCGAGGTGGCCATCAGCGTCGTCATCCCGGCCTACAATGAGGCCGACCGCATCGCCCCGGCGCTGGAGGATATGGTCGCCTACCTCGATGAACGCTTCGGCCGGCCTGCTGCTTCTTCCTCGTCGTCATCCAAACTCAAACCACTCGCGCCCCCGGGCGGCGGCGCATCCACGCCCGTGTCGCGACCGACGACGCCGCACCGCATCGTGTTCAAGAACCGCGCCGGTGAAAACGCCGGGCGCCCGGCGCCGTCCGGCTACGAGATTATCATTATCAACGACGACAGCAAGGACCGCACGGTCGACGTGGCGCTCGACTTCTCGCGCAAGCACGGCCTGCACGACATCCTGCGCGTCGTGACGCTCGAGAAGAACCGCGGCAAGGGCGGCGGCGTGACCCACGGCCTGCGCCACGTCCGCGGCGAGTACGCCATTTTCGCAGACGCCGACGGGGCCTCGCGCTTCAGCGATTTGGGAAAACTGATCGAGGGCTGCGAGGACGTGGTGGACGGGTCGAACCGCGGCGTGGCCATCGGCAGCCGCGCGCATCTCGTCGGCAGCGAGGCCGTGGTCAAGCGCTCAGCCATCCGCAACTTTTTGATGCGCTCGTTCCATTTCGTCCTGATGATCCTCACGCCGCCGGCGACGTCGCGCATCCGCGACACGCAGTGCGGCTTCAAGCTGTTCTCGCGCGCCGCGCTGCCGCATATCGTGCCGTATATGCACGCCGAGGGCTGGATTTTCGATATCGAGATGTTGATGCTGGCCGAGTCGGCGCCCGCCACGCCCGTGCTGGCGAGCGATGGGTCGGTTATCGGGACGAGCTACGGCATCAAGGTGGCTGAGGTGCCGATTGCGTGGCATGAGGTCGAGGGGAGCAAGATGAATCTTGTGCAGGATAGTGTGCGGATGGCTGTGGGGCTGGCCGTGTTGAGGGCGAGTTGGATGATGGGTGTTTACCGGAGGCGGTTGACTTAGTTTGGATGTATCTAGGAATTTTTATTCATTCGGTATCTACGGATAGGGGGGTTTATCTATATATCGCCTCGATTAAAAGCATAAATGTAGCATACTTATTCGAGGGCCGTCCATATTTTTACTGATCCCCATTGTGTGTTACTTACGGTACGGTATGCTGTGGGATATCCTGACTGACCTCTGACATGATAAGACAGACAGCTTCGGAGAGAAATTGCGCTGGAGAGTGATATGACGGACCCCCGGTTACGTAGAGCATAAACTGCTGTGGTGTACCCAGTGAGATAGCCATGGTAAAAGCCATGTACAAGAACAGAGAGATTGCCTTTTTCACTCGCCTATTTATCTATCTGAGGAAGAAGACTACATCATAAACTTGTGCCATCCCTGACATCAACTCTACCCAACTCCATGTTCACCATCCACAACATGACCCCCAACCCCGTGTATCATCGACTATAGAGTAGAATTTAACAATTCATCATTACAACTATTACCCCTCCCCCCCACCCCCATTCTTCATCTATCATTAGGTAGTGTAGTCTAAGTACTCTCATACCAACAAACAGGCAAAAACACCACACAGGCCGTCCACAGAATCAAAACAGCATCCCACCCAGCAACAGGCCACATCCAGACCCTCTTGCCTCCTCCCGTCCTCTCCAGCGCATTCAACCAGACCCCCACGAGCGCCACACTAAAGAAATGATACGCCAGCGTCAACGGCCGCCGAATCATGCCCCCCAGCATACCGACCGGCTCGTCCGTGATGCCCATCTCAAAGTACCGAAAACACCCGGCCTGCAGCGCGCGCAGCTGCCTGTCCTCGGCCGAGAAGAGCGAATACAGCGCCTGCGCGAGCACGTTGATGATACTCGTCAGCGCCTTGCGGCGCCAGTAGAATTCCTTCAGCGCAGCGCGGACTGTCTCCGCATCGCCCAGCCCCTTGGGCGTCCGCTCGGGGCTGAGCAGTTCCGTCAACAGCACCGCGTCGTTCAGCGCGACCGTCATGCCGCCGCCCGTCAGGGGGTGGCGCATATTGTACGCGTCGCCGGCGAGGATGACGCCCTTCGTCGACTGGCGATCCTGTCTCGACGGCGCGAGGTACGAATTCGGCATGCTGCGTGGGATCTTCCCATCTTTCAGCGCTTCCAGGACTGACGGCCGCACACCTTCTGGTAAAGCGGGCACGACGCACTTCTCAATATACCCCCTCACCCCGCCGTTCTCGGGCCGCGCGGCGGGTAGGTTCGCGGGCACATCGATCAGCGCGCGCGTCTCGCGGCTGCCGATCTGATATAACAGGACAGGCATGGCCTTCCCGATGACGACGTGTCCATAGCCCTGCGGCGGGAACGGACAGTCGATCAGCTCGAGCGCGTAGAACTTGGAGCGCACGACGGGCGCCGCCTTCTCGCCGAGATACTCCCTCCGGAACTGCGAGGCATACCCGTCCGCGATAACAGTAATCTGCCCAAAGAAGCAGTCATCGCTCTTCTCGCCCGTCGCCCGGTCCGTCGTGCGCGTCTGCACGCCGAGCACCAGGTCGCGATCATGCTCGCCCCTGACCGTGCTCACCACGTCCGTCTCGAAGACCGTAATATTCGGATGGCCGCCGCACGCCCGACGGAGCTGCATGACGAACCGCCCATGGTGAAAGCTCCGCCCCTCAGGCCTCTTCTCGTCGTCTTCGTTATGCCGCACCTGCCCCGTCTCCTCGTCCACCCGCGGATACGGGAAGACCACCTGCTCGCCGTGGAACAGCACATGATACCCATAGCACGGCACGGCATCGATCCCCTCGAGACATCTCCCCAGTCCCAGTTTTCGCAGCGCCGCCACCCCGCCCGGCTGCAGCAGCTCGCCCACGATCCGGTCCGGCTCGTGCATCCATCTCTCCAGCAGGATCACGCTGCGCCCCTGCTCGGCGAGCGCGTAGGCGACGGCACACCCGAACACGCCGGCGCCGACGACGACGACGTCCGCCTCGTGGTATTTCTGGCGGCGCTCGGCCTCGCGGGCGGCTTTGGATTGCGTCGGCCACTCGGATTGATGTTGTTGGCGACCAGACTTTTGCGTCGTCCACGTCGTGGTAATCTCTCGCTGGATTTTTGTTTCTGTCTTGACCGCCATCGTGTATATGTGTGTCTCTCTGTCGGTTTATTATAGAGGTAGTGTCCGAAGAAAAGGACAGCGGGGCGTCCGTCGATCGCAGGGAGGAGGGTCGTCGTTCGTAGATCGGATCGGTTCGGCGAACAACTCCGTTCAGAGGCGAAAAAGGGAGGTATACGTGAAAGAAAAAAGGTGCAGATCGAAAGGAATTGAGGTCCCTCTAAAGTACTTAGAGCCTCGTCATGGGCTCAATGGTAGGATGCAACGGCTCTTGCGACTGCCCCCCAAAATTCCAGGGTAACGGGTTCTGGGTCGGGTCGATGTAGAAATTATTGCTGTTCGATCTTGCAAACAAATCGTCCCATGCCGGCGGCGGTCACGGCCATCGGCCAATCAGAAGCGCGCCGCAGGGGCCAGGTCGTCGCGGCGCCCCTGGCCCGATTTCACATGTCAGTCGATTGTCGAATGAGAGGGCTCGAGCTTGGTTAGCTCCATTGGATTCGATCGTCGGACACCGAATCCACACTCCTCAGCATGGAATTCATCAGCACTGAAAGAAGATGCAAACAGAATACAATCAAAACATCTATTTCTATACAAATGAAGCATCGTAGGCTCCACAAGACTACCCGCTCGCTGGCGGCACCAAAGTCAAGACGGGATGCGCGAAGCTCCTGGCCTCGCCGAATAACCCGGCCGGTCTGGCCTCATCGAGATCGAGCCCGGACACCGAGTCCAATTCCCTCGGCCGTCCTGCATCCTGAACTGCCTGTTGCAGCATGCGCAGCCCTTTCTTCTCGAGCCTCGTCCGTTGTTCCCGCTGCGCCTTTCGTTTCTCCACAACGGTCTGAATGCCCTTTTGTATGCTGGCCAGAGCCTCGTCCTGCCCTGACGCCGTCTCCGGCCACCTACTCCGGATAACTTTCCGGGCGAACTTGAGCGTCTGCAGAAACTCAAGCTCCTCAACGCACCCGTTGCCGAGTGCAAGCTCAACGGCCTTGTCGATCCCCTCCGCACTGCGCTTGTGTATGTAGGCAAACAAGAAGGTGCGAAAGTTGTGGATGTTGTAACATGGCCTTGAGAAGCCCCGTGCGTTCGCGGCCTTGGTGGCATATGAGATGGCATCATCCCAAAACCCAATCTTCAGGCATCGATCTGCGACCCGGTTAAGAGTCACGTCGGCAAGAACGATGCCCCTGGCCTCGAAGAAAGCGAGGGTCGACCCCAGAGCCTTGCGGGTTCTGGCCGGCTCGTCCTTGTAGTATATCTCTTTGAGCTGGGCAGCGATGACGTGGTTCATCACGTAGTTGATATCATGGCCGTGTTCCTCGGCGAACCGAAGCAAATCGTGCAGCCTGTCTCCGCGGTCGCCGCGCTTGTCTGGTGATCCAATCGACAGAGCCGCCTGGATGGCCAGCCGAAGAGCAGGTGTCCTTGGAGTTAAGGGAACACCCATCTGGACGGCCGTTTTATAGAGCCGGACAACCCGCATCGGCTCCTCCTGTGCCATGGCCTTCCTCATAGCCAAGACGACATCATCTTCGTTGGTGAAAGCAACACTGAGCTTGGGAGGTAGGAAATCGTGCTTGAGCTTCAATGACCTCAGCCGCCTCTGGGCCAGTTTTCCAGTGCACTTCTTGTCGGTCAGTGCAGCGCCCGCCATGATCCGTTCCGTATCGCGGTTCACAAAGGCCGGGTTCAGCTGCGTCAGCTTTTGGTAGAGAGCACGAAGGGTTTGGAACCGCATCCCCGCATGTCGACAGGTCTGGAGGATGGTATTGGCAAACGAGGCGCCAGCAGGCACGTTGGCCGCAGTGCAGTATTCGAGCCACCGGAGCACCGCTTCATAGTCTCGGATCTGGGCGTAATGCTTTGCCATCAACGTGACACTGTATGGGGACAGCGGAACCTTGAGCTCCTCGATGTAGGAACGAAGAAACCGCTCGGTTTCCCGCATGCTGTGAGAGTCTGCAAAGGCCTTGAGTACCGGAACGAACGCTTTACTGCAAATCTCTGCGTCGGGAATCGTGTCAACTTTCATGCTCTCGAACAAGTTGCGTACTGTGGTCCACTCGCCGAGCTTCGCGTGGTGCTTTGCTAATATGCCGAGTAGTCGAGTATCCTTGTTGACCTCTGGTCCACGTTCTTCCATTTTCTCTAGGTAATAGCTCGCTCTCGTCATCTCGCCGGTCTTCAAGGCCAGCTCAACCATAATGCGGTAAATATCGACCCACGGTACCTCTGTCGCAGGGTCGAGCTTCCCTACCAACTCATTGAATAGCGTCTCCGTGCTCCCAAAGCTCTCATGTGATTCCCAGTCTGCCCTGAGGAGGCTTGCCACCCAGTTGACTCGCGGTTGGCAGACGCCCGAACAAAGCCCAAACAGCTTCTTTAAGACGTCCGCAGCCTTGTAGCCATTTGCCTTGGAGACACATTCCACCACGGCATCCCCGGTACGAAGCAGCGCGCCGACCTTGGACGTGGCGTCGTAGCTATCCAGGAACTGGAGGATGGCGAACTTGTAGCCTCCATTCCCCAGCGCGTCGTCGAGGAGTTTCGCAACGTACCACCCCCGGAGATTCGCGGATTCGTCACTGGCGGTGTCCACACAATCTCGGAGAATCTTCAAGCTGCGTGGCACCATTCTGGCTCCGATCAGGGATTCGATCAGTCGTTTCCCCGTATCGACCACGCCGGGTCTCGATCCGGGCGTGTCTATTTCGCGCATCGGCCGAAATAGCGTCCTTGCCGAAGTCAATATCTTCCGACGTGCATACCAGTCGGCGGATTGAAGCGAACGCCCATCAGGCGACATGAGATCGACCTGGTCTAGCAGTAGCCCAATCAGCCGCATCGGCTTGTGAGCAAAGTACTCAGCCTCCGTAGTCGCCTCGTGAGACCCCACGGTTTCGAGGAGTCGAACGGCATCCCTAAGCAATCCTAGTTCCTGACACGTCCAAGACAACTGCGCGGTCGCCCTCGCCCACCGTTTGGAAGACCCCTGTGGTACCGTGCCATGCCGATAAGCACTGAGAACCACCTCCACCGCTCGAGACACCAGCTGGGAATCCCGCGAATCGCAAGCCCGCCATATTGTCGTGATAATCTCTTTGGAGCTCGAGTCGACATCACCCGATCCATTCGACCTCCCAATGATCGCGCCGATCTTTTCGGAGGTTCGGTCCGGCCATTGCTCAACAAAGGGCTTGGGCCTAGCTGTTGCTGGCCCGGTACGGGAGGTGGGGACCGACGTTCGCTCGACCTCGGCGGCGACCATGGTCACAGACCAGTCCTCAGGCGTTGCCGGTGATGTCGGTATCAATCGTTCCTTTCCCTCTCTTGGTAGCGGTAGTCCCGTCAAGTGATCGATTCGTAGGCGCGGGCGAGCCTCCGGGGAATCGGGCCAGGCTGGGCTCGGCAGCGCCATGTCAGACAAAGCCTCCTCCTCGAGAGCCAGGGCGAATGCGGTGCCGCCAGAATGGTAGCTCCGGGCTGATTTGACCTTGGCGCCATTATCGATCGCGCGGAGGGCGTTGTTGATGCGACGGCGACGGTCTTCGGCGATGAGGGCGAGCGTGCACGAAGTTCCGACGAGAAGGCCGCGCAGCGCCGTCAAGGCGGCCTTGGACGGGACGGGCAGGGGCGACGACATGGCCTCTGGCGCGCGGATTGCATGTTCTCAAATCATGGTCGGGACGCGGTCGGTCGCAATGGCGGTTTGTTAGAGCGATTGGATGTTTCAATCAAGAAATAGTGCGGAAGAATGACATGATCTGAAATTCATTCACCTCTGCAGATGGCGGGTCCTCGGCAAGCTCGGACCAATCACCAGGCCTACACAGTACACAGCTCAGCTCCCCAGCAGCAAGTTCAGCTAAAGTGGGCTTGAGAGCTGCTAAAATGCAGAAGACTTCCCCGAATGAAAAGCAGCGTGGAAAGAAGAGCGTGTCTGTCTATCTATCTCAGATCGCCCGCGACGTCTATCCAGCCAGCCAGCCGTAAACGCCAACATCATGCCTCCCGCTCGCCCCTCTTGATGCGTAGAATACAAGGTCTATATACAGAACCACCCGTCCGAACATGGTACTCATACATGTACATCTAGGCCAACTCCCGCTCCTCTAATGGCATGTACACCTCCAGCTTGCGCAAAATCGATTGGTACAAGAACAACATACACCCGCTTTGGATACTTGTCCACACCGCTCGTGGCCCAACACCCCTGAACCACCCCCCGACGCCCTCGGATTTATATATTAGTTTGAGGCCCGTAAATACAGACGAGGTGTCGAGGCTGACTGCCCCGGGCCGTGGAGTATGCGTTGATGGCGAAGACGTCGATATTAACCGCTTTTGCAGTTTCTGGGTCGCGCTCTCGGCGTGTTTCCCATGCCCGTCTTTTGTTGGCCCTGGTTTTGAAGTGCCTGCGGTTTCTGTGGCTGCGGCCGCGGCGGCTTCGGGATGAATTTGGGTTTGTAGCCGGGTCTTCACCACGTCCAGCGGACAGGTAATGGTGCCGGCAAGTCCTCCCGCCGCAGCGCCCGTCAGCAGTTCCAGTTGCCATCCTATTTCGCGGCTTTCCCTCCACCGGCGGGCCCAGGTTTGGCCCTGCTCATAAAACATGAACTGAAGAGCCGAAAATGGAAGATCGCGATAGAGTGTCGCCCTGTACCCATAAAACAGGGCGGAGAAGCCTTCTTGCCGGATAATGGTCCTCACCGCGTCCGGCATGCTCTTGTAATTATATCCAGATGAGAAGTACGGGTTGTTGAACCGGCCCTGGAGTTGGAGGCGGGTCTTGAGCACCTCGGACGGCACATAGACGATAGAAGCGGCCAAATCGCCGAGAAATCCTGCGTGTAAACCGTCAGCCGGCGCAACCTCTGAAACGGCCACATCGAAACTCACCGCTTGAGAGGTAGGCGACATGTTCTTGCACGCCGTAGTCCAGCATGTGCCGCTTGCTGAACTCGTAGGTGCCGAAGAAGAGCACAGTCCCTGGAAATGACCCCAGAAGCGCAGGAAGCCAGCCACCGTACAGACCCCGCCTCACCCCTTCTTGCCGAAATATTTGGTAGTAGGAAGACCCGAGCGATGTGTACTTGGGCGGAACATGTGGATCGCCTTGCTGTCGAGTCTTTACCGTGTCGAGCGAGTGCATGAGCATGTCACCGCACGTGCCTCCTAGACCTCCGGCCAGCATAGACTGCGCATCAACAGTTAGCCAGGACAAACAGAACACGAATCCCGGATCCCCCGGCCAAACGCACGTGTAAGTAGGGCGGGCGCCTCTCCAGCTGTTCTCCATCCTCCGATTTCATATTGTCCATGTGCGGTGCTGCCTTTGCGGCGGAGACATGCGACAGAGAAGCCGACGACTCCTTACTTCCATGATCGAGGGCGGCTCGTCGGGGGGAGGATCCGGCCAGGCCGCCGCGCGGAGGAGAGGCGGAGGCGGCGGCTTTGATGTCGTCAGTCAGGAGCGTGCTGGCCGTATCGAGGCCAGGAACCATGGCCCGCAAGAGCCCAGAGCCGGATGGGCGGAATTGGTCGGTCGCGGGATGGGGTTGCGCTCGAAACTGGCGTGGGAAGGTCCGGAGTGGTTGAGCGTCGGTCTTCACTGTCGCATGCACGTTGCCGGTTTCCAAGATCAAAATTGAGGAACCGCGCCTCACAGGCCAAGCCGGCCAACATTTTTTATCGCAGCTTATCGGATTGGCCCGTGCGCTAGATCTGGACAAGCAGCAAATTCAAGAACCAGGGTTAGGGTTCTATATGTAGTTTTTTCCCCCTGATGTGACCTTCAAAGGCAAACTTTCTCAAGCGCTCTGGAAACACCTGTCCAGGAAGAGATTCAAAGACAGACATCTGGTGGTAGAATCAGCCATCAAAAGTGTTCCGTTGAGGTCCATGAATGTCTCGTCCGTCTGATGACTGAAAACTCTCATCCGACCATGTCTTTCGTAAATCGTTCCGGCGAGGGAGATGGCCAGGTCAGAAGCGGCTGGACACTATAAATCTGCAAAGGAAACAGCTGGGAATAACTACAGCCACATGTATTGAAACACAGATCATTTTACCAGTATATATATTCCGGCCTCTTGCTCTCACATCTACCTAGGTACCATGCTCTCACACCTACGACCAATTTGCTCTGTCCCGGCCGCGAGTGCTCGAAGCCAGCATGAAAAACATCAAAGATTTTCCCAATGATCGCCCTCTGGGTGTGTCAATCGAGGCAGTCCAGTGTCCTGCCGATCCCGCGATCCTCCGAGGTTCGTCCTGGTAGTAGAATACCAGTCACCCAACTCGGTCTAATATTTTCAGTTCTCAGTAGGTTCGGTACGGAAGTGATCATACATGTCATGACCACGCTCGGGAGGAGCTCGTGGTGCACTCGGGTGCGGATCGACGCCACGTTGGACGGCAATCCTGTCCAGTACTTTGCCAAAGCAAGTAGGCGATGCTGCCCGTGCTGATTCCGAGGCTGACCCCAACAGATCACAGATGGTGGTCGAGGTCAGCTCATGGTATGGGGAGAATACAAGGCGATGTGTGACCTCCACTCCTACAGCCCTACACTTGTTGTCAAACCCATCTCCTGGGGCGTCTATGACAACATGCCTCAAATCAGCTTTTATATCTGCGAGTTCCGGAACCTGATAACGGCACGCCCAGCTCTCGAAACCTTTCCAGCGCAGATTGCATCACTTCACCGCACAAGCTACTCACATGAGTTGGGATTTTTTGGCGAACGTTTCCCACCCCCAGCATTCCACAGGAATGACACTCCTATCTTCCTCCCAGACGAAACGTCTTATTACACGTCGTGGGAGCGTTTCTTCACCAGAGTAACGCGTGATCTTTTGCTCCGCGAGCGTAAAGTTCGCGGGCCGAGTACTGATCTCGCCGAATTGGAGACTCCTTTCCTTGAAAAGGTCATCCCGCGCCTTCTTCGGCCCATGGAAACGGGTGGAAGGCATATCTACCCGACCTGCATTCACGGAGATCTATGGCACGGAAACATCGCCATCGACGCTGATTCCAAGCAGACTGTGCTGTTGGATGCCACGGGATTTCTTGCGCACAACGAGTGTTTGTCTCCATTCCTCATAGTCTTGCTGTTCTGCCCCTAACCTCCGCCCAGTCGATCTTGCGTTGTGGAGTCAGCCATGGAACGAGATCAACGCGAAGTACCGTGCCGAATACCATAAGCATTTTCCCAAGTCCGAGCCGGCCGAGGACGCCGACGACCGTCATGAGCTGTATGCCCATGTATTCATCAACATTCTGAATTCTATCCACTGGAAGGATGGCGGCAAATCTCGTCCGCTGTAGGTATACCCCGACTGACCATGAACGAATCCGGCTGACCGCCACACCCTTGAAGTTTCATTGGGGCTATGAGAGCCCTTGTACAAAAGTACCCCGGAGGATATGAGGCATACGAGGAGTGGGAAAGACAGCACAAATCGGGCTAGATGATAGCTTCGAAGTGTCTCTGCCGGTACGACGAGAAGGTTAAGGTAAAACGTTGGCAAGGAGTGCAATTGGGACGTCTTCAGCGCTGGTCGTTGATGAGCAATATCGGGCTGTGGGGTCTCGGTTGAATAGACCTAAAGAGCTTTGAATTGATGGGCCACGCAGCGGTTTGCTCGGATGCTGGTCATCTCATGGAAATTGACATCGACAGGGACATTGGAATGAAAGTGATTGAGGCCCCAGTTGTTTAGTGCTGTGGTGATGAAGTCGCAGTGCGATTCGGACCTGTGGCGCTCGAAGTGTCGGCTTGCTTATACGCGCTCCCATATCTCTGTCTGACATGCTGTTTTCTCCAGCGAGACGGCCAACTGAATGGGATGGACTAATCTGTGAGGATTACAACACCGCGTGGGACCAGCGGATGGGATTTCGTGGAAAGCGCTCAACACGGTCCGTATAATTGTGGTCGTAGATCCGCGCTTCGCACGCACCAAGCAATACAAGCCAGAACGGAATACACGGAAGCTAGAGGCGTCCCTCCTCCCTGGTGTTGCTGCCTTGAGTGCCCCGGAGTGGCGGATCCCACCAACGCAGCCTGCCTGCCCTGTTGAACGGGAATAGGATATGTGTTATCCGACCCGTGATGAGGCGGGCAGAGATAGGTCCATAGTAGTTGCTGTCCTTGGTCTTGTCCCCGTCACCCTCCACCCAGACGTGGCCTTCCGGAACCTGAACGAATTTGTGGGGGTATGGTGGACGTGTTTGTATCACGTCGCCCGGCAGTCCGACTACCCGCTTGACTGCGATCTTTTCGGCGTCATGGGGATTCCTGTGAAGTACCCGAGGTGAGCCGCGGAAACGGACGGATAATCCAGAGGACAACTACCTAAAGGTCACCACCATTCCACGCTCCAGATTCCATTGCGCGTACAGCTTGTATACCAAGCACAGGTCCCGGCGCAGCGATTCATTGTATTGCGGGTTCAGGAAGGGGTACATCGACGGGCCACTGATGAAGGTGACCTGTGCGACGTAGGCGTTGAACCAGATCAGTGGCGGGAGCCATGTCACGTAGCGAATGAGGTGACGTGTGAATTGGCCGAAAAACTTCGACATTGCGCCATGGGTGCAGTCGATGGTGTTGCGTGGTTGAAGACAACTCGATCGGGACGAGGTCTCGAACAAGGACCGAGCGACGTCAAACATCAGGCGCACTGAAATTAAAGCTCTAGAGCTTCCCCGGTCCCACTTCACAATCTGATAAGCCGATAAGAGCTGTGGCGCATGCCTGCATTTGTCGCATTGAGCCTACTAAAAGTACTGCGAGCCTGGTCATTGAAAGAACGACACTCAAGCACCGGGCAGAACTGTATCTACTAACAGAATAAAGCACACCCAACCTGAGGCAATCGCGGGTTTACAGTTGCCGAAAGATGTACAGAGCGGCATGGAAAGCATTGCGGTCAACGAAAAGGCTCCAACTAAGTCAGGTAATTCCTAGATTCGAACCCTCCATGTTTGACACCAACATCTTTGCAGACCGTGTAAAGGGCTTGCAATGACGAATTAAGCGTATCACACACGTTTGTAATACTCCCTAGGGTCGTCGCGAGGCCTTCGGAGCCCTATCATAAGGTACGCTGATTAGTATGCTGGCGTGCAAACCTGACAGCGGTAAGCCCTGGTGGGTCTTGCCAACGAGTTAGACTTCGTCACTCTAGCCATTTCAGTCAAAACGAGCTTTATTCATTCTCCGCTGTAATCTAGTCGGCTGAGACAGCCCCAGATTGCTCCAGGAAGCATTCATTACACCTCATCAGCCCTCCCGCTGGTCCAACTATGCCCATGTCTATCACTTGAAGACTTTTGTATTCCGTGACGCCCGCCCATGTCATAGCCCGTGTCATAAACTACAAGCGTGGAAGCCCCTGAGCCGTCATCCGCCGTCGTGAGATATATGTTTCTCGTGTTGAGCATCGTAACTAAGCCGAAGGTTGGGTAACGAGCCGACTCTCAGACCGTCTCGGGAATGTTGTCGTCGCTTTCACTCAGACTCTCGTCGCCACTAACTTCGGCATTTTCTCGTTCGCGCTTCTCCATAAGAGCCTGAAGCTCGGCATCATCGGACTCGGTAACGGCCTTGGGCGCCATCTTCACTACCAGCTGACCTCCCGCTTCCTTGATGCTCTTTTGGATGTCAACGATGGCCTCCTCGAGCCGCGCAATGCCTGCGCTCTTGTCGAGGCAAGTGTTGGTCAAGCTGCGTGTGTTAGTATCGAAACCAAGACTAGCAAATCGCTGGGGTACAACTCACACATAGAGCGGCGGGGATACAAGTCTGACCTTGACCTGAGTCTCGGCAGTGTTGCGGGCCTCGGCAGTGCGCAAGGCCGTCTTGATGGCATCGATACCCTCGTAGGCAAAGCAGGTGACCTCTACGTCGGCACGGACCTTGGTCGGCTGGGGGGTCAGGCGCTTCCCGATGTATGACTTCAGTTCTTCGGCCGAAGCCTCGTTCGGGAACTTGATATCCGACCAGACATCGGGGTTTCTAGAGGGTAAGCCGAAGCCAAGCCAGGATATTGCGAACACCTACGTAATGGAGAGCTTGAAGGCGTCAAGCGAGTGTCCGTATTTCTTGTTGAGCGGCCACCCTATCGTCTCGTAGAGAGTCTCGATGGGGGTGAGCGTCTTCTCGGCAACGTGCCTCATGATTGAGTGGACAATCTTGCTCTTGTTGTAGCGCTCCTCGCATCGAACGATATCCTCGGGTGAGACACGGCGCTTTGACAAATCGATGTATCCTATGGCCTGTTCAGTGTTGCCCGGCTCGGTGGCGGCGAGGTCCCAAACCCTTTTCCTTGTCCACACGCAGGACGACGACGACTTCGTTCCGCCCAACCCGGATGAGCTTCTGAATACTTCTGATACGGCGCCTCGAGAGTTCGGAGAGTAAAATCATGCCGTCGATGTTATCGTACTCGAGCAGCTTGACATAAGCGCCCATATCGGCGATCTAGCGTCGTTCAGTCAGTCGTGGCCACGCGCGTCGATGTTTAGAGGTTGAAGGCGTACCTGCTTGACGTTGACCATCACAAACGAATCAATCTCTGGGTACTTCTCCTCGTAAAACCGGCAGTTGGAAAACGACATCTTGTCGAGCGTGCCGTTCCCAGGCGGGGTGGAAAGTTTTTTGCGGGCACTACGTGATTCTTGAATCTGGGATGCGACAGAACTCGGAATCAAGCTCAAGGAATGATGTCCTGGTGAAGATTTGCGGGGTTGAAGCGTGGAGTTGCAAACCGTAGTTGAAGAAGGAGCGGGCTGGGCTGGAATTTGTAGGCGGGGTCACGACAAAAAATTGCGTGCAGCTTAAGAAAGAAAGTGGGCTGTGGCTGGTGCACCGAAGGAGGGAGGTGACTAGACTGACTGTGACTTTTGCTAAAGGCCGCCGATACCCCGGCACGCCAAGACTTTCTGCAGGGATCAAATACAGAACTCAACAGGAACCAGACAACATGTGACAAGTCCAAACAGTGAGAAGGAACACGTGGCCGACCCCATCGAGACTCTCAATCCGAGTAAATCAATTATTTGAAGCTTCTCATTCAGTTCAGGTGCCGAATTACGGCTTCTCCAACTGCTCTGGGAGCTGATTCTCTTTGGACTCGAGGTGGACCCACTACGTCAATGATCCACCGGGGTCGTTGCTGTTACTGCAAGGGAGCTTGCTGTGCTTGCAACTCCGACACCTGCACCCATGACCAATGCCACATGCTGCGTCGATTGCTTAACTAGACCCAAGATTCCGTTTTATTTGGGCGAGGGAGTCTGACAGCTTCTGTCAACGCACTCGAGACTTCCTCGCCACTCAGCAGTTCGCTCGACAGCTGAGCCCACATCGCCAATCCGTCAATTGGTCGCGGCCTTCAACTCCGCGTGCCCGTAGCAAGACGACTCCCACCCAGCATATCCAGCATGGAGTCGTCAACCACGGCCAGCCTCCTCGCGACGGCACTTTCTAGGACAGCCGACACCATGGGAGGGAGTGAAGGGTCACTGTCGGAGACGGTCCTTCGAGCCGCCGAAGTCGCTGCACAACACGAACACCGATCATGGTTCGGCCTGCTCGCCAGCGCTATCTTCTGGATTGTGCATGCGGTGTCCATGATCCTGTACTTTGTCCTAAAGCTGGCCACCTTCTCGGTTCCTTCGCTCCTCTTCACCCTCTTCTCAACCAGCCTCACGTTTACCATGAATGCTACTACCCTGTAAGTCGCTGCGATATTGAACAACTTCCCGGGTCTGACACGGGTTAGGATGGTCATTGTGGTCGCCATGATGTCGGCCATTAGCTGGGTCGTGAGGTACCGGTACCTTAACATGTACTCACGGCTCCCTCCGGAACCTCAGAGAAAAGAGCCGGATGTCGACCTCTTCCCGGATACACATGAAGAGGGTATCAAGCCGGGCCTGACAAACTATTTGGACGAGTTCCTGAGCGCCATCAAGATATTCGGTTACCTTGAAAGGCCTGTCTTCCATGAACTCGCCCGCAGTATGCAGACGAGGACGCTGCTCGCTGGCGAGACGCTGAACCTTGAGGAGGAGAAGGGTTTCTGCCTGGTTGTGGATGGCCTAGTTGAGATATTCGTCAAATCCTCGAGGGACAAGCAGTGGCTGGCCAGCACCCCTCAGGTTGAACCCTCAGACGAGTTCTCGTCTAGTGATGAGGAGAGCTTTGCGCCAGGCCATCAAAGATATCAGCTTTTGACAGAGGTCCGAAACGGGGCCCCGATGTCGTCCTTGTTTTCCATCATGTCGTTGTTCACCGAGGACATCTCCATGCGCCTTCCAGAGGACGACAACTCGGAGCCAGCCACGGCAGCCGGAAGCAGCGTCATGCCAAGCTACCCTATGAGTGCGACCTTTCCGAAGACACATGATGTCCCGGGCTCACTTCCTGGTACACCCCTGCTTGACGGCTCCGAGCCGCGTGCCTCTCCAGGACTGGCTGGTTCATTTGTCCTGCCCTCTTCCGACCGAGGCTTGTCTGGGATCCCGTCGATGTCATTAGACGGCGAAGCTCGAACCAAGCCAGCCAGACCTGTCCCGCAACGCAGCGCAACAAGCTCTGCTCATCCGGATATTATCGCCCGAGCGACAGTCGACACGACCATCGCCATCATACCGGCAAGCGCCTTCAGGCGTCTCATCAGGATCTATCCAAAGGCAACCTCGCAGATTGTCCACGTTATTCTCTCCAGATTCCAGAGAGTCACTTTGGCGACCGCTTACAACTATCTCGGATTGACAGGGGAAGTCTTACAGATCGAGAAGAACATGCTCAAGTACACCATGAGGCAACTCCCCAACCATCTGCGCGGTGATGCCTTGGATAGGCTCAAGGAAAAGTTCAGTCGCGAGAGGGAGAGAATCGGCGAAGAGGACGTGGGAAAGGGGATAGCCCTTCACAATGCACATTCCGGTGGCCGCCGCCGCCGTTCCAACACAACGCTCCGAAAAGAAGCCGCCCTGCAGGCGTTTTCCAAGCAAAGACAGACATCACTTGTTGGCTCGCCCGCCACTACATACGAGCGTGCAACGTTTGACACGGCCAGCCCAGGCGACCTCCTCTCCGGTTTACAGTCGTCTCGTAATTTGAACCAAAGACCGGTTAGCGCAAACCTCGGCAGTAGTCCCTCTTCGCAGACGGATCTTCCTAGACGTGCTGTCTCGCCTCTTGCGCAACGGGATTTTAACCCGTTTGCGACCCAGAGGATGGGACATGCTTCGCTCGACAAGAGGGATGCTGTCGAAGAAGATAACCTCTTTCGGGAATCGATTCTCGAGTGCATGTTCAAGTCCATCGGCCTGCATGGGAGCGGTGCCGCCACTCGGGAGGCCGAATCAGTTCAGGCGTCTCCGCGGCTCGTTTCCATCGACCAGCGGCGCCAAAGGGCAGTATTCAGCAGCAACGCTTTCGGTTTCATGGGCGCACTCGAGGGGTCCATCGATGGCGAGACCGAGTCGGTGACGTCGTCAAATCTCACCGCAGCGCCTATGAACGTCCACATGCTCGCGCAGGATATGAAACACGAGGTCGAAATTGTCTTCTTCCCCAAAGGATCGGTTCTTGTTGAACAAGGCGAGAGAAACCCAGGGTTGTACTACGTCATCGATGGATTCCTTGACATATGTGTGCAGGTTGACGAATCTTCGCCGGATGTCCTCCAAGGTTCAGGCAAAACTTCACTACACGCAATGGAGAATGCAGCCGTCTTTGGAGGTGCTTCCCAGACAGCCACTGCGAACAGCACCGACAAGAGAAAGACTAAGGTTGGGCGCCGAAGCGTTGCCTTGATCAAACCTGGCGGTCTGGCTGGCTACGTTGGCACAATCTCGTCGTACCGTTCATTCATCGACGTGGTTGCCAAGACGGACGTCTACGTTGGATTTCTCCCCCTTGCCTCGATTGAGCGAATTGTAGATCGGTATCCGATCGTGCTGCTTACCATGGCGAAAAGGCTTACCAACCTCCTCCCTCGACTCATTCTGCATATCGACTTTGCGCTTGAATGGCTGCAGGTTAATGCTAGTCAAGTCATATATCACGAAGGTGACGAAAGCGAGGGCATATACATTGTTCTCAACGGTCGTCTGCGGCTTGTTCAGGACCGAAAAGAGGGCGGGGTGAATGTGAGAGGCGAGTTCGGCCAGGGAGAAAGTGTCGGCGAGCTTGAGGTTCTTACCGAGTCCTCCCGGTCCGGGACCCTCCATGCCATTCGTGAGACAGAGCTGGTCAAGTTTCCCCGTACCCTCTTCAACAGCCTGGCACAGGAACATAAAAACATCACGCTCAAAATCTTGAAGGTCATAGCATCACGAACGAAAGCGCTAGTGGAGGACCCCTCTGTTCTGGGGATCAGGGACCCATCCTTAGGAAGCGGCAACCGGAGCGCCTCCACGTTTAATCTGAATCTCAGAACGGTGGCTGTCCTGCCTGTCACGGCAGGTGTACCTGTTGTCGAGTTCAGCAACAGACTTATGAATGCCCTGGCGCAGGTCGGAACACCGAACGGGGCTACATCGTTAAACCAAGCTGCCATTTTGAACCATCTCGGAAAGCATGCGTTCAACAAGATGGGGAAGTTGAAGTTGTCGCAATATCTCGCTGATCTCGAGGAGAAGTATGGCCTGGTGGTCTACGTTGCAGGTTGGTTCCCCGGACGCAGTGGCTCGCTTTGACTAACTGATGTCAGACACGCACGTGAACTCTCCTTGGACACAAACGTGTATCTCGCAGGCGGACTGTGTTCTTCTTGTCGGCCTGGCCGATGGGTCTCCTGAGATCGGTAAATACGAGCAGTTCATGCTGGGGATGAAATCGACGGCCAGGAAAACCCTGGTCCTTCTTCACCAGGAGAGAGATTCCAGCCCGGGACTGACAAGAAGCTGGCTCAAGAATCGAGTGTGGATCAACGGAGGGCATTTCCACGTGCAGATGCCGTACAGCGTTCCTAATACGATACCAATGCCGACCAAACGCACCGGACCGAGCCTCAAGGAACGGGTCCAGATCTTGCAAGCCGAGATACAAAAATACACATCCAGAAAGGTGCGCCGCACTCCCTTTTACTCGCCCGATGCCCCGTTCAAAGGCGACTTCCATCGGCTGGCCCGGAGGCTGTGTGGAAAGTCGGTCGGTCTGGTCTTGGGAGGCGGTGGTGCGAGGGGTATTGCGCAGGTCGGAATCATCCGAGCCATGGAGGAAGCCGGCATCCCAATCGACATCGTCGGAGGCACATCTATCGGTGCCTTTGTCGGCGGTTTGTATGCGCGCCACGCCGACGTGGTGCCCATTTACGGACTGGCCAAGAAATTTGCGGGACGCATGGCGAGCAAGTGGCGGTTTGTTCTCGACCTGACATATCCCACGACATCCTATACGACGGGGCACGAATTCAATAGAGGAATATTCAAGACGTTTGGTAAGACGCAGATCGAAGACTTTTGGCTCGAGTACTACTGCAACACGACGAATATCAGCAAGAGCAGGGCCGAGTTCCACACGAGCGGGTACGCCTGGCGATATGTTCGCGCGTCCATGTCGCTGGCTGGCGTTCTGCCGCCGCTGTGCGACGAGGGGAGCTTGCTGCTGGACGGCGGCTACATTGACAACCTAACCGTGTCACATATGAAGTCGCTGGGGTGCGATATCATCTTCGCCGTCGACGTCGGTTCGGTCTACGACAACAAGCCCCAGGCCTATGGAGATACGCTCTCGGGCATGTGGGCCTTTGTCAACCGCTGGAATCCCTTCTCTTCGGTGCCCAACCCGCCCGCGCTCACCGAGATCGAGGCTAAACTGGCCTATGTGTCAAGTGTCGAGGCGTTGGAGCGGGCGAAAAAGACGGCGGGGTGCTTCTACATGCGCCCGCCCATTGACGAGTACGCCACGCTCGAGTTTGGCAGGTTTGACGAGATTTACAAGGTTGGGTACCAGTATGGTCAGGAGTTTCTGGGCAAGCTGCGCGAGCAGGGCGTGCTGCCGCTTACCGAGGAGACGGAGGCTAAGAAGGCTCTGAGGAGGACGATGGCGCCGAGGAGGGCTAGTATTTGATTAGATGTGTATCTGTTGGAGGCGGGAGAGAGGTCGGCGTTACAAGCGAAATGTGTGTTGAAATGGTAGATGTGGTATGTGTGTCTTTGTAGCGGTGTATCAGTAAATCATTCGAATAGAAGCGGTTGTTTCACCCGAATCACGGCGATGTACTAGTACTACCTCTGCATGGTAAACAACGCGATTATTTCATGAAAGGTAGCTGGGAAAGAAACCACTGACTTCTGTCCTTTGGTCCTCAACTCTCCAACCCGTGGTGTGGATGCCGTGCAAACAATCATTCAGGGGCTACTCAGAGTAAATCATGGTCACGCAAATACAGATGGGTTGTCCAATATTGAATTATATTATCAAATCAACCATATGAAGAACCATGTTTCTCCATGGGGAAAAGAGACGCCATCTTTTTGCCCAAGTATACTCCTCCATTCCACACACCCACATACATCCCAGCCACGAAACATAACATGAGCCATGAAAACCCCCCCAAAAGGTATCCTAAAACAACCACATCCTACGCTCGAAAAGAAACAACCAAGAAAGCGAAAAGTTACTCGTAAATCGTCCAAAGAAAGCGGCGCCGCCGCCGTTGTTGTTGTTGTTGAATCATCATCGTGCCCATGCTCCATTAATTCATATTCATATTCATCGAGTTTTCCCCAGTAGTGGTAGTATTCGTCGTGGTGAGAGGACTCATCCCGGCCCCGCCCCCGCCCCCGGCGGCGCCAGGACTATCCGTCATCACGGAGGACGACGACAAGTCGGGAAAGTCAAAGTGGATATCCTTGAGCATATCGTCCAGCTCGCCCTCTGTCAGGGTGGTGACGTTCTCTAGACCTAATAACGAGCCGTCGTTTGTGGTGTTGTTGTTGGCGGCGCTGCTGCTGCTGCTACCACCACCACCCGAAGAAGTCATGTGAGTGGTAGGCGGCATTAGGAGGTCCATCCCGGTCCCGGACACGCCGCTCATCAGGATATCTATCTGGCTGGAGGGGCTCTGGCTTTGTTGCAGACCTAGGCTCTGGGCCGGGCTTTGCAGGAGTTGTTGGCTAGTCTGGTCGAGATCGAGATCTAGGCCGAGCCCACCGGCTAGTGCGTCCATGTCCATGTTGCTGAGATCGAGGCCGATGTCCTGGCTGTCGAGGACGGCGTTCGTCAGGCCGAGACGGGTCCGCATCATCCGCTTGAACTTTTCGAGCAGCACGGCGTCGTCCGCGGCGGTGGACGGCGTCTTGAGGATGTCTCGCGCCCGCGTGCGGATGGCGTCGTCGCTGGGGAAGCCTTGCTCGCCGAGGAGGGCGACCTCGCTCGAGACGTACGATACGAGGCCATTCTCCAGCTCACGCGAGCAGAACACGGTGGCCGGTGGTTGGTGACGAGTTCCGAATCCTTGCAGATACTTGGTTGCCGTAGTTCCCTCGGCTGGTATCGGCTTGACGCCCTCCCGCATTGTAATGTTGATCGAGTCACAGTTCAGCGGCGCGACGGCCGCGTTGGGATTCAGGAATGCGTAAGGCGGAGCAAACCCGGAGCCGCCTTGGGCGATGCTCCACTGGAGGCCCTGTGGTAGACCGGGAAGCGAGGAGTCCGTCAAGATGCCGACTTCACGCTTGAATCGGCGAAGCCACTCGGCGTTGTCAGCCGCGGTTTGGTTCCACGGGTCATCACTGCGAGACGTCAGTTTGTGTAGTTTATCACGCTCAACCAGGACAACTTACTCGTCATAGAGAATCCAGCGTGCTTGGTGCTGTAGCTCCTCGTCGGTCGGTATGTGGCAGTTAGGGTTGTTCGGCGACATGGTTGACTGCACGAAGCGACTGAGCTCGCGAGCTAGACGACGATAGCAGTTCGCGTCGTTGAAAAAGTAGGGTCCTATCTTGATCGAACCTTCACCTCTCCCGCTGCTACCGCCGGGGCTGCTAGTCCCTGCAGGCGCAGTCTGGCCAAAACCCACCGGCGACTTGCTAGTAGAGCTGGCCCCCGACGTGACAGAGGCAATCGTTAGCGGTTGTTGGCTGGCGAGCGCCGCGGCGCTGGCTTCAGGCGAACTATGTCGCTGCTTGAAAGCACTCAGCCACGCCGCGTTATCCGCCGCCGTCTGGTTCCAGCCGTCGTCGAACTCGTAGATGATAATACGGGCTTGCCTTTGGAGGTCGGCATCGCTTGGCTCCACCCCCATCGCACGCTGATTGCGAACATACTCGGCCAACTCGGACTCAAGTCTGCTGTAGTTGTGGATGGTAGAATCGATTTTCGTTGGGTCCTTGGAGCGTACCGCTTCGTCCTCCACGTCCTCAGAACGAGGCAAGACGGCGCGCTGCCGAAAGTCGGCCAGCCACTTCGTCGACGAGTGTATCTGACGAAGCAGGAAGTTGGCCACCTCGTCGGATGGAAACGGGGACGACTCCTCCATGCGCCCGATGATCTTGCAAGCCTCGACCTGCAGTTCATGGTCCATGGCAGTTAATCCGAGAAGGCGACGAGCCTTGACATATTCGTGGAGTTCGGTCTCCATCGTATCGTCCTCGAAAATATTGTCCTTGCCATTGATAGCGAGCCGGTTTTGGCGACTATCGTGCTGTCCTCGGATCGGCGCAAGTTTAGCCTTTCGCGCAATTTCATCGGACGAAAGCAGCAGGTCCCTAAGCCACGATGGCTTGGATGAGATTCCTTGTTGGGAAATCACTTCAGCTCCAAATACAATCCTGCAGGCCTCGAGATGCAGCTCTGCATCTGTTGGCATGACGCCCTTGGTCTGTTTGTGGGCGACCATGTAGAAAAGCAGCTCGCTCTTGATGAGTTCATAGGCATTTCGAGGGGTCTCGACAGCCCCCCCTGTGGCTTCGAACGGATAGGGACTGTTGCGTTCATCGTGAATGAGATCTCCAAGCTACGATTAGCAGTTTCCAAGTAGTCCTGGGGGCAAAGCACTTACATGGTGGGATTGAGTTCTCGACCATCTCCAATACTGGTTCATCAAAACCCCAGTCACCCTTCCAGTCAGCCATGGTAGTACCGGTCTTGAAGTGTTCTGCAAGGTGATCGACACGGATGGTCCAAGTATCCATGACGATGCCGCAGAAACCGCACCTGGACCGAATTTCTGGCGTCGCCACCCTCCACTGGTCCATGGACCAGCCGACAAACTTGACGCCATGAACCAGCTTCAGGTGCTGCCGAAGGTGGTCCTTGCGATAAAATGTCCGCTCCGCCAGAGTTCGCTCCTGACACGCCGAGTGATTGTGGCTCTCGAGATGAGCCTCGTCGGGATTAGCCTCACCACAAAAGACACATGACACCTGGCCATTCTCGGGATTGAAGGCCCGTGGCCCATCTGGCGTACAGACCCATCGCTCCAGAGACAAGTGCAACGATTTCTCGTGCCGCTGCCAGTCGTGCTTGGTTCTGAACGTTTCCGTACAAAAGGTACACTGGAAGGCTTTCAAGGGCGCAGAAAGCGGAGGGGCCTTGCCTTCGGCCTTCCTGGTTGCCACCTTTCTCCTCCTCCGCCTGCGGCCACGGTCGAACGAGCCGAACGAGCCCAGGGAACCACGGGAACCACGGGAGAAAGCTGAAGCAAAAGAACCACCGCTGGAAAAGGAGGTTTCGATGCTGCTAGTAGAGGAAACAGCACACAGTGATCTGCCCGATCCGTCGTCGGTGAAGTTGAAGCTGTAAGGACTGTTGAGACCCGAGGACACGTTCGAGGCCGTCGAAGCCGTCACGGCACGGGCGATGGCCGTGACCGACGCAGGTTCGTGTTCTGGTGGAGAGTTCTGCCACCTCTGGAGTGGATTCATATACTCGAGCGAGGCGGGCGTGCCCGGCCTCGCGGGAATATCGATAGCATTCGCCCAGGTTCTTACGCCCGGCGATGTGGAGCGCGGCGCAACGATCTTCTTTCTGCGCCGAGCATTGGCAAGCCAGTTGGTGATCTGGGTCTTGTCCAAGCCTGTCTGCTTCTGCAGCATCTTCTTCTCGTCCTCGTTCGGATACGGGTGCTTGCTATGGGTAGACAGCCAGTTCTTCAGAATCTTGACCGACTCCCGGGAGAAGCGAGCGCTCGCCTTCTTTCCAGAGCCGGCGGCATTGCCATCAGGCCCTGTCGTAGAGGTCAGGCCAGCCGCATCGAAGGCTGAGGTTGCCGGCAGCCCCTCGAGCAGAACGTCCTCCTGAGTAATGGCATCGGGATGGTCTCCCATAACGGGCCATGGGTTGTGCGGAAATGCCGTGTCGGTGGGGTACGGGGTAGGATCAGTCAGGCCAAAGCTGCAAGCACAGCGAAGAGCGACGCAGCTCGTGCAGTATCCCTTGTATTTACCCTCCCGAATGCGTTTACACTGGTAGTTACCCGACTGGCAGTGGGCACAGGGAGCATCAGGCGTCTCGAAGGACGCCTCGAAAGCCTTGGGAGACACGTCGAGGGACAGATCCATGTCGAGGGTTGGGTCGATGGCCGGAAAGTTGCTGTTCTCGTAGTGCTGCAATGCCCAAAACGAGAAATCATCTCCATCGACATTCTCCAGGGCGAGATCGAGATCGTGGAGGTCGTTCATGGCGGCCAGTGACGGTGCCATCATGTCAGGGGCCGGACCCGAAGCGGGGCCGGCGTTGTCCCAGTTGACAAACTCGTCCATCTCGGGGATGACGGGCATACCACGAAAGGGCGCGAGGGGATGAGGCGAAAGGCGTCAGCCGCCAAGACCAGATGGAGACGATTTGTCCAATCTGTCTTGAGGAGGGCGTAAGAGCCGAAGAGGCCGAAGCTCTGGCTTTGAGCTGGGTGCTGACAGCCACGAGGTGATTATAAAGGCGGAGGACAGCCGCGAGCTGTCTGTTCTGGATGGCTCAAGGGCCCAGCATTGTCACCCGGCTTGATATTGCCAGGCCGTGGGATCGACTGGCACTCAGTCGGGATGTTTAGACAAAAAACTTGGAAATGAAGCGGACCAGAATGACAGTTCAAAAGTCGAGATAGGGATGGGAAGAAGCATTGGATGAATAAGGAAGGACCAAGCACTTTTATTTGACCACATTGAGTCGCGGTGTGATAGATGGTGCCCTCTGGCTGAGCACCAGCCTGCCAGTTCGACCGGATTCAACGTCCTTCTCTCCACCGCAGGGAGTCATTCTCGCTGCCTCTTCGGGGTTGGGAGGTGGAGGGTTGCAGGGTTCAGCGGCCGCATGTCGAAAAAAATTGCGGGATGCGCCTTTCGATTGACATGCTGAGCCTAGGCACACCCCAAAGACGCACCTACCAACGAACCACACGCCGTCCTGCCCCGCCTGCCGCGGAGACCCCTCAAACCCATCAATCAATTCCGGCATCGATCCCCACATTACGTCGGCGGCCATGGTAAGAAGGGCCGTCGAAGCCATCACCAGAACAGCTGGTCCGCCGCTTGACGTTCCGATGTGCGCTCGGCGATAATGGAGTTAATTCCCTGCAGAACTGTCTGACGACAGAATAACTACTTGACCGGCCGCCATCCGCTCACCTTATCCGCAGCGTACTTGGGGCCCAAGGCCGCATCTTATATTCTTGTGGTACGCGACTCGTTGCTGAGTCGATCATAAGCGGCAGAAAACAAGGAATAACAGTCGCCATGGCGTACTTATTAGGGTGGGCTGGCCGATCCAAAATCCTTCTCACGTGGTCATAAAGCAGCTTCTGCCCATTGCCCTCTGGCTTACCGGCGACAGACGACACATCAATTCGGGCTCAGCGGGTGTTAGTCAGCAACCTCGGACTCGAGATTATGCCGTCTGATGTTTGGAGGGCACGACTCCGATGTCGAAGGCGCCGTCTTTCCGCTCCCAGCGCGGAAGAGAGGGGCCATTGGCAGATTGCGTTCTTGGGCTCCGAACCGGAGCGGGAGGCTCAAGCAGCGTGATCCTATTACGCAAAAGTCGGACGACTCTGCGAACCGAAGCCTTCCGATCGGGCCGAGAATACATATTTCCTGCCAGCCACTCCCGCGATTTTAGTGCGCCGTGGCGTCTGGGGATCCAAGCACGCCGCGCCGAAACCAACGACTGACGTTCCCGGCGTCCTGTTCCCGGCCTGCCGTACTTCCGAATAAATAAGCTGACCACGCCATCCCAACCAGTGAGTGTTCAGATATCTGAATCTGATACTCATGGGCATATATCGCAGGATAAGTCCGGTGTCACACAGCATCATCTCACCTACACCCGATGGTGAGATTCGGTCGCGACCACATCGATGCCGTTTCAGCTCGCAATCGGACTCCGAATCAGCAAACTCGACATCTTGCTCACGCACTTCCGAAAAATCGGTATCTGATTCAGCTAATTTATCTTGTCTTTTCTAGTATGCACAGAAAACCAACAAACATGCCCGCTTCAACGCCATGCTCCAACCCTACAGTCACGCTCAGAAATTCGAAGCCGACCCGTAGGCCCTTTCAACTATACAATGCTATCGGCAACTCGCGGGTTCCTCAAGCTCCTGCGTCCTACTTCCCATTCGTATTTCCTTCCAACACATCGTCTGCGATTATGATGAACCCTCGGTCCAGAACGCCGCATGGCAGGGAGTGCCGATGTTGGGCACCGAGAGGGTAGATGCGTTCTGGGGGCCAGGCTTGAGGTAGCAGTTGCCCGGCGCACCGCCCGCCGTCGCATTCGCCTTGGTCGTCCACAGAGGGATGAAGCTGACGGCTCCGCACGTCGCGTTGTCGTTTCGTCCGAACATGGTCGGAACATATTTCGAATAGGCAGCGCAGGCGTCCATGCACGTCGAGAAGCTCGACGTGAAGAGCGACATAAGCGGCGCAAACTTGGCGTCGCGGTTGCAGTAGCGAGTAAACTTGAGCCCGCCGAGTACTAGACTGTGTTAGTTTGAAATTCGCGGCACACCTTGGGAAAAGAACATACGGGGAAAAGAGGTATAATTAGACCCCGTCACGCCATTCGGGTCGTCGGCGCAACCATCATCCACTACGCCCGACGCTACCGCTGTTGCGGCTGGGGCTGATCCTGTCCTCGTTGCCGTCGCGGCCGCAAGGGAACTGCTGATAACAGCAAGCTGAGCCGTCGCGTCATTTGCGCGCCCGGCCTCGACGCCCGTACCCGCTGCTAGTCCGATCACGGCGGCGGAGAGGATGGCAATGATACATGACAGGACGAAGACGAGCAGGGTGCACCCGCATATCGTCCGGCTCTTGGTCGGCGGCGGAGGTGCTGCTGCGTACGCGGCCGCGGCGTGAGGAGACGGCGCCGAATAGGGCGACGCAAAGGACGGGGAGGGAGTCGGTTTCGTCGGTGGTGTCGTGTATGGGTACTGGGAATAGCCGTGGCTGCTCGTCGGCGGCTGTTGATACTGCTGGTTCTGGTAATTCACCTCTGGGTATTGTTGGTGTGCGATTTCTAGGCCGGCGGGAGGCGCCGTCTCGAGGCCGGGTTCGTACTGCCAATGTTGGTTAGGGGGCGGCCGCGCTAGAGGGGCGGGAGGGCGGAGCTTGAAGCAGTCAAGCTTTTTGATGACTTACTGACGGGGCCATGGTGTACCCATACGGATACCGCGCTGACATCCAACAACTTACGGTGCGACAGTAATCGACAGTAAGAGAGGGGATGGAGAAGGGAAATAGGGACGCCGGAAAGGTGAGAGAAAGAGCGGTCGTCGGCTAGGGGATGAGGAACAGGAATAGGGAAATGGATCGACAAGGAAGAGGGAGGAGAGGGTGCGGTAGCGGTGCGAGGCACCCACGGCGCAGCCCAAAGTGTTTTTGACAAGCTAACCGGGGCGGCGCAGCTGCGTTACAGGGACATCCGGGGCGCCATCTCGGGCCTTTCCAGGGTCGTGTCACAATGTTCCGCGGTCCAGGTGTGCATAGAACTTTAAAGGCTTGGTTCAGCTCGGATAGCTTCCCGCAGGCTCTTCGAGCGGAACACGCCAGAGTATAAATTCATTGGACATGTCGACGAGAGCTGCGGCGCCAAATTGCCACGGTGGCTGTCCCTTTCACTTTCGCTTGGTAAGAGATTTGAGCATTAACACTGGAGGCTTCCCGTGGGTTGTGTCGTGCTTACGGTGGCGCTGCTTCGCTCCGGAACACAGAATCTGGGGCCTATTGGACACGAATCTCACACCTTCTGCGAGTGGTTGACAAGCGAGCACTGACTGCATCAAGACCCACGGGGATAGCCGGCCGGGCATGTCTCCGAGATGTCGGCAGCGCCGTGTGCTGGGAGGCGGAGAGATGTGGCTTGGGAGTTGGGACGTCGGAGTCGTCGCCGTTGTTGTTGGTTTGGACTCGGATCGATCTCATTCCAGATGCAGCTAGGGGGGAGGGAGGGGGGGGCAAGCCGGAACGGGAAATCCGATCGTGACAAAGCGACTGACAAAGCTCTTCTCTGGTGGTTTGAAACAAATCTAATTACCCAGTAGGGCTGAAGGAACGATGCGCGCAACTCTATATCTTCGCAAAGCACTTTTCCGCCAGGCGGCCTCTTTCGTGGCATCAAACAAAAGCACACCTCCACCCTCCCATCCCGTCAACCCGTCAATGTCATTGTCGAGCGGCTCCCCGAGAGATACACAATGGTTCGACCCGTCGCGTTGGTGAGCCGCTTGATTGGTTCCTGGCCGGAGAGGCTTGGGGGAGGGATGGTGTGAACCGTGATTTTACCCGTCAGGCGTCGAACCACGCCGTTGACACTGTCTCTTGGTCGTGCGCCCGCATGTTTGAGCCAATGTGAGTTGCCCCCTTTCCCGTGCGGTCGGTGCGGTCCGACAATTAGTGCGCGCGTATAGAAGTAGGGCATTGGGGGCTGAGTCGCGTGCAACAACGACCGATCAACAACTCGACACATTGGCCAAGTGCCAAGTGGTGGTGATCCGACTGCCCAGCCCAACGCCGCCAAAGAAGGCTTCTCGAAGCCAAAGCGTGGCGGGCAAGCCACTGCGGGCAATCGCGCCAACGCGCCGTGATAAACCCCTGCCGCTGCGATTCGTCAATCTTGGCGGGATCGAACCCCTCACCTCCCGTCCCCCCCACCTCCAAACGGATTCTTGGGTGCTTGCTTCCTTCGTTGGGGGCCTCCTGTGCCTCTCACCGACGACGACCCGCAGCAGCAGGATTCGCACCAGCACTTTCCAGTGCCGACTCCCATCAAATGGGTTTGCCGAGGGACTTGGCCCCAGCAGCAAAGGAACCTGTGGGAAAGAAGTTTGGACGTTTCTGCAGTTTGTCTTGTGCAACCATCCATCATGACCGCAAAACCTGCACGCCCAAGCCGTCCCGGGCTCAAACAGTTTGTGTTTTGACGCAGCATCCGTGGATGAAGTAATCACCCCCCCGCGCGCCTGTTATTTTTCCTGATCTTCGATCGGCGATTAAATTCTAGTTCTTTCTCTTTTTCCTTTTCCCTGGTTTTATTCTGTTGTTTCGACGTTTCTTATCGCGACCCTCTTGCCGTCAGCTTCTGTCCGAGAAAGGTGGGCTGAGTAACGCCCACATCCACAACTTGAAAACCGCGGGACAACGGGACAACGGGAGGCTCGAGTGTGGTGAGAGCTGAAAAACAAAGTTCTCCCGGCAAATCGAAACCGGGAATCCTGGCTTTCCATCAGGAACCAGATATCGCGTGCCGATAAGCGACGGCAGACTCGGCCCCGGACTTTTACTCCAAACACCAAAACGACAGAGGAAAATGCCGACATATCTCTGCCACGGCTTCCGCTGGCAGCGGCGGAGCGTGCGGGTATACGTGGTAGTCCAAAACCTCGACGACGCGTCGCCCGAGTGGATCATCCCCGCCAAGAGCGCGACGTGCATCCTCGAGTCTTTCTACAATCTATTTGATTTCCTGCCGTATTGCAGCCCCGTCGGGCACGGCTTCAGCGAGAGCGACGAGGATGAGAGCAGCCTAGTGATCCAGACAACCGGACCCGTCGCGGCGGGGACCGGCATGGGAGGCGGAAGTGGTGGAACCCGGAGCCAAAGCCGGAGCCGGAGCCAGAGTGTGACGGCGCCGAGCCAGCGGAGCCGGTCGCAGAGCCAGAGCCAGAGCCACCGCAGCCGGAGCCGCGGCCGGCACACGTCGCAGTCGCAGCGATCACAACAGGGGATAAACGACATCCACGGGGGTACGAGCGACGCCGACTTCCGCGCGCAGGACTGGTCCGTCATCAAGGTGCTGGAGGAATACGACCCGCTGAACCTGAGTGAGGTGTCGCGGCCGTATGCGTATGTGGCCGACTACGCCATCCGCGTTGACCTGTCGGTGTCGATCGCCGAGGAGATGCAGCGGTACGAGGAGCGTGTCAAGGCGGACCGCGACCCGCCCATGATGGGCCACGGCAGCGATGAGACGGGCCGCAAGAAAGGCAACAAGCGGACCGGCTGGTTCGAGAAGTTGAGGGATCAGCTCCAGCGCGGCGAGGATATCCGCTGGTACGTTGTTGTGAATGGGGACGAGGTGCGCGACTGGCCCGATGAGCCGGAACGGCGGCAGGAGGCGGATAAGAGGCCGACCGCAACGAACGCACAACGGCAGCATCATGCACAGTATACGCACCAGCAGCATATTTTCGAGGGGAAGGACGACCGGCACCGCAAAGAGCCCCAGGTGCAGTCGCGGCCGCCGCGGGTCGCCGGGCGGCCGGTGGTACCGGAGAAGGATCTGCCAGCGGTAAGGCCACAGATGTCGATGGATATGGGGAAGGGAAGACCAAAGACACCGAAAGGGGGTTTGCGGCGGTTATTCGGGCGGAGTCGGGAGGATTCACTGTGATTGTTGGGGGGATGGTAATAAAAAGTGTTTTAATACCGGTGGCGTATGTGTATATCTTGAACAACATGTCCAGTGTGAATCCTGTAATACGAAAAATGCAGTGTATACCTGGTTTGTCCGTGGTCTAATTCACGCGCACAAACTCCCAGACAGCTTCCTGTCCATTCCCGCTCTCCGCGGGCCGCTCGCCATGCTCCGTATCCTCAGGCGGCGGCGGCGGAGGGGGCGTGAGGAATAACTCACCCTCACCATCGTCATCATCACCACCACCACCACACCTAGATCCAGACCCAGACGATCCATCACTCCCACAACAACATACACTCCCAATCCCAGATCCAGCACAAGAAGACGAAGAAGAAAAAGAAGGAGAGCAAGAAACAACCTCGAGACACTCGGCGATAAAGTTGACCACATACAGCACGTATCCCGCCCCCGAGGGGTGGCGGCGCGCGCAGAAGTACTCCCACCATCTGTGGTGGGTCGCGCTCGCGACGATGCGGCCGGGGAAGTCCCGGCCGAGATGGGTTGCTGAGGCGGTGTTGCGTAGCCCTAAAAAGTTGGAGGTTGAGAGGAGGGTCCAGTGGGGGGAGGAGTGTTTGTATTTCTGTGTTTTTTTATGTTGTTAGTTGTGTGTGTGTGTGTGTGTGTGTGTGTGTGTGTGTGTGTGTGTGTGTTCTTTAGGTTGGGGTGGTGGTGGTGGTGGTGGTGGGATAGTCGTGAGTAGGTAGGGGGTTGACGGGGTTTGGGCGGATGGATGGGGAAGAAAATTGGTAGTTTTAATATTGAGTGCTGAGTTTGGTTTGGCTGGTGAGGTGGGAGATGATGTAGGGTACCAATTAGGTAGGTTAGGGGTGAATAGGTAAGAGGAAGAAGGTAAGAGCTACAAAGGTGGAATAGGTAAGGGGGTAGCGTCAAGAAGACAAAATCGGTAAACAGAACATTCCCCAGCATGAGAATACTACACCGGAAACATGATGTCAAAACCCATGAGAAAAATCTAGAGGAAATGAGAACTACAGCAAAATCGAAACACACCTGACAGGACGGAGGCCCAACAAGCCTCGCCCTCCCACCCAGCAACCCCAGTGCCCGCCCAGACTGCACATGGATCACGATATACGTCCCGCCCGGCCAGGGCACGGCGTCTCGCGTGATTTCGGATAGGGGATGGCCCCAGAATAGCTGCGGCTCGGCTGACTGTTCCCCCTCCTGTGGAATTCCTGGGCCATCAGGATAAGTTCCGGGAAGAGGAAAAGATGCAGAACTGGTTGCGTCGGTCCATTGCGTTTCTGACTCGGAATCCGAATCGTAAGGGGTGGCTATAATGGAGTTTGGTGCGTCTGTATGTGTTGGTGTGGGTATCTGTGAGTCGGCCATGCTCTCTCTATTTCGTCTAGGTGATTGTGATGCGGCTCGGCTGGGTGGTCCATGTTGTGTCACACTCTGTATCCCCCTTTTCCCTTATCGGCTTGATCCAGACTTAGTCGACCCGTCTGCTGCTCGTGGACTCGTGGATATATGATGGACAGATAAAGATAGTTATCCGCGCGGATGGAGGGTGATCAAGAAAATAAGGCGGTCGTTCCCCTTTATGAACTGGTTCTTGCTGTGAAGTTTACGCCGTACCCAACGCTGCCCGATGCTGTGTCATCCCCCGAATTCGATGCCCAATCCTTTACAGAACACAACTACCGTAGATACCCAACAGCCAGTCAAGACGTCCTCATGACCTCATCGTGACCGCAGTCACTCTCATCCAATCATAGAAGCATGGTAATGGTGGGCTCTAGATGGCATCTACATCTGTATCCATGCCGTTTATCTACAGATATGCAAGACTATATCCAAATCTACGGTCGAACAATATCTTCGGCCTTCTCTACAAACGTTTGGAACGCACTCTCCACGTGAGCCCGCTCCGTCTTGTTTACGCTCGTCACCATGCGAATCGCAAACCGGCCGTCCAGCACCGTGCTCGTCACCCACATCTTGCCCGTAGCATTCACCGCCTCATACAGCCGTCTCGTGCGCTGGTTCATCTCCTCCTCATCCTTACCCACGACGCCAAACACCGTCAGCGCAAAACTCGGCCCCGTCAAGATCTCAAACAGATCCTTCCGCTCCCGCACCCAGCCGGCAAACTCTTCTCCCAGCTGCGTCGTGCGGCGGATATACGCTCTCAGCCCCTCAACCCCAAAAGACCGCAGCACGAACCAGATCTTGAGACTGCGGAACCGTCGGCCCAGCGGGATCTGCCACTCGCGATAGTCCGTCACCAATCCTCCGTCTGACGCGTTGTTGCTATACACGGCCTGGTTGACGCTCAGCGCCTGGACGAACCAGGCGCGGTCGCGCACGAATAGACACGAGGCGTCAAAGTTGGTCAGCAGCCACTTGTGCATGTTCATGTCGAAGCTGTGGAACTTGGACACCTCGGCAATGCGCGTAGCTTGCTGGACTTCGGGACACACCAGCGCTGCGCCGGCGTAGGCCGCGTCGACGTGCACCCACACCTCGCCTGGCGTGCCAGGGGGAACGTGGTCGGCGAGCGCCGAGGCGATGCCCGCGAAGTCGTCCACCGCACAGGTATCGGTAGTGCCGAGGGTGGCGGTCAGGAAGAAGGGTTCGAGGCCGCGCTCGCGGCACTTTGCCAATGTGGCGGCCAGAACCGGCGCCGTGAGGGCGTAGTTGTCGTCGGCGCCGACGGGGATGGTCATGAAGCGCACGCCGAGGATGATGGCGGCTTTTTGCGTGGAGGAGTGCGTCCGGGAAGTAGCCAGGGCTACCATACGGCTCCGCTTGAGGGCGATGGCATCCTCGCGGGCGTCGCCCTCGAGCTCGGCCGGGACCGTCTCGCGGAGGTACTTGTCGCGGGCGGCCACCATGGCTGTGAGAACAGCCTCGCTGGCGGAGCCCTGGATGACGCCGCCGCCGTGCGTTGGGCCGGTAGAGAGAAAACATTCCGGCAGTCCAAGCGCTTTGGCGAGCCAGTCGAGCACGACGGTCTCGAGCTCGGTCACGGCCGGGGAGCAGATCCAGTTGAAGCAGGCGCCCGACAGGGCGGCGCTGTAGAGCTCGCCGAGGATGGACGGGTACGAGGCCGCACAGGGGAAGAAGGCGTGGAAGCCCGGGTGTTGCCAGTGCGTGATGCCGGGCATGATCTTGGCCTCGATGTCTTTTTGGATGTCAGTCCAGGATTCACCCTCGAGGGGGGCTTCGGCGGGAAGGAGTTTCCTCAGGTAGCCCGGCTCGACGGTCGAGACAACGTCCCGCTTGTCGAGGTTGTCAAAGTAGTTGATGACTGCGGTGTTAGTCTTCCATGTTGTTACTTGTTTGAGTGACCGAACTCACTCTCGTCAATTGACGAAATCGCTGCTTCTCGAAAACCCCGAGAATCCATTTTGACTTGATTTCGAACTCGGCAACAAACAAACAGACAATGTTTACCAAACGCAACACAACTCAAACAGTTGGCGGTTGTCCACAATTATACCGATCATACATCCAGACTATCGAGTCCTGGTGGCGACCGCCCGCATGGCGACCGCCGAACTCGGCTTAAATACTTTTTGGCCCGGTGGATTAGGTTCGATCAGTAAAGGTATTTCGACCGTGTCAACCACCCTCCGACATCAGTACTCATGCAATACGTACAATACGCCTTTCCCCTGACAAACGACAGATACCTTACTATTCGGTCCTACTGAGCACCCACAACATCCATCTCATCCAGAACGGCGTGGCACTCCTTATCGCAAGAGATGGTCCTTGGCGCCTTCTTTTTCCCGTCGTTTTAGCTTTTCCTTTCCAGCTACGGAATACGGTATACTAGCATTGGCTCTTACATATGGGTTCGACGGTGGATTCTTCCTTAGCGCGCAGCAGCACATGGGACGTGGGCTGAACTCGAGACACTTTTCCAGGCTGTCAACTCGTCCCGGTCCTTTTTTTGGTCGCTGTCAATTGAGAGAGCCCCGTGTCACACAATTCCCCCGGACCCGGACTCCACTCACCAATGCATTCGACCTCCATCCCGGAATAGTCGAGGTAGTAACAGCAGGTTGCTTCCGTCCTGGGCGGACAGAGCGCCGCCCGGGTTTGTGTTTCCTGGCCTGGACCTAGCACCTTCATCCCGGCATCGCCAGCCGGTATGTGTGCGGCGGCGGCGGCGACTGCGGCACATGCCGAGAGGAGGCAGGTCAGAGCCGAAGAGGAGCGCATCGTGCGATCAGAATAAGCTTTTTTTTTTAATTGAACACCGGTTGACATGGCCTAGCGATTGATGGGTCGGGTGCGGGCTGAATTTAAGGCGACCCCCCCCTGGATCGCTGCATCGCATCGCTGCGTTGCATCCCTTGATTCCTTTTCCGTGGGTAAATCGCTGTTGGATCTGGTTTGGGAGCTCCTTCCTCTTGGGGGACTATGTTGCCTATCACCGGTGATAACAACTGCTAGATCCCCGGACTGCTGTAAACAACGCCATATACGGGATTGGAATCTCACGCCGGCGGATACCTCCACTGCCGAGGGTTTCCTTCTTTGTTTTTGTTTTGTTCTTGTCTTCAAGCATCACAAAGTCACGGGGGCGGGGACTCGTCTGATCTTGACAATGACAGGCCCCACATGTCCACAGATCGAGAGCACAGGCCACCGGGCTGGATCTTGGTTGGGTTGCACCGGACGCCTGGTGACGTCGATCGCTCCTTCAACCGCTTCCATGGTGCTCAACTCTCTGTTCCTGATATCATTAGCTTGCGATTAGAATAACGCCTGATGTTCTGCTTCTGTATTTCTTCCTCCGAGGAACTGATTAACCCTATACGCACCTGACGTACATAAGCAAAAAGCAAATTTGCACGTTTCCCCGCATCGCAATGGCGGGGCTCCATACCCTCAGGGAAGGAAACGACGAGCCCGGCCTCAAGACCAACCTCGAGTAAGTCGCATAAATCTTGGGGAAAAACCCCCCAGGCTGAATGTTATAGCGTCGACTATGTGATCCACTACAAGATCCCCATCGCAGATGCAGAGGCCGCCGAGGCCGAGGCGGCATTCGTCCAGCTGATCCAGGCGCTGGGCGACGTGGGCTTCGCAACCGAAGTGCGCAACGGCTGGAAGTCGTCGCTGCTCGTCTTCGTCAAGATCGCCTCGGAGAAGCTCCTCAACAACCAGGTCTACCGGTACCGCGTCCAGGACTGGCTGTACGGCGTGCGCACCGCGGCCCCCAACCAGGATCTGGCCAAGTATTTCCAGGACGAGCCCGTGACCGAAGCCGAGCGTCTCCGGCTTGCGTATCTGCTCATCACGAAGCCAAAGAACGAAGGCGGCGCCGGCATCACGCCCAAGATCGGCCAGTGGAAGCACGTCGCGTCCGTTTTCCCCCTGCATGACCACGAGTTCAACCGGCAGTGGATCAAGCAGTGGAGCACAAAGTACTATCTCGACGACAGCGACATCAACCAGATCCGCGATAGGTTTGGGGAGCGGGTTGCGTTCTATTTCGCCTTTCTGCAGTCCTACTTCGCCTTCCTCCTGTTCCCTGCGGCCTTTGGCTTTGGCGCTTGGCTCGTGCTCGGCCAGTTCTCGTGGTTTTATGCCATCGTCAACTGTTTATGGTCCGTTGTGTTCTTTGAGCACTGGAAGATGAAGGAGGTCGACTTGGCCGTCCGATGGGGCGTTCGTGGTGTCTCCAAGATTCAGCATCCGCGCCCACAGTTCAAATTCGAGAGAGAAGCGCAGGACCCGGTGACCGGCGAGATCATCAAGGTTTATTCGCCTCTGAAGCGGCTGGCCCGCCAGCTCCTGCAGATTCCTTTTGCGCTAGCGTGCATCACTGTCCTTGGCGGTCTTATTCTTGGATGTTTCTCGATCGAGATTTTTATTACCGAGGTCTACAATGGCCCGTTCAAGCAGTACTTGGTGAGTTTGGCCCCTTTATGGCTTAACGCTCGCTAATGGCAGACTTTCCTACCTACTATCCTCCTCACTGTCTTCATGCCGACCTTTTCGACGCTGCTTACCCGTCTGGCGGAGCGGCTCACTGATATTGAGAATTATGAGACACACGATGGTATGTGGCCCCAGGGGTTGCCAGAAACTTGCTAACGGCCACAGCACACCAAGCGTCATTTGTCCAGAAGATCTTCGTCTTGAACTTTATTACCTCTTACCTAGGCATTTTCCTCACTGCGTTTGTCTACGTTCCGTTTGGAAAGCTGCTGGTACCGTATCTGGACGTCTTCCAGCTTACCGCCCAAAAGTTCACGCCCGAAGGGAAGGCTCTGCCCACTAAGAGCTGGGAGATCAACCCCGACAGGCTGACCAAGCAAATCATATACTTTACCGTCACGGCCCAGGTCGTCAACTTTGCCACCGAGGTTATTGTACCCTACGTAAAACGCAAGGTCACCAAGACGGTGGAAAATGTGACATCCGAGAAGAACGCTGCCGGAATTAGGGATGTCGACGAGGAGCATTCCTTCCTAAAGCGAGTGCGGGATGAGGCCGAGTTGGATGAGTACGATGTGACAGTTGACTACCGCGAGATGGTGATCCAGTTTGGTAAGTGTGTTTCTCAGTATATCCTAGAAATGCTAACGGGAAAGGCTACCTGTCTTTGTTTTCGGTGGTATGGCCGCTTACGGCATGCTCTTTCCTCATCAACAACTGGGTCGAGGCTCGATCGGACGCCATGAAGATTGCCATCAGCTCTCAACGTCCGATCCCATGGCGCGCCGACTCGATTGGTCCTTGGCTTAATGCGCTCGGGTTCCTCTCGTGGCTCGGCAGCATAACTAGCGCTGCTGTTGTATTCTTGTTCAAGGACAAGAGCGGACCTGATGGATCGCCGAGGAATATTACCGGATGGGCCCTTTTGCTCTCGATTCTGTTCGCCGAGCATCTGTACCTCTTGGTGCAAATTGTTGTGCGGGGTGTCATCCACAAGCTGGATAGCCCTGGGCTTCAGAAGGAGAGGGCCGAACGGTTCAGGATGAGGAAGCAGCTGCTGGAGCAGACCTTTGGCCAGGACATCAGTGACGAGTCACATGGTCCCGGGCAGACTGGTGGTGAGAAGATCACCAGAGAGACGTTAGAGGAGGAGGCCAGACAACTCTCTATCAAGGGAGGCGTGACCCAGGAACAGCAGTAAGTCGATACAACTTCATTGGTCGATTGATGCTAACAGAACAGGTTCTGGTTGAGACAGCGTGGGGCGGGCGAGACGATCCAAGTTGGCCGGACACTGATTTCTCAGGTAAGGGTAGCCCCCTTTTGACAGCACGAGTTGCTAACGATTATAGATCGCGGCGGCGAACCAAACAAAGACGGCTAAGAAGTAAGATGACGGTTGATGACTGGAATCGTTGGGGTAGTTGGAAAGCTTATTCTGTGGGTTCAAGATGGTCTGCACAAGCATTGAACTGGGGTTCTTGCACAGAGGTTTCCGTCCGTTGGCGTATTAAATTGATAGCAGTGCTGGACATTTTTGAAATGAATCATCCACGTTTACCACTCGACAGCGCCACAGACTGCATCGATAGTCTGCGAGCGTGGTCCCGTTCGGGGATGAATAGAGGACAAGGCTGTGATGAGTCGACGTGGTGTGGCGCCAGGTAGGACAGGCAGGCAGGCAGGACGGCCGACTTTGGTCACCGAGCCACCACCCCGCCATCCCGCTTCTGCCGCTGCTTCATTCTTTTTCTTCTCTCCTACCCTGGCACATTTTGGAATGAAACCCATCAGTCCTCGAGATTGTGTTATTTCCATCCGGTTTTATCGGCGATTGAAGAAAGAGAAGCTAAAAAGACCAAGCCACGTGCGCTTTTTCTTTCTCCTTTTTACAGAACCGACCAGGGGTGGGTTCTGTCCGGCCCATTTTGACGGGACGCGCGATGGCTTCTTCGACTTCTCGGTGTGTGGTGCTTATCTATATTCTTCTTCTGCGCAGTAGTTATGGAGTAGGCAAGTAAGCTTCATGGCTCGGGGGAGGGGGATTAAGGGACGAAGGGAATCGGGTTACGGAGGTGACGGGCATAGATACAGGTACGATAAGAGTTTGGTTCGAAGGGAACCTTTGCATTTGTACCACCACTCTCAACCACTCAGCTGTTGCTGAGCTGTCTGTCTGTGGCGTTCGTCCTTTAGTGCTCTTATTCGGAAAACAGCTGGCAGCTGTTTTTTTATCAGTGAGTCGCGTGTCGACGAGGACGCTGCAGACCTGCAGCTGTGGTTGCGCTAGGTTCTTGGGTTTAGAACGATGGGAGATGTTTTGGGCCGGCCTCGAACCAGCGACCAAATCGGACCACATACGGAACACGACGATATGCAAGCCACAGCCAGTCCTGCAGCTGTCCTGCTAATGCTTTCCCCCTCCAGCAGGGCGGGTCAGCTAGGTACGGAGCGGGGACCGACGAAGGACGGGGACGAAGAAGTCGGGGGGCAGGGGGAGAGAGGATGCCTGTCTGCCTCGTGGGCGGATCGATTGGAAGGTGTATCTCTCTTCTTGGCGTCGCGTCGCTGCGGCAGAGCCTTGTGAAGAAGAATGTCTTTTTCGTTGGGCTATGGGTTCCTTTTCCTTTTTTCCCTTCTTTCTATCTTTCCTTACACTTTGTGGGTTTTTATAATCCCATCGTGCGACTTTTTTTCTGCTGCCAGTGGGCGACGGGTGAGAAGGAAATACGACCCTGTGTGAAGCGTTACCTCGACCAACTGCCGCGGCGGTTCGGACCAGAGCCTTCCCATCCTCCCTCTCACTGCTCAGCCAGCCCAAAGCTGAGCCGCCGGGCCGGCTGGCTCGCTCACTCACCAACAACAGGCAGGCACACATCCCATCATCGTCGGGTCGGACAGGTCAGCAAGTCAGCGTCGTACTGTACGGCATACAGATCCGGTGCGAAGAATGAGAAGAGAAGGAGAAGTGAGAGAGAGAGATGCTTTGAGCTCTGAACAAAACTCCGAGTACCTTGGTTTTTTTTCGTCGGCGACCAACCAACCGCACTATTCTTAGTCCCTTCTCCTTACAAACAACCTGGCGACGACACAAAGAAGACCCCTGTTTGGCGTTGGAATGATAACATCGTCGCCTTCTTCGTCGACAAGGGTTTGAGCTGGACTTGAGACTGTCAGGGATATTTGACTGCCCGACGGTTCCAATACTTTTTTGGAGGCGCTTGGGATATACAGACGACATTGAACGAACTGGAATCCACCGAATTCGGGGCCCGGCCCGGTAGTCCTCGATACCGTGTACTTGGCTAGACGACACCATGGAAGACATCCGGAACCTGGTCCTCTCCCCCTTCCACGACACCGTCGCCAAAGCGAAAAAAGCCGTCGAGAATGCCACGACCAAAAACGACCAGGCCATGGTCAAGGCCGCCCAGAGCCTGGTCACCAACGGCGAGAGAGCCGTCAAGCGGCTGGAACCCGTCTGTCAGAGGGGCTGGGACGAGTACGGCGTCGCTTTCGTGGATGCACTGAAAGAAAATGGTATCCCCTCTCTCTTTCTTTCTCGTCCTATACAGATGCTGACAAGATAGACGAAATCTCGAGCTTCCGGGAAAAAATGCACGAGATGCTATGGGACCTAGACGACTGCATCGAGGGCGACACGTTCGACCCACAGGTCTTCACCCAGCTCCAGGGAATCATCCGGACGGCAGCGCTCCGCACGAGCGACATCATCGTCAGGATGAGACTTACCCCCCGAGTCCCGGGGAGCGTAACAGACGGAAGCCAGGCCGACGACAGACAGAGTGAACCGCCGTCCAGGCCGTCTATCAACCCCTGGGCCGAGTCGCTCCCGGACAACTTCTCGGAAGAGGCATCCGAGCGTCGACCACGCGTAGATCTAGGGGATGACAACGACCCAGGCCAGCCGCGCGCCGACTCGCCCACGCTCGAACGGACACTCCCGCTACGAATCCGGCCGCGGACGCCATCGCACCGCCAGGAGCTCATCGAGTCCCAGGCAGCCTCCTACCGCGGCTCCAACTCCGACGGCCACGCCTCGCGCTACTCGCAGGCGAGCACCTCCTCCCCGCACACGCGCAACAGCGTCATCAGCCCTGTCACCGAAGAACCCTATGCCTCGCCCATCACGCCCCACTCGCGCCCCGAGAGCTTCAACCACCAATGGCCCGTCGGCGCACGCATCCAGCAGCCCGGGCTGGAGCTCGCGCCGCCGTTCCATCTCGACGACGGTCTCATCCCGGTCCCGCCGGCGTACGAGGAGCGCGACGGCCAAGGCATCGAGACCGTGTCCTCCTCCTCGGCACAAGGCGTGGACAAGAGCTGCACCATCACGCCCGACAGCTCGTTCCACCGGCTCAAGGGCTTCTGCGACGGCGCGACCGAGGTCCTCCGCGGCAACCTGGGCGTCAAGAAGATGCGCCAGCAGACGGGCGGGCTGCTGGGCATGGGCGTGACCACGACGGCGCGCTGCAAGCACTGCATGTTCGAGCTCGACTGGGGCCTGGTCGAAGCTGACCTAGAACGAGACCCGCGCGCGACGTACAAAACCGCCGGCGTGGGCTTCCGCATGCGGTTCCTCTCCAAAAGCCACCTGCCGGCCAAGCGGGGCGTCGACGACGAGCTGTACGCCTGCGTGTTCTGCGTGCAGACGGGCGTGACGACGCACATGGCCGACGCGACCGTGTTCTTCTCGCAGAAGCAGCTGTTCGCCCACCTCGCGCGGCACCCGCGCCCGCTCCCGCCCGTCGCGGGGATGGTGGTTATAGAAGCGCCCGACGTGCCGCCCGAGCATGCCAACGCGTTCGACCTGCACTTCTCGGGCCCGCCGGCGCCGCGGTCGAGCATGGCCGAGATGACGGCCGAGCAGCTCAACCGCGCGCCGACGGCCGTGGCTACGCAGACGTTTAGGGAGCTCAACGGGTCGCTGCGCCTGCCGCCGGACCGCGCGGCCACGGTGCAGTTCGCTGCTGGCGCGAGGATCGTCGGGATTGAGTTCCCCGTGCGCTATCAGGGCGAGTGGGCTGTCGGCTGGGCGGACCATGTGCGGGCGGTGTTCCCGATGGACCATGTCAAGCTTGTCGTGCCGCCCGAGGCGGAGAATCACTTGTCGGCGGCGGATCAGGTTGCCGGGGGCCATCATGGGGGGAGTAGCAGGACGGGTGTGGCGAGGTGGAAGCGGCGCGGGGGGGATAGTAAGGACGGGTGGCTCAAGTTTGATAAGGGGGAGGCTATTACTGGGATTACTTGTGAGTTTTTACTTCTTTTTCGGTCAGGAACTCAAACTAATGATTATAAAAAAAAAGTCTCATCCCAAGACCACTGGTGCTGGGCGGGCTACAACCAAAGAGGAAAATGGGGTTTCTTCCCCCAGGCTTTCCTGGAGCCGAGCTCGATCGTGGATAACTCTGGGCCTGCCAGTCCTACGTCGCCCGTTGCCGGCGGGAATGTGAGTCTGCATAGTATCGAGGGCGTGAGGGGGGGCGAGGGTCTGTTTTCGAGGTTCTCGAGGCGGAGGCGGGATTCGAGGCGTACCGGCTCGGGGACGGCAAGGCCGATGTCAAGGCCGGGGCCGTTGCCGGAGGATGGGCCTGGACCTTCTATTTATTGAGTTTCTTTGTTTCGTCTGTGTGTTTACGATTTGGGGTGTGACGATCTGGCAAGGTGTTTTGGTGTTTGGTGTTGAGATATCCACGGATATATATTTACTTGGGTATCTACGACGGGAGTTTGGAGGTTGGAGGGTGTCTGGGTATTTTCTAGATTTAGTGTCTCTTCTGGTCTGATGAGTATACACTTCGGGTTGGTGTTGTCTTTTTACTATTTGCTGCCCCTTGGGTTTCTGCCAGGCTGAATTAGTACGAGATATCCAATACATAACACCGGGAATATTCCGTACAAGTCATTACCTGGCGCGTCTCTGTGCAACAGAACACACCAACAAGCCTTTAACCGTGCCTAGCTCCCCGCATATGTCGATCAGGCCATTTCCTATCGGGTCAGGAGCAACATCGCCAAGCTTACCCAGTTCTCGAGTAGTTTCTTGAATTTTTGAATTACCATTAAAAAGCAGGCATCACAATCTCCTTTACATATACAATCCACACCTCCTTCCTTCCTCCCCCTCCTTTTCCAACGCCCATCCAACCAACCAACCACCCCACCCAACGAAGCAATAGCACGCACCACCACACTCCGTAATCCGCACCCAAGCCCACAACACACGAACGGGTCACACTTCTTTTATCTTCCAACCCACATACTATCAAAGTTCAAACATGTGATGATAAATGAAAATAATGGACATGGGAATAACAACAACCAGAAAAGAAGCCCGGTTAGCTCAGCTGGTTAGAGCGTCGTACTAATAACTTCTCCTGTTCGAGGAATTATGAGGTATGCGAAGGTCAACAGTTCAATCCTGTTACTGGGCATTTGTTTTTTTGCCATTTTTTCCTCCTTATATTCTTTTTCTGTGTTTTCGCCTATGCGTGCTGTTTTGTCGCGCGGGTGGAAGCGTTTCTATCTGTCTTGTCCATTTTTGTTTGTGCGTGCTTCTGTTGTTTTCCGTGTCAGGGGAAGAAGCCCAAGCCACGCAGGTGTTTTTAATGGTGGAGGAGGGCTTAGCATATAGGGGTCGGGACAGCAATATGAGATAAACGAAACAAGGCTCTCTGCTTTAAAACCTTTGCCCATCAAAGGAATAAGCTCTTGCTGGCTTACACAGTATAGTTCTAGCCTCAGCGCGGACCAGGTGTACCTCCCTACCTCACTCAACACCGCGCACACGCTCTTGGTGACTGCTTTTCGTTAGAGTCCATGGAGTCTTTGAAGTATGCCCCCCTCGCTCGACGAGAACGCAGCATGGTGAATTGACCTTGTTGGGTGGTTCCCGAGAGGAGCGCACTGAACCACAGACAGATAAAAACAACCTACCTCACTCAGGGCGGCTCCTAAACACCCTTCCTTCTTCCTTCCTCGACCCCCCCAAAAATATATATATTTGTCTTAAACCGTAGGAAGCCGAATGCTTCCACCCCCAAGGGGTAGGCGGTCCCTCTTCTGACCCCAAAAGATAGAAGAATCGGGGCCCTTATCTTCAAGGTTACCTATCTAGGTTCGCAAGTGTGAGATATAGCAAGTAGGCTTCACAACCAGCACGAAGGAGCCATCGACCGAGCCTCATCTCGTGTAAACCGGACGATGCCCATAACTCGAAAGATTCTCACTTGTCTTTTCAAAAGGAGGAGGACAGTCTCAGAGAATGAATCGTCGAACTGCCTTTTATTTTTCATCCCCCGCTAAGTTCCTGCGTTTTCTATACGGCTAGCCTTCTCCATCGGCGTTTGAGATCCTAGGTAGGTTCCTAGGTAAATAGGTACACTTCTCCAGAGAGAGATAGTCCGAGACTAGGAGGAATATATATTTCAAGAGAGGACTGTCTCTGTTACTTGCATGCTGAAAGAGCACGGCGAATTAAATCACTTACCATCCACCTTAATTATCCTCCAAGGATTAAGTTTTTAAGTTTTTAGCACAGAGAGAGAGAGAGAGCATTATTAGCTCGATGGATAATATACACCACTTAGCTAGGTCCCTGTAACTAAGCTGGGCCTACCATCCCATTACCAGCAAGTTGGCTGAGAACATGAGCTTTCTTTCCTTCTGATGATTTAATCGCACATATTGGAGTGCTTTAAGGAAGTAGGCAGTAGATACTCGTCATCCCATACGGTATCCCACACAGCACAAAAGGGTGAGCAGGTTTGTTGTATGCCATGAACTCGTCCGTCCCTTCACGAGCATTCTGTTAGCTGCCCCTACCAAGATGATAACGTGGAGTATATAATGTATTCATAACCTAACCTATGCAACCACCGTCATAAGCTCATATCCTGCCTATTCAGGTCCAGCCAGCCAGCCCTCTCCCATATGCCATGCCATGCCACCCAGACCGAGATGCTACCAAAACCAAAGACCCAAACGCCATCCTGCCCTTGGAATGCTAAAGACCAGTCGCTAGTTGCTGTTTGCCTGCGCGAACATGATGATCCCACCTCACAGAAGCCACGCATAAAAGACATTACAGGAACCACAATAACCACCATGTCCCAGACATAAAGAAACCCGTCCGATGCAAACAAGGAAAGGGACAGCCCATGGGTATCCGATGCAACGCCATCCAACACAACTTCAGGGAAATCAACAACACCTCCTCCTCGCCCTCCCCCCACCATCGGCATCTCCCTGCTCCGCCCCCTCGGGCTGCTCAACCGTCACAGCAGGAGAAAAGCCCGGCGAGAACAACCAACTACGTCTATCCCGTCCAACCCGGAAACTCCCCCTCGGATTCACCGCATCAAAATACCCACCACCCCCTCCCCCTCCGCCTGTCCCCTCCCCTCCTGGCCCTCCGGGCGTAGGCGTCGGCCGATCCATCCCCGGCGTCGACGTCGCCGCCAATATAGCCTGCTGCATCTTGCGATTCTGCTCGACCAGCTTCCTCGTCACGACCCGGAAGACCTCGTCCACGCCCTCGCCGCTCTCGGCCGAGATCTCATGACACGCATCCCACCCGACCTCCTGCCCCCAGAACCCCGAGCTCCTCTTGGACGATGGACTCCTCGGCTCCGCACTCGCTACGACCTGCCCCCCCTGTCCAAACAGATGCTGTTGGTGGGGGTTATGATGCTGCAACAGCAAGGGCGTAATAGGCCCGGGCGTGGTCGCCGTCGGCGGCGGCGTGGACGACAACCCCGGCGCTAGATTCTCCGCCACGTACGCGATGCACCGCTCAAAGGGGACCTCGCGCTTCGACGGGTCGCGCGCGACGATGTCGGCCTTGGTGCCGACTACGTGCAGGACGATATCCGGCGACAGGTTTCGGCGCAGCTCCGTCAGCCAGATGCCCATCTCGGCGAACGACTGGGCGTCGGTGATGCTGTAGCAGAGGATGCAGGCGTTGGCGCCGCGGTAGTAGAGGCGCGAGATGGAGCGGAAGCGTTCCTGGCCGGCTGTTTTATTCGGCGTACAAATCAGCAAAAACAAAGAGGAAGAGAGGGACTGAAAAAAAAGAGGAAAAAAAAGACGAACCGGTATCCCAGATCTGCAACCGCACTACCGTGTCCGTGTCGGAATCCACCACGCGCTTGGTCATGAAGCTCGCGCCGACCGTCGACGTGATCTGCGCGGGCGAGAAGGCGCCCTTCACGTAGCGCGTCACCAGCGACGTCTTGCCCACGCCCTGCGAGCCGAGCACGACGATTTTGGCCTCGAGGGATGACATGTTTTTGTTGTCTCTGACTGGCTGGTCGACCGGCTTGCTGCTGCTGCTGCTGCTGCTGCTTGTCTCGCTCGCTCTCCGAGGAGCCGGCCCCGTTCACCAAATAGGCGTGCGTTGCGTGGGCGTGGGGGAGGGGAGGGGAGGGGCGTGAGGATGCTGCCTTTGTTGCTGCAAAGTGTGGAGAATCGGAGATGTTGCAGCAGGTGTCTCTCTCTGTCTGTCAGGCCTGTCACTGTCACTGCCACTGTTTTGTTAGGGGAATTTTTTAGGAGGGATTTCCCCACGCTGCGCTGCGGGGGCTGAGTGAGTGCTTGAATCACTGCCGGGCTGATTTCAATGCGATGCGCTGCGGCTGGGGCAGGCTGCTGGCAGATATTTGTGTCTCTGCTCCAGCCGTCCGTTTGCGACCCGCTGATTTGCAAAGACTCGTGACGGGCGATAGTCAGATTTGACGTCATAGATGGAGAAAAAGGTGTACACTAAGGGAAACTAGGTAGATAAGCTGCTGGAATAGAGATATGGCGATAACGATATGTCTCGTATTTAGGATTGGAATATAAGTCGAGTATACATGGGCCAAGAAATGGTCAAAGAGAAACCAGAGGAAGTCCTTGGATGATTCGACGAGGCAGCAACACACGCGGGGAAGGGAGGACGCACAGCTCCGCCTCTGGGCTGATCACCCGGGCGCCGCCGCCCCGGACCGACCAACTATCGTCAAGCTCCGTCTGCCGTCAACACTAGCCTTGCATCGGCAGCCAAACCATCAGGCAAGACCGGATGACCACGACGTAACATGGGACTCGAGAAAAAACAAACCGGTGGTTGTCAAACTTGTTGTCGGCAACACAGTTGTATCCGACGAACCAAGATTTTCCTTATTTCCTATCTTGTAGATGTTACAGCTTCGACTTGACCTTGTCCGCCAACCCCATCCCTTCCCTCTGCGGCGGACACACAAGCGGATCATAGACCGAATATGCCAGACTATCAGCCGGCGTGGCCGCATGATTGAACAGACTCCGCACATCCACCATGCTCGGATTCAGGTCTGCAATCTTGTTCGCCCCGATCAGCCGCATGTTCATCTCCATCTCGTCCTTGAGCAGCTGCATGGCCCGGTCCACGCCCGGCAGCCCGTACGCCGACATGGCATACAGAAACGGCCTCCCGATGCCCACCCCCTTAGCCCCGAGACACAGCGCCTTGAGGATATCCGTCGCCCGCCGGATGCCGCCGTCGATATAAATCTCAATCTTGTTCTCGAGCCCCAGCTCGCGCAGCACCGGCATCGTCTCGGCCAGAATCTCAATCCCCGACCGCGCAAACTCGAGCTGGCGCCCGCCGTGGTTCGAGAGCACGACGCCCTGCACGCCCGCCTCGATAGCCTTGAGCACATCCTCGACCCGCTGGACGCCCTTGAGCAGGATGGGCATCTTGGTGATGCTCTTGAACCACGGGATATCAGCCCAGCTCAGCGCCGGGTCGATGAAGCTGCTGATGGCCCTCGCCGCGCCCTGGCTGGTGTCCGTCGCCTGCCCGTTCTGCACGTTGCTCCCCGGGTCCGTGAAGCGCGAGCGCATGTCCTTCTCGCGCCGGCCGAGCTGCGGCGCGTCGACCGTGATGAACAGGCCCTTGCACCCGCGCTTCTCGGCGTGCTGCACGATGCGCTGCGTGATCGCCCGGTCCTTGTTGACGTAGAGCTGCAGCCACTGCACCTGGCCCGGCCCGGCGGCATCGACGATCTCGTCGAACGAACACGACGCCAGCGTGGGAATCATCTGGATCACGTTGTGCTTTGCCGCCGCCCGCGTGAGGATCACCTCGCCCTCGACATGGCCCAACTTGCCCAGGGCCGTGGCCGTCACGTAAAAGGGGATGTCGACCTTGGTCCCCAGCATGGTGGTGCTGAAGTCCACCTTCTCAACGTCCACCAGGATCTTTGGCCGGAACCAGATGCGGTGGAATGCCCCGTGATTCTCGCGCAAGGTCTGGACGGTTAGCTAGATGCCTCGCTGACAGAAAGAAAGAAACGTACAATCTCATCATCAGCAGCACTCGAGTAATACCCCCACGCCGCCTTCTTCATGACCCGCCGCGCGACCGCCTCAAAGTCCATGAGGTTGTAGCACTGCTCGAGCAGCGGCATCTCCTGGATCCGCCGCTGCCGGTCCAGCTCGTCGGGCGACTGTTCCGTCTCCTGCTTCACCACGGTCGTCATGTCGACCGGGCCAAGATGCTTCGACCTGTCCAGGTACTTGTCGAGCGTATCCGGCGGGTGGATCGGGTCGAATTCCTCGGTTGCGTCTTTTCCCTGCCCCCCCATCAATCAATCTCAATCAGCTACCCAACCTAGCCAAGTAAAAGTAAGTCATTTCATCATCCTCACAGCATATTTGAGAATAATCTTCTTCCCGCCGGGATGTTCTGGATTTCTCTCACTTAGTATATATATTGTCTGGGCGGAGGGGGAGGATATATATATGAGAAACAAACAACAAACCTACCTGGTAGAAACTCAGTCACATCGTACGCCCTCCCGTGCACGATAACCCAGCAATCCTTCTCGGTGCTGTGCTTGGCCACCTCGACGCCCGTGAGCGGTGATTTTGTCGACGACGCCATTGTTGGATGGGGGTATAATATGTTGCGGCAGAGGATATATACCAAAAACAAAAATCCCCAAAAAGATGCGAATGATGAGAGAGAGAAAAAAGAGAGCTAGCGGTGGGAAATGTCAAAGACAGATGAGCCCCCCACCCCCTTCCGAGGATATGCAACGCTAAATGGGTACCGAATTAGACACCACGGCGACAAACGGCTGCAATTGTCTCTGACAAAAAGTGTCAAACTCAGGTTGGATACGGAATAGATGGCACTTTTGAAATCGATAAAAACCGGGCATGACGGATACATCTATGTATGTATTCCCCTCACCCCCCCAGACCCCAAAACATTTACGTATTCCCCAACCTCGGCCTGTCGGGCGAGCTGGGTGCGGGGAAAATGCTTCCATGATCCCGGATTCGGGACTTCAAACCCGCAGGTGGACCCACGTCATCAGTTCACGGCCAAGCGGTATCCATCAGTGATCACCCCTGAGATGCCATGTCACGGCGAAATACCCGACTTCGGTGGACCCGTCGGTATAATCATGGAGACGAGAAATATGTACTTCTAACCATGGCCGAACCTCGCCATCCGGCGAACACGCTGCCTCACGCCGCGCTCACCAAAACCCAGTGATAAGTCCCCACCCTCCCGTAAATTCGCCTCCCATGACTATGATATATCTCACGGTCCCAAAAACGAACGCCCATGGATATTTTCCCCCTTGTACCAAGACGCCTGAAACTCGTCGCCGCCCTTGTTTCCGTGCACCAGCAGTGGAGTCCCCAAGACCCGTCCCGCAAAACTACTATTGATACAATCACGCCCAGTCGTCGAATTCTCCATCCGCGTCCATGTCCTCGGTGACTTGCTTCTTCGGACGGCCGCGCTTCCGTGGCTGAGATGATGACCGCGCTCTCTTCTTTCTGCCTCCAGGCGTGTTGCCCATCGCCTTGCGCTTCCGACCGCGCCCGGATGACGGCTCATCCATATCATCTTCATCCTCGTTGTCTGGGGTAAGGGGCTCGTCTCCATTCATGTCATCGTCATCATCCTGCACCAGAAGTTCCTTGTCGACCGTCATGAGTTCCACGAATGCACGACACCGCTCCATCATTCCTTCCCTAGAGGTGAGGCTGGTCATGATCGCTGAAATGTCCTCCCAGAACTTGTCTCCAGTCACGCCTTGGGCCTTTACCGGCGGTTTACCGAGGTCTTTTGTCAGACCCTTAATCTTGCCCTCGCGCCGGTTCGTGCCCATGCCGTACAGTTTCCGTAGATATGTTCGCGCTTCCCAGAGAGCAGAGAGGATCATGGACCCGGCAGTCAGCTGCCGCAGCCTCTTGACGTCGACCTGCATGCTTTCGGCTTGGAGTTGAGCACTGGGGTCAGGTGCCGAGTCCAAGGCATCCATCCGAACGGCGAAAACCTCCGACTCGATCGCCTGCGCAACTGTCGCACCCGTAGATGATACCAGCTTCTCCATGGCCGCCACGATGTTATGCACTTCACCAACCGTCACGTATTCGAAGAAGGCGATGTTCTCGATTATAAACCGAGAATATTCGACGTGGGACGGAATATCCCCGGAGGAGGCATCAAGCTTGGAGAGATCGAAATCCACTTGGGCGCACAGCTTGTCGAGGAATTTCTGCCGGTTCTTGCTTTTGCTGATCTTCAGCACCTCCATCATCAGATGCAGCTTGGGTGAAAACGGGTTTGTCGTCGCCCCGCGCGAGTTCTTGACAATATCCCTCTGATATGCGAATGCCGACTGCAACGCCTTGACATATTCGCGTTCCACAACCGTTTCGTGTTTCTCGTGCATCCTCTTGTGCTGCTGGAATGCGAGCTCGGAAATGTGCGGATTGGACGAAGTTTCCAGAGTGATAAAGGTTACACCCGTCTCCTTCGGATGAACCAGACCCTGCCGATTGATGCTGGCGAGAACCTCAACGGCGAGAAACGCGTGTTCATCTTCGGTCGACATGGCAATCCGAGTGATCTCCTTAAGAAAGCGATGGGTCGTCGCGCTGGCTACCTCGTCATAGTTGGTGCCTCCCATGACGGTAAGCTCGCGCTTCTTCTCCTTCTTCACCCCGTTGACTCCCGTCGCCTCCGAACCCTCCTCAGACCGATGCTCCTCGACAAGCAGAAACTCCTTAAAGGAATGCAAAATGAGAGACTCTAGCGCCGGTGTTTGGCTGTCGAAAATCCGCTGAAAGGTTGTGTAGACATTGGCAGATACGTAGTTCTTGGGCGCGTTCTGACATACCAGCCCGATGGCATCAAGCGCTGATTTTCGGCACTCCAGAGGCATAGCTTCCGCAGTCCAGGGCAGCAAGGTATCGATGATGAGCTTTGAGACAGTCCCGGCATAGTTCGGGGGGCAGCGGTCCTTGAAGGCATCGCGCTCGTCTTCAAGGCTGAAATGCTTGCCAATCATCCCGACGATTGACGAGTAAGCGCAAATCTGCCTCGTCTCCCGTTCGCCAAGGGTTTTTGTCTTCTGGAACAGCATCCGGGTCTTTTGAATTCCGGCCAAGCTGGAGGTGGTGACGCGTGCAATCTTCGACTTGTCGTTAAGAACCGCGCAAATGATCGAGAGACACCCGACGATCTCGTCGAGCAGGGTGCGTGGAATCGCGCGACCTAACACAGGAAGCAGTATGCCGTGGATGTCACGGAGGAAGTCCTGATGTGCGCTAGACAGCTGGGGAAGGACCCGCCGGTAGATCGTGACGGCAGCTCTTGCGGCAGCCATGTCGTCACACGCGCTAAGTGTCTCAATTTGAGGCTTGAGAAGCCGTAGCTGCTCGAAGGTGAAAAGTCTGGCGTCAGCCTTGGCGAATATCATCAGAACCTGCAATACGTCTCTGCCAGAAGGCGTTGAGGCGTCACCCGAGTCCGTGTTATTCACCAATTCGAACATGCTCTCCACCAACTTCTTGCACACCTCCAGCGATGCCTGCGACGTTTTTGTTTGGGGGGCCAGCAGCGTCTGCAACACCTTGTCCAGAATATTGCTGGCGTTTCCTCTCTTGATGGTATGAACCATCAAGGCGACATGGTCCGAGAGTGATATTTTAGACGCCGCTGAACTCTCCCCGCCCTGGAAAGGAAGAAACCAAATCTCCTCGACCATCTGCCGGGCAAGATCCCTGACGCTCTCCTCGGGATCCTGGACGCGATGGAGGAGGCCGTTCGCAACGTGTGCCCGCAACGACCTATTGGTATTGTTGAGGTACATGTCCTTGGCCAGCTTCATGGCCCGCTTACGCACGCCCGGGCCTTGATCAACAAACATTTCCACTATCCTTGGGAACAGCTTGGCCTCGAGTGATGGCCGCAGCGTGATGCAGTTTCCAATAAGACCCAATGCAGAGTCGCGGACCTGTGTAGAGCTGTCTTCGGCGCACTGAAGGACCAGTTCAATGACCTGAGAGTCATCGAGGATCGATGGGTCTGCCTCTAGAACCTGGTTGATGCTCTTTAGACCTTTGCTTCTGACGGTCGGCTGGTCGCTAGCCATCGAATGCAGAAGCCGGTTCAGAATGTGGCCAAAGAGGTCGTATAATTTCGACCGTAGAAGCGTGATCCCATATGAGAGTTTCGCTTGGCTGGCCGAAACATCCTTGAAGGAGAACTCGCTGGAAAGCCATCGACGGTCTCGAATCATGTTCCGGAGCCGGTAGGCAAGGCGGCCAAGCTCCTCGTCGCGCTCGGCTACGCTGTCTTCATACGCGTCGTAACTTTCACATATCGTGTTTCCCCAGGTAGACACGAGGAACGAGATCGCGCTTGCCAAGTGAGGATCTTCGGAATATCGGCTCTCGAGATATTCCAGGGTGACCCGGAAGGGGCCAACCCAGGTCACCATCTGCTCTGGTCTCGACTTTTGCTCAAGCGCAGAGGCCGCGAGATCTGTGAGGAACAGCCCGAGCTCGTTGGCGTCCCTAGCATCCAGAGCGCTTGCTGTCTTTCTTACTTGGCCGCGAAGCTTTGCGAGAGCACCTCCCACATTGCCGAGCACTTCGAGAGCCATGTTCTTCGCCGTAACGGCAGATTTTTCGTTGGTCAAGAGGGCGATCATCTGCACGGTCAGGCGCCATAAAAGGAGACCTGCTGCTGGCCAGTCGGGGTTGTCGAGACATATTGTGAAATCCTCAACGAAGAGATCAAATAGGTTTCGGTACGGATCCTCGCTCGACTTTGAAGACCTCAAGGCCTTATTGCCGATGAACTGGATCACATACATGGCATTTGCATTGGCCGTGGAGATCAAAGGCTCCACGACGGCCGCTAACTCCTTGATGGCCACTTGATGTTGGGTGGCCGCATGCTCTTCGGTGCGTATCGAAAAGGTAGCAGACCCGAGCGAGGGGACCTCGCCGTCTCCGCCGTCGATCGACTGCATGGCCCTAGACTGACCAGCCCCTGTTGCATCATCAACCTTGCCTGCACTAGTTTGAATTAAGCGCATGATGAGGGCAGAAACAGGTTGAATGCTGCTGCCGTCCATCAGCTTGAATGTACGGGCTCGCCTTCTAATCGGGAGCTTCTCGAGCGACGTGAGAATCTCGTCGAATATGCCCTGGCGTTGCGATTCGTTGAGCAGGAATATTTGTGAGAGCATGTCCATGGCCACTAGTCGAAGTCCGTCAAATTTCTGGGTGTCAATGACTGAGTCTTTTTCGGCATTTGCAGATTCCATGAAAATCAGGCGTGAGGCCGCGAACTCGAGTGTGTTGCTGACGGTGCTGGAGGTATCAACCTTTGATATCAGGAGAACCATGAGAGAGAACAGTTTTTGGAAGTCATTGAGAAGGGCGACCAGCTTCTTCCTGCACGAGCAGAGGGATTTGAAAAGCTCAGCTGTTGACCCGGTGTTTCTCAGCGCCGCAACCGGGACGATGATGCCATCGGCAATACGCTTGAAAAGGTCGAGGCACTTTTCGATCATGTCCTCGGAGTATAGCTGCTTGTCAGCCCGGCCGCCGCACATGGTTCTCAGCAGAGTCCTTGCAGCCCGGATTGCCATCTCGAGATCAGGAAGTTGCTGGAGCCATGTCTCGACGTCGGCAGACCCCCAAGTTTCTTCAATCTTGAAATCCAAGGACTCGGCCTGTTTAACTGCCCCTTCACATAGCCGGCACAGACGGAGGAGTTCCTCTATGGGAACATCTTGGTAGCAGTTTAGTGAGATCGCTTTGCTGAGCAGAGCCTGCACCTTCGTCTGCGCTAGGGAAGATAGGGTTGTCGCATTGTCAACAGTCAGCCCGACAAAGTCGTTAGCGGTCCGGGTGGCCAAGACGTGGTTCTCAGCCTCGAAGACATGATGTAGGAACACTCTGAGCTCGTTTAGCGCCGAATGGGCCCGTTGGCGCAAGTCTAGGCTTTCTCCATAGTGGTCGTCCTCGTCGAGGCCATCTCGCTTCCGTTTCCGCTCCGATAGTGTGGTGGGTTCGTCGGGTTCATCAGGAACCACGAGGAATTCACTCTTATTGAAGGAGGAGCGAGGAAGCTCGACAGCAATCACTGTTTTAGGGGAACCTGAGCCGGGCTGGACCTTGGGAGGCGGCTGATTCGGCGTGACAGGAATTGCGCCACCTGCTGAAGAGCTGCGAGGCAACACTGTGGGCGGTTGGGAGGGCTGTGGGAGTTGCGCTCGAGGGCCGTCGCGCGAGTTTTCGCGCACAGGAGCGGGAACCGCACTTACGGGCACGCTCGAAACGGCACTGACGAGATTGGCTGCCTGCTCAAGCTGACTCTTGGTCGGCAACACGATCTCAAACTTGGCAGCATTCCGCGCGTGCGCCTGTTTATTCTTCGGAGTAGCAGAGCTCTGTTTCTGCAGCTCAGCCTTGACCGCAACCGGAGACGCCTTGGTTTGCACTGGGGTATTCTGCTTGTGGAGGTCGCCCGGCGGCGACTTGGTGCCCGGCGTGTCTGGCGTCGGGTACCGGAACGACACCAGATTCTGTTCGTAGACCATTTTGGAGACCGGCGATAGGCCTGATGCAAGCGATATGGGCTTGCTGCGGCTCGAGGAGGGCGCGACAGATCTCGGTCCAGTTTTGAATTTGCTGCCCAATATCAGTTATTCGATCTCGCTCAGCCGGGCATATGGACGTACAACTCTGTGACCTTGTTGTGCTTGATAATCTGCTGTACTTGGTTTACGGTCTGCTGCAAGTGCTTCGAGAAGCCTTCCCCAGTTCGCGCCTGTTCATTCAGGCCATCGAAGTCGTGACTCGGGACGATATCGCTGAGGCTCGGCGCAGGAGAGGCACTACCGATAGATGGCGCAGGAAGAAGGCCTGCAGATAGAAAGATCAGGGAAAGAGCTTTGTTGTATAGTGGAGAACCAGAGTTGGGAGGAAAAGGAAGGGGGTCGTACCTGAGTGGATTGGGACGATCGAGGTGAAGGGGGTGTAGGGCAGAGCCTCGTAGAGAGTGAAGGGCCGCGTGAACATCTGCGATGCTCCGGCCGGAGACTCCATATCTGATTCGCGGGGCAGCGCACCATTGTGCGCGCTGGACCGGGGGTCTGCCATTGTCGGGCCTATTCGTTCGACATCGCGAGTTTGCAAACGGGCGTCAAACGGGGAAGGAACGATGCGCCGAGGTGTAGAGCTTGGGCCCGGCGGCCGGGAGGGAAAACCGCAAAGCTAGGGATTGTCCGCCATGCGATTTGGCCGCGTGTCAGTCCTCTCGTCGTGTCGTCGGCGGGCGTGCCCAAAGGTTGGGGTCGTTGGGTCGTGGTGAGGCGGCAATGTCTGAGGTGAAGTTCAACCATCCAACTCCACACTCCAAAAGCTCCCTGTCTGGCCAGCGACGGGAGCGTCACAGCGCGCCGCTCAGCAAACGAATCGCGGCGAGGAGGCTGTCTGGGGTCCGCAGGTGGCCCGTGCGACAGCAGGCATTTGGTCTGCCGCCGGCAAGAAGCTCGAATTTTTTGTCGTCCTCTAAAACCCCGTTTCACGATCAGCAAGACAACCGTACAACAGGTCGCTCGTAAATTACAGCAACCATGGCTTCGATCGGAAGTTTGATTTTCTGCACGGAGTGCGGCAATCTTCTGCCTGCATCCAAGGGCAGTCAGAAGAATATCCTGCAGTGCGACTGCTGTGGTGCAGAGAACCAAGGTTGGCAGCTCAGCGACGCAGGTTTCGAAACAGCGCTGACCGATTTGTTCTAGATCACGCTCCAAAGACGAGTACGACGAGGAGTAAACCTTCGGACTTCCCTTCATTACTACGACAGAAACTTTCGACGGTCCAGACGGTGGAGAGACACAAGGTCCAGACCGAGAGGATAGATGCCAACACAGACTGCCCCAAATGTGGTGTTCGTGGAGTCCGATATTCCGAGGTGCAACAGCGCAGCGCAGATGAAGGCTCAACCATTCTATTCAACTGTGTGTGCGGAGAAAGGTACGATGGCCTGTCTGATTCCATCCCGCGACCGCTCGCTAACTTTGGGTTGTGCAGATGGTCGGTGAACAACTAGACTTTGGATAAAAGTTGCTTGTTTGGTTGCCGGAATCATCTACCTGGTCTACGCGAAGCTATCTGGCCGTTTTCCCGGCTATCTGGTCTTTTTCCATAACCGCAATGAGTCCTTTTGCGCGCCTGGAGAACTCATGCAGCGCCAGCGACCTCGGGAATCAGTGCATACTCGGTCTCATCACTCTTCTCATATTCGGCCATGTCCAACGCAACGATTACGCTCTCACGAACCACAACTTCCTTGTCGTGTAGAAAGCGCTTCAATGTCTCCTCGACGCCCTCTTCCTCGCCTAGACTTCCAAGCGCCTCAGCTGCCTCGTGCCTGACCATGCTCGCCTCTTCTAGGTTACTTAGAGCCGCCGTGAGGGAGGGGATGGAAGCGGGATGTGATAATTGTCCGAATACGAAGGCGATTTCGTGCCGGAACAGGGCTGATGGGTCGGCGAACCCTTTGGCGAGTGCGAGGACGGCTGGTACGGCGGTGGGCAGGTCTGGAGGGGAGGCCAGATCGCGAAGCGCGAACATGGCTCTGTATCGTTTGAATAGCGGCAGATTTGTATCCATTAACGCTTTCTCCAGCTCCTCTACTGATTTATTGCCTTCGGGCATCGGCGGCGCAGGATCAACGGAGGCGAAGTCACTACTTTGTTAGATAGGGCTGAATGCAAAGAAACGGTATAGGTACCTCTGCTTGAGCTTTTCTTGCTTTCGTTGCTCCGAGTTCTCCCATTCTATCCTGTCGATCGCGATTTCGCACGTCTCTTTGACAACAACCTCTTCCCCCTGACGATCGCGGAACCGCTGCAGGACTTCCAAGCTCTCTGCATCACCGAGCGCACCTAGAGCCTCGGCCGCCTCGTGTCTGCACATCGCATCCTCTTGTACATTCTCCAGAACAGCAGTCAGGTGTGGGACGGCGGCGTTGTTGCCCGTTTGCCCGAGGCAGTAGGCCAATTCGTGCTTGAGGAGCGCAGAAGGCGAGCTGAAAGCAGCAGCGATGGCGTCGATGGCAGCAACAGACTCCTCTGGGGTGCCCTGGCGCGCGAGATGCTTCAGGGAGAAGAGGGCGCGGAATCGTACGGGTAGCGGGGTCGTCTCGGCGCAGAGGCTCTGGCGGAGCGCGAGGATCGTCGAGTCTGCCGACACGGCTTCCGTAGTGGCGGCCGCCATTCTGGTAATGTCGCCTGCGAACAAGGAAATACCTGAAGGTTTCGAAGAGGAAAAGTAGAAGCGGCGGATGGACAAGATTGTAATCGGGCGGATTTCTGCAACAAAACGGGAAGCTTTCCCAGAAACGCGGGGTGCTAAATTTTTTGGAGGGGCAGTTGGGACGATAACGAGGCGATAACGCGGCTGGGCCCAGAACATCCATGTCCTCCGACCCCTGAAAGAAGCTCAACTTCCGTGGCCGGTACCTCAGACGTATCAGCCCGCCAAACCTTCAAAGGGGGTGCCTTTTTTCTCCTCAGAGTCGGTACTCGCTCGTAAGGCTTCGGGCTGTTCCATGATGTCTTTCTGCTCGGAGAAATTTGCCCAGAGAAAAGTACTAGTCAGGCAGCTGAAGCTACTTACTTACCTGCCCGGCATCGCGGAGGATATTCAGGGGCCAATCGCGATTGGAATCCGTCAAAGTCGACAGGAGAAGTGATATACGTAGAACCCGAGGATAGGATATGTGGGCAGAAATTGCCTTATGTTTCAAACCCAGGGGAGCATAGTCATAGAAGTTGACAAGCTCAATAGGCTTGCGATTGGTATTGTACATATCTCGAAAAAAAAAAATCACGTTTATATCATGTTTTTCTGTTACCAAACTGCTTGCCCCAGTCTAGAACTACACCAACCGCTTGCTCACCGCCATACATCCAACGTTACCCCCTTCCGTCCAAGCAAAACAAAAAGAGAACCAGCAACAGCAAAAAGCAATGCCTGCGTCAGCCGCGAATCGAACGCGGGGCCCATCGATGGCAACGATGGATTTTACCACTAAACCACTGACGCTGTGGATCAAATGCTGCTTGATACAATTATGTCTCCGTACGCGGCTTCATGAGAGCACGGCAGATCAAGGCCCGCAGCCACTAGAAACAGCTCTAAACGCAACACATGCTCAATTACGCTTTTCATCTTACAAAACACAACGCTTGCTTTTCGTGAGGATGACGCCGCCGACTCCTCCCAACACCAACCCAGCTTGTTACGCAAAACCCAGCTACCGGGCCTACGCAAACCCAAAGCCCTGCGCATTCTCCAGCGCCGAGGCCAGCTTCTCCCGCAGTGTCTCCTTGTCCTTATACTCGGGCAACAGCAACGTCCCGTAACACGTGTACGAAGTCGGCAATCTCGCATTCGGCTCCGACTCGACCCCGTTCCTCTGCAGGACAAAAACCACATTCTTGATGCCCCCCACCGGCACCCGGTCGCTGGCCGTTACGAACTCCAGCAGCTTCCGCTTCATAGGCTCGTCGTACCGCTTCACGATGCTCCAGAAGTCCTTAACCGTCCGGTGGCTCGCATCCCATCCAACATACCTAGCGTACCGCTTAAGCTCCGATAGGTCAATCTCCTGTACACCCTCGACGATGGACTGCAAAATGGCCGGCGTCAGGAGCCCGAGACTCTTGGGGTGTAGACACATGCGGAAACCGCGGGCGAATGCCTCGTACTGTCGTTTGACCGAGATGTCGGTCAGGTACCGGATGTAATCCGACACAAACGCATCACGGTTCGCATTCGTCACCATCGGCGCCTCATCCTCTCCGGGATTGCCCGTCTGCGGAGCCGGGTGCCCGGCCGAGTGCCATGCGATGTCGGGAAACTGGGGCCACTCATCTCCGGCCGACGACGATGCTTCGCCTAGTGACGGCCTCATCTCCCGACTAACGTTCTGGCCAAATACCGAGGCCGAAAACTCGTAGGTGCGCGCAAAGACATCCTCGACGGACCCGTTAGTTTCATCCCATTCTAGCAGCAAGGTGAGACCGTGAGCCAGGTCTGGCCAACCGTCGGCGATGTGATGGAGCTCGGTCACGGGTTCACCGAGAAGCTTGCGGTATAGCGCCTTGGGGAAAGTGACGGGAAGAGTGAGGCCGTTATACACGGCCAGGGATACGAGAAGCCCGACAATCTCAAACTTCCACTCGGGCTCCATCGATCCTGGAACGAACCATGTCATCCGGGTCCGCTCATCCACACTGAAGGCGCCGTAGTCGGGATTTAGCGCTTCGGCGACGGCCATCCTGAAGAACTCTTGTTGCACGCCACCCGAATCGAAGCCCTCCTCGCCATTATCTTCGCCGAGATGCACCTTCAGCGGCCTCATCAGCTCCCGTTCTTCCCTTCGCCAGAGCTGATCAAAAGTATCCCGGAGAAGTCTCTCTCTCTTGATGTTTAGAACCAGATACTTGGAAGTAGCCACATTGAGCCGGGTTTCTAGGACTTCCTTGTGATGATGCGTCAGACTAGAACGCGTAAAGACAGCGTCGATCCTGTCCTTAAGTGACGAAGACTCCTCAAACGCCCGACTCATCCTCGAGAAATTGATGGCGCGGAAGTATGAGACAATAGTTGCTGGCTTGAAGATGTACGGGAAATCTAGCAAGTGGAGCTTCTGGCGCGTAGAGGTATGGCTAAGCCATGCGACCGGCATCTGAACAGTGTCGAGCCGTTCGGCGAAATACTCGGATCGGAACTGAGCGTCGCCAAGGAGAAGTTCATGGCGTTTTTTGTCTGGACACCAGTTAGTTATTGAATCGCTCGCCGAGATGCGTCAACTTACACATCGCTTCGATCAGGGCCAGGGCACCACCAAAGGGCCCATCACCGGGCACTTCTGGGCTGCCATCCCAGTCATTCATCATGACCGCCCTGGCCCAATCAAGCAGCAGAACAGGTACTCGGGTTTCATGTAGAGTACGATCTTTAACCGAGAAATCGATGATATACGCCGAGTCCACGGTGAGAAAATCGAGCTGTGAGAATAACGGGGCGAGCACGTCTGGTTCTCTGGGCTCGTCATCGTCGAGCTTGGAATTGTTCACCTCGTCATAACAGCGCCTCGCCACAATGGCCATGAAGATGCGTCTGGCCAAACGGAGAGCAAGTGTATCTGAGAAAGCATCCTCATACTGGAGACAGAGCGAGGCCGGTTGCTTGGCCACAGAGCCGCTCCCAGCCAGGGTCAGCCCGTGGGACCGTATCCTCGACATATCGGACAACTGCCTCGATTCCGTGACCAGCGGCGCGGCGGCAACGAGAGCATGAAGGCAAATCGACATGAGGCGGCCTGCTTCCGTGTTGCTGAGCGACTTTTCACGCTTAGGGAAAAGCTTGCCTGTCGGTGACCTCAGTGATTGAAGGCTCTTGGGTGGCGCAAAAAGGCTAGCAGCTGCCATCCAAAGGCTGTGAAAAACCAGGCTAGGAGCGATCCTTGTCATTCTCAGCATGCAATACCAAAGCGTCTGCGAATCGTAGAGCTGCCCCTTCATGGTGAAGGACCGAAGAGCAAGCTGGGCATCGCTCAAGACATAAAATAGACTCTGCTCCACGAACAGCTTCCATTCCAATTTAAAGTTGGCCGACGCTGGGCGACTCGTACGCCGCTTTCTCCTCAGGGGCTTTCCCGGGACGTCACAGGCAATATGAGACGACGTGATAGTCGGGGGCTCCAGCATATGCTTCTCGGCCGTCCCGTCGTCCTGGGCGATGTCGCAAATAAAATCGACAACCTGTGCGTTCAACCTCGACAATGTCTGTGGATAGTGGCTGTCCTCGTCCAGATCGGATTGTTCATCGACCTTGGAACTACTACTGCAAGACCGATCGGAGGCTCCTCCAGGCGGCGAGATGTCTTTTGGGCTCGCAGACTCGCAGTTCCTCACACCGTCTAGTTGCGCGCGGCCAGCTTTCGCCGCATTGTCAACGTGTTTCAAGGGTGGCATCTTTTCCAGGCTGACGTCGTCGAAGTAGCCAGCAGACGAAAGCTGCGAGATTGGGCGGGTTAAGGCCGAGCCCGTGGTTTTGATGCCCCGCGCGTTCTTGTCGGGAGGAGCGCCATTGGCACGGGGGGACCTCAGCAGCCCGGAAAAGGGGTCATCTGCCAGGGAATCAGTAGCGAAGGGGTCAATCGAAAGCTGGCGTTTAGCTTTGGCCGACGAAGGCGTCCGGACTTTGGCATTTGAGTTCCTTCGTGGAACCCCTGGGACAGACGTGTGGTTCGGTTCTTTCTGCTGTTGCTGCTCGCTCTTTGGCTCCTTCTCTGACTTTTCGGGCTTCTCGGTTTTCTCAGACGGCATGCGCCTTGGTTGGTTTGTTGAGCTACTTGTGCTCGATTCCCTGGTAGTCTCAGACCCCATGATAGGGGACTTGGGCTCCGGTCTCTGTCTGGATGGCGTCACATCGTTTTCTGGCCTGGGATTAGGTTCGGCTTGCTTCAGAGTACGGCCGGCCTTGTTCGCACCAGAGGCATCAGGATCCGCTTGGAAGCCTCGCATAGTCTGGGACATCGCTTCGATCGCAGCTGGCGTCAACCACTCCAGCATCTTGAACGCCACGGTGTCAAAGAGGTTTGCTGCAAAAGAGCGATAATCCTTCCTAGTCCACTGCTCTCCCATTGCAAATTGGGGTTTCCTCTCTGCTTCCTCACCAGGTTCCGCATGCAGGGGTTCGGGAGATTTGGAGTTGGGCTTCGACGCTCCAGGGTAGGGGCCACTGGCCTGAGTAAGGACTTGGTTTGTTATTGGGGTTCCTTTGGCCGTCACCGGTCGCCCGGCGGCCTTGCCTTTCAGGGGTATAAAGACCAGTGAGTCCACCGCGGCCGGAGGTGCCTTCGGGGGCCGAAGGTTGGGGCAGAGCCCATTCTCGGGATTGTCCTGCGTCGCCAGGTACGTGGCCAGGGTTCGAGCGCTCGTCATGTTGTATCTCCTGATAGGCGCACGACCAGCGATTCGCCTACGGCAAGTGAAGCAAGTTGGCGTGGGGCAGTAGTCAGCGCCGCATCCGTCGCGAAGCTGGACGATGTATCTAGCAGAAAATGTCAGTATCCGGACGACGCGCATAAGCAGGGGCGGTCTTACTTTTGCACCAACGACTGAAAGTTGTGGCGCCTGCTAGCTTTGTGTATGGCGTATACTCGTTTTGGGTTTTCGACGTCCTCGACGAGGTCCTTCAGCTCGGCCGGCGCATCGCATGGGAGCCTCGCGAAGCGCGCCTGCTCCCAAAGACCAGCTAGGATGTCATCCTCTCTGTTCCCATGGCTTGGCGCTCCATCAGCCGGTCGCGATGTTTCGGGAGTCATGACATGGGTGGAGGCGGTGCGATCACGCAGGCAGGCGCGGGAGGGATGAGGAAGGAGAAGGCGTGAGGATGAGGACGGTCGATTGCGTCAACTTGATCAGCTTGGCGATTAACTTTACTGAGCTGTAGTTCCGGGGCTTCAATGTTTCGGGGCTCCGGGAAACGTCGGGGATTCTGGTCTCTAGGGAGCGCCGATTACGGTGCGCCGTTTGTTGAATCGGGGCCGAAAGAATCGCGCGGTTCGTCGATGGCAGCGGTTGTCAGTTGAGGCGACCGGGCAGTTAGTTGCGCTCCAGGTGCTGCAATGGTTGCAGGCTCCGTCCGGGAGTGGGTTGGAGCCGGGACCCACCCGCGCCACCTTCCGGAGCACGGATGACAAGCAGCCAATCGTGCAAGCGCTGACTTGCAGGCAAGCATGGTATTGCCACAACTCCAGCCTCAGTCGGGCAGCCTTGGACCTTCCATCGCCGACTCAACGGATTGCTAACAAGTTCTACACTACACTAGGTAGGAGACATCCGAAGAGGCATCTGGAGCCAATCTCTAAACTGGAAGAACCAGACACAACGTCAAGAATATCAAGTTCCAGATGCTATACGAAAACGGACGGTAACACGTGATGGCATGCGAACCAATGCATCACTCCCGTCATGTTACCGCAGCGCAGATGATTTGGGATGATATGAGAGATTTCTATCAGGTCACACCAGATAGCGCACGAGGAAGTTTGCAAGCTGCTTCTTTGTCTTGGGACTGCCATGAGGTGATCCGATGTCCCGACAGTTGCTTGATTGGAAATACCTTAATGGCACTTGTTACCCAGCACGCGCATGCCAAGAAATACTCCAGAGGAGGGCCTGAGAGGTGACGTTGTGACGCACCTGAGACCCCACTAAAATGTTTAAACCGGCGAGGGCTCGCTGCGCGGAACCTGAACTTGCCGCCACCAAAATTTGATTTCACATCCACCTGGTCCGCGGGGTCTTTATTACCAGCCCGCCCGGCACCCTCCACTGTTCGGCGAATTTACCACTCACACACATCGTCTTCGCGTGTGCTCTCTCTTGATCTGTGTGCCGGTTCCCCGAATCTCAGCTCGCATCTCCGGCGGACTCGCCACTTCCACTTCTCATTTTGGTGCTGCTGGGCTTCCTGAAGATCCGATTGCGCCTTCGAGAACCCCGCTATCCACCCCTTCGAAGCCCCAACAGTGCCCCGCGGTTTGGCTGATTGTTCTACCGGTTTCCGAGAACCAAGGTAGTCTATCTGGCTATTAATAAAAGCAGACATAAAACGGACAACCGCCTCAAAGGGCTTTATTTGAAGATGGCGACTATCTCGGGCAGCAGAAGCACCCCGGCACCCGACAACGCAAACATGGACTTCGGATCTTCGCATCCCTACACCTGCAACACGTGCCAGGTTGCCTTCCGCAACAGCGATCTGCAAAAGGGACATATGCGCAGCGACTGGCAGTAAGTTTCACTTGAGGATTTTGCAACCGGAGTCTCCTATCAGCTACTAACAATACTACCTACAGTCGGTATAACCTCAAGCGCCGCGTTGCGTCCCTCCCCCCCATCACGTCCGAGGTGTTCACAGAGAAGGTCCTACAGGCTCGTGCCGTGACCACAGCAGAAGAGGACAAAGCTGGGTTTCAAAAGGCATGCGACACGTGCCAAAAAACGTATTACAGTGAGAACTCGTACCGGAATCATTTGGGTAGCGCCAAGCACAAGGCCGGACTGGTAGCCGGGCCGCGCAAGACCAACGGAAAGACGGAGGACGAAGCCAGTTCAGTCATGAGCTCAACTCTGTCACTGGGGGACCCGGCCGAGGCAGACTCTGAAGTCGATTCGGATGCCGAGGACGAGTTCAACCAGGTTGTGGACCGCCTTAAGAACACGGATATCAATGAGCAAAGATCGCCTGTCCGCCGACCATCCAATCCGCATCCGTCGGCTGCCGCACAGCACAGAGACGAGCATCCCGTGTCTCAGTCGTCAAGCGAGGAGCCCTCGAGTTCAACCACTCCCTCGACAGCGACGCCGGTTGCGTCCAAGCAAGCCGCAGACGGTCCTAGTCTCAAGACTTGTCTATTCTGCAATTACCAGTCGCCAACCCCGCCGCTCAACATTGTCCACATGGAGAGAATCCACGGCATGTTCGTTCCAGAGAAGAAATATCTCGTTGATCCTGAGGGCCTCTTGACTGTGCTGCAACAGCGAGTGTTCGAGCTCAACGAGTGTCTCAGCTGCGGCAAGGGGAAAGCAAACGCTTTTGCCGTGCAGACTCATATGCGGGACAAGGGCCACTGCCAGATCCCGTACACAACGGAGGAAGAGCAGTTGGAAATTGGCGAATTCTATGACTTCCGGAGTACTTACTCAGATGGGTATCCCGACTCAGAGGATGAGTCGATGGAAGAGGGTAGCAAGAAAAAGACAAATGGTCGCGCCAAGCTGGGCGCCAAGAGAAGCAAGGTCGATGGCCAAGATGGAGACGTGGAGATGGGTGAGGATGACGGCTGGGAGACCGACAGCTCTTCATGGTCATCCCTTGATTCCAACGATCTTCACGCCGTCCCGGCAGAACACCACTATCATCAATATGAGCGGCTGGCTAGACACCCGCACCATGCTCGTGACGAGCAACGCGCCCACCATCAGCGGGACGGTTGGCACGTTCACAACCACAAGCGGGCCCACGCTGTGTTCTACGATGATACGGAGCTCCATCTGCCCTCGGGTCGGTCAGTCGGTCACCGTTCCCTGAACCGGTACTATCGGCAGAACCTCCACAGCCACCCCAGTCCTGAGGAGCGTGCGGAGCGTCTGGCTATAGAAGCCGCCGACGCCGAGAATGCCATGGACGTCGATGGCGAGGATCGCCAGGTTGCCCGCCGGAACGGCGATGGCACTCACGGCCGAGCCCTGGTCAACCGTGAGACCCGTGGTCTTGGTGTCCAGGGTGTTACCGACGCCAATGGCAACGATGTTAAGCGTGTCGTTCTCAAGGGGCGTAAGAGGGAGTTTGCGGGTCAGAAGAACAAGGACATCGGAGTCAGCAAGATCTTTTTCAAACAGAAGCACCGGAACGATGCGACGTATCTGCGATGATTACGCTTCTCTTTGTCTACTCTGTCTATGGTTTGCGGGCCGGCTGGCTGGAGTGCTTGGGCGAAAGTGAGAGGGTTTACATGGGTATAGAAGGACGGCATGGGAGGTAACCTAGGTATGGGCATTTCGTTTCGGAAGCTTGGTGCATGTATGCATTGGAGGCAATAGACAAAGCTGGGCGTATTGGCAGCTCAAGAGCCCGCTTGGGTGTTGGGTGCCCAGACCACAGACAGTAGTCCTAGACAATAGACTGAAGCGATGTTCTCACATGGTCACTTACCTGTTTGATGTCGTCACGAGAGGAGGCCATACCTGGAAGGCTTGAGCTAAGAATAGCCGTTCCAGATCGTGATTTTGGCGCCAAGAAATACATGTCTAGATCAACCATTGACATGGAACAAGATACCGGAGCACGGCTCCAGACGAGATCAACAGTAAAGCACACTCAGAACCCACATCACAAAGAACTCATCAACCCTGCTCGGCGGAAACAGCCTCACTCGCGACAAACAGCCCGCTTCGTCAGCTCAATCTCCTCCCAGTCCGTCTCCCTGATGGTCAAAACCTCCAGCGCCCAGCCCAGCTCGGCTTTCTTATCCTTTTTAAGACGACAAACACACCGACACAGCTTCGCCTCCCCTTTCTTCCTTCGGCCTGCAGATCCCGACGGTGACAAGAACACCCTGCTCTGGCAGTCCGTCTGGCTATCCGTCTTCCAACCGGTTAGTTTACCCGTCGGGTACGGGAGCTGGTCCTTGTAGAGGTCGATGAACTGGAAGTGCTGGATTCGGGGGTAGGTCGTCGTTGTGGTCTGGGTGTTGCTCTCGCGGGAGGAGTAGCTCACGCGGGCGAAAAGCTCGAAGACGACGTCCTGGCTGGCGAGGGAGGCGCGTTTTCCCTCGTTGAGGAGCTCGCCTATGCGGAAGCAGATGCGGAGGATGGAGGTGTGGGATATACCTGCTATGGGGGACTTATCCCGGACGGGGTCGGGGAACTTGGGGCGGACGAAAGGTTGGGGTGGTCGTGGTAGGGGACGGTCTGTTTGTGTTAGGGGTTCGGTAGCCGGCAGTGGGACCGGAGCGGGTGGCTTGTGGGAGCTTATGATGGAATCCTCGGGGGCGACGGGTTCCAGCACGTTGTCCATGACCTCGTCCCAATCTACGTCTTCGTCCAGTAGGTCAACATTCTGGTTCTGTAGAGCGCTGGTCGGGGATTTGTTTGGTGACGAGCCGCGTAGGTTGGGATCGAAAATCTCATCGGATGACCCGCAGTCCATGCCGCGAATAACACTTGAAGGGGGAACAAGGGGTGGGGCCTCCACGACCGCATCAAGAAGAGCAGCCATATCCTGCTCATCCAGCGAGTCGATATCGTACTCATTCTTGATGTCAGGCACAAGTTGCTCTTCCGCCTTGATATGAACCTGGTTCACGGCGTCGCTCCCGCAAAGTGTCGTACCCGACGTCACTGGAACCTCGCTGGTCTGTGTTCCACCCGCCAGGGATGTTGCAGGAGTTCTCATAGCCTCGGCCATATAGGAATCCTGGAGCGTCTGCGCCACCTGGTAGACGGTGAGCTCGTTGTCTTCCACTTTGATATGCTGGCCATCGCCCGTGTTCTTGAGACCTAGATCTCGAGAAACAGCATTGAAGGCCGCTGCAAAGTGTCCTAGGGATGACGTTGGCTGTGTCAAAGAAGAGGTTGGAGACTTGATTTCCCCTGACCGATTTGTGAGTGTCGCCTCATAGTGGATGTTTTGGCAGTCTCCCGCTGCATTTGATCCTGGCTGCTTCGTTTCCGTGAACTCTTGGATGCCTCCAGAATCGGGAGCTTCAAGCTCCTTGGGTCTGCCAAGTCCCTGGTAGGAATCTCGTCTTTGTCTCTTCGAGGGATTTTGCTGGCCCATGCTGTACGAACGCCGGTGGCCTGCAGCGTCCTTGGCTTGTCCGAGTACATCGTGATGCGTGGAAGGAACGGCTTGAGCTTGAGGATAGCTGTCGTACGGGAAGCTGAATGGAGTAGGAACGTCAACCGTTGCTCTTTCAAGGAGGAGAGGCGCCCACCTTTCCTCATCAACGGTTACTTCCGGCTCCAGAAAAGGACGAGACTTCATCTTGGTCGAAGCAGTCTCGTCAGGAGGGGATCAGCAAGTAACTCAAGCAACTCAAGCAAGGTCGACGAATTATCACCACAAAGTGGGCTCCTGAAAATTTTCAAGACCAACTGGCAATATCTTATCGAAGTGCAATCAGATTCTGCCACCCATCTGCGGAAATGGACCCTGTGGTCCCGAGTGTACGGTTGTAAGTCGTGCCTTCCCTTATCCCCCTGAACAAGCCAGGCAGCCGGTGGCAGCTGGCAGCCCATCCTCCGCCTGCCAAGAGTTGGGTCGACCTGGGCTGGAGCTTTGACGCCGAGGCAGGCACTGCGGGGCCAAGCTTCCATCGTCACGACCATGGTTTCGTGCCACTTTCCTTTGGTTTGACATCGGACCAGGAAGGCATGCTCATGATAAGGAAAATGGGGATGAATAATCTGCCCTTATAACACAACGGCATCTCGTACGACTCTTCATCTCAGCTTAACTGGAGGCCGCATCAACCAGGAGCTTAGCTACCCCGCCATCGACTTCCCCAGCATCTTATCGCGACATCGGGTAGCCAGCCTCTATTTTCTCCGGGACCATCTCGCGTTCAAAGCAAAACGAAGTCCCGCCAACATATCCTCGACCCGCTGAACAGTCTCCCGGCCGTACCCCCCGGCTTGCACGTGGTCTGGTAGTTTAGTACTGGTCACGCGAAGCGTCATCTCCTCAACGTTAGCCCGGCAAGAACATCCACGGTGTTTTACAACAGATACTGCCGCGTAATACCGACACTCTCGACCTTCCAATATGTTTTCCCAGGTGCGTGCTCACCTCTTCAGTGGGGTTGTGACCAGTGTTAACGTCCCAAGCAGAAGAAACCTTATACGTCGGTCACCGTTACCGTCGAGCGGCTGACGAGTGAGGGGATTCCTGAGAATGATCTTAGCGGTATCCCGGATCTCGTCGAGGTGATCAATCTTCAAGACACTGGTCCGGCCGAGGCCGCCCGCGCACTTAGAAAGAAGCTCAAGTACGGCAATGTGCATAGGCAGCTGCGTGCCCTTACTCTGCTTGATGGACTCATTCAAAACGCTGGCCCTCGCTTTCAGCGGACATTTGCCGACGAGCCGTTGTTGGAGCGACTTCGCTTCTGTGGCACTGCAAGTACCTCTGCCCCTGAGGTCAAGAAGAAGTGCGCAGAGCTTTTCCGTAGCTGGGCCGCGGATTACAAGGGGATCCGCGGCATGGAACAGGTGGCGAGTCTTTACAAGGTGAAATACCCATTCAAACTATGTTCCAGTGATTACTGACAATGACCAGGAACTCCCCAAGCGTAAGCATGTCGTCACCCAGGAGAAGTCCAAGGTCATTAGGGAGACTGAGAATCCTTTTGGCGAGGACGACGACGAGCCAGCGGCCCCCTCGGGCCCCTCCGGTTCCCACTCACGCAAAACATCGGCTTTCTCTGGTGTGCAACCCCCGGCCCAAGTCCAGTCATTCAGCTACACCAGCAAGGACAAGAAGAAGGACAAAGACAAGAAGTCAAAGAAGAAGAACAAGCCCTTCAACCTCGAAGCAGAAAAGGAGAAAATGAAGGCTCACATCGCCGAGGCGTCGATCGCAGCCACGAAGCTGATGAATACGCTACAGACTATCAACAGGGAGAAGGAGCGAATCTCGGAAAACCAGACGGCGGTAGAGAGATTCGAGGACTGTAAGCAGCTTCGGAGAAAGATTCTACGCTACGTAAGCACCCCCTACGTTTCCGGCTGAACAGTTCGTCTAAATGGATGCAGATCTATCACGTCGAGTCCGAAGAGTGGCTTGGCACTCTGCTCAACGCGAACGATTCACTCATCACCGCACTCTTGACATATGAGCAGCTTGACCGCTCTATCGACGCGGATAGCGACTCGGATGACGATCTTGCTCAGCAGGCACATCTCTACAGAAGTATGTATCTCCTTCCTGTTCGTGAAATCTCTAACATGCGAAGTGGCGACCGAAAAGGCCAAGGGAAAGGAGCCCGGTTCGCCTGGAAGCAAGGACTCCGGAGCTCTGGCGGCTGGCATGGCAGGACTAAGGTTCAGCCCAAGCCCTCCGCCGCAGCCTCCACGGCCCTCTCCGCCTCCTCGCCCTTCTGCCGCATCCAAGCCTTCGCATTTGACGCAGCCCCGGAAAAATGAACCCTCGGATGACGAGGATGATGATTCAGTCAACGACGAGGACGAGAACGACCCGTTTGCAGACCGCAACGCTCTCAAGACCCCTAAGATGGAGAGTGACGAGCCGAAGTGGTCTTAGCGTTTTCCATCTTCTCGCTCAGCTGCTACAGAGAAGCCTTCGTATATATTGCAATCCTGGGGGCCGGTTCCCTTTCGCTTTGTGGAAGATGCGTACGGTGGTTCTAGCGACGAGGAGGCGGACGAGAAGGCGGACGAGAAGGCGGACGAGAAGGTAGACGGGAAGGTAGACGGGAAGGCGGATAAGAAGCCGGACGACAAGGCGGACAAAAAGGTAGACGAGAAGCCGGACGAGAAAGTGGACAAGAAAGTGGACAAGAAGGCGGACAAGAAGGCAGACAAGAAGGCGGACAAGACGTCGAAGGGTGCGGTGATCTCTGAAGGTTTACACAAAGTTGGGCGGGGGACGTTGCTGGTTCTCGGAGCGTTGAGTACTCAGGTTTATTACCCCAACCTGCCAGTGGATCAGGTTTATTACCCCAACCTGCCAGTGGAGGGCATTAAGAAGGAACAGAACAAGAAGAGGGAGAATTATAGCTCTCCGCCCATTCCACCACCCCGCCGGTCTGAGGCATCCAATCCTGCTTATTCGACTCCTCCCCCGCTTTTTCGCCCGTCTGAGGCGTCTAAACCGTCGTTCATGGCGCAGTTTCGGAAATCGGAGGGCTTCGACTATGTAGGCGAAGGAGGTAATGGGAAGGAAGAGAACAAGGAGAGGGACACTGGTAATTCTCTGTCCATTCCTCCGCCTCGCCCGTCTGAGGCGCCCAAACCTTCCTACTCGATGAAATCCCGAGGAAAAGACCCCACCGGCGACGAAGAGAATGATTCCGCAGACGACGCGGAGGTTACGGTCCCCATACAGCCCTGGGCGGCCATGTGACCCAAGCACCACCCTTTGCTGGCGTCGTTATCCCGACGAAGATGCTGACTGGACGGCGACGTATCATGGACAGGTGAATGTTATTCGAGGCGTTTAGGGGCAAGCATATGGGAAGCGACTGTGTCCGCCATCAGGATGTCTTGGTATTCCAGCGAGAGGGGTTGAGTTGTATTGATGTGAGGTAGACTTTTTGACGATTTCATACAGCGTACTGCAATAGAAGCGTTTCTCAGTGACCAACTATCAACTTGAGAGAGTATCGGACTCGGCCGTAGAGCTGTCTAAGATTACTTTGGGTCTTCTTGTAGCCGTCAAGCGGGCCCTTAGCCGTGTGGTTATTACTCGTTCGTGAAGCTGGGAAGGACCTATTTATGATATCCATTCCGCTCATTGTATAATCCCCCATTTTGTAACGACCGTCTTCTTATTATTTCCCTTCCAAAACGCCATTCCTTTCATCGCCAAATCCCTTGATAATGCCGATTCCATTCTCATATACCACCACATATTCTGTCCAGATTCCCACACATATATAACACCCTCCCCCATCTTTACTCCCCCTCAACTTTCAAGACCACACTACTGATCTACCGATACCCACGCGCACCCATCCACCCACCCGCCCTCTCCAGCGCCTTACCAGCCCAGCTCAAATCCCAACCCACACCCTGCAGACTCGCCAGCTCCGCTGGAGTCAGGGCCTCGCGCTCGCGCCCGTCGCGCCGCGCCGCGCCGACGTAGTTGTACAGGTCTGCGAGGGTCGCGTGCGCGACGGCCGTCGCGCCGTGCGTGGGGATCATCTGCTCGCGGCCGCCGTGGAGGCGGACCAGGTTTGTTAGTTCGGCGGAGTCGGACCAGTTGCCTTCTGGGTTTTGGAGGGAGCAGAGGCGGCGGATTGCGTCGATGCGGTTTTGGGGGTCGTGGGGGTAGCTGGTCGTGGTGGGACTGGTGGTTGTGGTTGTGGTGGAGGGGGTTTTAGTTTCTTTTTGGGGTTGCGGTTGAGGTTGTGGTTGTGGTTGTGGTTGTGGTTGGACTCGGGGTTGGACTTGGCTGGGGTGGTAGGAGAGAGGGTTAACGGGTGGTGATTGTCGGCGTGCTTGTTGTTGTTGGGTTGGTTGTTGGCTTTGGGTTTGGTAGGTCGGCTGGGATGGGTACTGGATGAAGCCAGGATACTGCGGGTGGGTTTGGTAGGTTTGTGGCTGTGGTTGTGGTTGTTGGTATGTCCGGACGAAGTCGTGAGGGCGGGCGATCTGAGGCACGGTGTTAGTGGGTGAGACGGATGAGAGGAAAGGAACGGACCTCAGGAGCGACGTAAAGCGGTGATGATATGGGCGGTAGTTGGGGCGCTGTCTGGGCCATGACCCCGTGGATGAAGACGGCGATCATGGCGAAGTCGAGGACGACATTCAGGGCTGCCGTCGCCGTGCCGACTTTGACCCATGTTGTGTAGAGCGGATGGTCCGGGATATCGTCAAAGAAGCCGTCGGGGGACTTAAGGAGAAGGTCTAAGATGGCCGAGAAGTAGTACAGCGTGCCGGCCCAAACACCGGCGCAACAGAGGAGCCATATTGGAACTATGAAGAGGTGGTAGGTCCCTGGCCGGTTGCCGGCAAAGCAGATATACAAGCCGAGAACGAAGTGAAGACCGGCCTGTCGCACGTCAGCATGTTGATTACTGCTCAACGAAACCTAAACATACCGCTACAACAGCCAGAATAAAGGGTACCGTGCCGACCGTAAAAACATAGATGGACGAGTAGATAACGACAGCGGCAACGAAGCCCTGCGCGGGGAGCAGCCAGCTGAAGGCACGGGGGACTATCACGCGGACTGCCATCTTCTCGTCGCCTGCTGGCGGTGAGGCGGAAGCAGATGAAGATGCCGTCCGATACTCAACCCGACCATCTATCTCTCAAGATTCCCAACACCCAAGAGTGAAAGAAGAAGAAGAAGAGAAAATGGACATGCAAAACGGCCTGACCGGCAGGCCGCAGATGGCTGGGACTGTCCATTTTTTGCGTCACTTGGCAACATGGGCTTTGGGCTCTGCGGCCTGCGCTGCGCTCGGAGCTGGCTTCGATACCCTGCGGCTGAGGACACACAAATGAAGCCTCTGCCCGCCTTCAGTGGGAGTAATTGCCGCGGTGATGCAGCCACAGAGGCATATCGATGGTGTCTGATAGGACGCTGCTCGAAATCCCGGAACACTCAGCGGACTGCTGGGGCGGCTAGTGGGGAAGCACGAGGCTGAAAAAAGAAAGAAAATATTGGGGGGATCAGGGAGTTGATCTGCATCCTCATCGCTGCGATCCTCATCTCAGTTGGAACCTTTAAAAGCCGGCAGTCTTTATCGGGCAGAACCAGTGACTTCACTGCCTTTGATCATATTCGCAGAACTGGCAACGATGAAGTCCGGATGTCGTCGACATGGAATCCCGGGCGGTGTAAGAGAGTCGGCTGAGACATCGGTGAACTGTTGGCAGTGGGCCGAAGCCCGAAAGAGAACATCATCGACGATGCACGTCGGGAGATTTCCGACAGATCATCCCGTCCCGGCCCGGGTCGGACCTTCTCTCGCCTTGGTTACTTCATCAATATCCGTAACAATGGGTATAATAAGTTCGAGCATAAAAGATGAAATGGCCAGGACTGATTTGCCCTGAAGAACCCCGCCCAAGCACTCAATCTGCGGCCAGACTGCCATCCGATGAAAACAGGGTTAGGGTTGTGACCAGCCTCCACGCAAGTTCCCGAGGAGCGTTGTATCTGGAAGTCGCGATCGACCAATTTTTGGTCTCGAACAACACCTCCGCTTTTCTTCTCCATCATGTCCTGAGTCGCTCATTTTCGCTTCGATTGAAGCTTCCAGCCGCAGATGCCATCGCGCTCAGATGATTGATGACTGGTCACCGACACACCATCACCGCTGGGAGTTGACACGACGTGATGAAGTTGGCGCACATGCACGACAATGTCCAAAAAGAGCACCGGCGGCCTCGGGATGCTCCTTCTGGCAGCTGTCTTATCAGCTCTGTTTCTAGAACAATGTCTTGCCCAGTTCGCTCCCCACCAAGCGACCGACCTCACCACCATCACGTCCCCAGTTGACCCTGACATCAAGATCAGTTACAAAACTCCAAAGGGCGTCTGCACCACGGCCTTTTCTACTCAGAAGCAGTATACCGGCTGGGTGACGGTCCCGGGCCCCTTCCCCACCAACCTCTTCTTCTGGTTCGTCGCCGCGCGTGAACCCACTTCGGCCCTGACGATATGGCTCAACGGCGGCCCGGGCTCGAGCTCCCTCTTCGGCTTCTTCGCCGAGACGGGACCATGTGAGGTCGTCGAGAAGGGTGCCGACAGACTGGAGACCGCGGCACGGGAATGGGGCTGGGACAGGGCGTCCAACATGCTCTTCATCGACCAGCCGAACCAGGTGGGCTTCTCATACGATGTGCCGACCAACGGTTCTACCGACTATGTGACGGGAGACATGAATACGCCCCCGAGGATGCTGCCCGCCAACCGTCCTCCGTCGGCCTTTATGAACGGCACATTTGCGTCGCTGGACCCGAATAACACAGCAAACACAACCCGGAACGCCGGCATGGCCATCTGGCATATGATGCAGGGCTTCCTCAGTGCTTTCCCAGAGTACAACCCGCCGAGAGATCGCCCGCTGGGAGTAAACCTCTTTGCAGAGAGCTACGGCGGCAAGTACGGTCCGGTGTTCGCCGAGATGTGGGAGGAGCAGAACACCAAGTATCGTCCCCGAAGGCCGCTCAACGTCACAATCGACATCAACCTGGCCGCACTCGGTATCGTCAACGGTTGCGTTGACGACCTCATCCAGGACCCCTATTACCCCACCATGGCCGTCAACAACACCTATGGCCTCCAGCTTATGAGCCCAGTGAGAGCAAAGCTCGCCAACGCCACCTTCTACCAGCCAGGTGGCTGCCAGGACCTGGTCATGCAATGCCGCAATGCGAGTGCAGCCCTCGACGCGGGCAATGGAACAAACACCCGCTCGATCGACGACCTCTGCCGCCAAGCTACAGACGCATGCAACAAGCTCATAGAGCCATACCTCGAAGCCGGCCGTAGCGTCTACGACATCGCCCACCGACTGCCGGACTCGTACCCCTCCAGCCTGTACATCGAATACCTCAACTCGCGCGCCGTCCAGGAATCTATCGGCTCACTCGTAAACTACACCGACACCAACGCCGCCGTCTACACGGCCTTCATCTCCACCGGTGACTTCGTCCGCGACGCCATGGTCCCCAAACTCGCCTCCCTCCTGTCGCGCGGCATCAGAATCGGCCTTGTCTACGGCGACCGCGACTACATCTGCAACTGGCTCGGCGGCGAGGCCGTGTCGCTAGCCGTCGCCTCCGCCGCCGGCGCCCCTTACTCCCGTGCCTTCCCGGCCGCGGGGTACGCACCCATCATCGTGAACGACAGCTACATCGGCGGCGTGACGAGACAGTTCGGAAACCTCTCCTTCTCCCGCATCTACCAGGCCGGCCACTTCGTGCCCGCCTACCAGCCCGAAACGGCATTCCAGGTGTTTGCGCGGATAATCACGGGCACGTCGGTGAGCACCGGCGAGGCGATTGATCTGGCGGCGTATAATACCTCGGGCCCGGCGAATGCTACCTCGTCGCTTAGTCTGCCACCTAGCCCGACGGCGACTTGTTATGTGCGGGCCATGGCGGGGACTTGCCCTTCTGATGCTGTTCAGAGTTTGCTCAAGGGCGAGGGTGTGATTATTAATGGCGTGTGGTATCCCGCTTCGAGTGCATGGCCGGGAGCGACTGCGACGAAGGACCCGTCAGGGGCGAGTTCCAGCCCAACCACAAGCCCTACGTTGACCGGTCTCTTTACGGCTACAGCAACTCCCAAGAATATAGGGTCGAGGCATAAGGTCCCGGATTGGTGTATACCTGTAGGACTGTTTTGTGTATGGAGTATGTATCTTGCATAGACGAATGGCTACACAAAAGGCGATTCAGGCGGATCGATAATCACAGAGACACGATAAAGGCAAACAGATGTCTATTCTTGATGTATATACTGCCACCTGCAGACTAGTTTAGGGAACGAACAAGCTTCTTGGACATGCCAGAGCACCACCAACCACATGTCGAGCAAAAAGCAAGAGAACACGGATGGCAAGCATTTACGACGGCGCCTACAGAGGGGACTTACCTGAAGACAGCTGGCATCATCGAAAGAGATCAGGGTGTGCATAATGTCTATCTGTCTTCTTGATTGTTAGCCAATGTGTTCCATGCCACTTGAGAGCAAAACAAGAACAAGAAAATGACTTCTTTCAGTGAATGCCATGTCAAAGGCAGTCTCATCAAGGCCGAAGCTATGTAGACCGTCGTGATAAAATTTAAATCATCATGGAAGTCATGAACAGATAGAAGGGAAAAAAATGCCTACCACTGACAGTTGGGTTATCCTATGTGACATTTGACCATGACCTGGCAAGGGATCCTGGAATGCAACTGCTATGGTCAGCACAGTCCAACAGGACAAGACTGAGGAAAAATGTTGTGAAGGGATATTTCAGACATGACTGCGTCGTCACTGCGTGAGCTCGGACATATGCTTGTCATTTAAATGTCAGATCATCATCAAGGGGAGTGTGGATAAAAAGAAACTCGTGTGCCTACCTCATGGCAGATCAGAGCACACGGCGAGGGCTCCGCAAAGGTCCAAGAATCACCTGAGATGTCAAGTCAGCCATAGTCCAAGAACAATTATCAAGGATGGTTGGTTAACAGGGTGGGATCAGAGTTGCATGAATGGTAGTTATAAAGGTTGTCCTCATCGGGAATCCCGGATAGGACTCGTCATCTAAAAATCATCATGGAAAGAGATGTAAAGAAACTTGCAAAGCGACTTACTGGAACGAAACCCATGCAGTGCTGCCGATGAAACTTGCAGGACTTTCATACCATTAGCAATGGCTTCGTCAAGTCCTGGAGTGAAGACGAGTTGTGGATGGAAATCAGTGGACGAGGTTTTCTAGGCCTGTCGCAAAATGGCGTATCTGCTCATTTGTGATCGGAGCCCAGTGCCGTTTCATCAGGAGACCATGTAGTGTGTCGAGAGTGTCCATTGACATACCAGGATCGAGTCTGCGGTCGACGAGATACGGAAGAAGGAAGCCTAGGAGCTTTTGCAAGTCAGCACATGCGCAAAAACATAAAGGCATAACAATCAATGTTGGGAACAGGACTCTCAGAAAACAGCCATTTGTGTCATCAGTAATGAATTCAGTCGGTAATTCCAACGTAACAAAATAAATCATCATCGAGTCAGTGTTTGAAGGCGGGAGGTACCAACCTAATATTGGATCTCGAGCGACGGGCCCGTCCTGCGAGACGATTGTCGGGAGCCATTCCTGGCTTCGTAGGCGAGGAGGAAGCTCCAAATAGGAGCACGCTGGATATCTAGTTGCCTGTCAGCTGATGGCCTACACAACCACTGAAATGGAGCAATGGCAACAGTCAAGCGTCGATAAAATCAGACTGACGTTACAATTCTAGTTTCATGTCCGTAGATCAAAGACTCTAGTTTGCGGTTTTGGTGTTGTCATCAGGATAGCTGACTGGTGTGCTGAGAAAGAAAAGTGGTTACTTACCATCACATGTTGGGTGTTGGGTGTTGGATCGCGCACCAAAGATGGTTGTTGGAAGTGAAGGTTGGAAAGCGAAAAATTTCGAGGCGAGAGTTTTGAAGCTGCCGATTGTGGGGCAGGTGGAAAATTCCGTCGGGGAAGTGTGGGGCCCGAGAGCTTGAGCTATGGTCACGTGCTGTCGCCCTTGTTTCGCGTCGTGGCCGCCAGCTGTGATGTCAGCTGGACGCGCAGGAAAAGGCTGCTCTTGCCGCTGGTTTCATCGTTGCAACCACGCGCTGTCGATAACCCGCAAAACCCACAAAATGCCCGAGATAGCAGAAAGTGAGTTGTGCAATCCGTAAATTGTCTCGCAATGATGGTGGCCGCTGACCCGACACTGTGCAGTCGCGCGCATTGTGCATTACCTCCGCCTCCATTTGGTTGGCAAGACAGTCAAGAAGGCCGAAGCCATCGAAGACACCAATGTCTTTGGCAAGGTCGGAACTACGGGGCCCGCGGTTGCGGCAGCCCTCACAGGCAGAAAGGTGATTTCTGCTGGGAATCAAGGCAAATACTTCTGGTACCTGCCAACGCTCTTCCGCCCGCGCCGTGCTAGTAGCTGATCCCAGCAGGATTGTCTTGGATAAACCACCGCATCTGGTCATGCACTTTGGAATGACTGGTATGAAGCCTGCGTTCTTTCCTTCTCACCGTTGTCATCGCTTACACCGTCTGCCAAGGCTGGATCCACATCAAGGGCGAGCGAACTGCATACACCAATTACTACAAAAAGATGAAGGGGGACGAAGCCGAAGCATGGCCTCCCAAGTTCTGGAAGTTTCATTTACGAACCGCGGACCCTGCGGTGGAAGTCGCCTTCACTGATCCCCGCCGCTTCGGGCGCGTTCGTCTGGTGGACTGCCCAGGAGAGAACATCCGGAAGCATTCTCCGCTGGTAGAGAACGGACCTGATCCTGTTGTCGATACCGACGTATTTACACTGGACTTTCTCAAGAAGAAAATGCGGTCACGCCATGTCCCCATCAAAGCTCTTCTCCTCGATCAGACCACTCTCAGTGGCATCGGGAATTGGGTTGGAGACGAGGTCCTGTACCAGGCCAAACTACATCCGGAACAGTATTGCGATGACTTTAACGACGAACAGATCCAGACATTGTTTGACTCAATCCGATATGTCTGCCAGCTTGCGGTCGACAAGCTGGGCGATTCGGACGAGTTCCCTGAAGACTGGATGTTTCACCACAGGTGGGGGAAGGGATCCAAGGGCGCTGCCAGCCACCTCCCGAACGGCGAAAAGCTCGCTTTTGTGACGGTTGGAGGAAGAACTAGCTGCTATGCTCCAGGTGTCCAGAAGAAGACTGGCCGTGTCGTCCCAGGTATCAAAGAAGAGCCTGTTGAATCCGAGCAGGACGAGCCGAAAGCCAAAACCAAGACCAAAGCACCTAAATCCAAGGCGAAAGAGGCTGAAAAGGAGGACGGAAGGTCGAAGAAGAGGAAGCAAGAAGTCGAAGAGGAAGAGAAGCCCGTGAAGAAGGGGAAGGCGTCCCCCAAGACCAAAAATCCGAAGGCCGCAACCAATGGCACCCAAGATGATGAGAAGCTGGCAAAGAGTCTTGCTGATGATGGCAGACGACGGTCTTCTAGAATCCGGAAGTGAATTCAGCTTGAAGCGGAACACAACTGTCTCTCGGTCTCCGTCGACATGTCTGAGCATTGTCACCGAATCCTGTCTCGCGCGCTCTCGATACCCATATCATAACCACGAGAATGAAGAATTTAATCACTTTTCGCCTGGAGCTACATGGAGCATTTGACACTGCTAACAAACCGCAATATCTATGCTAAGCATCTCCATTCGGTGTGCTCGGGCCACCTGATTCTAAGGTTCCGATTCGACCTCGGGAGGGAACGTCCCAAACAGAGCCATCAAGTGTTGCGTCTCGCTCGGATTCAGTTTGCCTCCGTCACTCGTGGCCTTGGCTAACATTCTGAAATCTACGGTTTCAATTTAGCAACTGACGTGTGCAGTAGTCTCATTGGCCCAAACTCACAATCGACGTAATGGCCTGTCATACAACCGGTGTCAGTAACTCTGCCGTCTCAGGACCGGTCTTTACTCACCGGGCGTCGCCGTCATATAACACGCTGCATCCTCGGTTTCTGAAGCGTTCTTGAACGTGTGGATGGCACCGGGCGGGACCGTCATGAGATCTCCTGCTTTGGCGTCGACCTCTCCTTCCGGCGTCATGAATCGGAGCACACCTACCCAGCGGTCAGAAAACGACTCTCCTCGGTCCGGAAAACGCGCCCTTCGTAATGAAAAAGAGTTCGTCATGAAACCGATGCCAATGCATTGGCGGCCCTGATTTTCCTGCCGGTACCTCGAGAAGGATGGCGCTGACACGGTCTCCAGTCAGGGAGCCATCTTCGAAGACTCGAATCGTCAACGGTCCGACCTTCAAGGTTTCCGCTTCGTCTCCCTTGTACAGCTTCACAGGCACTGGGCCACGCAGAGGCATCTTGATGAGTCCGGGGATTGGCAAGAGTTACTACCTATCAAGAGTTTAGAGGGCAGTTGAGAGACGGCCGATTCAGCCGTACGACGTCTGATGGCGCACATCCGGAACCCTCCGGAACAACCCCTCCTTGCATATGCGCCCAACGCGGACCCCGCGCCCAGCGGTCATCCGTGGTCCCGGTTCTCCGAGCTTGGCGTACGTTTGCGACTTCCGCCCATGCAACTACCGCACCATCATAAGAAGCCGCGACCCTGTGGGGTTTCCGATCGAGTCCGGCCCGGCTTACTTATTTTGGCTCGGCGACGTCCGGGCGCCAGCCAAGTCCCGGCCCGAAATGCTTAGCTACATTACATCCGTTTCCAAGAGTATTGGGCCCTCTGTCAGCCTTGGCCACGATGGCAATCCGGTTTATCTCAAAGTCACAAACGGTACCGCAGATGTCTCAGGACAGACCCGGGAAGCGTTGGAATCCCCTACTATTTTATTTCGGGAGTTTTCTAACCAGTCACGCCGCCTATTGGGAACGATCCAGGGACACAGTCAGTGAGAGGCGGTTGCGGACTCGAAACATTGAAGCTTGGCAACACTAGTGCCTGCAAATCCTCAACTCCGGTCCGACCGTCACTTCTCTCCCAAGTCCAAGACTCAGAACCGTGGACGAGGAAGGAGCTGTCCTGGCTGGTCGCGTGCGTTTCTTCTCCCGCACCTTTTACCGGGTCCTCATCCAAGATGACGGACATGGCTTGGACAGCCGATGGCGAGATAGCCGAGCTCGGGGACCGCTGAAACACCTGGAGGTCGGTGCTTGTGGCGATAACGTCGCCGAACATCGCTCACGAGCGACCCAGACTTAGGCCCCGATATGACGGTACGGCGAGACAAAAAGTGGAAGGAGACCCAGAATTGGTTGCGGCGGGAAAAGATTCTAGCCCCTCGTCCGGATTTGGTTGTGTAGTCGAAGTTAATATGGTAGTATATTGGCTGTTGGAGGATGTGCGTGCTGGCTAAAGGAGATGTTTCTGGCTAATATATCTCGGACAGGCACCATGGCATTCTTGTGTCTCCGATTCGCCTCCCGCATTTTCCAGTGGGACAAAACTTTCTCTCTGGAACTGGGATAAACCAAGCGCGGACCATTCTACCGTCACCTGGTTAATACCGCGGCCACGGGGTTGCATCGGCCCTTGTTGCACCCGTCGAGAAACGAGCCAGGCTTCCCCTCACGAGAGTGGCCAGCCGAGTGGGAGTAAATGATACCAAGACTATCACCAAGTGCTTGTCTTATACCCAAGTGCAAAGCATATGCGAGCTTGGTGCTACAAGATCTCTTGCCCAGATCTTGGGTCTGCAACCAGTCGTAGCATTACCTCCTCACTCCCCCACGTTGGGGTATTACTCCCCGCGTTTGAGGCTCTCTCAGCGAGCTTATTTCTCCAACTGAACCAGGTCGTGGGGATTTGGAGCCTCACACGCAACCCCCTTCATCTTATGCCCGTCTCGGACGCCACGCAACCACGGTTAGGCACCCCATTCTTTCTCAGAATGGAGCTGATGGACCTTTAGCCGACTTTGGAGGACGGCTGGGCTTGCCGCGCAAGAGGGCTTTGGCGAGCAATTGGTGGACCTGGTGACCCGCAACACCACGCATCTCGAAGCTTTCCACCAGCCGCATTGACAGCCATGGTACGGCCTGGGGCAGCCAGATCCACTCCCCAACCGTGTTGCTGCACGACTGCCACTCCGACCCGTGTTGGCCTTGACCACTTGTTGATTAGTCTCCTCTGTCACTCACCTTCCGCTCCTCTCATCGTCAGTTTCGGCCCTTCCCAGCCGCAGCAACAGTCGCTACGAGCCACGCCACCAGCCGGATCTCGGCCTTGACAATCTGGGGGAACAAACAGACCGAGATACCCCAGGTTTGTTGGCCAGTCAAACGAGCACCGGCCCTTGCGGAACCTTTACCCCGGACCCGCATCACGAGTGCCGTCCTGTCATGGTGATCAACAGCCCGTCCTCGCAGTCTGCCGATGTCGATATTGGGACGGCGCTGCCTACCGGAGAGCCGAACCCGCTTCTTCCCAGGACATGACACTCGTGATTCACTGGGATATCGAGGGACGCAGACAAGCCTGCGGTTCGCTCTGCGGTATGTCCCAAGAAAAGCTCCCATCTGATGTAGATCCGGGGTCGACGCTGATTTGAGCGCCTGCCCTCCCCTCACGAGGCTTATCTCGGTTCTCCCGGTCCCGCCCGCATACTAGCTCTCCCCAGGAACAGGGCGGCAAGCAATAGTGGTTTCCTTGGATTAGATTGCAAGGCGGGTTCGGGTATGCAAACACCAGGCTGATGAACCCCATAGCACTTCATTAACTGACATCTCTCTGTTGTCTCCCCTCAGCATCAGCTATGAGGGAAAAATTCAGCTCGGCTGACAGGCCCATGTTGCCGAGATCTGGCGCGTCCTTCGGAACCGCAATCATCCTGACGACTGCTCTGGCCTATTTCGGACATGGAAGCTCCTGAGAAGCTAGCGAAGATGGGCCCGTCCGGGTTCTATAAAGTCTTATCCTCGTCCCCTGACGTCTTGGCCTTGGTTGCGCGTCCGCTGTCATCCTCCCACCATCACCAGGAGTTGTACCTTCAGGATCCCGCCCAAGATGATTGCCAAGTTCGCCGCCCTCGTCGCCCTCACGGGCATGGCTGCTGCCCAGCAGGTCGGCACCTCGACCACCGAGACCCACCCCAAGATGTCTTGGTAGGTAGCTCTATCCAGTTGGTTGAGAGGAAGGGATTGGCTAACTCCCTTCAAGGCAGAAGTGCAGCTCTGGCGGGTCCTGCACTACGGTGAACGGAGAGATCACCATCGATGCCAACTGGCGTTGGGTCCACGACAAGGGTGGCTATACCAACTGTTACAGCGGCAACACCTGGAACACCACCATCTGCAAGGACTCCAAGAGCTGCGCCTCCAGCTGCGCTCTTGATGGTGCTGACTACAAGGCGACCTATGGTGCTTCGACCAGCGGCAACGCCCTGACCATCGGCTTCGTCACCAAGGGTTCATACTGTAAGACGATCTAATGGCTGGCGGTTGAATATAACTGACCTGGTAAACAGCCACCAACATTGGCTCCCGGTTCTACCTGATGGCCAGCAGCTCCAAGTACCAGATGTTCACCCTTCTCGGCAACGAGTTCACTTTCGATGTCGATGTTTCCAAGCTTGGGTAGGACTTGTGTTGCATTTATCTCATATCGTCATTCTCTAACACGGTTTCCAGTTGCGGTCTCAATGGTGCTCTGTACTTCGTCTCCATGGACGAGGATGGTGGTGCGTCCAAGTACTCCAGCAACAAGGCTGGTGCCAAGTACGGTACCGGCTATTGCGACGCGCAGTGCCCGCGTGATCTTAAGTTCATCAACGGCGAGGCCAACAGCGCCCAATGGAACCCCTCGACCAATGACGCCAACGCCGGTGTCGGCCAGTACGGCTCCTGCTGCTCGGAGATGGATATCTGGTATGTGCAGCCACTTTTTTCTCCAGAAACAGAGTGGGGGAGAGTCTGCTGACAACAATCATAGGGAGGCCAACTCCATCTCGACCGCTTACACCCCCCACCCCTGCACCACCGTCGGCCAGGAGCGCTGCGAGGGTGATGGCTGCGGTGGCACTTACTCCGCCGATCGTTATGGCGGCACCTGCGACCCCGATGGTTGCGATTTCAACTCGTACCGCCAGGGCGACAAGACATTCTACGGCCCGGGAATGACTGTCGACACGACCAAGAAGTTCACGGTTGTGACGCAATTCATCAAGGGCTCGGACGGTGGCCTGAGCGAGATCAAGCGCTTCTACGTCCAGGGCGGCAAGACGATCCCCAACTCGGAGAGCACGATCGAGGGCAACTCGGGCAACAGCATCACGACCGACTTCTGCACCACCCAGAAGACGGCCTTTGGCGACCGGGACGTCTTCACCGAGAAGGGCGGCCTTGCCCAGATGGGCAAGGCTCTCGAGAAGGGCATGGTGCTCGTCATGTCCCTGTGGGACGACCACGCCTCCAACATGCTCTGGCTCGACTCGACCTTCCCCGTCGATGCCGACCCGTCGACCCCCGGCAAGGGCCGTGGTACCTGCGATACCAGCTCCGGTGTTCCCTCGGACGTCGAGTCCAAGCAGGCCTCTGACACTGTTATCTACTGTGAGTTTTTTCTGTCTCTGTCTCGTCGCAATAGACCAATACTAATACCTCGCTTTAGCCAACATCAAGTTCGGCCCCATCGGCTCGACCTTCAAGCAGTCCTAAGCAGGCTTTAAAATGATGAATGATGACAACGCTTTGCATTGTTTTTGGTCTTGAGAAGAGAGCGTTTGACTAAACTCCCTCTCCGTGCTTTGCTTCGGCGAAAGATGGTGGGGGTTGGGTGGTCATGTGGGAAAGGGGAGGGAGGAGAAGAGAGGGAAAAATTGATGATGAGACTGTAAATACACATATTCATGTATGTATCATGAAGAATGATATTGTCACATACAAGAGAAAACACAAATAACTGCAGGTATTTCTTTCTTCTGTGTGGTAGTACGTATGCATTTTGAAAACTATAATCCGATGTTGTGCGACGAATGACGTACCCATGGTTGCACAGAGGAGGATATGAACTGGATAATAAGGGGTTTGGTTTCAAATTGGGAGCAATAAAAGGAGGCGTATCATAGGTGGGCTTATGACGAATTTGCTCGTGTGTGTGCATATTTCTGGCAATCCGGGGAGAGGGGACGGGAGGAGTGCAGGCGGGTGTCGTTCCAGAGCGGCTAAAAAGGCGATATCCGTCTCGGTCTCGACAACGTTGCCCATGACGCTCAGCTCAACTTGGACGACCGAACCAGACAGCAAACTAGCTGGCTAGAGTGATGAACTCCGAGCATATCTGGAAGAGGAAGATCTACCACCCCATGTTGTGATATAGGGGTTTCGATCCTCGTACATCATCTTGACGTCTATTTACATAATCTAGACTTACTTCTATATGGCCATGTCCCCATTGCCATTGGCCTCAGCGATTGGCCCTAGAATGCGAGCACCGTATAACAACGGGAGATTGGGCTTGCGGTCTCCATGTGTCACTGTCTCCGGGCCCAACAATCTGGACCTTGAACAGAACCCGGAACAGGACCCAACTACGGTGCACGCTTTACGCGTCGATGAGGCAGAAGAAAAGTTGGAGTTCCAGTCCTTATCGGGGTCTGGAGGGACACTGAAAAGCCCAATGGCCTGACATTACTGGAGAGGACCGCACGCCATACCATCTCCATCTGGTAATCATCGCCACGGTGATGATGATGAGGACGGACATCAACACGTTCCGAGGGAATCTGATGCCAAATCCCACCCCGGCCCCTTGTCACGGACCCAGCGCAACGCTATGACGACTAGGCCACTGCAGTGCCCTATAAAGTATACAAATCAATTAAAAGCCAACGACCCAATTGATTCTAGCGCTCTATACAAGCTCGTCACCTCAGACCCTGCACCGATGCGTCAGGACCGTGAAACTCCTGATATTCGGACCGTACCTAGGTACTCATGGAAAATGGTCTCCGACGTTTACTGAGAATGCCTTGCTTCATCAGAAAGGGTGATTTTCCACCATGTCGTTTTTCGCTAGCTACCTTGATGAGCCCGGGGTCACTGAAAGTCACTGAAGCTGCGCATGTTGCTGCTTCTCGTCGTCTTGAGCGGAGAGGTCTCGGTGCCTGGATTCAACATCAAACCGATAAAACCTTACTCCTGTCGTTAGATGTTTGTTCGAAGCCGAGGTTTGAATTTCAAACGGGCTACAGTTTGAGGCTTGGACTTCCGAAATCAAAAAAGTGTGGCGCTATTTGTAAGGGTCAAGGGTATACAAGAATCCTGTGGGCTCCCTCGCTGTAGGAGAAACTTCCCGTCTGCAAGAGGCGGTTTTGTGGTGAATGAGATCCCATCTCCCTTGGTTCTACCTGTGTTCCTGGTTCAATTACAGCCATGGTGGTTGTTAGGCTTATTACCCACGGTCAAGCAGGATCCTTCCGATCTCAAAATCGAAGCCTCCGAGGCTGAGGCAGATAACCACCAGGATGCTGGTGAGGATCGTAATGGCCGGGAATCCTTTTGTCTTGATGTCTAAGGGAGAGGTAGAATGGGGGTCCTGAGTCCGGTCCGTTAGTCCGTCCCTAGACTAGAATTCATAGTCAACTGAAAAAAGAGAATTGATACACAGACATAGTCAGAACCCTTTATTACAACCACACGAAAGCCTTGATGATAAATGCAAAGATTTGTAGTATGATTCTCACTACCCGTGGCAGAACGCCAAGGCCTTGGCAACAGATATAACGTGTCATACGGTTCAGAGAGAAATCCGGGAAAAATTGAGGGCGTTGGTTCAAGAGAACCTGAATTATGCAATCGAGCCGAGAAGGCCGCTGATGAGGCAAGACGATCCGGATCATCATAGATTGAATACCGACACGGTGATTATGTCAAGGTAGGACTCGCACCGCGGAACGTATCAAGGTTTACCCCAAATTCCGAACCACATGGAAAGGGCCGTATCGGATTGTGGAGAAGATCACCGATGTTACCTTACCTAACTCTTTGAGAGGGTAAACTCCGACAGAGGTCGGAGAAAACTCCATGTCCAGGACATTGAGCCATATCCCCGACAGAGCATCCATTTGAAACAGTGAGGTAAAGATGTGAGAGAGCAGTGCTAAAGATGCTTGATTTGGCGGAATAGAGGATGAGCCCCGAGGACTGGCTAGATACAGGTGGTGGGGTCAGAGTGCTCCTTCCCAGCCTAACAAGGTATAAGCTTTTCGTCTGAATACGAAACCCTTTCTCACAAGCACGAATCTCTCTTCCTATAAGCGTAAGGGTTAAAAGACTTGCCTATAACGCCAAAAGAACTTCAGATAGAACTGAACGGTTATCAAAACTCGGTGGTCATATTCAGCTTTGCCCCTTTATCACTCACCCCACTCTTCTCTTTTTCCTTCTATTGGCTGAGCACACTGATGCAAGGCAAGTGACACAATCTCGAGGTAGTAGGCTCTCTCGTCACTCCCAGGTACAGATAGAACATGCCTAGCCTCTCTCACAGAATTCTTCACAACGAGGACAAAGCCCATTCTTTTTAGATTCTCATATCCCATAGCCCATGACCGTAACCCATAAAACATATCGCTCACTACCCAGACCTTTCCAACCTGTCCATGCGCGTAGTTACCCTTCATCCCTTCATCCTATCATATCCAATCCCATCCTGTCTAGAGAATTCGATGCAATCAAGTCCAGTGACCCAGTTAGTTTCCATCCCATTTCCCGTCGCCCATGTGGCATGTCCAGTCCCATTCCAGTTAGTCCCATAGTCAAAGTTGTCCCGGTACCTGCTTCAGTCCCTAAAAGTCCTCAAGCAAAAATGAAACCATGACAAAAACCTTCCTATCCCTGTCCTTTCCCTTTTGAAGAGTAAAATATGAAAAAAAAAAGCAGACGCCAAGTCGCCGATGACGGCATGTATCAGTCTTTCTTGTTTAAAAATAAAAATGATAATGGTAAAGACAGTTCTTTAAACATTGAACGTCAGCCCTCGAAAGAGGGAAAAAAGTTTGCAAAAAAGAAATATAAATAGAAAATTGGGGGTATCACTTTATGCCTAGAAGCATTTTGGAGAGATATGAGAGGAAAGGCGGGGTGAAAACGCCCCGAAGCAAAAGAGAAAGTGAAAAATGCCATGTAGAGACAAAAACCAGACCAAGGAAATATGCGCCAATGCAATGTGAAGAACGAAAACAAAAACACTCTCTCTATCGCCTTCTCCCAACCAGACCTGAGAGTCTGAACATGTCCCTGCTGTTCTAGACAAGAGATAAAAGAAAAGTAAGTCACTCCTTCTCGCACTGGAACCCCACACACAGTGTCCGACCGTCAACCACCACAGGGATCATGGTCAGAATATTCACAAAGCTCTCCCCGTTCTTCTTAAAGTTGACAACCTCAACCTGGAGCTCGGCCCGCTTGTCGAGAGCCTTGCGCATCTTGCGGATCGTGTCCTTGGCCACGTAGCGCCGCGCCGATCGGGGGCGGACGGGTCCCGCCTCAGGGGGTGCTTGCAGGAAGCGGCAGTTCTTGCCACGGACCTCGTCGAGCGTGTAGCCCGTCATCAGGGAAAACCCCGAGTTCGCGTAGACGATGGGCTCGTCGGCGGCCGAGAGATCGCAGACTATTATGGCGCATGAGAGGTCGACGGGGCCGAGTTGGATCTGCGGGTTTGGTCGGGCTTCGACTTGGGCCTGTGTCCCGAGAAGATTAGGACCTGTGCAGCTCTCTCTCGCTCTCAACGAGACCAGAAGAATAGGACCGGGTTGTCCCACCAGAATGCTGAGCATGTCATATTCGGCTCGAGAGTAGATGCCGGGATAAAAGAGAGCGGCTTGCGAGTCTCCGCTGTACGCGCTATGCCCGTACTAGACACGTATGGGTGAGCAAAGCCGTGATATATCGCTTGGTGGAGAGACCGGAAATACCTGATAAGCCTGCGCTTCCCAGGTATTCATTGCCGACATGGTTGTGAGAGGGGCAGTAAGAAGTCCTGAACCGAACACTGTGCAGGGCGACAGCAGAAGGAAGATTTTGAGAGGGAAAGCTTGTTATTCCCTGTCGAGGAAGAATAGAGCTAGGGATCTGAGGCTCCTGGCCCTGGGCTAGGACTGGTTGGGGACGACGGCAGGGGCGGTTGTGTAACAAACACTGGACCGAATGGGGGAAGAGGCCTGAACTGGGTTGGCTGGCGAGGGTAAGGTATAACTGAGGAGGGTATGGCGGCGGAGGAAGATGACACGGAAATGGAATCTAGACCGTTGACAGAGGGACGTGGACGTGGGATAAGGGTATATAACTGAACGGCTGTCGGCTCGAACGCTTGTCCGCAGGCACAAATGGAGAAAAAAACAGAAAGCTTGTCAGACAAGCAGAAGCAGGCGGAAGCGGGACTCTGACGCTGGATCGAGATCTAGAAACAAACCTGGCCGTCTCGACGGGGACAAGCTGGGGACAGGGGCAGTGGCTGCCGAATCTTCCAAAGGACCGAAGGCACGGAGCAATACACGAGACAAAGCGCACAAGGTCTTGGGGGGTGTAAGCAGTCCAGGACAAGGCCAGGAACGGATGAGAATCAGACGTCCAGGTGCCCAAAGTGGACAGCAAAATCGTAGTAATCACCGTTGGCTTTGACAATCGGCAGGTCGGTCTGCGCGTTGCGGGCGGCTCGGCTGATGCTGAGGGGTGGGCGGGCTATGGTCATGATCGCGGCATGCATGGAGCGCCGCGGTGATCGGGGAGATCTCAAAGGACAGATCCAGAGGCGCAACTGCAGGTGATGACCGATCCTCGCCCCATTGGCGCGCGCCCATGCCTGCCCCCAATGCGGATGGATCCGAATTTAGCGGCAGCCCGGCCCAGAGCCTTTTTCTTTTCTCCGTCCAGTGTCCAGCGAGCAGGCAGGCGGTGTCGGCGCCAGAGACAGACGACGGTAGGCGCCGCCGGGCTGCGTGGACCACATCGCTACCGGCGGCCGCACTGCGCAGATTGGCCTGGCCGCACCAGACCCTCGATGCAGATCGAAGACACAGAAAAGCCCTCCGAGACCCAGATCTGCATCCCACTGCAGTGGGGAACACGATCGGGACCCTGGGACACCTGTGGGCCCTAGCACACTCGTCGGGGAGTTGCCGCGCTGCTGCTACCTCCTCGTGCCATCTTCACACAACCCCGTCGGCCATATTTCGTATTCACCCAGTGCCGCATGCAAGCTTCTCGATCGAACCACGCGCTTGACTCCGACGACCGGGAAGGCGGACAACGGGAATGACGAGTGCTTGGCCGCGCGCAGGCCACGTCGAGGAGCGAGGGGGGTTCGGTTTCAAGCTCGAGGCACAGCGCTGTCCTGGCAGCTCTGCCAGCGCACACCGAGGCAGGCGTTGTCCATGGCGCTGCACGTCGCGGAGATGAACGATGGACATGATCTGATGCGTGTATCACGACGTCGCCGACCCGGCCTCACGATAATTACACGGCCACTGGCGGCAGCGACATGGCGTTCCGGGCCGAGACTTGTGGGAGCCGGGAGTGGCCGGCCAGCCGAAAGGTCTTGAGGGCTGCTGCCGACGAGGAGGCGCCATCATCGTCTCTGTGCCCGAGTTGGATGGCGTGGTCAGGTCAGGTCGGAATCGAGGCGGCGGAAGAAAGACTCCGACGACAGCAGAAGTTGGAAGACAGAATCGACCGATGTACGTCTGACAGATGTCTCAGCCTCGACAGTGTTTGGCGACATTGTCGTCGTCGTGTGTGTTTGCTGGGCTGGCGGTTTCCCGGCGCGCTGGGAACACCAGCAGCTGCCTCTCACACGCCGTCCAGCTGTTCCACTTCTGAGGCCCTATGTCGTCAGTGAGAGACGGCCGCGGATATCGCTGGTGTACGATGAGGCTGAAAGGGCCAGGGGTCCAGGGGCAGCTCCAAGGCATCCCAGGTTGCACGTCGGGCCAATTGATGTCGCTGATGCTGGCAAAATTCCGACCAATTCCTCGCAGCGGCCGGCCAGATCCAATCGCCAGAATCGGATTTCTGCCAATCACCACTCTGCCACCCTAACCCTAGCTTGGTGTACACCTGCAAGGCGGGTTCAGGCGAACCTAACCCACCAAGCCCACCAACCCACCAACCCACTTGCCCCGTCAGCCAATAGTTACTGTGCACGGTTTAAGTGCCGAGCTAGGCGACGCGACTTTGTTCCATTTGGCAGCTGCCGGCCACGCGCCGTGGAATCTTTTGCTTGTTCCCCCTCGCGACTCACACACACAGCACCTCAAACATCGCACCGCCCACGCCGAAACCTCTTCCATCATTGCACCACCAACCGCCGCCCGCGCGCGTTACGCAGTGGCCCAGCCTGTTTTTAGGTCCGTTTTCCTGATCGGCAAATTCCCGACTGGCCACGGCAATCATCCGTCCACAGCTGCCAAGCAATCTTCGTCGATGCCCGGAACATCGCAGCACAGCCTGTCACAGTCCCTTCCCCCGCACGCGATTTTCCCCGTCCGAATACCGACCTGGTGATCGTGGACCTTTACCAGGTCTTGTCTCTCTGCCGCTCCGGCCGCAGACACATTGCAGCTGCCGTCCACACGACACAAACACACATCTCTCGGTGTCTCTCGACCCGCCGCAGTCATGCCCCCGCCGCGGCTGCTCGCCGGCTCCCGTCGGTCCGCCCAGACTCAGAACAGCACCGGCGGTGCTCGGCCGACACTCCCGCCGTATGAGCCCCGATCACAGCCTCTCAATGAGGTTGGCAAACACGCCCTCAGCGAGCTCGCGAGGACGCACGAGACGCGCACTTACAACGAACACCTCACCCAGTCGGCCTCGCATCTGTGCGACACGGTCGGCGCCATCAACGACATCCTCATATCGCGGCGCAGGTTTCTGGCTAATATGACCGAGAAACGGGAGAAGCGCGGCGAGGAGCGTAAGAGCGAACTGGAATCGCAGCTGGAAGAGGAGGTCGCCAGCCTGGAATCCGATGTCAAGGAGCTTACGGAGCGCGCCGAAGCGGCCATACGCGACGTAATTGACGCGCGGGCCGAGCTGGAGGATGAGGTCAGGGTCTTGCAGAGGGTGACACAAGCAGCCGCAGCACAGCAACCCAGGAGGGAACAGATCAAGACGGAGAGGGGCTCTGGGGGTAGACGACGGCGGCAACAAAGGGATAATGGCGGTATAAGCGATGAAGACGAGGAACAGTCGGACGAGGATATGCTGGATGCCGAGCAGCAAGACCAACAAGAAGAAGACCCGCCCATAGCCGGCCTGACGGAGCTTCTGGAAACCACCCGCAGGGCCGCCCGGGACGAGTACGACGCACTGACGGTGCAGCAGCGCTACGGCAAGAACAACGACTACATCTCGTTCAAAAAGACATGGCACGACTCGGTGCACCAGGACGACCAGATGCCGGTCCCCGACGTTTCGACCTGGTTTGACGCCCAGGGCCGCGCCGTGCAGAGCGTCGGCCCGGCCGGCGACGACGACGAGGTGGTCATCGAGCGCGAAGTCATTGACTTCCGCTGTCCGCTGACCATGGCGCTCCTAAAAGAACCCTACAGCAACCGCAAGTGCAAGCACACGCACGAGAAGTCGGCCGTGCTCCAGTTCCTGAGGGAGAACAGGGGCGTGATCAAGTGCGCCGTTTGCACCACTGTAAGCTTTTTCTTTTCTCTCCGGTCTTGTCGACTAGAAAAGCTAACACAGTTCAAAAAAAGGAACTCCGCGAACAAGATTTCTTCCTGGATGAGTTCCTCCTCCGCAAGATCAAGCGGGCAAGGGAAGCAGAACAGCGCCAGCGCGATGATGACGACGACGACGAAGAAGGCGACGAGGACGATGAGGATGAAGACGATGCCGATCAGAGTATTATCCCCGGCAGATCAGTCAACGTCAAGAGGGAACGGGCTTCCCGTGGCCCTGGTTCTTCTCGTCAGCAACAACAGCGGCGGCGTATCGTCGAGGATATCGAAGACGGCGAAAGCGAATGAGATGGCTGTACGTGTACCTTTTTTGTATTCATGCGGTCGCGCGGATGCGTGTTATGTGTATACGGATACCGTCTCACAGGGGGGGTGGGTTTCCATGGGAGGAGATGTGATTCGACGGTGTGCGATCGGACTTGTTGCACGGCGTTTGCAAGACCGAGTACCCGGGTTTTGTTTCCCTTGGGACGTTTCACGACCGCTCATGATGCAAAATGCAAACGACGAATCAGGGACCAAACGAGATCGAGAAAAAATAAAGAAAATCAAGGTTTTGTTTTTTCCTTGTATGAAGATAAAATCAACAGTGGTTATACAACAAGAACAACCGGTTAACCAGCTCCTTCGTCATCAGGTCGTGATATCCCCTTTTCCACCCCATAAACTTCCAAAAAAGGGGGGAACGAGCATGAAGAAAAAAAAGGAAGAAGCGTCCCCGCTTGTAAGACCCTAATATGACACAAGAAAGTCTACTCTTCACATTTAAAAAGAGAGAAGGACACATCAACGACACTACAAGAAACCGTCAAAAAATGCTCGCCGACCATCGCCATACCATCAAGTCCTAGCGTTGGCACATAGGACCCCTCCCTACCCCCACGCGGGGCTATTGTCGAGAGACAATGACCAGCCGTATCGTTGGAACGCTGGCGAGGGAAAAGGGGTAGAGGAAGCTAGGCTTTCACTTTGCGTTTCTCAGGGCAGGACGCCCGGTTTGGGCACGCAAAAGACCTTGCTCCTCTTCCCCTCAGGCGCCACGTGGTTGGCCCCCTGTTATACAAGTATGCCGGTTTGCCGCAGCCTAGTTACTCCCGAGGCAAACATTCCTTCTCCATGGGTATCATCGCATCTTACTCTCGGCTTCCCAGTTCTCCTAACCTTGGTAGGGCGGCCCCTGGAAGTGGGGATGTTGGGGCGGAGATGCCCCCGTTTGGTTGACTGGGGGCACGGGTAAGGATACTGAGCTCATGGCTAGGTCCATGGGCCCGGGTCCTTGGAGCTGTTGGTAAATCTGCCCTTGTGGAGTCTGCCGATAAAAGCTGCGGTGCTCATACTGCAGCTGTGGCTGCTGAGGTTGGGGTTGGGGGGGAGGGTGAGTGTACGGGTAGTGGTACTGCAAGTGCTGGTCGAGGTATCCCGTATTCGGCAGAGACATGGCATGGCGCATATACCCCGGAGGAGCCTGCGACGGGGGCTGATACGACACCGGGCGGGGTTCGGCCTTGATGGGAGAATCCCCAGGGCTGCGGGAGAACGATCTCAGGGTCAGTCAATATCCTTCCACGATCTATACGTTCCATGTCCTTCGTCCCCCACTTCTAGGTCCTGTAACACGCGAAATACACTAACCTTCCGCTATCAGATGGTGGGGTTGCGGTACAAAAGTACGCGTGATCGCCTGTTTGTCCGGGGGATACGGAGGAAAGAGAGTCAGGCGGGCTCATCATGCCGTCCTCTCGGCGAGCGCGAGGCGTCTGTGGGGGTGAGAACCCTCCCACATCTTCAAATTCCTGCGGCGCCTTCTCATTCGAGCTCTTCCGTTTTCGGCACGAGTATTTGAATACACCCCATTTGTCGAGCCGGGACCGATATGCCCGCGTACTATCCGTAACCGTCGCATATTAGAGTCTTGCCCGGAGATATACATCAACGCCCGAAAAAGACAAGAACGAAATGCTCGTGTCTTGGCACACTGGGTACCGTCTCATTGAAACTGCCGCGCTGACAGTATCAAATCGACGAGGTTCGGGGCGAGCAGCAGGCTGGAAAAGACTGGGTGGGCGACCAAAGTCGGCGAGAGAGAATGAGGAAATGAGGTCAACATACGAGGCCTTGAATTTATATCGATCCTCCATGATCCGCCGCACCTCGTGGAGAGGCTTCCCACTGTCCTTGTACTCGGCTATGATCACCGTCTTGTGTTCGTCCCAGGCTTTCGTCATTCTGAGAACCTTGATGACTGCTGATTGCTGGATACGGTAATGAAAGGGAACTAGCGAAGGTCTGGCGGAAGATCACGAGTCGTATTTCTTAACGGCCAGGGGCTGATAGGTCGTAGCCACACCCACCCTGCAGAGACACGCGAGGCTTCGATCCCGGGCGTTTGTGGTTGGTGTAATGCCTAGACCGATGTGACTAGAATAGGAGAAGGCGATCGTCCGGGCAGAGGGCCGAGGGGGATATATTATAAGGATTCGGTGCCCCGGCGAGTGTAAGCGGCCCTTTGACCAGCGTATCGACGCACGACGCAGGCGTCATGGTGGATATCGACATGCATTGCCCTGGTCCTTTCTTGCAGCAAGCATCGAAGCCGTCCAGAGTGCTCCTCGATATGGTTAGGTTCAAACAAGGAAGCAAAATATGAGGCTACCAATGGCATCGCTAACCCGACCGGCAGGACGTCCTGTCTCCATCGAGACGGCAGGGACACTTGGCTGTCCTGGAGGGGTACGGGGAGATCCAGAAGCGCCCCGTATGCACGATGGCAGATGGCGAGCAAGGCTCTGTCTGGCCGGGGCCCGGGGCGGCATGGGCCTCGGGAGATCTGCGGTGGCTCAGACGGATGATTTAAAGAGCACTCTGGTACCCAGGGTTGGGTATTTCGGAGACGCGAGTAGTGGCTCGAGGAAGCAGACATCAACGGGCTGTGCAGCACGAGGTCGAGTCGAGTCCAAGAGAGTGAGCAACGGGAGTCGAGTGGAAAACGCGGGGAAGCCAGGGGTCCACACACCTTGCGGTAAGTGAGGCTCACGAGGCTCCCACGTCGACAAGACGCCGTCGCCTACCCATTGCCTCTCGACTAACATGCCGATGGGGGTCACACCGTGCGTGGTTGGATGTCGACATCATTCGTTGCGGCCCGGCATCGGGTATTGACCTCACCACTTTGCTCGAGCAATCCCGCGAATGAGGCTGAGTGGAAGGAGCCACGGACTGCATCGAGACGCTGTGCTGAGATTTCCAGCTGCCTTCTTGACAGTCGGGGAAGGCACGGATGGGGAAAGTTGGGGGACAGGAAGGGACGTGGCAGCAAACTCCGACCGCATTTCCAACTCATTGGCTGAACGGCCGGTCGCCTTAAAATCAACCACCAGGAAACAAGCAGCCAAGCCGTGGTTCGCGGACGTCTTCGGTGAGTGATGTGGCCCTCATCGCTCCTGCTGTCAACCGAACGGACGCTGATCCAATGCTGGGCCGACAACAGATATTGTCTCCGAACATCGGCCACGCATCTCCCGACAGCGGATGGGATCCCCCGGGCGAGGCTGCGACCAGGCGCAAGTACCCGCGCATGGATTTTCTTCGTCTCATGTTGGCCCTGGCAAACGTCCGATACCGAGACCATCACAGCACTGGCGTGCTCTCACCACATTCACACCGAAAAAGGCCTGTGTTGTATGGATTCCCCTCAGCCAAAACGATCGACAGGGCTTCCAGAAGACGTACTTACGCACATGAAGCATCCGAACTGGGCTACCCTCCCTCCCACTTCCTTGTCTTTGGACCAATCATGACTTTTTAGCACTTTGTTACTTGCAACCGGAGACTCAGTCTCTGCCTAAAGCCTCCCTCGACGCTGTCATCAAACCAAATTTAGGGCTGTCGAACCTGTTCAGTCGCTTGGGCCGCTCAATATCCCATTTCCCATATACAGGACATGATTTCCATATCATAGAGGGGGGGCCGGCTTCTTGCCCTGCATGTGCAGGAGTTGTTCGAAGCTTTTTGTGAGTGGTTCACTGCGATGACGTTGAGCGGTTCGAGTGTCGTTTCCCCATTGCCCGGCCGTCTGGAACAATATCTTCAATGTGCTTGGACGGTCCAGACCGAGATACCCCTTCACAGTGATCACATGGCCGCGCTGACGCCGATAGAAGCTCTCATTTCTCGCTTTTCGGCAAACGGCCGATTAAAAACTGCGGACCCGGACTGCCCAACGCCGTTTGAACCCGGCGTGAGCTCGGGAGGAGCGAGACCCGTCTGGGCACATGACCGTCGTCGCGCCGTCTCGGTGTTGCCGCTTACTTGGGCGGGATATCACGGCTAAAGCCAACGGGCGTTCTTTTGGTTGGGGCGCAAAACGACACCCGCTGTTGGCCGTTCCTCCGAGAAGCCATATGGACTTCCTGCTGACTCGCCGACGACCTGCCCAAGATCATGGCTGCTTGGACCCTCCTCGTTCACAATTCCAATGAAGCCCACACCCAGAAATCTGCCTAGGTATCAATCTGACCCTCATCTCTTGTCACCAACATCCTGGCATATTACTTCCCCGCCCGTGCCCGGATCTGAGGCCCGAATCTTTGGAAGCAAGAGGACCACCGATTGTTGCCCCTTGAGATAACAAAGGGACGGGCGTATCGAAACTCGCCGATCATATCACAACCTGAATTGAGAACTCGCTGGACAGGGAGGCATCGAAAACCATCATTTGTCACTCATCTACATGCCCGTCCGGGTTAGTCGATGGCACAGCCCGAGGCAGGCATATCGTCACACCGAGATTCCACTGGAAAATATCGTTGACTGAAGGAGAGAGATCGGATCAGATCATTCACGTCGCGCTCGAACTTTGGACGTCAGTTGTCGTCGTTATGAGACGGCTCTACACCAAAGGCACAGCCACATGCAAGTCAGATGAGATTCAGGCTCCGATTGGTATAACTCTGGCAATACGAAATATTCAACCTGACTTTTGTGGTAAAAGGTATAGGGTCCACCAGGGTATTAACGCTCACACCATCAGTCTTGCAACTCAGACAGCCCTCGGATATCAACCACTGTCGGTCCCGGTACGGAGCGACAGTTTTGCAATGCAGAATCCAACCAGTCAGAAACAAGCATAGGCAGCTAGCCTCGCCTTAGTGCTCCTTTCTCGCTGCCCAACGCACAGCCCCCCTCGAAACCGAGTGCATCTAGTTCGGCAGCGGAGCCTTCTCTTCGGCGGCGGGTGCGGTTGTCGTCGGGGGCGCTGCGGTGGTGGTTGCGGGGGCCGCTTCGGCGGCGGCCACAGGCTTCGCCTCGGTGGCCGCAGCAGTCGAGGCCGGCGAGATGACAGTCGGACTGGCGGTGGTCTCGCCACCAGTAACTCCTATTTTCCCACGAGTTAGTTGCTTCATCTTGTTTCTGCAGATTCACCAAGGACTAGGAACGTACCGGCCTCTTGCCCCTTGTGATCCGTCGCCACTGCCACGGCCGGCTTTTCGGATGTTGCTGCGGCAGCCGCGGGAGCAGCCTCGAGCTTCTTGCTGTCGTCAACGGCTGCGGGGGGGCTAGGTGTTGGTGATGTTACGGGCGCCGGGGACGTGGTTCCAGTGGCGAGGCGGACTGCCTCAAACCACTTCTGCGCCTCGGCCGCTGTGTGCGCCTTGAAGTTGAACTCGGAGGTGCCAGCCAGCTTGCTACCCATGGTGCCGGAGCGGTCCTTGCCCTTAATGCTGAACTTCTCTCCGTTAGGAACACCAATGGTGGCATCAGGCAGGTAGATGCTGAGTTCCGGAGTGGGCTCTTTGCGGTAGTTGTCGCTGTCCTTGAACTCATGCAGGAATTTCGATGGCGTCACCACATAGTAGCCCGTCTGGGTTCCGAATGACAACTTGTTACGGCTCTTGCGCTCCAGGGTACCCTCGATGAGTGGCTTGGTGGACGGGTGGTCCATGTTAGGGAATTGGATAGCCTCGACCGATCGAGGCTCCTCGTTCGGGTCAACGAGTGCATCTCCGCTACGCGCCATAAAGGCCTTCCATTCGAAATCAGGCGGGACACGCTGGGCCGCACCCAGCATATCGCTATAGAGGGCTCGGACCTTCTCAGCTTGGCCACCGGCGAACGTGTTGAAAGCCTCCATGGCCTCCTGGATCACACGGATGATGTGGGCCTCGAAGACCTGGAAGTTGGTCTGCACAGCGATGAGATCGTTTCGGTGGTTGTTCTCCTCGAGCACTTGCTTGTGAAGACGGTAGAGAACGCCACGGCGGATAACGTACGGGTCATCCGAAGCGTGCGACTTATGGCCAGTCGATTCGTACGAGGCAGTATACTGTCCGAGCAGCTCGATTTGCTTCTGCGTCGTGTTGCGGGCTTTCTCGACTTCCTTGGCGCCCTTCTGCGCACCATGGGCAAGCTCCTTGGCCTTGTGCTTGATCTCCTTGTGCAACCGCTCGATTACGGGGAGGACAGAACCCCTGATGTTCTTTTCGGTCTCAAGATTGGTGTTGATGAGCGCTTGGGTGTTGGTGCGCATGTTCTCGAAGAAGCCTGCAATACCTCCCAAGTTCTGGTCAAAGTGGTGACCTTCCTTCAGAGGCTTGGAGATGGTCTTTGGCCTTGTGAGCTCATGATCCCGATTCTCGGGCCACCGGGGATGAATACCTTGAGAACTCTCTCATACTCCTTGGCCTGTGCCTTGTGCACCTTCTCGACGGCCTCGATGTATTCCTCGATGTAGACCACGGCATGTTTCCAAGCCTGAAGCCTCTCGGCGAGAAGGCCGGCAGTCTGGATATTTTAGGTTAGAGGTCTATTGCCGCATGCGCATCACTTCAATTGACATACGGTGCTCGGGTCGACGTCAGGCACGGCATCCTCGGTGGCCGTGCTGGTCGTGCTGGCCAGCGTCTCCTGGCGAGACGGCGCCGTCGGTGACGTCACGCCCGACATATCAGCCTCGGTGCTCTTGCGGGAATGAATCCCCAACTTCTTTAGGCCCGCCGTTTTGAAGGATTTAACGTGGTGTCGTCTAAGTGTCTTTTTTATAGTGAACGCGAATGCGCTCGATAAGATTAAAGCTGGTGGAGACGATAGTGGGTAGTCTTGGAGTGGTGGTGGGTTGGTGTTCGTCGCAACTCTTCTTTTATCGGAGCGCCGGGAACGACCAAAACTTTATGGCGGGAACGATTTTTGGGGTCAATCAATGAGATGAAGTCATGGGGCAGAAGGGAGGGGGGAAGAGGGGAGGGGAAGAAAAAAGGGAGTGACGACGGGGCCGGCACATCGCCGAGACAAGATCAGGCTATCTACTGTGTGTACCGTGATTGTTGGAATACCCCTCCCCTTCTAACCCTTTATCGACCGATCTAAGCTATGCAAGCAAGGGTAGCTTCAGGCGGCTTGCGCTTGATTCGATCGATCTGGGTGTCAAGCAAAGCTGGGTAAACCGAGTTACCGAGCAAGTCAGTCAAAAATGCACTGTCTCGCGTGTCGATACAGCTTTGCGCTATTTTAAGTCGGATGCATTGATCTTCTCGAGTGTATTTTAAAGGATGCCATCAACTGAGCTGGGATTTTCCTTCATTGGTGTTGACCGCTGGATGAACGACTGGTTGAGTGGGGAAATCTGGTGATGGGACGAGGGACGACCTGAGCTGAAAGTGGGGCTCAGCTACTTACCAACACTCTTGAAGCTGGGGACATTAAGTAGACCTCAGGAAGTTTAGGAGAGCCGACGACGCTACTTTTAAAAATACGAATACCAGGATACACTACACATTGTTTTCCTTCATCTCCATGTTTTCCCAAGAGTCAGTCAGTCTCAGCGCATCACAACTTTGTTCAACAGCCCACGGAGGTATTTCCATCGATCATCCCTGCCGAAGATCGCAAAAGCTGAGAAGCTAGAAATGACGTAACCCCGCCGAGACCCGCTGTGCTGTGACATTCGAACGGTCGTGTCAAAGCGCAGCGCTAAAAGGGGGTCGAGACGCGAGTTTGGGTTCGAGTGCAAAATGCTCAAAAATGAATTTTGCTCTCACGCTTCGCGCTTTGCACGCGCGTAGCTGAAACTTGCGATTGAGATTCTTCTCAATCAGGGCTATCGATTGATTATATTTTTACCTACGCGCACGAGAAGCGCGAGGTACGAATACGTAGCGAAGATTTTTGACATGATGTGTTTTGTTTTCGTTGCGTTTCTTGGCATTTTTGCTTTTTTTCAGCTCATTTCCCTCGAGTCGAAAATAAAAACAAACAGCACGAGAGCAAAAAACGTTTTTTCGCTTTCGAGACACGCGCTTTGCATGCGCGGGCTTGGAACTTGCGATTGAGGCTCTTCTCGATGATAGCTATCGATTGATTATACTTTTATTTGCGCGTATGTAGGGCGCGAGGTACGAGATTGAGAAATATTTTTCGAGCATCTCGCCCGAAAACACACAAAAACACGATGCGCGGGCTCCCCCATTTTAGCGCGTGTGGATCCACACGACCGTTCGAATGTCAGTCTACAGCGCCAGGGTTACCCCACCGCAGCCCAACTGCGGGGTTCTCCGACTGCGAGGGAGGGGGTTGAAAATCCATGTAAATCCATCGCGAGTTCATGCGTGAAAGTTCAGCTTCGTTTTTCAACAACCCCCTAACTGGCTTGATATCATATGTGGCGGTATACGGAATACATATGAATGGGCGAATATAGGAATTTGTACATAGTAGCTGGATGTGCCACGGTTGAACGAACCGACGGGATGCGACAGATGGGGTAGGAGGGGGGTGATCGATCATCAATCCCGTTCCCCGGATTCGTTAACAAAACGGATAAGACATGCAGATATGTGAGATTCAGATGTGAGATTCAGCTGGACAGGGGGGGTTGTGGTTTATGTGCAGCGACGTGTTGTACAATACCTACATACTCTACATCCAGCAACCCCTTCAACACTCTCAAACTGCAAGATGGGAGGCATCCTCCAAACTGGAGGATGCCCTTAACTGACGACAAACCATAAGCACTCAAAATTCTTGATATCAGGATATTTACTTGCACGGGTATTTGACGACATTGGCAAGAGCATGGAGATCCGGTTGTTGAGGCATCCACCACTTACTGTGCAAATTCTTCGACCCTTCAGACCCACCATCTCCAGTCTGCCAACACCAGCCGCTGCGCCGAACTAGATAGCTGAGCTCGGCACTGCAAAGTCACTAGACACCATCAGGGACCGCAGCCGAGAGAGGCCGCCACGGCCATTAGCGAACTCATCATTCTTAAACTCATAAATGCTCATGGAGCCCTCTTGCTTCCATTTTCCCTGTAACAATCAAGGGTATCAAAAGATATCAACATGCCGAGGCGTAACCCTCGCTCACGGCAATGCTCCCTAGGCATGCCCAATGTGTGTATGTGCCCCCCAAAACGCCAACCATCCTGCCTTCTATCCCGAATTTGTGTCGTTAACCTGACGTACAAACCACCAAAGCGCCTGCTCACCCTTCTGGTGTCAAACGCCGTTCTGCCGCATAATATTTACAAAGGAACTCAAAATATCGCCCTTTGGAAGACCATGGCCGAAGAGTTCGGATGCCCCCTAGGCCACTCGTTCGCGAGCCTGTAGCAGCTGCACCCTCCGGTGCTCATCCGTATCCCCGTGGTGCCAGCCTTGAGGGAGCGAAAGCCCGCCGATCGAGAGATGCCGTCTCCGTCCCGCCACCATCGACCTACGCCTGGAGGGAGTGGCAGATTCCGGCTCGGGAATCGCCACGGCGGCCATTGGGTCACTCACTACCCCGTCCGCTGCAGGAGAAACAGGGGCACTGGTTGCCGTCACGTAGTCGGGGAGCGCAACGCCCGGAACACTGGTGAGCGATCTCACCGGTGTTTTGAGGGCTGTCTGATAGCTCGGAACCTTGGACATCTCGGCGAGGTCTAGATGCTCGGGTGACTCGTAGCCCGACGACCGCTCGTCGCTATTTTGGCGGGTAAGTGGTGCTGACGGGGGCGCAGAGTTGTGCGCACTGTCGACCATGTGGTGTGGACTGGTTCCCCCAGACCGGCCGGCCGAGCTCGAGGCCGCAGCGGTAACCGAGTGCCACGACGTGTTACGGTTTGACTGATCCAACGACATGCTTTGCAACCTAGACGTGAGAGCGGCCGGAGTGATCGTCAGGTTCGCCAGGGCTAACAGGTTTTCGGCCGATCCAGCACGAGAGTGGCTGTACAACGGACTGCTGACACCGGACTGGGCCCCCGGTGTTTGTAGTCCTGAAAGCTCGAGGTCCTCGTAGAGCTGGTCCAGGACATGCTCGCTGTAGCTCGGAGGGGCGGCGGCGCCCACCTCCTCGGCGACGGTGCCGTGTGGCAATTGTCGCACAAGATTGCCCTCGTCATCCAGCGGCATGTTGGGCGAAATGAAGATGGTTACCGGGAGAGTTGCCCGGAGTTCAGAAATGTGCCCGTCAGGGTTCTTGAGCGCCACCACCAGCTTGAGCTTGTGCCTGATCTTGATCCCTTGCACGTTGACGTCTTGCAGGCACATTGTGAGCTTCCGGGGGAGGTCCAGCGACGTGTTCATCACCCAGCCTTCCTGACCAGTATCGTCAATCAAATCCCGCCAGTGCTCCTCTCGGCTCATCGGGAGTGTCCACATAGACACCTCCCTCTCTTTCCGATACTCTCTCATGGGGTGTCCGGTAGCCGAGTGGAGGATGACATCATGTACTTCCACAAGCCGACAGGTTATGTCGCCGAGCTCCAAGCCTTTCAACAAGGGGCTAAATCGGGTCTCGAGCGGGATGGAACTACCAAAGACGACCGCTTTTTGCGGCACCACGATCGAGTACTCGATCTTGTTGGGCCAGATATTTTCGACACTCATGGCGTGGAGGAACTCGAGGGCCGAGGATTCGAGCGTCCGGATGATTCGTAGTCGCTTGTACGCGTGCAGGTCGTACGCTAGTTTCCCCCGTGCTACTGTAGCCTTGAGCTTGTAAGTGATGTTGGCCTCGCGTAAACCCTCGACGCTCTCGGCTGTGTCGCCCGGCAGCATCAGCTCGAACGGCCATTCGTAGTTCCCCGGTGGTAATGTGACACCTCTACCACTCGCCGAGCCCGCCGATCCTTGTCCAACAAACGGCTGCCATCTGTGCTCAAAGATCGTCGTCGTCCTGTCCACCTTCTGGTTCGTTATCCCGGTTGGCGTCAATCTCGAGTCGGTCCAGCTTGGACGGGTCAGCGAGGGACTCTTCAACAGCTCCAATCCGGTGTACTCACCCGAAATGCAGATTTCCCGTTAGCCTGAGGTGAACATCCTCCACCTTGAGGGCCGTGGGCAGGCACAGCACCACGGTGCCCTTGAGGAGCTGTCCGGAGGACTCGTGCTCGTTTCCTCGGAAGACTATAAAGTCATTTTCTAGCCTAAGAGCCATCAATTGTCAGTTGCGCTGTGCTGGAGACAGAAAACTCGAGGTCAATGCTCACCGGATCTCGAAGAGGGTACAGGCGTGTTTTCTAGACACTGAATTAAAGGGTTTGAACGACGGCATGGCCGGGCTGCGAGCGCGTGGAATCGCCCGAGCGATGAGCGCCGAAAAGGAAAGGAGCGACCCGGCGAGGGCTGTCCTCTATGTTTTCCGTCGTTTTTTCGAAGCGTTGGTAGATATGAGGCCGGCCGGTCAGATCGGCGCAAATCACCAGAGAGCAAGCTAGTGGTGTAGATGTTCTCGGCTCGACGTGGGGTCTTAAGGGCAATCTGATGATGGTCCACGGCGCGGCTCAGGATCGATTTGTTGGAGCGTGTACTGCGTAGGAGTATCTAAGAATGGGTCCGAGAGAGGAGGAGAAAAGGTGAGGAAAGAGGAAGATGGCAAGCTACGGTCGAGATTCGCAACATAACAAGAGCAGCGGCCGGGCAGGCAGGGGATCAGTTGCACTACTTTGCCATGCTCACACAGGACCAGGAACGAACGAGTACCCTGCGCCCAACCAGCCAGGAAGGCCCTTGATGACCCCCCCGAGGCGAGGAGGGCCAGACGACAGGGGTCACCGCGCGTCTGGGAGCTGGCAAGTGAGCAGGCCGCTCACGCAATGGACCGAGGATTCCATGGTGGCAGATACAGTCAGGTACTTCGGATGTTGCAGGAGGGCTGTGACGCCAGTCCCAAATGTCACTATCTGTGCAGGAGATGGTGGGGTGGGGCAGCTGTCTGGCCGCAAGCGTGAGTCGTGCGATAGCGGAATCCGTGGGTTCGTGCTAACGTTATCAGACGAAAAAAATCGGAAAGGCTGATAGCAGGTCCAGACACGCACAAAGCGAGTCCGGCTTCGTGGGCCTTCCGTGGGGTGCCAGCAAAACACCACGTCCTGAGTGGCTGGCGCGCATCTCGAGCTGAAAAGACTATTAGTCAATGCTGCTCTGCCGTACGCGCGTGCTGATTGTGCCCTCTGCAGGAGCGCTCGACAAGAGCCCAGACTCTGCAAGGAGCCTTGTGGCTTGGCTGAGGGAAATCCCACTGGCTGCCCCGCCATCTGTTATCGATACCACGCATATATCAACATTCCTTTTTCCGACTCTGCAGTTCGAGCCGTCGAGCACCGCGGGGCTGCCGTGTCTGGAACTCTGTTCTCAGCTGCCCAGCTGCGCCCGACACCGCGGCACGGTCCCCTATATTCTGCGAAGAGTTGCCAAATAAGGAACGCACACCTTCTCGAGCCCTACGCCGAGCTTCTGAAGGCTCGCCAAGTTGGGACCAACCCCCACTGCGGCATCAAGGGACCCTTTGCGGCTCCCGAACCAGGCAGGTGGGTGCACCTTGACCGCTCCGACCGCAAGAACGAGCCGTCTTGCTGCGTCTTGCTGCTCTGGATTTTACTAAGGGAATTACATCGGAGTGGAGCGAATGCGGCGGGAGGGACCGCATGACAGCCTTCCCATTTCCGTGATAATCTGTCGACAATTGAGCGACGTCTTGGGTGCCAATGCGGCATCGTCAGGTGATGGCGTGCTCTGTCCTGGAACGGGAGGTCGCCAGCGCCGAGTGACTTGCGTGATGCAGCCACACGAACCACGCAGCCACGACTGCTGACCAACGGCCGTCTGGCGACACAAAAGAGAAGACGTCTGGGGAAATGCGCCGCCAACGTGTCGTGGCCCCGCCTGCCCTGCTTGCTTGCGGTTTCCCACAGTCGCGAGCCCATCAGGCAGGACGGCTTGGACGGACAGAGGACCTCACCAAAACTTGCCCGACTCCGTCCCAGGTATCGACAAGTATCACTGTCTCGGCTGTCGAGCCGTGCAGTGCAAGCATTGCCAGGGTGGGCCAGCCTGTCTCCTTTTAGCGGCGGGTCGCCGGGTTCGGGAGAAGATCGGCAGGGCGATCGCTCAGATACCAATAGCAAAGCAGATCTCCACTTGGCTCTGTCGCAACGTTGACGACAAGTTCATGTCTCCACCACGGCGCAAACAGCACAAGCAGCCTGCAGATTTGGCAACTTCCTAAGTGTACGTACTTGGCTACTGGATGGGTGGCGCCGACCCGATTCGCTTGCAACACGAGTTACACGATCGCCGATTTCGATGGTGACATAACCTTGCCGAGCGGGTACAGGTATACAGATGATGTAACAGACAAGGCCGGAGGGCGCCCAACAATTTGCAAGCATCGCAAACGAATGGCGAAATCGAAATCCGGTGTTGCAAAGCGGTAAACGCAACGGATTATTTCTTTTACACTACGAGGTCGACCTCTTGCATGCGCCCCCAAGAAGCCCCACGACGACACGAAGCTCCTCCGAAGCTCGGCCCACGGCAACGGCTTTCCAGACGATCCGATTGGCGCGGCCCGCCGTATTCCATTCACCACCAGCCTCGCGGGTAAAGAAAAGTCCCCAGCAACGAGAGAGCAAATTTCTCTAAACGCGCATGATGATACCGCGCCGTCTGACTCACTGGGACTTGGATTCCTAACGGGGGGAAAAGATTCCGGTGCATCAAGATGGAGCCCCTGCGGAGTTCGGATGGAGTCGCGTTTGAACTTTGACGGCTGTCCTGTCGTTCGACAGGTTCGATGGCGATGAACCGAAATATCCCGAGATATCCCCATTTTTCTTCCCAACCACTTCCACGCAACAAACCGATGTCCTGCCCTGTTCGTTTACTGACACAAGCACTTGAGAACTCACATGCGGCGACTCTCGGCGTATCCGCTATCAAATGAACCCAGCCAGCCCTACGAGCACGCAGCAGCAGAGCCTCCACTTTTCGTCATATCAAACCGCTCACAGATGCAGTTCGGAACTTCGGTTCTGCAAACTCTGTTTTTTCTTCAACATGAAACCCGGTCAATATGTTGGAACAAGAAATTTCTCGCCAAGAGTTTGTCATCATCACTAACATCCACAAAAAACGAGGAGGCAAACTCTCAATCAATTCCTTAGATTCGCCGAAGGAGAAAAAGTACTTGATGGGGCCCAGGTACCAGGCGGTTCTCTCGACACATGCTCAAAGCTACAGCCAAACCGGATCGCCGAACAACTACCGAGAAGTTCAACACTTTATCTAACCGCCAGCCCGGCCGTCCAATCCACACACCGTAACATCCCGAGCAAACCCAAACCCGCTTTTTCAACGAAATTTCTACCCGTCGCCCTGCAGGGGCGGTTCTGGCCCCCGTCGTGACGACCCAAACGTCATCGGTATATTGGCCGTTTCTGACCATGAATCGAACTTCCAAGTGGGAACGGTGGGTCAGACCGGACCTCAAAAATATGGATCACATCGAAAGATTTTTTCTTCCCTATTCCATTCTTGCTTTCCCAGTCATCGGGATGGTTTGCCAGGCCAGGAACCGTACTGTGTAAAATGAATGAGTATAACACTGTAAGTGCCGAGGGCTGAAACAAGCTTGATGAATAATTCCGCAGCTTGTGAAGGAAACATAGGCATCATCACATGTGGCGGCTTCTATCGACGACAATGCCCCGAACGTGTCTTCTAGAAGAAGAAGAAAAATCACATCACTTTTGACTTTGGGTTACCACGGTTACGTCGACTATCGGGAGCACGCTGGAGTACCACTGGTACATAGATACATAGACTGCTGATCTTCATGATCCGCGGGCCACCGAGCGGAAGGCGGAAACTGCGGGTCCCCATACAACCATACGACGACACTCTACAGCATGCAACATGCAACGTGCAGGATGTATGATAGGTAGTGTACAGGATCACTGATTTTCCAGAAAACGATGCAGCCACAAAAGAAAAGAAGCTTCGGTTTCCCTCCGGCAAAAGCACAAGCGGCCCTGGCGGCTTGTCTCGTCCATACCTGTCAAGTTGACACACCGTTAAACTCCCCTTCGCCGTTGGACTTTGAGATCCATCCTGGTCCCGCATTGGTGGACTGTCCAAAGTACATACACAGTACATAATGCCACCGCCTTATCATTGCTCCACCCGCGGCTGTCAGGCATGCAAGCCTCAAGGTACATATCTGGATTTATGAGCTTGTTGCATGTGCAAACGTCCGCGGGTCCAATTGGTTGATATACAAAGTGTGTACTAAGGTAAGTACCCTGCCATTCACCCGTTCGTGATCTGTCCCGTCAACCAGATCAGGGATGTCAAACACCGCTCAAAACAAGTGGAGGACCACACCCTACACTAGTATAGGTAGCTTCAAAACATACGTCTCTCCTGGCGGATGATAACACACTAAAACAACAGAACCCCTTCATAATACTACATCCGAGGTGTGACAGGTCAAGCCTCGGTTTTTGGTGGTGTGATGTCCGATGGTCGGCTCCACGTGCGAATATGTCCTGTCCCATTCTCATCAGTCTTGACGCCCGCTAGCTCCGACAACAAAAAGAACATACCCGATTTACAACTGATCATGATGGCGTCTTGTGTGAAATCAATCCAGCAGAGTGGATCCGCATCGACTGACTTGCTCTACGCATCGTTAGCCCCCCTCCCTATTTCGGGCACGGCCGATCATATCATGCACCGGCACACTACCGGCAGACACCGATCCCTCTCATAAGACCGCAACCTCGGTTCAAGGACTTACCAGAACTGGTGGCAGAATCGGAGTGCTCGCTCTGGACGAGACAGGGCGCGCAAACACACCCTCAGTCTCCGTGTCCCCAGCAGACAGATTCGAATCCGACCGTAGTCTGCTCGTCGACGAGTTTTGCGTTTCCCCACGCTGCATCGACGTGATCCTCGACGAGATTGAACCCCTTTGCCTTACAGACGCCTTGATACAAAGTCAGCTTTGCGCGCCTCGATCGGATCGAAACTTTCCGCAACTTACGGCCTTGGGTCTATGCAGCATTCCGACGCTAAAGTCCCACAGGCAGACTCTGCAGTCTTCGCCAACACTACCAAAGCGATAGTTCTTGTCGTCGCATCGCCATGGATCAAAAGCCACCGAGGTGACCCACGAATGATGCCCCTGGCAGCGGGCTATGAGCGCTGACTCGGAAGGACACCAGATGGAAAGAAGGTCGTCTTGGCCACCAGTGACGACGTACTTGCCGTCTGGTGACCAGCATACACAGGTAAGACCACCGTAGTATGAATAGAACAGATCAAGAAGCCTATAGCATGGAACATCAGATCAGAGGCTTCCCTCATGGATTTTTAGGACTCTTACTGCTCTTTCAGGTAGTCGATTATCCGAAGCGATCCATCCTCGGACACGACGGCAAGGTGCCTGTGGTCTGGAGAAAAGGCGAAAGCATTCACCCGATGATTCGACAACTTCCACACCACCACTGGATTCGTCTTTTGGTTCTTGGAATGAACCGACTTGTTAACTTGGATGTGGGACGAGTGATTGACGGCACCGTTGGTCCCGTTTTTGACCTCTCCGTTGCTCTGTGGCTGCTGCGCGCTGTCTTCTTCTGCAGCAAAGATGGCGTCTTCCTTCTCCTTATCGTACACCACCAGTGATCCATCCATATGAGCCGCCATAAAAAGATGCTCTGATCCGGGTATCCACCTGATTTCGGAGACTGGGGTTCCGTTGATGATGCCCTAAATCCAGGTATTAGGCCCGGACTACAAGATCTGTACGATGTTACTCACATTCTTGTTTAATCGCGTATACCGCTGTGAGATGGGCTCCCACCAGATTATTTCACCAGTTGAGAAGCCCATAATAACATCGATATGCGATGCGCTTTTGGTCAGCCTGTTGACATCGTGGCACAGGCAATGTGCTTTGGTGAACAAAATTTTCGTCAGATATTCGGCCTAGTGACCACAGTCAGTCAGCGCATGTTCCAGCAGGCCTTCTTCTGTCTCACCTTCGTTGGAGAGGACATATCTAGCCATTGAAACGCCCGGTTGATATTGGCAAATGCAAATAATCCATCAACTGGCCGTTCCTGCAGTTTCTTGTGCAACGTCTCATGTACGATAACCCTAGAGATAAAAGACGAGTTGCTCTTGGTCATATTGTTCTTCGGCTTTCGCCGCTTATTGGCGTCCTTGGTGCTCGCAGGCGCAAGGAGCGCATTACCCTCCCCGAAGGCCGGCGCATTGGAGGCGGCAAGGGGGAGGTCGGTCGAGTTCACGTTTCGCCCCGCATCGCTGCTGCTCTCCCGCGCCTCTGTTGTAGACGACTTGCCCTCGTCCGGGTGCTCTTGAATGCTTTGCTGGATGTCGCCAGACCGTGACCCGACGCGGTAGAAGGCGGGCGGAAGCGGGCGCACATCGAGGCTCAGGAGAGAGAGCTTGGTACCGGCCGTGGCAGGCTGCGGCGTCGTCGCCAGAGGATTGGGGTTCACTATGGGGGCTTCGGAAGGGTGCGGCGGCGGTGTCGCGAGGTGAAGGTCTTCTTTCAAGACATAGAGGCCTGGTCAAAGAGCGCCTGGTTAGATGGTTGTATCCCCAACCGCGATGCCGCAGGGGCTCTTACCCTCTCCGACCAGGAACTGGTACTCGGGCCCCGAGGGGTTCGACAGTACATTATTGGTCTCGATCATGGGGACCGCTTGTCCGGTGCCGACGGCGGCATTGTAGGCGGCCGGAGTGGGATATCGCGGCGGAGGAGGAAGGACGCTGCGAAATTCCATCAGTGACAATGTCAGTGGGAGCACAGCGGTCAGTCCAGGATCGAGCCACTGCTATGCTGCTTTGAGCAATCGGCCAGGCCTCTTACAACATGGTGGCTTGCAGGCGCCGCGCCGAGGGGTCAGTTGTCGACGAGGGTGGGGGCCAGCTGAGCTTCGCTGGGCTGCTTGGCGGTTTCTCTTCGCTCTCGTCAATTCGTCAACAGATTGCGATTGGAGTGATCGTCGACGATGAGCACGCTGAAGAATACCGCTGCTATTCCGCGCCAAGCTGGGTCGTGAGAGAGGGAGATGTCGTCGCCGGGAACTCAGTCGGGACAACGTCTAAAAGGAGCTGTGCGCAGGGCGCAAGGGTGTCATTCCGCTGCTGACTGGGGCCGTCGAGAGACGGGAGCTGGCCCTGGATCCCGGGACGATCCAGGCGAATGGATGGGTGCGTGTGGAGAAGCCGGCGGAAGTGTTGGAAGCAAACTTCAAGTTTGCCGGCTGAAGATGGCTGAGTTCCATCCCTCAGCTACCAACATTGAGTTCTGTGGCGGCCCCGGCAACGTCTTCTGTCTATCTGGAATGGGTTTGACAGCTATCCCTCGGGAGATCTAGCACTGGGGATAACTAGTTGAGGTCGAGGTTTATGCCCTTGACAAGGTTGCAATCCGTCCCCAGACTCTACTAGTCGAGGTGTCCTGAGCGCAAAGCATAACGGAGCTCAAGATGAAGCGGAGGCGGGGTAAAAGTCAAGCTTCCGCCGTGGAATTCGTAATCCTTGCTAGAATACGGTTGTACGGCGCATGAGCGAGGCTCTACACCCAAGGCTGTTTCGACGCTTCAAGGTTTCGTCGTAAAAAGAATAAGAACTTTGCCTTCGAAGTTGTTGATCAGAGTTCATTGACAGCCAATGTTGTGCCAGGTTGCTCCAGTCGGTGGCTGAGAGGCGGGGGTGGCCGGGACCTACCGAGTGACCTGCAAAGATCGTCGCTGGCCAATCGCCAGCTGCTGCAAAGCTCTCAACCGCCAATGGCCTGACCCAACTGACGACACCATCGCTGTACAACCCCATTCCCTATCCTGCTCAGAACAAGATATTGCCGCAGCTTCTTTCTATCACTTTCCTGCCAGACCGACTCTTGCCTAGAGCACGCCCGAAAACGGGTGCCCGAGAATCCAATCGACGACCATGGCAGCGCTGTAATCAGAGCGAAAAGATCGAGAATCCGAATCGAGAGAAACAATGGCCACCGGTACGACACCTGTCTTCCCTCGATGAACCGCAGAACACTGGGAAACTAATAGGCTACAGCAGTGCGTATCTGCGTCTGCGGCGACGAAGGGACCGGCAAGTCCAGCTTGATCGCTACGTTCGTCAAGGATGTCTTCGTTGCTGGCAAGATTCAACCCGTCCTCCCCATGATTACGCTTCCTCCGTTGGGGCCCCCGCTCGAAAATGTCGCCATATCCATCGTCGATACCTCGGCCCGGCCGCAAGACAGGACCACGCTGAGGAAGGAGATCCGCAAATCCAACGTCATCCTCCTCGTCTACTCGGATCATTACAGTTACGAACGTGTGGCCCTTTTCTGGATGCCCTACTTCCGATCACTTGGGGTCAATGTCCCTGTGGTTCTGTGCGCCAACAAATCCGACCTCACGGCGGACGGCAGCACGCCCCAGGTGTTCGACGAAGAGATGATGCCCGTCATGATGGAGTTCCGAGAGATCGACTCATGCATCCGCAGCAGCGCCAAGGAGGGCCGCAACGTCGTCGAGGTCTTCCACCTGTGCCAAAAGGCTGTTACGCACCCAATCGCACCCCTATATGATCATAAAGAGGGGCAACTCAAACCTCCATGCGTCGATGCTCTGCGGAGAGTCTTTTACCTCTCCGACAAGGACCAGGATGGGTATCTGAACGACCAAGAGATGTATGACTTCCAAGCGAAATGTTTCGAGAAGCCTCTCCTTGCAGAAGATCTTGAAAACATGAAGCAGACGGTTGTAAAAGCTGTCAACACCTCGGATATGACAAAAGGACTCGACCTCGCCGGGTTCTTATACTTGAACAGGCTGTATGTGGATCGGGGTCGACATGAGACGCTCTGGGAGATTCTGCGCAAATACCACTACACCGATAGCTTGAGCCTTAGCGACAGCTTTCTGCATCCACGATTCGATGTACCGGACCATGCCTCAGCGGAGCTGAGCCCGGCAGGTTACCGATTTTTTATGGATTTGTTCTTGACTTTCGACAAGGACAACGACGGCGGTCTGAACGACCAGGAGCTGGCAGCCCTGTTTGCGCCTACGCCCGGCCTTCCCCCCTCTTGGTCAGAGGCTTCATTCCCCTCATCTACCGTTCGCAACGAGGCCGGACACATAACACTTCAGGGATGGTTGGCACAGTGGAGCATGACGACGTTCCTCGAGCCCAAGACCACCCTGGAGTACCTGGCCTATCTGGGGTTTGAGGCACCGAAAGGGCGCGACCTCACCACACCAGCCTTGAAGGTCACCAAGGCCAGAAAGCGACGGAGAAGACCAGGCAGAGTGGACCGGAATGTTGTCCTTTGCTATCTGATTGGCTCTTCTGGGGCCGGCAAATCATCGCTTCTTGATGCGTTCCTCAACCGACCGTTCGACCCGGTTTACCATCCCACGATCAAGCCTCGGCGGGCTGTTAACAGTGTCGAGCTGCATGGCGGCAAGCAGTGCTATTTGATTCTCGAGGAATTGGGTGAGCTAGAGCCCGCCATTCTGGAGAACCAGGCGAAGCTGGATGCGTGCGATCTTATATGCTACGCGTACGATTCGTCGGACCCCGAGTCGTTCTCGCACATTGTCGAGCTTCGAAAAAAGTACCCTCAACTGGATGAGCTCCCGGCAATCTACACGGCGTTGAAAGCCGACCGGGATAAGACAACCCAGCGGAGTGAGCTCCAGCCCGATGCATATACCGCCGATATCAACATGAGTCCTCCGGTGCACGTCAGCGTTACTTGGAATAGTATTAGCGAGCTGTTCGTTGCCCTGGCAGAGGCGGCGACGAATCCCAGCACGGCGTTTCCCAAGAGCGACGAGCCGGAAGCAGACAGGACGAGTCTGTATCTAGCACTTGGCGCAACGACGTGCGCGGCGCTGGCTGCATTTATGATCTGGAGGCGCTCGACGAACTCGGCTTAGGTATCCAGGTAGTCGGAGGAAACTGGCAGAGGGGGATCTGCGAGGGATAATGAGGCATCAGAGGAGGGGTGCGAGTAACATGGTGGTCTGCGACGTAACGAGCATAAGGCGAGCGGGAGTATGCTATTTTCTCTCTCCTCTCTTGTATCTTTTCTTTTCCCATCACACGACCGCGGAGAGACATATTGATACCCCTGCTCCTTTCCTCCTTTTCCATATGATATACACATACACTCACATAGTATTTAATCGCTATCTGTTAATATACGAATCCGAGGGAGGTGGCAAGGCATACGTGATTCACCGTCAGCATTTTACAAAGGGGAAGGTTTTATCGCTGATTGGTTGTCTATGGCAGCCAAGGGGACTAGCTGCTTGATGAAAGGCAACCGGGATAATCAAGCCCAAACCCTAGAGAAGGCGTCCTCCTCTACTCCCCTCTATATAAGGAGTATATACGCTACGATACGGGTGTCCCGTGCCCCAACTTCCAAGGCGCTGTAATAAAGACGCAAGGAAACTCAACGCCGGCAGACCAATAACTCCCGTAGCGATCCCATACTTTTTACCGATTCGACCCGAGACCGGAATCTGAACTGCCTTCGCGATGATCTCACAGAGGGTGACTAAACCCGATAAAAGCAAAAAGCGACATAAAAACTCGCGGCCTCCATCTCCTCGTCCGAGACGAGCAAGGCGCCGCCGCCGCGCTCGCGCACGCCCATGCGCTCGCTGAGCGGGCCGAGCTCGCGATCGTCCTTCTCCGACTCCCAGACGTCGCGGAACGTCTTGTGGTACGACAGCTCGAGGTTGTAGTCCTCGGCGAGGGCGCGGAAGGCGTGCCAGGGCACGACGTACTCGGGGACCTCCTCGACGGCCTCGTGGAGGAAGAAGTTGTACTTCCACCCGAACGGCGGGCGGAAGATGCCGTCCTCGGGGGTTTTCCCCGGGAAGCGGACGCGGTAGATGTCGTTGCCCCACTGGGCTGTCTCGTCATCGGCCTCGCCGTCGTCTTCTTGGACTTCGCCGTCTTCCTTCTCTGGTGCTGCTGCTGCTGTGTTGTCGGGTTTAGTGGGGGTGCCGTCGGTTTGGTCTTGCCCGTCGGCGGCGGCCGGGGCTGCAGCCGCAGCTTTTTCCTTCTCTTCCGCCTTCTTCCGCTTGCGCTCCTCGAGCTTCTTATTGAACTCTTCGACGCGGGCACCGATGACGTCCGAGTTGGGGATGCAACCGATGAAGCGCCCGCCTTTCTTAAGCGCGCCGGCCACGTTCTTCAGCATCTGGCGGGCTTTTTGCTCGGTTTCGAATGCGTAGTGCATGCAAAACATCATGCTGACGACGTCGAAGCCCCGGCTAGTGTCGGCGATAGTGTTCGAGGTGAAACCGACCTGCCGGATAATATCTATATCCTCGATCGACTCTCCGTAGCAATCCTTGACGTGGAACCGGGCGTCGAACAGCCTCGGCGGGCGTCTGTTAAAGCCCCCTCTGCCTCCCCTGCCACCTCGTCCACCGCCGCCGCGATTCGCCATGCTCTTATACCGGTCCATCGCCTGCGCGATCGACACCTCGGCCGGGTCCAAGCCCACGTAGAGATCCACCGGCTGCGGCGCCTGCTGCCACTTCCCGAGATCACCGCCCTTGCCGCATCCGATATCGAGCACCAGCAACCTGTCCTCGGCCCCGCGCTCGCCGCGCTCGCGGGCGCCGGGCGTGTGGTCCTCGGCGGGCGAGAATTTTTGTATGATGCAGCTCTTGACCCAGTTGTTGAAGGACCGCAGGCCCTTGATGCGGCTGTCCGTCTTGCGCCAGTCCCGGCCCCGTTCCGGCACCGCGTTGTAGTGAGCCCGCACTACATCGTTAATGGCCTGGCGCTCAGGGGCCACGGCCTGCTGCTCCTGCTGCAGGGCACGCTCGCGTTCGAGGGCGCGCTGCCTAGCGCGCTCCCGCTCGGCGTCCGTGATGCGGGCGCGCTGGCCGGGCCGTTTCTGCTTGCGGGGGGAGTCGCCGGTCGCGTTGTTCGGCGATGTCGAGCGCTGCCGTTTCTTTGCAGGGGCCAGCTTCTTGGCGTCGAATGGCTGTGGGAGGTCGTCGGTTTCGCCCGCCATTGCTGCGGCGGTTTGAGCCTGGTGGTTGCCGTTGGTACCGAAAGTTGCAATGTCCTGGTTTTTGGGGATGTAGAGAAATAGTTCGGGGTTTTTGAGTTTCGCCAATCGCTGGTGGTATCAAAGCTGCTTTGTTCGTGTTCAAAGGGTAATTGTTGTTGCAAAAGGCTGAAGGAAGGTGCGGCGAGGCGATGGGTGGAGAGCGCCAGATAGCGTTGAACCATCAGCCCGCTTGCCCAATGTGGAAATGCCACAGGCTAACCGCAGACCCCTGTCCGACTGACGCGAGCAGTTGCCGCCTTGCAGCCCAGGTCGCGCTCGAGCCACCCGAGCAGCCCAGTGCTGAGCGCAGCTGTTCGATTTGCAGTCCCCAAGCTTCCATCACCACTTCGACAAGCTGCTTCTGCATCTCCACGACGTCCGCCGAGCGGTCACACAAGGTACCAATACACCCGCCGATAAACCCAGCAGTATAATCAGAGCTCCCGACCGCCTCCTTGCTGAAACCAACGGACGAGATCGACTTGAATCTGCCGATTGGAACCCTTCCCCCTTCAACAACCCTCACCGAAACCATGGGCTCCGATCCGCAATACGCCAAGTGGCCGCTCCTGCCGCTGGCCCAGCATGTCTTCACCCTCACAAACTCGTACGCCTCGCGACCCGCGCAGCAGGGCGCCGCCAAGAGCCTGCAGGATGCCATCAGCGAACACAAGATGGCGCCCCTCTATCGGTACCTAGCGCATCCCATCGAGGGCATCCTCAATGTCGTCGGCGAGGGCTCCGCATCGGCCCCCGGCAAGCCTCCTAGCAGGAAGAGCAGCGCTGTCGGCATGATTGCGTCCCGGGGCGCCTCGTCGAGCATAAACATGGCCTGGGACGATGCGCTGTACAAGCAGCTCAAGGCCGACAACGAGCGGGAGCTGGAGGAGATCCAGAAGGAGGAGGACGAGGCGGTCGAGAAGGCTGGCGATGTCGAGGTGCAGGCGGCGCGGGGCAAGCGAGCTGAGTTCTGGGCCAGGATCGGTGACAAGGTCCGTCTCAGCACATTATTCTTCTACGTTGACTAACGGAGTCCTGTTTATAGGAGAAAGCTATTACCGCCTACGAGGATGTCTTTGAGAAGACGGGCGTACTGGGAAACAAGATCGATTTGGTGCTCGCCATCATCCGGATGGGTCTATTTTATGGCGACAAACCGCTGGTGAAGAAGCACGTCGAGCGCGCCAAGACGCTCGTCGAAAGCGGTGGTGACTGGGATCGACGCAACAGACTTAAGGCGTACGAAGGTCTCTATTTGCTTACCGTGCGGAACTACAGCCTCGCCGCTCCGTTGCTTCTCGACAGCTTGTCCACGTTTACCTCGTATGAGCTCTGCACATATAGCAACCTGGTCGTCTACGCCGTCCTGGCCGGCTCAGTCTCGCTCAAACGGGTCGACTTCAAGTCCAAGGTGGTCGACGCGCCCGAGATCAAGGCGATCCTCGGCGATGGCGAGGACAAGCTGCTCGCGCTCTCGGGTGCCCTCTCAGCGGGGCCTGGAGCCGACGTCCACTCGCAGGATACGGCCTCTGCACCCACAGCCGCCAAGACGACGGTGGTCAACCTGACGACGCTGGGAAGCAGCACGGAGCAGCCCGAGGCGGAGATGGCGGTCGACTTTAGTCCTCTTGCGCAGCTGGTCAGCAGCCTGTACAACGGCCGGTACAAGCTCTTCTTCCAGGCCCTGGCGCTGGTCGAGGAGCAGTTCCTCACGCAGGACCGGTACCTTCACGAGCACAAGAACTGGTTCGTCCGCGAGATGCGTCTGCGCGCCTACCAGCAGCTGCTGCAGAGCTATCGTGTTGTCGGGCTGGACAGCATGGCCAATGATTTCGGCGTGACGGTTGACTTTTTGGATCGGTATGTGTTTTTTTTTTGTTGTTGTTGTTTCTGTGCCATACTATTTTGCTAATGCGATTGGGAATCAAAGTGACCTGGCCAAGTTTATCGCTGCCGGCCGCATCCCCTGCACGATTGACCGCGTCTCGGGACGCGGCGTCATCGAGACCAATCGGCCTGATGACAAGAATAAGCAGTACCAGGACGTGGTTCGTCAGGGTGATCAGCTTATTACCAAGCTGCAGAAGTATGGACAGGCGGTTCGGTTGAGGGGGAGTGAGCGGGCGTAGCCAACAGAGAGCTGATCCAGTTGCCAGCTTGGTATGTGGACGCTGGGGTCGGGCAGAGGGGAGATAGCTGTATGATACACCCTGCAGGTTATTACAGAATAGAGAGGGCGTGGTGAAAGTATCAGTGTGGGAGGCTTGACGAGGCAGTGGAGGGTGATATGATACCTACGTGGTGCTCTCACTCTCACTCTGTTTGATATTCAGCAGAGAGATGGTGGTGATTTTCTTCGCGCGGTCCTTGACCAAACAGGTAAGGTTAAGGTGTTGGTATTATACATACACCAAACGTATTCCGTATTGTATTGTACAAGCAAGCCATGATTCGCCATGGCGACCTGTATCTCCTCTATGAGGCAGTGCATGGCAGCATGAAAGCTGGCCTGTTAACCATGAACCTACTGTGTATTCCGTAATGTTCGAAATACTGCCGTCCAGGGGAGATGGGAGATGGAACACCAAGTAAGTGAGTGGTATATATCTTCGCCATAATCCGTAGTCCGTAGTTCCTTTGCTCATCTGCATGCCTTTTCTCCGATTACTTCACAGAATATTTGTGTGGATGTCCGACATTAGGATAATATAGTCCGTCAGTCCGATATACCAATTGCGCCGCAACGTCTCTGTGCGGTACAAGATCACATATCACACACAGCATGGGAGCATCATACCAGACCGGCAAGCACACGACTATCCATGGGGTTGCAGTGTTTTGTTGGCTACACGGCTTTTTATTTGTCTATCTACCAGTTCCAACTTTGCAAGTTCAAATTGCTCACTTGCCATGCCTTGCTCGCTTTATTTGCTCGCCTTGCTGGCATCCCCGTTTGTCTCCTTGACTGCCTTCCTCCGTACCAGTCCCGCTAGCTCTATTTTGAACATCAAAGGCTCTCCCAAGTTTACCCATCCCTCTTTATCCTTCCAAACCATCCATCACCAACTAGGCCATGTGCCATCTACCTAGAAAAGGTAGGCACCGGATCCCCAAAGAAACGCAAAAGCCCAAACAGATCCGCTTTGTCTTGCTTGCATGCTAGCTTAGAATCCCAAATTACTCACAGAATAAAAAGGTCGCCAAAAACAGAAACAAACATCAGCGGTACTTGTCCATGAACTCGCGGTGGAACTTGACAATGCTGCCAACCCACTCCGTCCCGGGCGCAAGGAACGTGGTGCGGAAGTGCAGGCTCCCGTCTTTCTGGCCAAACCCAGACCCGGGCACGACACACACGCCGGTGGCCTCGAGCAGACGCATGCAGTAAAACTCATCGGGAGTCCGACCTTCGGCGGCGGCAGCCTCGGCGGCCTTCGGGGGTAGCTGGATCGTCGGGAACAGGTACATGCTGCCCTGCGGGGCGCCGCACTCGACGCCCTCCATCTGCTCAAACGCCTTGTGCAGGGCGGTAGCGCGCTCCCGGAGTCCATTGAAGATAGCATTGTACTCCTGCTGGTACAACTCATAGCTCGCGTCGCCCGGCCGCGGTGGGTTGACCATGAGGTCGACGAGACACTGGCCAATCACGGGCGCGCACAGCATGATGCTCACGAACTTGTAGATCTCGGCCTGCACCTCGGGATCGAATCCGACAAGCTCAAAGTAGCCGCCCCGGTGGCCACACTCGCCCACCATGCCCTTCGAGACTGAGTGCAACGACGCCAGCTCGATAGAGTCATAAACGCCAGGCTTTTCTTGCTGCATCTCGCGCAGCATTCGCTTGAAGCTGATGAACTCGCCCACAAACACGTTGGTCTGGTACACCTCGTCGGCGATAATCACCAGCCGCTCCTCACGGGCGAAGTCGATGACAGAGCGGATGTCTTCGGCCGAGAGGGAAGCACCTGTTGGGTTGCCGGGGTTGATGATGACGATGGCACGCACATCGACACCCTCGGCCGTGGCCTTGGCGTGTGACTCCTTGATGATGTCGAGGTCGGTGCCCCAGTTCTTGGACTCGTCCAGGAGATACGGCACACATGTTGCATCGAGCACCGACAGGGACGCTGTGTAGAGAGGATACTGTGGGATGGGGACGAGGATGCCGGACTTGGCATCAGCGCAGATGATGTGAAGGAGGGTGTTAACCCCTGACGAGGCACCGGCTGAGAGGTAGATATCCGACTGCTTGGCTGGGAAGCCATCTCGTCCTGGTATCCGGTTAGCGAACCACGCGACCTTGCAGCCTTGTCCGTCACTCACTCTCAAGAAAGTCGGCAATGCTTTGTCTGATGGCAGGAACGCCATTGCTGGCGCTGTAGGCTCCTACGGACCCGACCTGCTTGAGAAGCCGCTTCGCACGCTCGATGACATCTGGCTTGTAGTCGAGCTGGTTGACGAGGACATCCTCGTGCTTGAGCAGCGCGGGGTTCTCGAGCAGACTGAGGACCTGACGGAAGAAGGTGATGGGCTTCTGGTCGAGCTGCTGGGGGTTGCCAATGTTGGCCGAGATGACCTTGGAGAAGGGCAGGTCGGTCACGCCGCCCTGGAGATAGGCACGGTACTCCTCCGACTTGACAGCCAGCTCGCCGCGGACGGCATACTTGGCAGCCTTGACGTGGGGATTGATGTTGTTGATGTTCAACCGGCGAGCCGAGGTGGACCCCATAGTGCGGACTTGGGCAAAGGCGCGAGGAAGACTTGAACTGGTTCGGTCGAGCAGAGGGAAGCTCCGGCGCGGGTATGGCGGGGTATAAAGACCCGGAGGCGATGATGGCGGGGCAGAGCCGAGGACGTCTATGGCGGCGGGGATTTGTTTGTGTTAGACAACCTCTTTTAAATCCCGAGCTCGCACGGGGGTCCGCGAGGCAATTTTCAACCAGACTTGAACTTTCTTCTGATCAGAGAGGGAAGACGCGACTACCGCGGGGTGACGGGCAGACGGGTGACACGTCGTGGAAAGCTGCCCACTTTCCCAGACACAGGCTCCCGTGGCCTGACAGGCCATCCCGACTTTCGGCCTGCACCTAGCGAGCATCCCGCATTGCCCACCCGGACCGGTGGGAAATCTGAGGCTAGGGGTTGTTTGCAGCTCCATCAGGCGACTGGCCGGCGGGGCTGTGACTCTCGCTCCGGCCTCGGCCGAAACCGGGCGAGGAGCAAGTCGTCAAACACGTCGCTGTCTCGACACGCGCTGGCAGGTGGAGCCCGCCACTGGCAGAGAGAGAGAAAGACATAAAAAAAGACCTCATGAACAAATTTTTGACACACCGTACCTCTGCAGTTACCCCGATGCAGCCATTGAGTAGCCGGGCGCTGGGCTGCGACGCCGGTTCGGGCCAGTCGCATGGCCATCTCCGAGGGAGCCATTTGTTGGGCGAATGAGGCTTTTGAGATTCCGATGGAAAAATTCGATAGCTGTCGTCGGGCGCGGGTTGGTGTCCACGATTTCGCCGCAACTCGCTCCCTCTTCCTCAGTTGGCCGTCTCTCGTCCGTCCCGGGAGATAACAAAAGCGCGCAGTTTCCCGCTCTCAACCAGGGGGTTTGCGCTTCTTATTGCAAATGTCGCGGACGCCGGGGCTCCGAAAACTGGAGGGAAGGCGGTGTGTCGAGACTCGCTTCGTTGGGGACAAGCAAGGTCAAACCCGGACTAGGACGGTCCCAGTCGCAGCGTCGTGTTTCGATCCAACATGACTGCCGCTGTCGCCGGAGCCAGCTCCACGATGATGTCGAGAAAGTGCGGTTAAGTCGGCGGATGATAAGCCATGAACAAGAATGGCGGGGTTTCGATCCATTGCGCCTCACCCACACAGGAGATGTCGATCACATGTGGGGGTGTAAACATCGCGACGGCCTCAACTGTGATTTGTAGTCTCCAGACTCAACACATCGATTTTGGCCACTTTAAGTAACGGGAACCATTTTGTGAGGACGAGAGGGACTCAAAACTCTTCGGATCGGTTTCTGGGGGGCGGGTTGAAGAGGTGCTGGAAGACATGATGTCGGCTGTTTTGTCAACGCAGGCGGTGTCAACACAAGACGCTGGGCTTTAGAACGGACTTTTCAAGTATTTGAAAAAGACACAAAGATGAAGTCATCCTCTGTCAACTTCAGTCACTAATACATGTGAATGGCTGAACCCTTGACCCATGGAAGCACAAAACCCTAACCCCGAATATTCAAAAGCTCGGGCCACCATCAGACCGTGCCGTGCAAACCTTCAAGTTTCTCGATTTCGGCGCGCAATCATTCTGTCCGCATCCCAGCAAGCAAAGACCGCCGAACGAGGGGGGACCAGCTCGCAAGGTCAAGATGGCAAAAAAACGTAAGACGCAACCTCCTGTGCTTTTTCTTTAACTACGATTTTCTAATTGAGCATGCGCAGCCAAGTCCCGCGTGCTGATCGTCCGGCTCGTCTCGATGGCCGCGACGGGCTTCTTCTACACCTTCACCCGCCCGAGGACGTCGACGCCCATGAGCATGCTCAAATATGATCCAATTGGTAGGATGAACTTTACTTCTGGCGGGATTCTGTGCCTACCTCCGAGAGGACAGACACTGGGCGCGAGAATTGGGAGGACTGTCATGAAGCGAAGAGGTGGCATCAGGAGGAATCGACGAGGCTAACATCTGTCACACCGCAGTCCGACGAAAAGTTCTGTTTGTTGAGCAAAAACGAAGAGGCGGGTCCTAGGCATTTCCGTGCATACCGACTCGGAGAGGAGGCAGGTTGGGATGGGGTGATGGAGGAGACCACGATCACCGTGGAATCGATTACGATCCCTAGGACGATGTCGAATACGGACAGGCTACAGTTAGAATAACCAACACGGTTCGACAGCGAGCGGTCTGAGGCATGGAGGCAATGCGTGTACTATATCCACCACGCCCACCGGCGTGTATGTACCAAGTCCCGCTTCAGGGCATGGCAGGCGTTTGGTAATGCGGTTTGGGTATCTGTCTCTAAATAGAGGAATCGAGGTTGATACAGATGTTTCAATCTTGTATTACATGCTGAGAGAATCTGATGGAGTGTGCTGAAGCTGAGCATGTCGACCTCTGCAACTCCAAGTCTTCTTCCTATGTACTTTTGAAGTGTCACCGGGAATATTCCTTGGGTGGGTGACATAACTTCTTAGTACGATTTTTATTGATACAAAAGTTATAGGCTACTGACATAACTAGAATTCAGACAATGGTATATCCCGAAGCTGGAGCCTGAGGCAGCCCCGCCGATGCCGAGCTCAGCTCCGGAGCGGCGGCTGCGGTTGGCGCTCGGGGATGCTCATCCGGGCCAGCTGCCGTTTCATTAGAAGCCGGGTTTAATCAACCTCGGCAGTTTGGGTGAATCCAACCTCTATCTTTTTTTTCTTTCTAGTGTACAATTTCTCTCATCATCTCTCACTCACAGCGATCAAGACGTAATATGCCACCGATAACCAATCAATTCGTTTTTGGCTCGCATTTCAGTTCGGAAACCTAGAAGAGAGATCTGCACAACTGATCGGACTCTCAACTTCCATATACCACAGGGAGGGGGGCCCGGATATCCCGAGGTGAAGAACAACTTAACCCCTCAACTCAACACCAACATCATCGTAGATCTCAACTCAGAGATAACAAACACACAATGGCCTCCTCGTTCCACATAAAAGAGCACACGGTCGAGGCGCAGCATATCCGCGAGTACCCGCACGCAACGGCGCACTCGCAGGAGGAGGTTCTCTATCTCGCTGTGAAGCAGTACACGCCCAAGAACAACCCGACGCCTAAACATGGAGATGTCACCATCATCGCGTCGCATGCAAATGGCTTTGTCAAGGTAATACCCTTTTCCTTATTTTTTTTCTCGGAATTTATTTCAGAGCACTAACGAGAGACAACAGGAACTCTACGAACCGCTCTGGGAAGACCTCCTCGGCCAGCTCAACCAGCGCGGCATCAACGTCCGCGGCATCTGGATCGCCGACGTAGCCTGGCAAGGCCAGAGCGGGATAATCAACGAGGCCAACCTAGGGAACGACCGTACGTGTCTTTATCTCCGTCACACCCATCTTTGCTCCCCGCTTATTAACTTTCTCTCTCTCTCCCTCCCAGCCTTCTGGCACGACCACTCCCGCGACCTGCTGCACATGATAAACCACTTCCGCCGCTCCATGCCGCGCCCCCTAATCGGCATAGGCCACTCCTTCGGCGCCAACATAATCGTCAACCTCTCGCTGCTCCACCCGCGCCTCCTATCCTCCCTAGTCCTCCTCGACCCGGTCCTCGGCCGCTTCAAGCACCGCCCCTCGTACGGCCTGACGCCCATGGCCAACTCGGCCCGGCGCCGCGACCTCTGGCCTTCACGGGAATCCGCCTCCTCCTCCTTCGCCCGCGCCCCCTTCTACTCGACCTGGGACCCGCGCGTCCTCGCGCTCTGGAACCAGCACGGCCTCCGCGACACGCCCACGCCGCTCTACCCATCCGCCGCGCCCCCGCAGGTGACCCTAACCACCTCCAAGCACATGGAATGCTTCACCTACTACCGGCCCTTAGCCCAAGCCGTCAACCCAGCGACAAACGAGCGCATCGTCGACAAGACTTTGTTAGTCGACGCCGACGCCGACACCCTCGCGCTCGACCCGAAAGTCTTCCCCTTCTACAGGGCAGAGGGCTCCCTCCCCGTCGAGAGGCTGCCGACCCTGCGCCCGGGCGCGTGCTACATCTTCGGCGAGACGAGCGACGTCAACCCGCCCGACGTGCGGCGCGAGAAGATGGAGCTCACCGGCGTGGGCACGGGGGGCAGCGGTGGCGCCAGGGCCGGACGGGTGCGGCAGACAGTCATCAAGGGGTTTGGTCATCTCGTGCCTATGGAGGCGACGACAAGGTGCGCCGAGGTCGCGGCGGAGTTTATCGCTGACGATTTGAAGTTTTGGAAGGAAGAAGACAGGGAGTTTCGCGAGGTGTGGGCGGTCAAGTCGATTGAGGAGAAGCAGCGGATGGATGAGAATTGGTGGCGGTGGTTGGGGGGGAAGGAGAGGCCTAAGGGGAAGTTGTAATTGAGATTCGGGAGTTGACTTTGGTAGGTGTTGGATATATATTTTTGGCTTCATAGATATTGCCATTGTGTCGGTCATTGCCTCGTAAGGGAGGTAGGTTGCTCCTGGTTTTACCTCTAGATCTATGACCTGATCGGGAACTTGAGAGGACTAGATATATCCATGACGATAACCTCCTTGCCCAAATACGGTTTACAAGGTTCGTACAATATCCTTTTGTGGCTCTCATGTGCATAGCACCAGACCGAACTAATAAGGTGCCCAACAACTCTCACACTGGACATCAACAGACAAAATCATATGAACCGTATTAATTCCATCAAGCCCACTATGTACAGGCTACTCCCGCTGTCTACATTACCCCAGCCACAGCAATCCACCACGCGCTATGCAGCCCGCGTCTATTCAACGCCGACGCCGGGACAGCAGATACTAGCGATGATGAGATGATGAATGCAACTCCCTGCTCCAACCCGTCCCTGTCCGCGTCGGCGCGACACCCAGTCGCAGCAATTCCCGACGCTCTATGAATCCTTGTTGGTCTCTCATCTTCCGACGAGACGTGTGTCATGAACATGGCCGTATGTCAAGCTCGCTCCCCCACTCTAAATAATTCGCTCCAAGTCGTCTATGCCGATATTTATCCTGAGGCTTTGCTGTCTGCCCCCGTCTATGCCTTGACCGAGTAGGCGCGCTTGAACATGTCGTCGACTTCTTCAAGATAATAAGTCCCCGGCGCGATCGTCGAGACCTCACCCTGGGGCTTGTAGTTCTTCTGCAGGTGGGCCTTCTTCCGAAGGTCGCACATCTATTGTCCTGTCAGTTCTCGTGTCCCAGCGTCCTACCAATCGGATGCTACTCACTGCGTCATAAGTCTCAGGGGGCACAGCCCGACGCTCCACCAACCGGGTGGGGATGTTGAGCACGCTCGAGATCCTCTCGGTGCTGCCCACCACGCGGAACGAGCAGAAGCTGGCCGCCAGACCGGAACCATAGCTGAAAAGACCAATGCGCTTGCCCTGGATAACAGCGGGATCGACATGCGAAACCAAGCTGGCCAGGCCGCCCCAGACACTAGCGCAGTACATATTGCCGCACATGGTGGCCACCTGGATAGACGGGTTCACGCGCTCCTGGAAGCGCTTCTTCGTGAGGGCCATGAACGTCTTCTCGACCACCTTGTCGCTCAGCGACTTCTTGTAGTCCATGTCGCGCACCTCGGGAGGCACATCAGCAAAGGCCGGGCTCTCCGGGTCGGCAAGGTAGTCGTGATACAAGAGGCGAGCGTACGACTTCTGCACAAGCTTGCAGGTCGGCGCATGGAAGGCCAAGTAGTCGAACCGGTCCAGGGGCGTCTTGGGCAGCACACCGTTGCCGTTGACGTGGCCATTGGTGCCGTTAACGCCGTTGGTCTTGCCCTGGAGCAGCGCCTCGCGCTTGCAGTAGGCACGGTACGCCGCGTCGAGAGCCTCGGTGTAGCAGTTGACCGAGAAGTGGCCGTCGACATACGGGTACTCGCTCGTGAGGTCGGGCTTGTAAAAGTCGTAAGCGTGCTGCATGTACGAGCCGCGCAGACCGGGCTCAACGACGATGGGCGCATCGGGGCCGATCAGCATGGCCACAGCGCCGGCACCTCCCGTGGGGCGCGCGTTGCCCTTGGCGTAGAGGGCAATGTCGCCGGCCACGACAATGGCATCCCGACCGTCCCAGGCCGACGACTCGACCCAGTTGACGCTGTTGAACAGGGCATTGGTACCGCCATAGCACGCATTGACCGTGTCGACACCCTCGATGTTGGTGTTGTCGCCGAAAAGCTGCATCAGCACCGACTTGACCGACTTGGACTTGTCGAGAATGGTCTCGGTGCCGACCTCGAGGCGGCCAATCGAGTTGGGGTCGATGTCATAGTTCTTCAGGAGCTTCGAGACAACCGTGAGGGCGAAAGAGTAGATGTCTGCCGGGGCGGGGAGTGCCCCGCGCGCTATCAGCTACCGAGCACGCGACTAAGAGAACCCTTGCGGCCACAGTCGGCGAGGGGGCGGAGGGAGATGGATGGGACCAAAAAAAAAAAAAACTAACCCTCACGGTCGTCGCAGAAGCTCATCTTGGTCTGGCCGAGACCAATTGTGTACTTGCCCGTGCTCACGCCGTCGAACTTTTCGAGCTCGCTCTGCTCGACATACTGCATCGGAAGCTGTCAGCGATGTCGGGATCCAAGGCGGGGTGGGATGCAGCCACCGCCAAGGGGCCGGCGGCACACTGCTGCACCCTGGGTTGCTGAAGACACACCTGGCTGGGGAAGTAGATCTCGATGGCCTTGATGCCGATGTTCTGGGGGCGGGAAGCCATGTTGGGCGAGCAATTGGCTTCGGACAGCGACGTTGGACAAGGAGGCGAAAGAGAGAGATGGTGTGTCGTGGAAATAGAAAAATGGTCGGGGACGGGACCACTAGAGTATGTGCTCTCTCGGTTGAAATTTTGGAGGGGTACTTTTTATTAACCTAGAGGGTGGGTAGAGACGACCTTGTTAGCGTCCGTCTCATGTGTTTTTTCGACGTGCTTTGGCCCCCCCCTTTCACCGCTCCTTCAGGCAGTGAGTGAGTGGGCAATGACTGGTGGCCCGTCAAAGAAGCCCCAAACATGCAAAACGTCCACCCGGCGAGGGAATGGCACGCCAGCAGATCAATTCGGGGATGAGGCAAGACGGGCAAGCATGCAGGACCTTGCCTACCCCGAGGCCCGGGACCCGAAAGTCGAAAGCCGCCCGGGCTTCGATTAGGTTTGGCTTACGGAGAAGTGGAACCTACTCTGGCAGTGGTCTTCGGTTTCCGAGCCGGATAAGCAGGCCGTGTACGGCTGGGTAGCGGGCGAGTAGGCGTGGGAGAAAAGGGGGAAGGGGAGGAAGAGAGAAAACAGGACGATCAAAGGAGACGGCGAGATGCGGGAGGCGGCCAGTTCAAATAGTTTGTGAAATTTGACGGGCAGGGAACAATACCAAGGACAATAGGAAGGCGAGCACGCTTCGTCTGCTGTGCAGATGGGCAGGACCGGGGTGCTGTCGCAACGGGATAGAGTCTACGGTGTACGTCTGATACTGAGGTTCGTGATCTCAACATTTCCCAGGTTTCCCCCGCCGCCGCCCCCCTTTGCAACGGCCAAAAAACTCGTCGTCTCTGGCGTGGAGCTATTCCTCCAGCCGCCCGCCGTCGAGGGACCCGGCCTGGACTGCGAGATTGACAAACCGAAGTGGACCTCGACGCATTGGCACTGGCAGCAGAGACGAGTTGCGAGGTTGCACGTCTGGTGTTGTGTGTGAGTGCTGGCGCCTCTGGACTCGCATCTGTCCGCCGGGTGGGGGCAGGCAATGGAAACCCCCGCCATCTGTGTTATCACACTTGTGACTTTCAAACAAAACCCTCGGCTTCTCCATGCTTGCACATCTTGCTTCCCACAGCGACGGTGCCAGCTGTCGGCTCTTGACTTGCCCGTCCCATGCGGCAGAAGTGCAGAGGACCCTATTCTTTCCGCATCAAAATCCACAGAAGGTAAAGAGAGATGCGGTGGCGGAAAGCAGTCGCTCCCAATCAATCAATCAGGGTCCGTCGCCAACCCCACCGGCAAGACAGTGCGCGCCTCCTATTCGTCAGCACGTCGCCCGGCTGCAGGAACGGGCAGGGACAGCACAACTCCCACCCACACACACAAGCCGTAGGTTCCAGCCACTCTCCCTGTTGTGCCACTCATTGCTGGGGGCGAGTGTGGCTAGTGTTGATCTCCGCTGTCGGCAGTCCACCGACAACCCTTATCAGATCCCGGGAGGGTTGTATCCGGCAAACAAGAGACGAGAAGGCAACACGCGGATCACGACCACAGCCACATCTCTGACGACGCCCCCTAACCGAATGTGACAAGACATGACGACGACACGGGGAGGAATATTCCTCCTAATCTGACGGCGGCGCCGACACTTCAGGTATTTTCTTCGGATTGGCCGGATGGCGGGTGTCGGACACCGACCCTAGGCCAGATTGGACGTTGAGATACGGTTCTGACTGGTCAGGGATGGATATCTGAGGTTGTGTGTACCTTGCAGGATATATATGTATGCAAAAAAATGTATACGTGATAATTCTATACAATCATTGGCGTCACTCCCTTCATCTATAGGAGGAGTATTTTATACAAGAGTCGGAAAAGAAAAAGGTCTCATGGCGTCCCGTACCCGGAGTCAGCCCCGGTAGTCGCCTGTTGCCGTCCCTCTTCTCGTACGTCGAGCTGAGCACCCTTATCGTCTTCAGCAACAACCGTCTTGTTGCTCGTCTCCGTCTTGAGCGAGGCTGGGGGTTCGACAACGACCACGGCCGGCTTGACTTCAGCCTTGGCGTCGACCGACCCCTTGTCGCTCTTGGACTTGCTCCGCTTTTTCTTCTCGGCCCCGGACGCCTCCGCCTCCGACTCGGACTCAGACCCGGACCCGGATGAGCTCGAAGAGTCGCTCTCATCCTTCTTGCTGCTCTTTCGCCGCGACTTCTTGGACGACTTGCGCTTCGAGCTCTTCTTCTTCTCCTTCTCTTCCTTCTCCTTCTTTTCTTTGTCTTCCTCCTCCTTCTTTTTCCTCTCCTCTTCCTCCTTCTTCTTCTTCTCCTCCTCGTCCTTCTTCCGCTTCTCCTCGGCCTCCTTCTTCTCCTTTTCCTGCTTCTCCTTGCGCGCCGTCTCAACCCACTTCTCGGCACTCTCAACAGCCGCGTCCGGATTCCTCTTGTTCTTCAGCAGGAACCCCTGGATCTCGGCAGGGCTGAACTCGTGCGCAGGAATGCGAGCCGCAAACTTCTCGGCGAGCCCGTTGACCCTCTTGAGCGTCTCCTCCTGCTTGCGGTTCCACTCCTCGCGCCGCACCCGCTCGGCCTCGGTGATCTCGGCCAGGTCCGCGTACTTCTCGCCCTCACGCTTTGTGATGGGCGCGTCGTCGCCCTCGAGCGGCGCAAAGATGGCCCGGAAGATGGCGGCCGTCATCTCCGCGTCGGCCTTGTCGAACTTGACGATCATGTCCACGCGGCCGGGTCGGATCAGCGCCTTGTCGAGTTTCTCAATGTGGTTGGTCGTCATGATCAGCACGCGGCCCTCCTGCGAGGCGACACCGTCCAGAATGTTAAGCAGTCCGGAAAGCGAGAGACGACCGCTGGGCTGATTGCCTTCGCCGGGCGTGATCTGGCCGGGGACCATGTCATCTTTCGCGGGTGCCTTGGGTGCGGCAGCCGGAGCCGAGGCTTCGGCATCGTCACGGGTGTGGGTGAGACCGGCAGTGTCGATATCCTCGAGAAGAACGACGCAGCGACGAGGAAGCTCGGCGAACAGCGAGGCGAGGTTCTCCTCACTGGCCGTGACACTGCTGAGACTGACGATGTAGATGCGCATTTTGAAGAAGCCAGCAAGGGCCAAGCTGAGCGACGACTTGCCGGTACCGGGAGGGCCGTGCAGGAGGTAGCCGCGGCGATAAGGAATACCACGGTTGGAGTACCACCGGCGAGTGGCAGGATCGAGATAGTCCGAGACGTCGTCAATGAGCTCCTGCTTGACCTTCTCGTTGATGATGACCGTCGAGAAAGGACGCGAAGTGCGCGCCATGCACCGCTGCCAGGTAGGTTCAGTAGATCCGCTCTTGCAGGTGCCCCGATAGATGAGCGTCTTGGCCTGGTCGCGCTTGATATACGCCGTCCGGGCTTCGTGCAGCAGCTCCTTGAGGATCCAGGGGTTCCGGCCAAAGCACGAGATGGAGATCTCCTCCTTCTCGCTAGCGAGCAAATATCCGGACTGTGCCTGGTTCTGCGTGCGGCGGAAGATGAGCAACCGGCCCCGGTACCAGAAGTAGTGCGAGCCAAAGGTGGGCGTGTAAGCCAGGGCCTTCTTCTTGCGGCGGCCCGAGTAGTCGTGTTCGCCGCCCTCGTCGTCGTCATCGTCGTCGTCGTCGCTCCAGCGGTAGACCCACCAGCTGCGCGAGCTCAGGTTGGTGTTGACGACGAAGCGGCGGGCGCCCTGGGCGAAGCGCTGCGAGGCGACCCACGACATGAGCATTGTGTAGATCTCATCGTCGGTGCGGATGTCGACCACCGACATGAGATAGGCCTCGATCTGGTTCCATGCGTACTCGGAGAAGTACTGCCACGCGACCGTCAGGCCGCCGCAGAGAAGCACTAGTGGGATGTAGAGGTTGAGATCGATGTGCAGGTATTTTTGGATGGCCGTGGAGAACACAGAAAAGCCGGGGAAGAAGAGGTCGAGCAGGACCGTCTGGGGTGTCACAGCGGTCTCGGAGGCGGCCGTGGCCGCCATGGATTCTGTCCCTGACCCGTCGATCGAGGGGGTCGGGTTCATGATGTTGAGTGTCTCCATGAGACGGTCCATGGAGCGAGACCTGAAGCGGCGGCGGTTGCTATAGACGGAATAGAAGGGATATGAATCGGAACGGTAAAGACCTTGGGAGAGGATGAGTGTCTGTTGGGTTAGTCGCCCGGGGATGAAGATATGTTCACTGGCGATGTTCTGGAGGGTGGATGAAAAAAAACGATGTGAAAGCAATGGTGGGAAGAATTCCGCGTTTTATATCAAGTGTTTGCAAAAGGTCCTACGTAGGCAAGGTGAATTATACCCATCCCTGGTTACCTTACGGCGAGGACTTGAGGACAAGGCAGCAATCCAGGCAGGGCTTACGGACATGTGAACCTAAGTAGGAGCTAGCCATGCATCCAGACCAATCACAGCTGTTTTCTTACTTCCTGTGGAAGTGGCGTGCATATGGTTTGCATGGGGGAGGAAGGCGTGTCCGAATCAAAAAAAAAATCCCCAGTATTTCGGGCTGTGTGTGTGGACGGAGGACCCGTGAAGATGTGTTGTACCGCCGTGCGTGGTCAGAGGTGAGCTCCCTCCCATTTTTTCCCATGGTCTCCGCCCGATGACTGGACGGGGGTCCTAAGCAATCCAGGTTGCCTTACCCAGGGTATTCACAGAGAACAGACGGCGGCCTTGTAAGGCAAATGCGACGGCGGGATATGCTGCGAAGTGGCATCCAAGCGAGGGTGGCCGTGGTTGGTTGGTTGGCACGGCTGGCTCCCTCGCCGGGCGCATCTGTTCCTATGGAGGGGTGCCGAATGGGAAAATCCCCGCATGGGATGTGAGATCTAGACAGGGAAATTTGGGAGTCATCGGACTGGTTACGTGAACCATTTTTTTTTTTGTTTCCTAATTCCAGGAAATGCGTACTTGCGTCCGGGAAGTTGGCCTGTGTCTCGAAGTATGTTGCCACTCCATACGTTTTACACCACCATTGGACCCTGAGCGGGGACGAGGACGAGGACGAGGAAAACGACAATGACAACGGAGAACGGTGAGGGTGAGGTTGTGGCGGGTAGGCATGGATATGGATCGGGAGGGGTTGAGTGACGCATCTCTTGGCAGCCCCCGCGAGATCTCCGCCATGTTTCGGAGATTGCCGGCGCACTCGACAGCTTCAACTTCTGTCAACCTTGTTTCGTTTCGTCTCTCCTCTTACACGGAACGAGTGTGGGATGCCGTCCTCTCAACCACGTGATTCGTCTTGTATTCTTCCCACGCGGAATGTGCGCACAGGAAGCCTTGTCGTACCCCAGGGCCCAATCATGAAAACGGAATTTGTTTGTCAAGCTGTCGAAGTGGGCAGTGAACCTCCCTGTAACAAGTGGACAAACCGCCGTGCCGGCGGATTCCCCAACTGGTGGGTTCACGTTACAGGGTTCCCTGACACGATGACAACGCGGATTCAATATCGAGAATGTGTCAGTCAGGCGGTGAGGTGAGGACAAGTGAGAGCGAACACTAACGCAGAGAGGTGGGCGCTGCTAGCGTAATCTGTTAGCATCCCGTGGGTGTCAGTGGTTCAGATTTTAGTGCTGTCGTCCCTGCTGTCGCTGGCGCTGCGGGGGAGGCGCAGTTGCAGGACTGCGCCAAGACCGGTCCTCATCGCCGTCCCCGAGCACCGTCCCCCGACACCACGACGATGGAAGTGCCGACAACCCAGCCGCACAGGCGCTATCATCGGCTGCCTCGCCGACGGCTTCCCTCCCGAAGCGGCAACAGGATGGGAGTTGTCCTATATTTGCATTGATTCAACGAGCATCACAGCCCAATCTCTGCGCTTTTTTGCACAACTGCGCAAACAAAAACCTTGTGTCACCTCCTGTTTCTGTTCGAGACAGCCATCTACCTTGCTGCTCCACGCGGCCACAGCGGGTGTCGTCGTAATTACTTTGTGAGAGACAGTCTTATGCTCGGTGGCCCATCGGTATATGCGGCAGCGCTTCCCAAAAAGATACCGAGTGAATTGGGCATTGATAGTGAACCACGTAACGGGGCAGTGTAAAGGCGCCCCGGTACCGGGCGATTGGTTGATGGTTTACGGGGAGGATCTTGCTCATTTTCTGATGTTTTATAGTGTCTTCAGGCTCACCAGAGCTTGCGAAACCCACTACGGGTTAATCTTCATCGTGGAGTCGAAGAACAAGACGTCTGGGGGAGCACCGAGCCACGTACAACTTTCGTCTGCTGAACTCTGTTCACGATAGAGAGCTAAAAGAGGAGGAATGCATAATGTTTCTGGTCAGCGATGATGATTTGCTTCAATCAGACTCACCGAGTTGTCTCTCTCAACCCCGGTCAGAGTGGTAGGAATCTCAAGCCCGTCGACCGATCCCCTTTCCATCGCCTTCCCTGGAACTAAGTCTTCGGAGGGAAGGAGACTGTCAAGAAAGCCGAGCCATTCAGATCTGGGACAGATCCGACGAGATGATTCATCCTAGAGATGGGGCTTTCCTTCCTTCCTGGAAATAAAGACCTTGGTGATGGTCAGAGCCTCACAGGGTGTCTGTCCTACAAGTTTCCCTACAAGTTTCCAGGCTTAGAGTTTGCCACACCCGTGGTGAAACCGTCAGTACGATCAGGAAGACTCCAAGCTGCTGTAGAGAGATAGCCACGTAAGTACGGCACCCGTCATACTGGAAATACAAGTCCGCCTCTGGACAAGAACGCAAAAGATTCATCCACATGACGCTACGCAACAGTGCTTCAATCAAGATATCCGGTTGATACCGTCATTGCTAGCTGCAAAACTCAATGTTCTTATCCCATGTTCTGTTCTCCTTTATCAAAACAGTATCCAGCAGCCCAAGCCAGCCGAAGCCAAAGTCCGCGAACCAAACCAACACGCATCCCAGGCCTGTTTCCTGTGTTATGTTTTTCCATTTCAAAAATACAACCAAAGGGAGAGAAAAAAGAAGCTCATTTCATCCAGTCTCGATGTAACACGCATCGATCTCGCACGCTAAATATCAAAAAGCCAAACATGTGATTCCATAAAAGACATCATCATGACCTCAGTCCAAAAAACGTATGGGGATATCGTTTCATGGATCCACCCCAACGACCTGAATCCCGCCCCGCCCCTGAGCGAAGCCGGGCTGCGGCATTCCGGGGCCATGCCCGGGTGGATGCGGCGGTCCACCGAAACCCGACATGGGACGTGGAAACGGCCCTCCTGGTACTGGAGGTCCGCCATATCCGCCGCCAAACGGCGGTCCTCCCATAGGTGGACCACGGTTCATGGGTGGCATGCCCGGCATGCCGCCGGGAGGGCGGAACGGGGGAACACCTCTGGGCGGCGCACCACCGTAGTCGCTGAGGCTCGTGGTATCACTATCATCATCGCTGTCCTCCTCGGACGAGCTGGACGACACGTGCTTCCTCTTGGATTTCTTAGCGGAGCCTCGCTTCTTCTTGCTCTTGCGTGGTCGTCCGTCGTCCCAATCGTCGTCGTAGTAGTATGAGCTCCTGGTCGACTCTACGAAGCAGAATTCGTCGAAGGAGCCCTGCGAGCCCCAAGAGGAACTGCTCCAAAACGAGCTGTTGCTGCCCGTATCAGAGGCATCGTCGGGCCAGGTGGTCCGGTAGTGTCTCAGGCTCTTGACTTTGCTGGGCCGGCGGCCAGTCGCCCAGACAAGGGTGTTGATGGCCCAATGGTTCGGGAGCCGGCACTCCCGGACCCTGGTGTGGCCGCCCGGTGCACGGCTCGACGTAGAGGTCCAAGACGAACGATCCGAACGTGTCGACATGGCTTAAGTAGATGGGCGAGAGCAATGACCACCGGGTCAAACCGGCCTCGGTGAGAAAAGTGAGGCGGATATCGAGGCTTCCAAGTGTCGTAATGTGATCCGAGGTAGGGCTCACCCTTGTTCGAGATACAGGAACAGGCGTCTTCAGGGCGTATGTCACAGATCTGGGGAAAGAGAAGTGGCCAAGATCGACAAGGAAGGAGGGCGTCGTGTCATAATATGGGCAACTCTGGATAGCTCACCTCGACCAGGCTCCCCTCGGCGCACCCAGCGCGTAACGGCATTGATCTGTAGGCAAGCCGGGCAAAAATGTTGTGAGCCATGAGGCTGCAGGATGCAGCAGCAGCTTCGCACACACACGACCCCAGACCAAACAGGGAAAGGCTCGGTGCAAGTCAAGTGGTTAGGAACAGCTTGGGTCGTGATGTGGAACACCGGGGGGAGGCGTGGTTGGCCAGATGTTTCCCAGCATGCCGGAGCCGCTGATTGTTGCGTACACAAGCTGGGCGACGGGCAACTAGGCCTCCAACCTATCAGGCCGGCCACTTCTGCAGAGCCATACGCCCTGCTTCGGTGATGAGCTTTCTGACAGGGTGTGCTCCAGAGCCCCAGGTCGCGCCGGTTGGACCGGGACGCTACACAGCTGCAGCACTACTCGGCGGTCAGCATGCGCCCTTCCGCCCGGCAGTGTCTGACTCTCCTCGCGGCAGCTCCTGCTCGGCCTCGACCACAGCGATCAGACTCTTATTCACTGGGTTGGGCAGCTATGCTGTGCTTCGAGTGCCCGAGTTTGGCAGAGATACAGGCACCGCCACCCTCGACTCGATGAAGCGATGAAGGGAGAATGTTTGAGAATAAGAGATCTCGATAACAACGGGAGCCTGGTCCGTTCGAGAAGGCTGCGGCTTGGTTTCTCCCGGAGAGCAAAGGTGAAAGCGGGGTAGCTGTGCTGTTGAGTGAGGTGGCACACCCCCTTGCTGGGACTCGATCCGGTTACTTGCACCCGTGTTTGCGAGAGGATGCACCGCAACAGGCGATCCCTCACATCAACTGACACAGTGCAACATGACCGGCTTCCGAACGTTGTCCAGAGCTGAGGCTCGACGCGCAGGATCCCAATTGACGAACCAAGACGTCTGGCTCTGCCCGCGGTGGTGATCAACGATGATGGACGGGATCAACTGGCGGGAACATACTCGGATTGACGGAACACTCTTCGGGTAAATAATCGACTCGATACCATGGCTGGCACGTGTGATCTCGCGTCCGCCGTGGCTGGAGACTGAATAAGGCTAGCCGGTCTCGAGGTGAGCTACCGCCGGGAGCCTGCAACGGGCCGTGACCCGGGGGAGGACGGCATGTTCGTGGAATACTCTGTAGCAGTTCTATGCATTGGCCGCCTTCCATATCAAGGAGCGGCCATCGCATTTCCTGTTTGATGGAGGACTGTGTATGGCAACCCGCAACTGCTGCGGGAGCTAAGCCCAACGTCGACTAGGTAGATCCTCCGCAGACAACCGGCGCGGACTCGGGTCGTCTCAGCTGGGAAGGCTCTTGGATCGCCGAGGGCGATGGTAACTCAAGTCCGGGTTTCAGATGGTATGCGGAATAGTCCGTGGGCATTCGCTACCCGTGCACTTCTGCACGCCCTTTTTACCCGTCGAAGCCGTCCGAGAATGGTGCAAAAACTAGCTCAACTACCGCTTCGCCTGAGAGGTGCCGTTGACATGACTGCGAGAGCAAGGCAGGGTAGATGATGCACCCCACAATTGCACAAAGTTGGAAAACGATTGCATTTGCAAACTCTCTCGCTCCCGCTCTCGGCACTTCTCGAGCCTGGGAGATTGCCAAGGAGAGCCGCCAAGCTTGCTAGCAGACCCCGGACGAAGTTTAAGTTGACCCTGTTGGTTCTGTGAAGTATAGCCGTCCATCAGCGGCATCGAGCCAACTCGTACTAGAACTGTGCCGGTCTCGTCAGTGCAGTTAGGACTGGGGAAGCTAGAGGCGCCGGCATATCGTTGCATATTGATAGTTCCCCGGACCTGCGTTTCTTAGACGAGGTTGTCGGGGCCGGAGGCTGACGCCAAGACCGTTGCCGGCTGCGGATGGCGCACCAAAACCCGGAACCCAAAGGGCAGTTGTGCTCTGCCACGACGGTACCGAGGAGGACGCTGACCGGACAGTCTCTTTGGTCTTGACGAGTATTCTCTTGGAAGAACGGGTCTGTTCGGCATGGGCTGATGAGATCGGCCATGGTCTCGGGACCTGTCGGGATATTCGACGTGAAGAAGGGGGGGCCGGAGTATTTTCTTACCAGAGACCTTCGTTGCGTGTGATCAGGCTTGCTTCCACTCCAAAAACCCTCCGGCGATGGCTGCACACAGCAAACCCGACTGGTCTCAGCCGTGACCGAGGTACCAAACTAACAGTTGACATTTAGAGTTTGCCGTGATCTCGCCAGATGAAGGCGCGACTGTGGATCAGAGAGTCTGGCCAGCCGCTTCGGCTCTCGACTGCATCTAGCTCGAGCGTTGCGATTTAATAGGCTTAAATCGACGGGCGAATGTGAGGGCCGGTAGATATTAAAGTTCTGTGGGCGATATATTGCCCATCGGTCCAGCCAGCACGCCAGCTCCTTCTAGAGAGTGAGTGCATTGGGCCCGTTGGTGCCACCGGTCCAAAAACGTACCTGCCATGCGAACCGCTGAGTATGTTTTCATTCCCGCAGCCTTCAAAATGTCGGTGGTCGGCCGTCGGCCGTGGCTCCCTCCACCCGAGCGCAGGTTGGTGAGACGAGCGATCCTGATTCCTGGCGGCGGGCGATGGACTACTCCAGGGACGGAACGACAGCCCACAAAAAAACTGGTTTGGCAAAGGCCATGGCGGTTGCTGTTTTAATAAACAGAGAAAAGCTAGAGACACTTCCCGTGCAGAATGCAAATGCAGAACCGCCAAGTTCGCGGGGAAAAGCTAGAGTAGGTACACTAGAGCCTAGCGGAGGCACAGGTTCCATCGCGGCGTATTCATAGTATTTGGCGGGGAACTGGCCCGGTGGCACCTGGCGGACAGCTTGGCATCGCTGGACACGATGCCCCGCCGCTTTGGGCGTCACTGGCGTGCACTTCAGTAGAGAATCAGCTCGACTCAACAATGTCCCGCCAATGGCAGTGCGGCATGGCCCCCCATCCAAGTCCGAAACTGCACAGCCAGCCTGGTGCGTTCCTGAATTGTCCGAGGTCCTGCCTCCGGCCAACCACTCGTTCCACTTGCCCTTGAGTACCCACCCAGTCCGGCTGTTCTGGCTGGCCCCACCGGGTTTGAGCAGTGCACTGGACGGGGGTTGGCCCCCCTCGACCTCCTGAGCGGGTTGGACGTCCTCTACCCCAGCAGGCAATCCCTTTCAGCCTGAGTGGAACTCCCGTCGTTCGTCTGCTCTCAACCTCCACCAAACAGCCATCTCACCCGGCCATCGCATCACTCGGTCAGCAACCATCCCCGGCGTCAGAACTGCCCTCGACGCTCGCCAGCTATCGCCGAACGCATCCCGACCGCATCGCAACGATTGATCCGACCGACGCCGCTCTTCGTCGGACGTCCCCAAACGAAAGGCGTCGATGACCTCGTTGGGTCTCCGGCGGCCGTCAATTCAGCGCTGATGGTGCCGCTGACCGCGCGACACCTCTGCTAGTCGACTGAAGCGCCGCGGCCGAAGCGATGGATCCCGCCAGCAACAAGAGCGGGGAGTTGGAGAGGAGGATATCGACGAGGAACTCGGTTCGCATTTCCATCAGCGGCGCCGACGATGACTTCGACGTGGCTGGAATGGTATCGGACGGATTTAGGCCATCCCAGAATGATTACGGGGCTCAACAACCATCTTTTTCTGCCTCCGTTTCATCAATAGCGCTTCCGCACGCCCCTGCTGCTGGTGCTGGTGAAAGTCAGGAAGCGCCGGAGACTTTTTCCAACCGGCCCTCGAGCATCGCGAAGCCTCACAGACCGCACGAGTCACTGTCGTTGCGACACGATGGAGGGATGGGGCCAATTGACGAATCGTCCTCATCGACTTTGACGAGGACCTCCAGCCTCTCAACTGAAACTAACACTTACGTTCCGAGTGTCGATGTCCCGTACCATGGGCCATCGGGTCCATCGCACCCCTATGGAATGTACACGCAAAACGTACGGGTAGCCAGGACAATGAGTATGACTACGTCTTCCACGGAACCTGTTTCGGAATCATCCTACGCCGGGCCGAGGGGTCCGGCTCATCCGTACGGTTTGTATACCCAGGACACCACCGCACAAGGCGGTATCCCACCGGTCCCCATTCCTATCGGATTCCATGGTCTTCCGGATCGCTATCAGCGACGAATCGGCCCGGATGGCGAGGACATCGCCGACATTATTGGGCCAGACGGCCACACAGAACAACTGCCGCCCTATTCCAGGTATCCGGACGAGGCATATGTCCGAAAGGTCCGGGATCTTGAGGATCCACCGGCTCCTATTGGGGGAGGGGCCACTATTGTGCCCGTGGTTCCTCCACTCCAGACATCCGGACTACAAGCTATTCCAGGTGCCGGGGGTATTGGGCTGGCGACCAGGAACCCAGAATTCGAGTCGATGGATGATCTCGGCTCCCCACAATCCCGCCACTCTTCAAGAAGTTTCACCTCGGACGGGAGTCAACACGAGATCAACTTGGCTGCGAAAGGAATATCGGAAAAGGAGGAGCCGCGAAGACCAGCGAAGAGCTGGCTTAAGAGAAGATTATGGGGCGTCGTTCCGGTCTGGACGATATTGCTAACACTTTCGGTCATGGCTTTGATGGGGATAATTCTGGGCTCGGTAGTCGCCGTCTTTATGTCAAAGGATAAGAGGCCACGGAAAGATGGGACTCAGTACGCCGCCTCCTTGTTTCCGTGCGCAAGCTATGGATGCTGACTGGTAGCAGGGAACCGAGCACATCGTCAACGGCGACATCGACTTTTGATGCGACACCTATCCCGACCCCGACTGATTTGCCCCCTCTCCCAACCGGGAATTTCTCGATGCCGTTGATGACCAGCCGAGTACTGAGCTCTTGCTTCGTAGAGACGACTCTGGCACAAGCGTGGCAGTGCCACCTTGTCATCTCCGGGCTGCGACTGAGCATCGCGAAAACGAAACAGGACTCGCTGGGCGACTACACCGCCGCCATCACCTGCAACACCTCGCGCACAGTGCAGAACAATGTCTATTCCTATGGTGAGCAACCCTTCCTCATTGACAAGCCTCTTCCGCTGGAGCTTGTCAACGACACATTCGACACTGGTCGGGGGCCGGCGTGGTTCAAGATGCTCTCCTACAACAAGACCGTCATCATTCCGGAGGGCACACTCTCTCCGCCCGGTGGCCCCCCTCCTCCGCCTGCAGGCAAGAAGCATCGAGTGCGGAGGGATGGTCCTTCCAAATACCCGATAGGCGCCACCGACTTCAAGAGAAAGGGGATTATATCGGAGGGAGCCAAACCGTGGCTTTGCACCTGGCCCGAGACGTATCTTGAGGTCTTCATCTATGCTCAACAAAACTCGAGCATTGCTTCCATAAAGCCACCCCCGCCACCGGCTCCTACCCCGGCGGCATCTCCTATGCCACCAATGACGTCGGGGCCACCGTCTCCTGCACAGACCGGGTGGACCGACCCGAACGGCATCACCAAATATCCGGCGAACCCCGGCCCGACAAATTGGCCAGATGGTCACCCCGAGGGGAAACCAAACGAAGCATCGAAAGATGGCGCGCCCAACCCAACGAATTCGGCCGAGTCCTCGCTGTCATCCGGAGTATTTGGGCCCATCGACACCAACGACTATTTCACACCACCTCCACCCGCCTACCCCCGTGTTATCAAAGTGGAGGAAAGGCACATGCATGGAAGATCGAAACCTTCGTGCACGCAGGTGGAAATTCGAGACGGTCAACCAGCCAAGCCGGTCATGGGTCCGGATAAGAAGCCAATCGTGATTGAAATCGAGGAGATGGCGCCCCCGCCGCCCGATACCACCGGCGAGCTGGGGAGGCGAGACTCGCAATTTTCCGAACGAGACGGCCCTCCGAGTCCGGCGAACCAATGCGGCTGCGTATGGTTCCTTACTTAAGGGGATATTGATTTCACACCTATCTATCCATACCCTTTGCACGCATTTTTTCGGGCCGGAGCAGATGCTTTTCGGTGTTGCGGGATTTCAAAAAAAGCAAAAGCATACAGGTTTCGCTGTTGTGTCGATAGCGTTTTTCAAGGGGGTGGCGGGCATCACCATCATCATATCGTGCGCCACATGTTTTGTCAAAAGGGGGCTCGCGACTGGCGTTTTTGGGAGTGAATAACTGGTGATGTATGGGGGCCTGTTGTTGTCGTTGGACAACTCCAGTGACCCGTGGTTATGTGCCGGAGAATGAGTGATGGACATCCGGCAGTTTTTGCGTGGTTTTTCATTTTCTTCATTTCTTCCATCGGACATTCTTATACACTTATTGGTTTCTAGACCGGATTGGTCGATCGGTATTTTACATTCTAGCGGTCAGCGCGCCACAAATACCATTTTTAACAGCAGCGTCGATTTTTTCTTTTCTTCTTTTCGAAAGAGATCAGAAGGAGTTTGGGAAGTTGGCAGTTCTAGTTCTAGCATGGAGCAGGGAAGAAGAGGGAAGGACAGTGAGAGATGGGGTACGGGACGACTATATATATATGTTAGGATGATGGCTGATGAAAGTTGTGATGGATGGAAATGGATATGGGATATATGGAAGTGGGATTTCTCGTTTAATCTGGTACGGTATGGATAGGGCACGGCGTAAATATAACATATATCTATATATTCTTGATGTTTGGGGTCATTAGACCTAGTCTAGTGCCAAAGGAGTATGGCTGTGTTTCCTTACGAGAGCCAACCGCATTCGAGACCCGGTCCCGAGACGATTGATTCACTGCTTGCTTGATTGGGAGCGGCTTGCTTTCCCTATGACTTATTCCTCAGGGACACACATGAAGATTATATCTTGACACTATTCCGTACGGAGTACTGAGTTTGTAGATTGTAGGCAAACTCTTGTTACAATGGCTTGTAGATAGAAACCCGTTTAACTCGCTTCTCAAGCAAGGGGTAGAAGGAAGCCTTCGGGTCGTTATGCTGTGGTCGAGGTCGAATAACATTTTCTTCACGGCCGAGGGCCTGGTTCTCAAGAGGTGGAGTCTACACCAATCTCGGATATCAACGTCAAAGCTGCGTGAGAGCGAAAACACGTCGCTACGCTACTTTGTCTGCACGTAGGGGCTGTCCTCGTTCTTCATGGGCGGCAGCGGATCGTATGGACCATAAACAGCGTTGTTCAAAAAGGGGTATCATTCCAATTCTATAGACTAATAGAAAAAAATAGCAATCTACGTCCGTTCACCACTTCCACCCCCCTCCCTATCATGCGTAAGCAAATCCTTACCCAACCCATCCAGGAAACTATCCGCCATCTTCTTCGCCCGGCGCTCCTCCAGCTCCCTCCTCCGCGCCTCAATCTCCTTCCGCCTCGCGGCCGCCTTATCCTCCCTCTCCTTGCGCAGCGCCTCGGTCCTTGCCCTTTCGGCCTCGAGCGCCTGCATCTCCTTTGTCCGGACCTCCTCGTCCCGGCTGAAAGCATAGAACCCCACGCCCTTGGTGCGGATCTCGCGGTCGGCGCGGTAGTGCTCGGCCGGCGGCGGGGTGGCGCTGCGGTCGCGCTTGCGCGCCAGCTCCTCCATCGCCTGCTCGTCGCGGACGACGAAGGCCTCGGCCTGCACGGCATCGCCCAGGATGATATTCTCCGGGGCGCGCGGGCGGGCCGACATGCGGTCCAGCTCTGCGGTGGAGGCGTGGCCGCGCGCGATGCGGCGCTCGTAGCGGAGTTTCTCGGCCCGGGTGCCGCGGCGCAGCCGGCCGAACTCGTCCTCGTACTCGACTAGTTCTGTGTCGATGTTGGGATCTTGGGCGTCGCCGGCTTCGTTGTCGGAGGAGCTGGAGTCGAGATCTGAGGAGGAAGAGTCGGCAGCTCCGCCGTTCTTCTTGTCCTTGGATTCGGCCCATTTTCGGTCAAAGTCGACGAGCCCGATCTCGCGGCCGATGTAGTCGCCCCGCTGCATGGCCGCGTACAGGCGCGCCTTAGATTCCATCCTCCGCCGGGCGTGTTCCCGTTCTGCCTTTTCATCTTCGGTGCCGACTGGGTCTTTGAGGGTGAGCTTGTTGGCGGATTGGGTCTCGGTATTGTCTTGGTGTTTCCGTTTCACTTTAACGCTGGAGAGGTCGCCGGACTTAAGTTTGGAGGCTCTTGGGCGCGCTGGTACCACAGCGGGACCAATAGCTGAGGATGTCGAGGATGTAGTGGGTGTCGTCGAGGTCTGCGCGGCCAGCAGGGAGCTTAGCTGGGAGGTGAAGTCGAGGGAGCCCGAGATGGCTAGTTCTCTGCGTTGCTTCTTGGGCGGCGGCCGCCCGTACAGATTCGGATCTTGGGGCATTGTCTTTGGGTTTGATATGCGAGACGCTCTTCTGGAGTCCGATATTACCGCATTGGCGTGTGTATTTGCCAGGAAGTGTGAAGCGCGTGAGATGGACGATTCGCAACGGTAAAGTTGAATTTGGTTTTGGAGGGGTTGTCTCGCCAGTACGTACCGTGGTTTTAGTGGCACTGGCACAGCGTCGTCACCAGCCGACCAGGGGCAACCCATGCGCTGCGTGGCTTGTGCTGGAGTGGGGCTTGGTCGTCATGTGGGAGCAGGGAAAGCTGGTCTTTGGGTCTTGGAGTTCGGATGATGCTTCCTATCCCTGGCTGCTACTTTGCGCTCCCTCCCTCCGCTCGCCCACCCGCCGGCAAGCAGCTCCCTTTATCACGCCAGCCGTCTAGATGGAAGTATATATTGCTGACGATCGCACCATGAATAAGCCCGATCGGTATCCAAACAGCTAGCCGCACGCAACTAGAGTTTAGACCAAGCTTGGACCAAAACATCGCTCAATTGCCGGTCACGCGAGGATCCAATCCAATCCCTCGAGCTGTCCGGTCGTCGTCGAAACCATTGTTCAGCCGTTGAATATCCCGCCCGACTCCCAGACCACGTCGACCCGTATCCAAGATGGTCCCCGACGAAGCTACGACCGGGTGGTATACCTGGCTCACGCAGCTCGAGCTGAGCTTTATTCCAGCCAAGTACCAATACATCGTTCGCTTCATATCTGCGTTCTTCGTAGGACCCTATCGTCTGCTCTAAATTGCATGTGATTCTGACATACGATACAGATCACACTGTCCCTTGTACCGATCGTACCAGTCGTCAGCCTCGTGGTGTATGACTTTGGACTCTGGATGTTCAGACTCGTGAGAGCCAAATTCACCGAGAGCACACGAACCCCACAAGCACAACCCGGTCGTAATCCCCCCGCCCGCAACGATGATCCTGAGACAACCCTTGAGAAAACACGGAAGGATGGTGGGAAACGAGGGGACAAACGGGACTGACAACCGGGCAGCAAGGGATGTGACGGTATCTAGCTGGCAACACATGGTTTTTATTCTGTCACGAGTATCGATCGGATATTAAGACTTTATCCATATCAGAGATAGACGGTATGTCATTGTAATACCAGGTTCCTACGAGAGCTGCGAAAGCACCTTGAGCAGGTCACTGGTTACTCCCATGGCCGTTACCTCGCCACCAGCGCCGGCGCCCTGGATGATGAGGGGGTTACTTCCGTATCGCTTAGTGTAGAAGCTAATGATGTTGTCGCTTCCTTTGAGCGCAGCGATAGGGTGGGACCGATCAAACTTCTCCAGTCCGACCTTGACCTGCTTTGATGCCACGTCGATGCTCCCCACGAACCGCACCACCTTTCCTTCCTTCTCCGCTCCCGCCTTAGTCTCCTCCATCTGCGCATCAAAGGCAGGAAGCTTCTCGAGGAACTCGTCGCCGCTAGCAACCGACTCGAGCTCTTTGGGGATGAGGCTCTGCACCGGGAACGACGTAGGCGACTCGACCTCGAGACCGGCCAGACGGGCGAGGATAGTGAGCTTCCGCGCAACATCCAGCCCGTTCAGGTCGTCTCGGGGATCGGGCTCCGTGTATCCAAGCTCCTTGGCCTTCTTGACCTCGGCGGACCACTTGCCGCCTGAGCCCGACGTCGGGGCGAACGAGTTGAACAGGAAAGACATGGTACCGCTGAAGACGCCCTCGATCTTGGTCACCTCATCGCCGGTCTCTACAAGGTCCTTGAGGGTCGAAATAACGGGCAGCCCGGCGCCCACCGAGGATTCGTGGAACACGCGAGCGCCTGACTTGGCGCTGGCCTGGAAGATGTCCTGCCACAGCTTGTACGAGCCCGAGAAGGCCTTCTTGTTCGGCGTCACGACACTGATGCCGCGGCTGAGGAACAGCGGATACGCGTCTGCCACATCCTGGGAGCTGGTGTTGTCGACGATGATCGCCTTGGAGCTCGAACCGTTGAGGTAGTCTGCAAGAGCTGAGGGCGCGAGCGGGGCTTCCGAGGCCGAGGCCAAGCTGGCAATGGCCGAATCGAGACCGATCGAGGCGTAGTCTTTGTTGTAGATGGCCTTTTTACTCGTGCTTATGTACACAAGGGCCAATTTGGGCTCGGGGCGGCGTTTGGCCAGCTGCTCGAGCTGGGAGAGGAAGCATTTTCCTACCCCGCCAGCGCCTATAAGTCGACGAGTGCGTTAGACATGGGTTCGCGATTGGGACTTCGTTAATAAAATAAGTTGTGCCTACCGATGATCGCAATATTGACCTGACGAACTGAGGCCATTTTTGGGAATTTTCAACCGAGGAACCTGCTCCAAAAAGCTATGAAGTTCTTCTCGGCCTGTGTCTCTGATCGCGGGGTTGCTGAAAATGATGCCACTGCATGGCTGCCCGCCGATAGCGGGGCAGGCCGCCCCTTGCTCGTTGAATTTCTTCGGGCCCACCAAAAAAAGCACCTCCCCACAGCGCCCTGCTCTCACTGAAACCGCCTGTATCACTTTATGCAGACTTTATGTGTGACAACGATTTAACGAAGTTCCACACCTAACTTTTGCTTTCAAGAACATCGCAACGGGCAGACAGCATAACACAAATTTCTACTTCGACTTTGGATTCCATACCTCTGACCGACTACCATCTCACGAGAACTACAAAATGGCGCCGTCCAAGAACAGGCGCGAAAAGCGCGAAGCCTACCGTGCGTCTCTGCAGAAGGAAAAGGTGGTTGAGCTGCCGCGAAAGAAGTTTTACCGGCAGAGAGCCCACGCGAACCCGTTTTCAGACCACTCACTTGTATAGTAAGCACTTTTGATATCAACTCATCTAAAATGCTTCTAACACTCACAGCCCTGCACACCCCGATCAGATGGACTGGTCTCCTCATTTCCCTCACTATGTGGTTGGGCAGGAGCAGAGCAAGGATGCTGAAGAAGGGGAAACCGCCAAGGAGGATGGGTCTGCCATGGAAGGGGTGACTATCACCGAAGAGTCAGATGATGCAGCACACAAAGCGGTTCAGCCCAAGCGGTTAAGCAAGGACGTCGAGGTTGCTGATATTGGGTGCGGCTTCGGGGGTCTGCTTGTGGCCCTGGCCCCAGCGATGCCTGACACATTGATCTTAGGTTTGTATAATGTCCTACTCCGGGGAGCCTTCACTGACTCGACTCTAGGGCTGGAAATTCGTGTCTCAGTCACACAGTTCGTTGAAGACAAGATCCAGGCTCTGCGGGTTCAGAAGCAACATTCAGGGTTATACCAGAACGTTAGCGTCCTCCGCGCCAATACGATGAAGTTCCTCCCCAACTTCTTCAAGAAGGGCCAGCTATCCAAAATCTTCATCTGCTTCCCGGACCCGCATTTCAAAGCCCGAAAACACAAGCAGCGTATTGTTTCAACAACGCTCAACTCTGAGTATGCGTATGTCCTCCGACCGGGAGGCATCGTCTACACCATTACCGACGTACCGGATTTGCACGGGTGGATGGCGCAGCATTTCACCGCCCACCCGTCGTTTGAAAGAGTGTCTGAGCAGGAGCAGGACTCCGATCCGTGCGTTCGACTGATGAAGTATGAGACTGAGGAGGGCAAGAAGGTGGCCAGGAACAACGGCCGGAAATACGTTGCGCTCTTCCGACGTCTAGAGGACCCCCCGGCTATTGAGGAGGATGAGGTATCAGGAGAATAGACTGCTGTTAAGATAGTCAAAAATGAACCAGAGACGGGAAGCTGTTGCTGCCCCTGATATTCATCAATCCGAATGAGCGTTGTGCGTTGCAGCGGGAAGTACCCAATTAACGGGGTGGGACCCCTGCTGCAGCTGCTGTGGAATGTGGCAGCTGATCCCTGTGCTGTGACGCGGGCCCGGTTCGGGAAGACAGCCACTCAGCTAGTTAGTTATCGATAACGGTGACAGCGTACCTGAGCAAAGCAACACGCACCTCAAAACATGCGGCGTCGACCGCTGCACACCGGCTTTGGATTATGGCCCTTCGCGGCAGAGACATAGCCCTTGGTGGAGTGGCATGCTTCATTGCCTGGGGCTATGCCATCAATTGGGTGCCGGCCCTGCGCTGGGTCGGCCACGCATTTGTTGCCGGCCTTGTCGTCGCCGTCGTCGCCGTCGTCGCCCTGCAGCTCGTCTCTTCACGCGGGGCCCGCTTCCGCCGCCTGGCCAGACCACCCCGTCAACATGGACCTGTCTTCGTCGGCCCCGATGCCTGGCCCGCCGAGGTCGCCGCCCTCCGCTCCAAGCAGACATATGTCAAGCCGTCACTGTGTCCCGAATCGCCCAAGGTAGCCGCCGCCCTCGACGAAATACTCGGCTTCATCATCCGCGACTTCATCAACTCGTGGTACTCCAACATCAGCAAGAACCCCGTGTTCTCCAACGAGGTAGACAGGGCCATACGATGTGCCCTCCTTCGCATCAAGGACCGCATTGCCGAACTCGATCTCGCCGAGGTCCTGACCACCCGATTAGTCCCTCTCCTGACGGCCCACTTCCGCGACTTCTACGATGCCGAACGGTCGGTTAGGGGGCGCAAACTGAGTCGCTTCGTGACAGAGACAGAAGAGCTAGACCTCGCGATTGCCTCGAAATATAAAGATGGAAAGCTCCATCCTGCTGCTAGCTTGGTCTACTCGGATATCAAGACAACGCAGCAGGACTATCTAAGGCAGGCCATGTCCAGAGTCCTGCCCAAGGTTCTACCGGAGAAGCTGTTAGCCTCCCGAGCTGTCTCGACCATCATACGGGAGATTACCGCCTGTGCCGTGATGTTTCCGGTGATGCAGATGCTGGCGGATCCGGATACCTGGAACCAGTTGATGGAAAACTATGGCCGGAGCATGCTGCAGGATCGCTCTACCGTCCGGAAGCTCCGCGCTGCTCTCGATCAGCATGCCTCCCCTGCCCCAAAGACAAGCAAGCCCATGGCCTTCCCCAGACTGCTCCCTACGGACAACGAGCGAAAGTTTGAAAAGTTCATCCGGACTATCCGGAAAATAACCAATCTGTCAGACGCCAGGCGGTTCCGGAATGAAGTTGCTATTCAGCTCAAGCGAGACTCGCAACAGGAGAATGCGGATCAGGTCTACATACGGCGGTTGGAAATGGGCAAAAGAGTCCTGGATCAACGGGTACAGCACCTCGCCGCAGGCGGCGATCGGCGGACACTTCCACAAAACCCCCCCGTGCTTCCAGATCCGTCTCCGACTGTCTCCCGACTAGAGAATGCATCTCTGGTTGATCTCTTGCGGGACCCCTCTTGCCTTTCTTACTTTATGGAATACATGGACAGACAACGCCTCACCTCGATGGTCCAGTTCTGGCTGGTCGTCGATGGCTTTCGAAATCCTCTCGAGGATGACGGCCCCGAGGGAGAGCAGCTCCCACTGCAGCTTCCCCCTTGGACAGACTCAGATCGACTGGATCTCGCTCAGATAGACGCTGCGTACCTTCGTCGGCCCGAACTCAAAGTGCCTGAATCATCAAAGCGCATCATCCAGGAATTCCTCAAGGCTGGCAAAGCTGCCACGCCTGAACAGTACTATAGGGCTCGGAGGGAGATTCTTCGGGCCCAGAGCGCCGTCCTGGAGGAGATGCGCGTAAAGCATCTCGCCAACTTCAAGAAGTCGGACTTGTTCTATAAGGCTCTCGCTTCTGAAGAGGCCTCGCGCCGTCCAGCACCGTCTACGGCAGGACCAAGCACTGGGCCATCGCCAAGAGCCCAGTCGCTCACCCGAGCGACATCATATAATACTAAACCGAACCCCGTCTTGCGACTCGCACCGAGGTTGCATCCTGGGATAAATGTCAAAAGGGGCGGATCCGCTTCGGATTTACGAGCTATGAACGTTAATGGTACGAATGGCCTGGATTCTCCGGCAGGGAGTCGTCGTTCTGTCGATGAGGACTCACCTACGCCCCTGTTTGATGACGACGATGTTGGCGACGAGGGGCTCGCCGACTCCGTCCAGAGTCTCGACCAGGAGCCTGCCCCGCCGGTGCCAGATACCAAGGTCGTGCAAGCTATGGAACAGGCTCTCAATACCATCATGGAAGACACAAGGCCGGCGACGGCCGAGGACCTACGAGCATCTCTCTTTGGTGCCGAGGGCCAGGGCGGCTCGAGCATATTTAGTGGTAATGATGCTGGCTCCCGTCGAGGCTCTGCAGATGCTACAGCATCCCTCCGAGGCTCGGTCGAGCTCCCACGTCCAAGTCGCACTTCGCCCGACGTCGGCAAGCCACAAGCCGCTAAAGAGCAAGACAAACCAAGCTTGGCTTCGCTAGGGCTGGTGAGTGCCGCATCCCGCATCGGCGTGTTTGTAGATGACGACCTCTTTGCCGATGAGGACAAGTTCTTGTCGGACGAGCGCTCCGATTCAGACGACAACAAGAACGACGACGAAGCCGATGAGGTTCACGAAGCCGCACCGGGAGACCTCGGGCTGGCAGAAGCGATTACCGTCCTTACTAATGATATCGACCGGTTGGTGGCACAGGATGCGGTAGTGGACTCTCTGTTACGCAAGGCGGAGCTCACGAACAACACTGCCGAGCTCAGGATTCTCCGAAAGTCCAAGGCCAGTCTGCAGCGAGAAATACGGCGCAAAGAGCTCCAGCGGCAGCAATATGTGATTCAGGAAAGCGACAATAGCTTGTACGGCCGCTCCACGATCCGGATCAAATCGATCCAGGTAGGCCGCGATGAAGACGGCAAAGAATTCGCCCTTTACTCGATTGAAGTCTCAAGAAATGCCGGCGAGAAGATGCCAGCGGCAACATGGGTCATCACGCGGCGCTATAGCGAGTTCCTAGAGCTGCATCAGAAACTGCGGTCGCGATATCCTTCGGTGCGAAACCTCGACTTTCCCCGGCGGAGGATGGTGATGAAGCTGCAGAACGACTTTCTGCAGAAAAGGCGCGTGGCACTGGAGAAGTACCTGAGAGAACTGCTCCTGCTGCCCGACGTGTGCAGGAGTCGAGAGCTACGAGCGTTTTTATCGCAGAGCATCATCAACCCGCAGGGTCAAGACCTGATGGACCGCGAGGATAAGAAGGACATGATCACCCGGCTGTATGATTCCGTTACGGACGGTATGGAGGACATACTGGGAAACATCCCCGTCCTGGACCAGCTGTCGCTGGCCGGGCAGAACCTCATCGCGGCGGCAACGAACCAGCTAGGGACTATGCCGTTAGAGGACCCCTCGGGCGGCGGCGTCGTTTTAAATGCCGCCGAGGCCGAGGCCGAGCTCGATGCGTTCGAGAACAGAGAGCTGGAGCCGTTTGTCAAGCCCATCTGCGACATCTTCCTCGAGGTGTTCGAGCTCAACCGGGGAAACAACTGGCTCAGGGGTAGAGCGGTGGTTGTTGTGCTACATCAGCTGCTCGGTGGCACCATCGAGCGCAAGCTACGGGATAACGTCAAGACGCTCGTGCAGGAGGAATCGGTGCTCAAGTACATCGGCCTTCTGAGAGAGGGACTGTGGCCCGGTGGTAGATCAATGGTGGGAGGCAAGGACGGCGAGGCGGCGAAGAAGCCGAGAACAGCAGCGGAGAAGTCGCGGACCAGGACGGAAGCAAGCTTGATGCTGGCCACGCTGGTGCCCGACCTGGCCGGAAACGTTGTTGGACGACAGAATGCCCAGGCTGCGAGTCGGCGCATCTTTGCAACGTTGAATAACTCGCGGTTGAAGTACGTATTTTCACCTTCCACTCTGGGCTTCGCTCTGCTAACCCGGCTGCTCTGCTTAGCGCCCACCTGGCCTTCACGTTTCTGGACGAGCTTATCGACATTCTGTTTGGCGAGGACTAACCGGGTATGAGTAATCTGATAAGATGGGGTAACGGCTTCACGCGGGAGGAGAGGTGATCTGGATGCATAGCAAATGGCGTTGGGCAATTCTTAGGGTCAGTTGAGCTTTTGGACGTCGTCGCGAGCAGCAGTGGAGATGTTTATGTATGTGGCTGTTTTCGGAGGGTGCATGCAGCCGTAATATGTCCGAGTGTGGGGGTCGAACTCCCGTCTGGTTGGGAAAGACAGATGTGGAAAGACGGCGAGATTCCATTGCAGAATCAATCGTGAGTTTTTGCATGACCGAGAGGGCCGACCCGGCCTGGGCCAGTAGGCGCAGCGAGCGCATGGTGGTGAAAGCGTAAACGGCCGAGGAAGCAGTCTGGACCCTTCGGGGCGCGTGCCAGGCCAATGGAGCATCGTGTTCGGTGCATTGAGCGTCCAGCGCGGGTCGAGCAAAAGTGAGAAGTCGAGGTGTCACACAACGTTGGATGATGAGGCGACGTGCGTCTCTGGAGCCGGGCGAGAGGTGGTTCGCTGGGTGGGTGCAAAAGCCGGCCAGTGCCAGAGAGAGGTGGGGCTTGGCGCGGGAGGGAAAAGGCGAGCCCCAGTGCGTGTGGCTTGCGGCTCTCATCCAATTCGCCAAGGCAGGCCTGGGTTTGACGCTAACTAGCCGGGTGGGGCGCGCGCCGACCACTCGTCGCCCCGTCGCAACTGGCAGACGAGGCCGACTTTTCCTTCCTTCACCTTCCAGCCAGCCGCCCCTCTCCCCTCATCGTCGCCGTCCGCCGCAACCTCTCCGCAGCCAGCCCTGGTCTTTCCACTGCCATCTCCCCAGAGGCCCTTCCATCTCCCTCCCGCAACCGCTGGCATCTATCTCTGCGTGGCCATCTACTGGCGCGCCCCCGGAGTCTGGAAAAAGCTTGTCTCCGCCGCGAGGCTCCCAAGGCTCGTGCACATCCACGTTTTCCCGCCCCAGGAATTGGTTTGGCGTTGGCTTTGGCCCGCGCATGAGTCTGCCCGCTCTCGCATCACCACTTGACCCCACCCACAGCACGGATCCCAGCCTAGCTGGCTATCTAAGCCGAGTCGACTTCTGCTCTGGACTGTCATCTTCCACCTTTTCCTTTCTTGTCCATCCCAGGTTCGAAGGATATCCGCCATCATGACCGAGGTGTCTAGCACGCGCCTCTATCTAGGCAACCTGCCTCGCACGGGTGAGTGTTTCCTCTATTGCCCACCGTCGACCCGAGTTGCCTCGTCGTCTTCTGTTGCTAACCCTGTGTAGCTACTAAGGCTGATGTCGAGGCTCATTTTGCCACGCACGGTACCGGCGAGATCACAGAGATCAAGCTGATGAATGGCTTCGGCTTCATCGAATACAAAGATGCCATGGATGCCCGGGATGTCGTTCCTGGTAAGTTCTCGTTGCTGCCGATACTCTCTGTACAGTCTGTTTGCTAACAGGACGTGTCCGCTATTAGCTTTCCGTACGTTGAGGCCCTCTTCTGGACGCCGCCGGTCTCCATGACCATACCCCCAGTGCCATGGCTAATAACACTCAAAGATGGATCCGACTTCATGGGCGAGCGTCTGACCGTCCAGTTCGCCCGCGGCAACCGTCACCGCGAGCAAGGAGCAGGGTTTAACAGCGAACGCAACGCTGCTCCTCGGCCCCGACGCACGCCGCACCGCATGCAGATCAGCGGACTCCCCAATGATACCAGCTGGCAGGTCTGTTACTCTCCCACTTCCTTTCCCGCGGATTCAGGCACGGATTGTTTTCCCCAAAGGCTCTTTGGAACCGGCCGTGCTCCACCGGCCGAGATGGATTCCCATCTCAACTTTGGTCACCCAGTCAGGGCTTCGCTCCAGTGCTGCTAATGGCTTCGACGAATGGGGAGGGGTTAGGCTGTGCCTTGGCTTAGTGCTTTCCAGGACTGCTGGTCGGTCCCTTTTGATTCGACGCCTTGTCTGCTTTCCTCGTTTATCTTGCTTGTTGGCTGCTGCAATCCTTCGGCGGTGGGCATCGAGACCCCCGATCCACCGTGCCTTTCTGGATTTGACTTCACGCGGCTTTCGCATGGAATACTTGGCCAGCCACCAACTCCGGACTTCGACTTACATGGACTCTGGATTTAGGACCTGAAAGATTTCGCCCGACAGTCTGGCCTTGATGTCGTTTATTCCGAGACGGGCCGCAATGGCAACGGCGAAGGGTGAGTCTTGCCTAACATTGCTGCCATTCCAATACTCATATGCGTGTTAGCTTCGTCGAGTTCGAGACGGCTGCCGACTTGAGAACCGCCGTCGAGAAATTGGACAGCCGCGAGTTCAAGGGCAACCGCGTCACTTGTGTTGCAAACGTAGGTTCTCTGGACAGGATTGTTGGACACATTTACTAAACTTGGCACAGACGCAGCCCGACTTCCCTCCTCGGAGCGACAGGGCTCGTTCCCGGTCGCCCCGTCGCCCTTACCCGCCCCCGATTGAAGACGAGTACCGCCGCGGCCCGCCTCGTGGCTATAGTCCCCGTCGCGATGGGGCCTATAACCGCGAGGGATATCGCGAGCGATCCCCGCCTCGTGGCTACTACGAGGACCGTGATCGCCGAAGCTACCGATCTCCCCCTCGTCGCGGCGCCCCGGTTGAGGACTACCCCCCGCGCCGCGGCTATGAGGATCCTTATAGCCGTCCGCCGCCGCGGGATTACCCGGCCGATCCTTACGTTAATGGCCGCCAGGACTACCGCCGCCCGCCGCCTCCTGACTACCAGCCTCCGCGCGATGCGTATCCACGTGAACCGTATCCTCCTCGTGACTACGACCGGCGTTACTAGCGTCAGGGAGCCTAATGGGGGCTTCAAAAATGAGATTTGGTTTGGGCAAAAATAGTGGTGTATGGGCTCGCAAAAGCAATCTTTTTATTATGTCTATTTGCTCGTGGTCCCGGTCATGAAAGCTCATTTCTCGTTCCTTTGTCATGGGAAAAGCGGATGATGAAGCGGTGCTTTCCTGATTGGGTCTGGCGCAGAGGTCAGTGTTTCCTTGGTATGCTTTCTGGGTGGGTGGCAGGTGCGCTTGGAGTATGTGTAATGAGGTTTGAAGTGGTATCGTCGCATGCACGTCTACTGGGATTCAGTTCTAGTAGGCGGTCCGCCGATGATCATGAGGGTTACGATAGTTTATTTGGTCACTGTACGGTATCTTTTTTGCATGCGTGATATGTAGTGTTGTGATATTATGGTGACTGTCCCCGGGTTTGGATTCCTTATTCGGATGCCGGCCAGTGATATATATGTTAGGTAAAGAATCCTCCAGGAGACTAAGTGTGCCCTGTGTGGCTTCTTTCTCGTAGCCGTATGTATGAAGCGTGATCGAGAAAAACATTGAAGAATCTCGATCCTGTTTATGGGAAACGAGTCTTGGTCCCAACCTTCGCTATCAAGAGGATGAGTCTGGTCCACCGGTCTCGTGTTGCTTCTTGGCTATTTCGGCGAGCTGAGATGCGTGTCTTCTTGGGTTTCTTGCTGTTGCAAGGGCTAGGGGGTAGATGTTTTGTTTTTTTCTGGTAGAAACAATTGGAGGTGATGGTGTTTTCTGTAAAACCGGCGGGTGGTCTTTTTCATGGCGTTGCTGCTGATGCGTACCTACCTACCTTGCTAGCTTGGTAAGTAAGAAATGCTATGTCGTATTGAGTGCGGCAGCTAGGCGATCCAGGCACCCTGATGGACACCTTGACCTTGACGGGGTAGTGGTCGCCAGTTGCTGCTGCTGGTTGCGCGCCAGACTGGCATCACCACCTGCCTTAGATTTCTTTGTTTACTTTACTTGCAGGCAACTGAATCAAACGGATGTGAAGCTATTTAGAGCCAACCGTAGCTATCGACACTCGTAACAAATGGGGACTTGCTGAACTATTTTGGTGGCACATGTGGGCGCGGTAAGACCTGGTTGCTTGGTGGGGGGAGACAGACGACTGGGAAGACATACTTTCGCACATGTGACGGAGACATCTAGCGTGAATTACGAGTGGGGCGGAGGGGGGAGGAATTACAAAGTGCTCTTCGTGGTATATATTCCGCCCATTGACTACTACGCCGGCGATGGTGGTGCTCTGTGGCTGCTCACCAGTTGTGACTCCCTTCTGTCCTCGAAGAAAGGGGCCGTGTTATCTTCTGTCCTGGGGCAGATTTAGAAACCCCTCTGGCCTAGTCTAATCTCTACCCTCACGATCTCGTCGTGAGGGGGATGAGAGGATGGGGAATGATGATGCTTCGGTGAGGGCATTGAGGGGTGGGGGGTTTCACCGGTATAATGAACGAATTGTCATACCACCAAACTATCACATACGACCATGTCCATTGGAAGAACGGTGAACCTGCGCCCATGGCCAAATTTCTCCCTTTTGACCCCCTACCGTGGGCCACGGATGAAAGCGAGAGGGGAGCGAGCCGGTGCTGCAGGAGTAAGGCATCCTGTGGTGTTATTTGAAGTTTTAACACCAGGCCCAATCACACTTGATGCTGCTACCAGTACTTCCAAACGATGTTAACGTGATGGCCGGCTGTCTTCCTCAATGTCGGCGGCCGGACGTGGGACCTGTAGGTTGGGTTCAACGGCGAAATGAAAGTTTACAGCTTTGTGTCGATACCGGGCATAACGATCAAGTCTTTTAGTGCAGATATCAGGGAGTATTTTGACTTCCTCGAGCGGTACTATCAGTTCCAGAAAGAAGTCTTTGTTTACTTGTTTCCGTGGGGGAAAAGAAGGCATCACCAACGTTGTGTATTTAGATAGGTAGCTCAGTCTCCAGATCCGGCCACAGATATGATTCTCTCCTGAGAATCAATGCAAGCCTTTCCCCTAGCCTAGATTCTAACAGAATCAACGTCATACCCCAACGATGGCAAAAGGATGGTGGTCGTCTCTGAAGAAGCGAGGAAGTAGAGGATGATCAAGGCAGGAGCTTGGGGCAGCTACAGCCGTATGTTGCCGCCTTAGACATGCATATTTGTTCAGGCCCGGAGATATTGCTCAAGATGCCTTCCTTCCTCGTATCTGCGGTTGAAATCGCCTACAACGCTTTGCGCGACGGATTGTGCACGGCTTGTCCACAAACTTCTGCAATGCTTTTTCCCAATTATAGGCCAAGTCTTGCGCAAGTTTTGCAGATGGGGTTGTTGTTAGTCTTATGAACCGGTGCATCGCTTGAAGGAAGACTCACGGGAGCGCTCTATCTCGTGCCCTGCAAACCTGATTTACTGCACTGGCGCCCATTAAGGCCGTCCACTAGATGGAAAATCACTCTTCGTCCTCGACAAACATGTGTTGTTGACTGCGCCCTCTGTTTGAGAAAGGCATGTGTTTCCTGATGTTGTGGGGTTTATTACGAAGCAGCCCACTTGTCTTTAGCAGACCTACATAATGCAATACATGGACGGCACATGGACGGCAACTCAGGGGTTTCCAGGGATGAGGCTATTCCAGGGGCTCGGAACCCCTGAACCATCACAATAGGTACAGCTTCTCCGCTGGAATGGCATACTCAATCTTCAAACGGATGAACCCGCTTTTTTTTTTTGGCCACAGGGCCTTCCTAAACATAAAAAGTTGCTTGCGGGTGTAATCGATAGGTCTGTAGTCAAAACATCTGTCCGCAGCAGCATAACGGGGGTTTCGAGCTGAGAACTCTGCCATCTAGTTGATATATGGTCCTCGCTAGGTACCTACCCAGGCACCTAGCCCTAGTTTGCACAAGTTTAAACTTTTCGAGACGCCATAAGCCAGCCTAGTTCGTGTGAGATCAAGGCTGGTCTGGGGCATCAGGTTCAGTTTAGCGTTCAGGAGACGAATGCCAACAAAATGGGTTTGTTTGTAACCTGATATGTGTGGAAAGGACGGTATTGCCAGTCCTGTGTCTAGCAATCATGCTCATATCTTCGCTCGAGTCCCAGATCCGAACCATTTGATGTTGGACAATGTACAAGCGCGGGTGAGGATGTACACTGCTCCGGTATAAAACGTAACGGGTCCCCGCCTGAGTCAAGATGGGCTGCCGCTTGAACTTTAACTCGTTCTAACTGTGATCATCCATAAAGGAAGATGGATCAGGCCGTCTTCAGTTTGGAGTTCGAAGCGGTAAAGGGGCTGGACTGTAGCAACCAATCATAAGTGTTGCCACCGCACTGCAATTTTGAGCTCTCAAGAGGAGATGTCGAAAACGGAATTGACCCTTTGCCCAGATGCTTGTTTCAAGGGATACCGCGACATTCTTGACCTCGGGTGAGGAGATTAATATATCTATTCCATAGTAATAATTCATGGGTAGGAGAAGGAACGGAGATACATACGCTCTCGATGTGTTTTGTTGTGGTTTATGACACTTACCCTTTTGACGGGTTTGGGGATCGTACAGATGATTCCTTGCCATATAACCTTGACCTACCTGTCCGTCGTTCTAGAACCCAACATCAGACTACCACCATCAGTACAAGGCCAAGTAAATCCGTCCCCCATCCTCCGTTCCCGACACACCATGAAAACATTTTACCTTACCTGTCCCACCACCACCACGACCCCCCACGCCCCAAAGGACATGAGATAGTCCCAGTCATCCCTTGTACAACTCCAAAGTAGCGAACCATATCCTAGAAAATGTGTACAGGCCTAGCGCCGTTGCACAACACATAACACACGCGCAGGACGAACAGGAGCATGATCCGCTCTGGACACCTTACACAGTAGTTCCCTCGAACCAAACGCTGACCGGTTAGCCGGCTGCCCGTCCCAGCGATCTGTCGTGTCACAGTCCCACAACAGGTCTAAGTGAGTAAATAAGAGATTTGTGGATTTCATCATTGGACTCGACCACGCGGCAGCGCGCCGGCCGGCACGGAAGCTGTTGGGTAGGTTAGATACCATAAACCCGCCGGCTGGGGGCTACTGTGCTGCCGGCACGGCTTCGGACTGTAGGGCGGAGACATGCGGTGCGACGCCGGATGGCGGACGGGAGATTCCTGAGTGGGATTTAGGATCTGGGCCGGTAGCCGAGTCCTCTCTGTCAGCATGCCGGACGTAGTTGTGTGAGTAAGTGGTTCTCGGGCCGGGGGTTGGAGGGGTAGACGCCGGCACTGGCAGTTTACGTATGGATATCCTGCAGCAATATCTACCGTATCTCCGTGGGAATAACAGCAAGTAGATAACATCGTCACACAGCAATACCCTGACGGTCCCACAGGGGCCTTATGCCGGTATACGTGTGCTGTAGCGAACATGCACGTGTGGCGCGACAGCACCAGCGGCCATGTCACGCAGCGCTGATCGTTTGATCAGACAGCCTCCTGTCGGGACCGGAGTCGTGGGTTCCAGAACGACCCAGGCCTCGATGTGCTCAGAGCACGTGTATTTCATCGAGTTCAATGGGAGACCAAAGAGTGAGGTCACTATTTTACCACAAGCCCCCAGGGTCTCGATCCAGTGATGGCCTCGCTGGCAAATCTGAGACAGTAGGGTCCATCTGATTCTTGTCGTGGGTGGGCCAGCAAGACGAAGACCCGGAAAGCAGCTTCACCGCTATATGTGTGGTGGTGTGTAGAGACAGCCAAGAGTTGTCGGCTCCTTGTTCTGGAAGCGAAAACGTTTTTATTCGACGGAGAATTATGTGCCAAGTTGGTGGGCAGGGGAAAAGAATATCGATAAAATCAGGAAAATCATTTTTTGTTACACTTTTGCCGGGCAAAGGAGAGAAAAGAAGGAAGAGCTCACGCGCGGATAAAAACGGTGGTTCGGCCCGTGAATCCCCCCAACGGGCAGCTGGCTCGATGACGGTCGTCCAACGGAAACTCGAACCTGTGCTGTTAAGCCACCGAGAACATTCCTTCGTCCCACGTGCCGACGGCCAAGTCCCATCGGAGTTGGCCCGGTTTCTCAGCCTTGGACGTTTAGGTAAGCATCCGGGTCGGCGATATCTTCAACTTCTTCGTCAACCATGACGGCGATAATCCCCCACGAGAATATGCCAGAAGGGTCCTTCCACTTTCTCATCTGCGAGGCGATGAGTGTCTGCCCGCGTTGTACCCGAGACATTTGTTGTCGCCAAACCAAAGTATCGACATGATGCTTATGTAGGAACGGGTGCTCCGGGGGGCTGTTTTTTGTCCCGGCGGCAGGATGATATGGACGTCGTCGGCGTGCCTCTCACCGCTTCAGTCATAATCTCTCGAATGGCCAACCATGGAACCGCTTGACGAGCTTTACTAAGATTTCCTGCAATCTTTCGGTTCCAAGATCACGGATTCTCCACTGGGTGCTCGCTGCAGCAACGTTGCCGATCCGTCCTGCGGCTCACCAGCATTTTCCTGGCTGGCCAAGAACACCAAACGTCCAACTTCTTCCCGACTGCCGGAATCGTGCATCGTGAGAATCCTGTTTTACGGCTGCCGTTTCCCATGCGCGCCGGGCGTGAGGAATAGATCCCAGATTTTTTTTTTAAAAAAAAATACGATAAAATCAAGAAAAAAGCTGAGTGAGTGACGAGGTGTCACATGTTACCCCCCCGCTTTGCTGGCTCCCGCGTTTTTTCAACCCCTCCGTTCCCGCCCCTCCCCCTCTTCTTCCTCTCACACAACCCCGCCACCGTTGGCTCATCACAGAGATGTTGCCATGCAGAAAAGTGCTGGTCATCTGAACCGGGCGACGACTGCCAACTCATCAACCCGGACCAGGTGAGTAAGGCCATGGGCGAACGAAAATCAAGCGACTCCGGGAGACATCGTCGGCATCTCTCTCTGTGCGAGCACCGGGCGGAAACCAGGGAAACGAATGCGGTCGGCCTCAATTAATTCCTCGCTCTCTCACCGTTATCATGGCCACTCGTCATCGTCAGCTGCGTACCATGGAATGGACCTCGTTCGCTGATTGTTGCGGCTTTGCTGCACCACGATAGCTAAGGGACCAGGCAATGCCGACGACATCCCGAATACGTCCCCCTTACGTCCCCGCCCGTCGGCAAGGGCGGCCTAGTTCATCGCTCGGCACCCAGAGTGTTGTGAGATGAGATGTGATCATGACGGCGACGAAAATGACGACCAGGAATGCGAAGCAGCTGGCGAGGGTTCAAAAACATGACACACAGCCCCATCATCATTCATCAGCGAATCTGCGAGAGCCAACCGCTACGGGCTGGTTGGGCATAGTTATCCCGTCCCTCGCTCGCTGCGGCCGTGTTTTCTCCCGAGCTAGAGACCTACTCTTTTGACCCAACTAGGAGCCTGTGTCCGCCGCGACCGGCCACCGGTCGACCGGCCCTCCATCTTCTCGAGTTTCTGCTGGGGGCGCCGACGGCTGCTTCCCCGGACCAGCCTCGCCGGCTTCCATTGGCGCTGCTAGCATATTCCGGTCCCCCTCCGCCGCCGCCGCCGCCGAGCGTCACATCGTATCTTGGTACTACTCTTCGACGTGGCAGACCACGCACACACACACATTCCTTTACCTCAACTACCTTCTCCTAGACTTAGCCAACCCCACGCGTCCTTCCTGTTTCGAGCTAAGCTGGCCTGCGAAACTTGAAGCCCAATGAGATATTCTCCGCCTCCTTTTGTCAAGACCCATGCCCGCGATGCTTTTCTCCGTCTGCGGGGCGGGGTGTTTGTTGCATGTCATCATTCCTCCGATAGGGTGCCGCGGGTTCGAGTCAGCAAAAGGAAGGAAGACCCCCAGTGGGCTACATTGCATTCTGTATGTTTTTTTGCTTTGTGCGCTTGTAGCTGCGGTCACGGGTGGTAATAAAATCACCCGACAGCTTGTTGTCGCCGTTGTCCTAGTGGGTTTACGGAGCGTACCTTTCTCGGGCAAAAATACGGAGTATGCATGGTTCTTGTGTCTTCAGTGGTTGTGGTTACCTGCACTTCTGCTCGCCTCGAATTATCTAGTCGTCTTCAGCTCTACCGAAGAGAATTATGCGTGTTTCTTTGCCCCGTGACAAGGTCAGACAGCCCGAGTTGAGCAGTCTGTTTTTTACCTAATGTTGGGCGGGGACAATATACCACTGGCAAGATCTCGCGATGTATCTTTACTCTCAGTATCATTCTGTCCCGTGTCTACCGCCTAGGTAGTAGTCCTTGGGCATACATACCTGAGCGGGAGGGACCATCTCGCAGCGGCCGATAACCAGTCGTTTGCTGATCAGTCAGGACGCAAAGGGGAGGCCTGGGCCTGGGCTTCGATCGATGCATGTCGAGGCTGCATGAAGGGTGGTGGTAGATCATATCTTTGCATTTCACGTTATCATATCATATCTCTCTCTCTCCTCTCTGATACCAAAAGCACGTGAGGCTCTACCTATCATTTTTGAAGATCATGATCTTGAAGCTCGAGGGAAGAATCCTAGTGGAGGATTCAAAACATCCCCCCGCTGCCGCGGCTGTCTCGCGCCATGTGTATTTCCGTCGTACAGCGCGCTTGTTGCTTGATTGTATTTAGCGCGGAATGGGTAGGTTGCATAAATCCACATTCCCCCTTTTGTAGGGATGCATTTCGTCTCTGGCTGGCTGGCTGGTGCTCAGCTATGTAGGGGTCCTCCTGCCATGGTTGCAGTCTATGCCCCGTCAGATTTAGGGAGATCTTGCAGCGTGCTGGACGATGAGAAAGGATGATTGGGGAGGCGTTGCTGGGCTGGCGGGGATTTTTTTTGATCGCAAGAAAGAATATTCCCCGGTCACCGTTTTCCCGTCAAGATGAGAGGACGAATAAAAATATTCTGTCTAAAATATTTAGTTTCATTATTTTTTTTCTTTCTGTTTATTCACCCCCTTCCCCTTGCCCCCTGCCCCCTTCTCCAAATCTTTATTTCTTTTCTTGTTCTGTCTTAATAGCCGCACCTATCCCTCTCTCCAGGAACAGACCCAGAGACAAAAACGTGGAGCCGGAGCGGACGTGGCGCCGTCCCTGTTTCCCCAAACCCGCGGGGTATTAGCCGGGATTCTTCCACTGTCTCGGGGAGAAGGGGTGTGTGGGAGAGGATACCCGCCCGCCCGTCTACCCGTCGGCAAGATGATATTTACGTATATATACCAACTTTTGTTCGCGGTGGGGGCGGCCCTGTTGGAGAAGGGGGTTTGAGATCACATGGGGTGTTTAGGGGGTTCGTGGATTCGGTCCGTCTTTTCTTGGTGATTACGGTGACAAGGCATATACGTGAGAGAAGGGGAGGAGACTTTAGGGATATGGATATTGGAGAGTGAATATCGTCCCGGGTGCCAAGGCACTTTCTTTCTGATGATGATTAGCGCCTCTCTTTGGTCTTCGGGAATGGAGGCGGGAGATGTTGGAGTCAGCGGAGGAGATGGTGGTGATGCTGGAGCAGGCATAACATGGCATATGAACATGGGAGATGAAGATGACGACACGTTCCAGACCAGGTCAGTCAGTCATATTCCCTCAGGTCAGGTTTCGGCTCCAGACTTCGGAGAAATATCAGAATGGAGGGTGGAGGGGGGGAAACACTCTTCTCTGGCAAGTATGTGTCTAGACGCGCCCTCTTACGTAGGTGGTGGTGGCTGGCCTGCGGTAATGTATAAGGCTGTTCTGGACTGGGGCGGATTGATGGAAGCGATTCAGGGGGTGAGCCGTAGGGGAGGGAACCTACTTTCTGGATAAAATGGCACCGAGCACGGGTTGGTTTTGCATGTGCAGCGCATGCCCACGTGGTTCTGCTGGGCTTGCCGGGGCGGATATGAAGACCTGGGATTTGAGATCGGGAATTTTTTTCTCTTATTGCTCGGTGAAGGTGGTACCTGCAACTATGTACCATGGGAGATTGATCGCCTTGTGACTGTTGAGTGTTGGTTGACCCGTGGATTAGTGGTTTAAGAGTCTTGGGGGAAATTTGTCAATTTTGTTGGATGAGAAATATTTCGGATCAATGAGATAACTGGAAATATATGGCCGACTTTTGAAGGTAGGTACCTAGGTAGTTGACCGTGGTCCGACAAAAAGGGGCTTGTTTGGTATCACCAAGACAAAAAAGCTTGGTGGTGATGAAGTTTCGGTTCCCCTGGCAGCTGGAACCCCCTGCAACAACAGATGGCTCGTGCACTTCTAGAAACCCCACATTCCCCGGGTTTCACGGGTGGCTTCACTTGCATTGGCGAATTCGCCTCCAGACTTGCTGAATTCGGCATTGACTCATTATGGCTCATGCAATACACACACACTGCTTGCATTGCATCTCGTATTTTGAGTGACTCTTTTGTTGTTTTTGTTGCCACTGCCAGTTGGCCCGTTTTTATTCAATAAAGACGAGCATTTCCAATTGAGACGCCGATAGTTGCAGTGTTGCAGGACGCCAAAGACGTCGCTTGCTGCTGCTGCTTCAACCCCACACCGCACACCCCACCCATTGCATTCACCTTGATCACGAGTCTTCCATCATGATACCCATCCGATCCCAGGGCGCAGCATCGCCAAGATCCAGCAAACAGGCCGTCAAGGAGGCTCCTGCTTCCAGAGTCGTGCCAAAGCCAGTCCCGCAGCGCGAGGTCCAGGATGCCAGGGGTTACCAGATCGAGCAGCTGAGACGCAGATACTCACCCAAGGAATCAACTCTCGACAATGGCGACTTGTGTCTCCTGTTCGACCTGAAGCCGTCAGATCCCGATTTTCCCTTTGATCTGGACCATCTCGAAATCGACCTCCGCGTGCCGCCATCGTATCCTACCGAAGCACCCGAGCTGTTTGTCAAAAATGCCGACATCCCCAGGGGCTTTGCCATCAACATCGAGAAGGGCTGGGACAAGCTCGCGCGGGAGAAGCGAGGCACCACACTGCTTGCGCTGACGAACGCGCTCGACAAGCAGCTTGAATCGTTGCTGTCGGAGCAAAAGGCCGAGACCATCAAGCTGATGACTTTCAAGGAGACCAAGCCCGAACCGACTCCCAAGCAGCCTACGCCTGAAGAGCCACCGGTTAAACATCAGCCGTACGTACCGACTGAATCTTTCACTAGAGATCAGATCGCAGAGGCGAAGGCGAGACGCGCTCAGGAGGTGAAGCAGCTCGAGGCGCGCATGGGCAGGCTGCCTCTGTACGAGAGATCGAGCGACGGCGTCATCTACACGCTCCCCCTCGAACCGAAGCGGAGGGCTCAGCTCCCCATAGGTCTGCAGCAGGTCCAGTCGGTCCAGCTGGTCATACCGCTGCTGTATCCGCTGCAGCCGCTGAGGATTTTACTGAACGGCGTCGAGTCCAAGGATGCCGAGCTAGTTGAGGAGCTCTTCTCGCGGAAAGCGACAGAGCAGAAACAGATGACGCTGATGAGCCATATCAACTTTCTCGCGCAGAATCTGCATCTCCTCGCCAAGCAGGCGCAAGCGGAAGTCCAGAGCAGCTTGGCGACTGAAGACAAGGCTCCGGTGGATGTGGAAGCCGCCGAGGCCGAGCACTCTTCAACGCTCGAGACCAAGTCACATATCCATGTTATCCCCCGTCCGCCGGAATGGACGCAGGACTACGACTCGCATGGGTCAGAGGACACGGAGTCGGACTATTCAGACGACGACGGGGGCGTCAATATTACCGAGGACGCTCCAGCACAGCCTATGCCTACACAAACCGCCGAGCGCGGCACAGCCATTTCTTTTCCGTCCATCGAGCTCCACGGCATCGAGCTTCTGCAGGTATCTATTCTGGGTCTAAGCGTGAAGTGCGACCGCTGCAAGACGCTCAACGAGATCACCGGCCTCAAGGGGGGCGTTGAAAAGACAAGCAGCTGCAGGAAGTGCGCAACGCCCCTAGCCGTGACGTTCCGGCCCGAGCTGGTACACATGAACTCTGTGAGGGCAGGCTTCATCGACGTGTCGGCGTGCACCGTCGCCGACATGCTGGCCTCGACATTCATCCCGACGTGCAGTGTCTGCTCAACACCGGCGACCCAGGGCTTCGTATGCGTCCGCGGCGACGCAACGACCAACGTCTGCCGCGAGTGCCACGGCCGTTTTACTTTTAGGATTCCCGAGGTCAGATTCCTGGCCTACTCGCCCGGAGGAACGTCCCGGCTGCCGCCGACGTCGGGCCCGCGCCGCCGGACGGAGAAGCTGGGACTCCACGCCGGCGAGCCGCTGCCCGACCGCGGCGCGTGCGGACACTATCGCAAATCGCACAGGTGGTTCCGCTTCTCGTGCTGCGGACGGGTGTATCCGTGCGATAGGTGTCACGACGCCGAGGAGGACCATGTCAATGAGTGGGCGAACCGGATGATTTGCGGGTGGTGCTCGCGCGAGCAGAACTTTCGGGTCGAGAGCTGTGCGTTTTGCGGGCGGGGCGTGGTGGGACGGAGGGGGAAGGGGTTTTGGGAGGGGGGTAGGGGGACGAGGGATAGGGTGCTCATGCGGAGGGGGGATAAGAGGAAGTATCGACGGGTTGGGACGGTGAGTAAGGAGGAGTGATTACTTTAGGTGATATCACAATAAAAATGGCGGTGAGGGGAAACGGTTGGGAGAACAAGCGTGCCGGTGAAGTTGCAAATGTGGAAGCGAATGTATTGACCTCAAGGTGTGAAACGGGGGCTGGGCCTGTCAGGGCGAGACAACGTCCCGTTCTTCTTCTCGTTCCGGTCTTCATTATTTGGGGATTGGGACTGGGACAAAACGGACGGACGGACGGAATTATAATAGTAAAAATAATAATAAGAATAAGAATAATTAGATGTTCGCCGTACCTGCGCAGATGGGGCGATGGATCAATAGATGTGCTTGGGTGGCGAGGCTGAGACGTGTGTGTAAGTGGAAGGTGGAAGGTGGAATGTGGTACGGCCCGAGGCTGCCGAGCGGGCTGCACCTAGGGCAGTCCTGTTTTGTTTCGTGCGGTCCTGAGACAGCCTTGGGGGAGGCCGGGAGGCCGGGGGGATGGGGGGATGGGATATCTGGGCGATGCGTTTCTGCAGGTCTGCGGGTCTGCGGGGTGGTCTGCGGGGTGGTCTACATGAGGGTTTATTGTGGCTGGTCTGCGGTTGCCGTGTTTACGGGGTAGAGTCAGAGTCTAGAGGTGTCTGGTTCCTGGCTGGCTGCTAGCTGGCCGGCCGGCCTGATGATTTGGTTGGGCGTCCGGATGGAGAGATATCCGGATATCTGGCCTTGGCCTGACCTGGCTTGGGTGGCCATCACTTTGTTGTTTTTGGTTGCTGCATTTGGGTTTGGGTGTGTGTGGTCTGGCTGAGATGAGGTTGTCAAAGGAAGGGTACCGACATATCCGCGCCTTTAAGATATGTCGGGTCAGGGGTAGTTGATGGATGGGTGGGTGGATGGGGATATCTTGCTTTGGCTTTTTTATTTTATTTTACTTTATTGTGTATTTAAAGATTTCGAGAGAGAAAAAAGAATAATGTCTTGTCAAGCCACGCCGGATTCATGTACTGTGCTGGGGTGGAAGGTATATCTAGCTGTTGGTTCCATGAGGGAAGGGAAGGGCAGGTAGGTACCGACCGACATATCCGCAACTTCAAGTCAGGGGTATGGATACATGGTGTGTGGGGGATGATGGACCGACCGCGTGGCTGGAAATTTATTTATTTTATTTTATTTTATTTTATCTTTTTTCACAAATTTGATCAGAGCCAGCCGCCGTGACAATGATATGTCTGTTGGACGGTGGTGGGAAAGGGGGCAGGCAGGCGTCACCGTGGTACGGGCAAGGAGGCAAGGAGGCGCGGAGAAAGAGGGAGATAGGGGCAAAGCAAAGAAAGTGAACGAAAGGATTAAGCGCCCCCCTGCTGCTCTACCGCTCTTCGTTCTCATCACCTGCCACAATAGGCGCGCATTTCCTGTCTCTCTATCTGTCTGTCTGGGGAGGCGTTTTGTGTTGGCGGTGTGTTATCTGCAGTTGCGGCGCGGCTGTGGTACTTTTGTTATCTGCAGTCCGTTGTAGGTAGATACCTACCAAGCGGACGGAGGAGGAAATAACCGCCGCGGCAGAGTCTCCTTCGCTACCACTTTCGTGGATCGTTTTTTTCTCTCTTATCTTGCCTGCGGCGTAAAGAGGAATTATTACACTACTCGGGCATCGGTTGTCGGTTGTCGGTTGCACAGCGTATTAGGTATGTTTCTGCCAACAAAAGTATCTGCCTTACCCTCGCCCCCACCAATTTTGTAAGATATCGCCAATCACATGGAATAGCCGCGCGCAGTTATCTCCCTCCTCCTCCTCTCATCAGATAAAAAACGTGCTGGAAGATGGGGATGGATGCATGCATCTCAGCATCAGGCAGCCTTTTTTTTCTGTCTCTTTCTCTGGAAACGGAGGTGACGCTCCGCTGCTACGCGCTAGCTATCATGATGATCTTCTGACATTACGGAGTACGGCACGGCGGTTAGGTGACCTTTCTCTCGAGGATGAACATTTTGGGGTCCAAGACGGCGGCTAACTCTTGGGAAACCACCGCGGCTAGCAATTGCGGGCGGGAGTGGCGGAAGGGCGGTAGGGGACGGTTCGTGAGAGGTTGCATTTTTTGTCCTCTGCATCACACCACACCACACCAGGTGACTTGGCTTTGCAGCGCCTTTGCAGGTGGTCGGGTGTTTCAGTATGTTTCTCGTGGAAACATCCGTGGGTTTGTGTTTCTGCAGCTTACTCTGTTCTTTTCTTTTGAATAGAATTTTTCATTTTATCTTTTTGCACCATGCAGCAGGAACTCGTTGCAGATGTACTCTGTGTGCTTCACATATAAAAGTTTTATTTTCTTGTTCTTGAGAACATGTTATTCGACGGAAAGCATCGCTCTGACCGCAATGACAGCAGGCTTGACACAGCCGTGGCAGTTCCATCCGCGAACAGGAGGTCCATGGATACGAGAGGCAAATGATAATATTTCAGAATTTATTTTAATTCTTCTGAGAAATATTAATTCAGGATTTATTTTATTTCTTTAAAGATCACGATCCAGACACCAAAAGAATCCCCCCTGCACTTCATTCACAACCCAGACCCAGAAAAGAAACAACAAGTTCCCCAAAAATCATCACGTAAGGATCCTCTCAGCAGAGACAGCCCCAGTCCCAACGCTGTGATGGCTCACCGAGCTGCCATTGCCTGCCGTGTCCCGTGTCCCGACCAAGCTCTGCCGCTCCGTGGCTCGCGCCGCAGAGGCACTCCAAAAAAGACAGCGAGCCACTGGCGAGGGTTATCGGGCCCGTCATCCCGCTGACCGGGAATCGGACCCCCGGTTCGCTGTGGGGTTCCAACCCCACGACGGTGAGCGGCCGAAACCATCCTGGTCCCTACAACACCACTCCTTCGTTGTCGTAGGTTCCAACGGTAACGTTTTAACGGCACGAACGGGTGGGAAATGGGCACCACCACCACAGAAAAAATCCAATGGCCTGATTTCCAGTTGTGTGTATCAATGCGACGCTGGTGCGGGCTGGCAGCTGCCAGGCAGTTTGGCTTATCTATCTCTGTCCGTGTGAGTGCTTTCGCTGTCTGTCTCGATCGAGAGATGGGCCGTGACACGGGCATTCCCAATCCGGCCTCCCACCCACCACCACCACTTTGCGCTGTGTGCGAGAATTCAGCTGACACGCCTCGTCAAGGCGGGATCGGCGCTGTCGTCATTGCGTTGCAGCAAGGCCAGCAATGCCCTCGCGCGGGGTCTGTAACTCGAATCTGGCATTCCGCCTCGGGATCGAGCCTCGACAGCCGAGATGGACACGGGCAATTTGCACATGTGCCATTCTGATTTGTTGTGAGATGGGATTGTCGATATCCCGCATTTATTTGTCTCTACTGTTATCTCCACGTCTTCTGATCTGGCAGTGACGACGTGAGCGTGGGAGATGTCGGGTGGCTGCTGCATGTGCGAAAACAGAATGCCGCCAGCCGTGTGGCAGACTGGCAGTCCCTGCGTAGAGAAGAAACATCTGGGGGACGGCACGGGACCGTCAATGCGCTGGCCTTCACGACGCGAGAGAAACGCGTTTTCCCGTCGTGCATGGATCGCATCCGTGCCTTCCACCGAGGACGGCTGCGTTGCCTGCCGGCAGGCAAACTCGGCCTCGTGGAAGACCGGGAGTTCAAAGTGCTCGGTTACGCTTTGTCGGTCCCGGTCTGTCCCCGGACGCCACACATTCAGCCCACATGGTGTACGGTTTACGGAGCACGAGTACGCAGGCGTGGCAGGCAAAGCAGGCTGGTGGGAATGATCAAGCAGACGATCCCCATCCTTGAGACTGCCGGCTTCATCAATTCTATATTGCTGTGCTGGTTGCACCGCATTGCCTTCCCCAGATTTCCGCATGAATATTCTCCGGGACCGTGGAACCCGAGGCAGAGAGCTCGGCTATTTTATTTTCTTTCGTCTGATGATGAAGTTCGGATGGCCCAGCGCCGGGACAAAAGACTGTTCATGCACCGAAAATCCGCTTGGCAATGCACAACCCCAGAGCGGACAAGTATGAAGCTTCAGATTCTACGGGATGTTCTCCTGGAAGAATATCAATGCGGGTATGCAGCCGTACGGTAGGTCCGAAAAGGGTGGGTACGTACATGATCGACAACCTGGCATTGTGTGTGTTGAATTCTCTGGAAAATAAATAAAAAATCCAACTAGATAAATTCTTCTTTTTATTTTCTTGGACGTGGTCCCAAAGCTGTGGATCTTTTTTTCCACCTTGCTGGCCAGGGGTTGCGTTACACCTACCCACCAGCACAGCAGGAGATCATTGCACATTGCATCATTGTCTTTCTCGCAAGAGCTCAGCTGAACATGGACTCGGGAGCCTCATCTCGATCCAGTCTGCGGGAACTTGCTGGCAGCTTGCTCGCTCGGCAGATTTACGCGGCAGCCGAAGCGAAGCATTACACATTTTACCGTTGTACAACAGCAGGCCAAGATCACAGGTTCTGTTTTGTTGTTGATCCCCCAGTGTGGATCGAGATGCTCCCTTTTCGCGTGCCATTTTCAAGAGCACTTGTTCAGAATCGAGCGACCTCTTCCGTGAGACATCTGACCACATCCATGTTGACATGCACCATTTCATCAGGTACATGTTTATTTTCCTCGCCCAAGTACCTTTTCTTCCCAAGGAAACTATTCCCAAACCCCTGAAGCGCACCGGCTCGCCGGTGAGACTGTGAGACATTCTGACTCGCTTCCTCACGTTCCTCAGCTCTCGGCAGGCTTCTTGGAGTCTTCTTAGCGCCTTCTCGAAGGCCGCCAAACGAGCCCGCTAACGAAGTTCGAACCTGCGAACCGGCATGTCGGGCTCGGACCTCGTCAAAACAACAAATCTCGCCATGTGGTGCGACCGGCGCGCTTCCCTCTTTCGGCGCCCCTGGCACCACCGGCCGCCCGGTCGGCTGTCATGGCGCACCGGTCTGCAAAGCTGCCCCCCGGGATTGCGCTTCCGGAACGTGGTGCGGCGCCAGCGAGCGCCTCATTGGACCTTCTGGAAACACTGAAATCTGCCAGGGGGGAATGGGGCCGTGGTCAAGGCGCGCCGGCCGCCGGCCCTGCCCACTAACAGGGGTACGACTCCGCTGTGACGTTGCGTTGATCAAAGCCAGCTTTCCAAGAAATAAAAAAATGATTTATTTCTGAGAAATAAAATAAAAGAGAGATAAAAAACGAGATGAGCGATCGCTCACCCATGACCTGGTAGGCCCGACACCTCGGACCCGCCGTGTGGTGTGGCCGAATGAGACATTTGATAGACGGCCATCTCGATATCGCATGTGGGGGGAATCCAATAACCTGGAAGTCGAGGTACAGCCAACTCATACTTTGAATCGTCTCGCATTTCTGTTCTACTAGACTTGCAAGATTCTATCCTGGGTATCTAGTGTATGTTCACCAATCTAACAAATGCCACTGGCGCTCTTTCGCTGAGGAGATGATGCAAACTAAACTGCGTCATGGCCACCGAGACAGACAGTCGTGTCTTCCACCGAAAGATCAAAATGGTGGGACAACACCACCAAGAGGAAGGTGCGGCAGGGCCAACTTGAAACATCTTTCCTTCCGTTTACAACAAACATTTGTTGACCGACCGTCTTCGCTTCTTCGCCTCGGTGTGCTCTTGCCGTCGTTCTGGAGGTTGGACTCGTGACGCAGCCCCCACCGCTCCCCCACAGCATATCCGCCCAGCCACCTGAGCCAGCCTCTGACGTCGACAATCTGACAGCTCCTGCCGCCCGCTGTCACCTGGCCCGACAACTGGCACAACCTCCCGATCGTCCTCCGGAGATCGACATCCTCCAAGGCTTGATTGCCTCCGATGGAAGGAACCTCTCCGCATGTACCGGGACCGTTGCGAAAAAGCATCGGACAACAGCATAAGTAACTTTTGGGTCATGTGCAGAAACTAACCAAGAACAGATAGGTATCAACAAAACAAATGCTCCTCTTCGTCATTTGGTGTGTGAGGGAGGGGTGTTGATGCCGCTCAGGTCCAGCCGGTCCTTGCTCTCCCGAACCGACACAATCGATGTGTCGGACTCCAAAGTAATATCCCGCTTATGAAACGGAGGATAGGGACACGCGCAACACAGCAAGCCCACCAAACCAGACAGCCCGCAACAGATCATCCACAAGATCCTCAGCGCGTGAACAATCACCATTCTTCCCCTCTCGTCCCCTTTGACCTCCCTAAGGGCTCGGAGAAAAGACTCGGCGGTGACGTCGGCGCCCCCCATCTTTTCGAGCTCGTGTCTCATTTCGACCGTGAACACGGCCGTCCCGATCGCGATGCCGAAACACATGCCGGCCGACTTGCAGAGGAAGCCCATGGCCATGGCATGTCCGTTGTCCTCCTTCTTGGTACTCGCCAGCAAGGCTACGTTCAGCGCCGAGGCGATGGTGCCGGCGCCAAGGCCAACCCCGACGTTGATGACGACGAGAACTGCGAGTGGAGTTTTGCTGTCGAGAAACCAGAGCAACCCAATCGAGAGCGAGGTCAACGGCCAGCCGATGAGCATGGCTCCCCGGATGTTGCCCGTTTGCCGCATCAACAGCCCACATACGATGGCGGCAATGGGGATACTGAACGTCTCGGGCAGAAGTGCCACTCCAGTCAGGATCTCGTCGAACCCGCGGATGCCGGACCAGTAGACGACCAGGTAGTAGAAGATCATGTTGACGCACAAGCCGAATACGGCCTGGCCCATGAATGCAAAAACCGTCACCCACTTCTCGAAAAGGGAGATCCGAAACATTGGGTACTTGGCGACATATCTCTGGTGGACACCAAGGAGAACAAGACCGCCAACGCCGAGAACCAGCGGCACAATGGCTCGCCATGAGCTCCACGGAAAGAGGATTCCTCCCATTGTGAACGGCACGAGGATGGCCACGGTTGATGGCATGAAGATGAAGATGCCAACCCAGTCAACCTTTTTCAAGGCCTGGATCATGCCGTCCTTCGGTCGCTCGAATCCCAGTAGGAGAACCAAAGCGACGGCAGCGATCGCAATTGGAGGGAGGTTGATCCAGAACAACCATCTCTAACCACCCGGTCAGCAATAGATCTGTCTCGGAGCCATGGCACCAACCCAAGAGGCCGCTTTGAGGAGGCTTGCTCCTATAAGCGGGCCCAACACAAGGCCGAGAGCTTGTATTGCGTTCTGGACAGACAGCCAAGTGGCCCTGTCACGAAGCTCGATCATATCCGTCAAAACGAGTGCGATGAGGACCGAGCCCCCGGACGCGATGCCCTGAACTCCGCGGCCGATCAGGAGCATAGTCATGTCGCTGGCTCTTGCTGCAACGACAGACCCGGTAAAGAAGACGAATAATACCAACATGAAGGCGGGAAGCCTGCCGATGACGTGGGAAACTTCGGCGATCGGTTGTTGGAAGATGGTGGCAGTCAACGAGAAGACAGTGCCCATGCTGAACACGGCAGTCTTGCTGGCGTTCATATCTCGGGCGATAGACTGTGTCAAGACTGATTAGGGAAAATACGCCCTCGGGGGAATCTGGCAGACATACAGGGAGTGCGACAGCGACCGATGTCATGTCGATGGAGAGCATAAAGTGGATGAGAAGCATGAAGCCATATATCGCCTTGGCTCGCCCTCTCGACACGCGAGATGATGTCTCTGATGGCTCCATCGTACAACTTGCTGTCGTCAGATAAGGTCAGACGTCGAATAACAACGGCTAGGCAGGCACGAAGGTTGATCGAGGGGAAGTCCAGAGGGATCGTGCGGACGGGAAATCTGGGGAATCTGGGGGGTGGGCCAAACTTACTTTGACATTGCGCGGCTCGACGCGCTCGATGCAGCATCTATCCGTTGGCCTCGTCGCCCAACATTCTAGCGGCATGAACGACCAGGTGGTGTCATGTACGATGCGGCATCAGGGGCAAGAGCCAGCTCGGTCCCGTAATGGCCGCGTGGGTCGTTTGTTCCTGCAGTTTTAGGTCGAGAAAGTTTAAATGGCATCCTAGGCTCGCAGAACATGGGGAAAGAGCCAGCGACCACCTTGGGGACACATCCTTCGACATGCTCCGGACACCGCTGCTTTTCCACCTCTCCATGCCAACTTGACACTCTCAGTTGCTTTCGCAGCCACACCGACGAGCCCTCGACCTCCGCTACCACCATGGACTCGCACAACGCCACCTGTTCCAGCAGGCCCGAGGTTCCCTTCACCCACTTCCTCGCCGGCCTCGCGCTATGGTCAGTCTTGAAATATCTCCTCGAGGCTTTTCTACAATGGAAAGCACCAAAGGTCTACGAGGACCTCAAACTCGACATCCGCAAGCGCTACGATCTCTACTTCGGCACATTTCTAGGCACCATGTACAAGGTTGTCTCCATCGTGGCCTGTACCATGGCAATGCTCACAGTGTCGCCCGAGACGGACATCATGGGCTTCACCCGCCCGCTCACGGCGGTTGAGCAGTGGTGCTGGGGCTGTCGGGCCGTCATCTATATCCAGGAGCTACCATACCTGACAGCCATCCCTGAGCTGATCATCCACCATCTGCTCAGCATTGCCGGCATGATTGGCATCCTTCACTACAGCATACCGCGCCGTCAGATGTACCTCTTCTGGGGTACGCTGGTGTCTGAGTTCGTCGGCAACACCCGCCGGATCATGCGGTTCCACCGTCCCCTGACGCCTGCCATGTATTGGTGGTTTTCCCTGGCCATGGGGGCTACCATCCTCGGCTTCCGCGTGACAGGCTGCATCGTGGCCATGGTGTGGATAATCGAAAGCGGCGCAAGCGGACCAGCACTGTTCGTCAATCTCGCCGGCGCAACTATCTACATGTTCTACATGCTCATCATGACATGGCGAGAGCTAGCACGGGCTAAGATTGTGATGATCGACAAGTCGGAGCCCGTACAGCTTGTTATCGCCGAACGATGGTGGATAAACATCTCTGGCCTCATCGTCGGTCTCGGCTGCGTATTTACCGAGTTATCATCACTGTTCATTTACAAAGCCCGGGTCCCTATCATGACTGTCGGCATCGAAGACAAGTTAATTTTTCACGGACTTGACAGCGCCCGTATCGATACCCGCCCCTATTTGCACGATTTGGCCTGTGCCGTTTTCCGCACCGTCGTGGCTTACACGATCGGGTCGTTCGCCGTTACGCGTATGTTGCATCTCGCCTCGAAGGCTGATGAAAATAGCAAGAAACAGAGATGGGCGTTGATGATGTTACATTACGGTTTGCTGACGCTAGCGGTGGCTATCGTGTTCAGTCCGGTCACAGCCAAGGACAACGACACCAAGGAGTTCCTGGGCTGTATGTCGCTGAGTTTCCCCCTCTTCGACGCTTTTAGGCACATAGGTCACTACTTCGATGGTACTGGGCCCTCGCTAGACAAAAAAGAGCTGGTATTTCTCCTACCCACTGAGCCAAAGTCAAACCCGCCCGTTATCCTTGAGACATTCCGACCCAACCCCGAGGCCCCTCCAACGCAAGGCCTGCTTCAACTCCCACTCATTGCCAGTCTTCTCGACGTGATGCTCTACGGCGTTATTGTCGTGGCCTACCTCACGGGACTGGTGGATCTATGGCACGCCGCGTGGGTGGGTATGGCGATTCATGGAATGATCCAGGTCGAAGTTCATGCGCGGCGTAACGACAAAACAGAGAAGGAAGTGGTCTGGACTCGCCGTCTGTACGCCCTGCAGCGCGCAATAGCAATTGGAGTTCTCCAATATTCGACATTGTTCGGAGAATTGCGGCACATTGTTGCGCCTAACGCTCTCTTGGCATGGTGTACCGCCTTCGTCTGGTGGGCGCCTGGGGCTTTGTCGCGACCTCGGCGTAAACCCAAGACCTCACGCAAGGACAGCAGTGATGCACCTTCCGACGAGAAAATCACCAAGGCTTCGAGAAAAGCAGGACGCAAAGCACACTTGGGGAAGATCGCCGCCGTGGTGACGACGCTTGTTCTTATCGTGGTGCTCGTTCTTGCAACCTACCTGGATGCGATGCCCAAGACGTTCGACTCAATCGAAGAGGCACGTCGACTCTTTGAAGAGAAGCAAGCTAACAGGGTGAGAGGCGGTGGCTTGGCGAAGTTCATTGATGCGATGTGGTCGTGGAGGTTCGCGGTTCCGACGCTGGGCTTGGCCCTTGTTCCTGTTGTCGCTGTTCAGCTTAAGAATTAGACTCAGACTCGGGGTGGATGGTGTTATTGGCAGTTGTCGGGCACAAGCTGCAGGAGTATTCTTATCCAAACTATTGGCGATGTATCATAAGCCTTATTCCGAGGCAGGTGTTAGCACAATTCAGGGAACCATATATGTATACACCGGTGCCCTTCGGCAAGTCATCGCTTTTTGTTGAATGTTTATCATAGGGTGTGCCCTTATTTTGTCCGCTGACTATATTGCTAGTTTACACGTTTCAGCTAAACCCCAGCTCTTTCTATTTCTTGTCCGGAACAACTCTGCGCGGCGTCGGGGCGATGTAGTGCCCTTGGGAGTGATATGAGTAAGAGTGAGTGTACAAAAGACGAGTCGGCCGCAAATACTTCAGGTGTCTGTTCCTTTCCTCCTTCGAAAAGCTTCCCGTTGTCAAACGACCGTGATGTTCGCCCAATGTCAGAGTTAGGAACGTCCCGGGATGAATGGCGACAGCGACGTTTTCCTTTGGCGATGACGAACAGTCAGGAGAGGAAAAGTGAAGTCCAAGGAAAGGGGGTGAACAGCTTGAAACGATTGTTGATATCCTCGAAGCAATAACATGTGAGCCAGTGATATTTGTAAGGAAAAAAAAAGGAGAGGTATTGTTTATTGTTTATTTCGTGTTCCATGGATGGCTGTGGCTTTTTACTCTGTTTTTCATCCCCGGGGCCTTCTGTACCCCTTTACAAACCTTAACTAGGTAGGTATAAAATCATGGCTAATATTCTCCTATCTGGGGTTTGTTGATGACCTGTCTGACATGAGGTGTATATTCTTCCCGTGACAAATATCTGACCTTGAATATTTCCAACGGTGGTCAACTTCCAGGAGATGTATCACATGCCCTGAGTATAGGGGGAGCCCCTCCAACAAGATCGCTAGTATGTTGTAGAGAGGAGGTACGATACACCGTTACATGCCCTTCCTTACCCGGCCAGCTCGAGCTTCAAGGACATGGAGATTCACTCATCACTGGGTAGGAACCTACCTACCAGGTGACGCAGAAAGGAGAAAAAAGAAGGAATATCCCGCCGTCATTCATCCATCCATCCTCCGCATGGAGAGATAGATGGCAGGTGACAACCAACCTGTTAACATCCTTTGCAGCCCGAGGCTTCACATGTCAATCAACCGCCTTCGTCCACAACACCCCTCGCCTCAGGAAGGAGGACATCTCAGAAAAGAAAATGGTAGCTGAATTATTTTTTTAAAAAGTTTTTATTAAACGTTCAAGTCATTCGGGAAGGAAAAAATAACAAGAAACAAGCCTCACATCCTAAAACGCCGTTTCACACTCTCTTCCTTGACATGTTCGTCGCCATCCTCATCATCCATTCCCCATGGGGGGAAAAGAACTGCGCGAGAAGACAATGTTCGAGGGGAAACCAAGACGAGTGGCCACCACGTGCGTGACATGTCCTTGTCAGAGTTGCTGTGTACACCCTATTCCTTGCCACGACTTGTAAAAGTCTCAACTTAGGTAGGTGGCCTCAACAAAAGCATCAATATCAGACCGGTGGGCGGTACAAGACCGTTTCGGCAGCGTTTTCTCTCCAAACTTTGCTGTCTGTGCTAGCGCTGGCGTGTTTTTTGCTTGCTTCACGTGCCTGATGAACCTACTTGGTTCTTCCCAGCTGATGAATCCGTGCGAGTGATGACTCCACTTCTCTACGCAAGGTAGGTAGTGTACCCCATCTCCATTATCCAGGCTTTACCGCCGGGGCCGGGGGGAGGTGGGAGGTTGGGTTGGCTGAAGAAAAAAATAAACCAACAATCCCCCCAGTTGGAGAGAGATGTTTCATGAAGGACCCACCGACGAGGGAAAAGGAAGGCTAGGGCTGGAGTTCCCTATTCTAGAAGTTATTCCCCGTTATCCCCCCTTGGCCCTTAGCCCTTAGCCCCCTGGAGTCCGTGAACCTGATCTGATTTCGGGGTAGCCGAAGAGCTTCATGTTAATGTACTTATGAAAATAAGGGCCCGGGCCACGTGCTGAGTGAATCTCCGCCAAACGCCTTGGCTCATTCCGCAGGGCCAAGTAGCGTCGTTTCTGGCACGAGGGAAGCGTTCAGTCCTAGGTTTTAGCCTTGCCTCCCCGGATTCTTGCCAAGGCGCTTCACCTGAAGGTACATTGGGGCCGTTGGAGAACACAAACAAACAACAAACCTGGAGCACGGCCGATTTTGCCCTCGCTGGCGACTTTACTGAATAGTTAGCCACGTGCTAGCCTTTTTGTCAGATAAAAAAAGACGGTGCTGAAACCTCGGTAGTCGGAATCTGTCCCACAGAAACGCAGCCCCTGATGAATGCCATCGGCAATGGATGGATGGAGCTTGTCGGACAAACGGGCAAACAAGTACGGGTTTGCGGCGGTGGCCAGAGAGGCAAAAGAATCCGAAGTTGACCAGCAGCCCCGTGTTTGTTGCTTGAAATGTGTCAAACCGTCCCGCAGAGTCCTGTTCGTAGCCGTGACTTGGGGCGATGTATATGTTCCTGACTCAGGGGCAACCAATCCGCGCTGTCACTGTCGGCTTTCCGTCGGTGAACATCCTGGGCTCTCAACCGCAATGCCATAATACCCCGGGGGGGAGGCGCGACTCGGCCGGGGGAAGAAACTCGGCCGCACGGAGCTCTCTACGGCTCGACGGGGCAACGGGGGGGGGTCGACACGGCGTTATCCCGGCGCCGGAAGGGGTTTAAGAGAAGATTAAAAGCCTCGGATGGAACCCGTCACCCAGGTCGCCACGATGACGGTGGTGTGGAGAAGAAAAGGGGGGTGGGCCCCGTGTATGGACGGGTGATCTCGAAGCTTTCTAGAAACCTTCCCAAACTGGGGCGCCCTCCTCTTTTCTTTCCCCGAGAGGAGTGCAAGCGAGCCGAGGCCCCAGTGTTCCCTGACCGGGAACGAAGAGCCGACGCCGAAAAGGCCCGACCTGAGAGCGGGGACCGGAGACTCTCGAGCAAGAAAATGGCTTGTGAACCGGCGAGATTGCATCATGCTTTTTTTCCCTGGCGACGGGTGGATGCCCAACCTCATGGTGTGTGTGTGTGTGTTCCGTACCCGTACCGAGCGAGATACATGACCTCATCCGATTTCACACGAGGGCTGGCCTGTGTTTCCTGTCGTCGTGCCCAACAAACTTGTGGCCTTTGATGGAGGGCGATGATATGTCACATAGTTCTAGGTCTCTGTGGACGGCATGTAATTGTGGGCTGTATGTCTGCTGTGAAGCGAGTTGGGGGAGTAGGCCAATGAGCTGTGTCAGATTACAGCCCAAACACCAGCCCTCCCATCGCAGGTCCGATCGGAGCAGGATTAGCCAACAGTCTTGTAGTCGAGTACGAGTTTCCACATCACGGGCTGGGAACCTACCGGACGCGAGGCACGGCGAGAGGATGGCGAGAGACGCAAGAATCCCGCGAGGCAACCACGCCGCGATTCGCATCTGCCGACAGCCAATCAAGCCCGCCACGCCCGGGCGGATGGACTGATGGTGAAGGCGAGGCCGGCGGGGACCAGCAAGAAGCGATGCAGTCATAAAAGTCGGTGAGCCGTCTTGCTGGCAGCCATCATGCACCCGATAAGCCTTATCGTGAAGTTGCGCGGGGCTTCGCTGTCTCGCATGGCAGCTTTCCGCCCCGGGGCAGGTGCGATCCAACCGAGCTGCATATCTGATGAGTTGTCCACGATAGTTAGCTACCCAGCCCGGGACGCTCCCCGGGGCGCGCGATAAATTCAGGTTATTATTTTATTTCGAAAAATAAAAATACGAGGGGCAATGAAACGCGTTTGACATCGGTACATCATCTTGGTGTGGCTGCAAGCCACCGATGCGCTTCACCTCGCTCTCCGTGATGTGGCCCACCCCGCTATCCGCAGCACACACAGCTTGGCTCCTTTCCCCCATCTCATCACCAATATTGTCAAACGGCGATCGAGTAGTTGTAGGGAGATGGCGCCTCAAACGGTGGTCCGATAAGGGGTCCAAAAGGCGTCTTGGTGACAGAGTGTCCGATTTAATCGCTTCTGGCGCGTCGCGACAGATATCCGGGGCGGGAAGGGGGGCTCAGCCCAAGTCACAGCGGCTGTCGGACTGTGACGGTGTGTGACGGTGCTCCTCATTGGAGTTGAGCGCGGACATCACAGGGCATTATCAAAACTGTCAATTTTGTTTTGCTTTCTCCCGACAGCGAAAAGGACTGACGTGTCTCTGATCGGATGCCAGCAAAAAAGCCATTGGAAGCGCTCTCTCTCTCTTTCTCTCTCGATATATCGCACCTGGACGGGGACCGTGGTGGAATCACCACCCAAAGACGCAATTTCACCATCAGAGACAAAACCCACGGGCTATCAGAGCGGTGACTTCACCGACTCTTGTTGAAGTTTATGCGTTACATGCAGATACAGAAGCGCCGCAAGAGACTGGCCGATCTTCAGATGGCGTCCCCGCAATAGCGTAGCGTTCCCGCTCGATATCGCCTGAGTGCGCTTTGTTCAGCCCCGCGTTAAGGCACCCTTGCAGCCTGGTGGTTGTTGAAGGCCTCTTCATCTTTTTGCAGATGCGGACATCGTATGGCAAAAGTCTCGGATAGCAAACAAAAAGAAAGAAAACAAGCGTGGACGCGATGTCTGGCCTCGTATCGTGTCTTTTTATTGGGAGGCTTCGGGTCGAAAACAAAAAGAAAACGATGGACAAGAAACAAGACCTGTTTTGGGTGGCGCGGCTGGCCATTGGCGCGCCTCGTTCTGCGTTCAGTTCACTCAGCAGTAGCCCCGCGATGTTGCCATTGATCTCGCAATCAAGAAAGAAAGCGGACCAAATGGTCCCCCTTAGGAAGCAAGCAATCCCGCGGCCGGGTCCACCTCCCCTGCCTTCCTTCCCGGCTGAGCCCCGCCCTCGCACCACAGCTTGCGCCGGCGAATCTCGGCCCGCTGTCCGTCTCGTTCCCAACAACCCAGGGCGGTGTGAGGGTTTTTTCTATTTCTCGTTACGTTTTCCTGCTTGACAAAGCAATGACTTGCATTTTTTTCGGTTGTTGACGACATACGGAGTACCCACCTATCGTACATATCCGGACCCTCCCTACATCAGCTTGATCAGCAAGTCCGCAGTGGTGTTGCCGCACGACAGCGACAACCCACCGCCGACTGTGGAAATCTATCTGTATCTAGGGATTTTCGGGTACATCTCTGCAGACCGCAATTTTTTCTTGGCTCCACCATATGTGACTTGAATACAACGTGGGGCGAGATACCTGTATGTAAGAAGCAAAGAAGAAAAAAAAACTTGGTACTGTACTGCTAGAGTACCCGTCGGCAAGACGACCCAAAAGCGGGTTGTTTTTCGATGTGTCGAGTATCCGTCACATCTCACCTTTCCAGTGGATCTTGCATGTTGAAATTTGTGGATGTGAATAATATCGAGATGGTCCCTGACATGTATGCCTGGTTACACACACACACACATACACACACAGACACAAAACCCACTATCGGTGACGTCGACAATACAGACACACATACATAGACAACCCAGACCATAAGAAATTTGACACATAAAAATCCCAAAGAGCAGACACGGAAAAACCTTCCAGAAGATAGTTCCGTCCGTCGGCCCGTTTCCAGGATTTTGTCATTGATCAAATCTATACACCGGTAAAAGACAACCTAACGCCCGGCACACTGGGGGGGATATAGATATCCCACCCATCCATAAACGCCGACAGAAGCCGCTGATGAGAATGAGAATAAGAATGACCCAAGAAACCAAATAAATGTAAGGGTGGTGTGGGAGATAATCTATATACAAGTCGTCTGTCTCTTTACAAATGCGCCGCCGCCGCACACCGACACACACACACACCCAAACGCGCCTTTGTTATAAGCGCCCATACACTGCCCACATGTCCACACACGCCGCATGCCATACACACCCACTTCAGGGTAGTGGTGCCGGGTAATGTAACAAGCCTTATTGATGGGGTGTGTCTATTTCTACCGTACCTTAATCAAGGCCGTCATCATCTACCGACATTATGGGCGCCGATTTGTTGGGTGTGTCTATGTATGTGGCGCTTGGAAGGATGGAATAAAGTACCTACCTTTGTTGCAAGGCGTTCTGTGCTGTGATTTGATATCTCGGTAGCCTTATGTTTTGCCTGTCTATATGTTTCTCTCACACTCTCTGCCTTGTAGTTAGTTAGTTAGTTACCTAGCATAGTTGATGGAGAGCTTTCTGGGAAAAAACACAATTTAATAAACCGTCGAGAAAAAATGATGGTAGAAAAAGCAAACACCTTTCCTTCGGATCGTAAACTTTCTCATGCACATATATATTGTCAGGAAAAGGCGAGAGGCATTCAACAAAACAAAAACAAAACACCACACATTCATTATTCAGTCACTAAAAATTAAAACGTCACAACGAAATCTTCACATGCTCGCCGTGCTCGTATCCCAAATCTGTGTATGCACATTACGTACCATGCGCACCTCCAACCCGGAGGAACCCGGGAAACCCGTCCAAGATCAAAGCAGCTTCACATTCCCATCCGATCTTTGACCTTGATCCCGTCCCTCGTACCTTGTTACTTTGCCCCTTTCTCCTCCGACACCCAAGCCGACTCCACTTACGACGTCTCAACACCAGTGCAGTCACAAGATAATGCAATATCAGAGCCATCACAATTTGGAGAATGCCATTTCATTCGTAATTTTAGACTGTTTTATGATGTTTTGCCAGTCCTTTTGGAGTGTCTTTTCGCTTGATTTTGTTTTTCCCTCGTTGTTCCGTTTTCTTTCTCACCACCCCATTTTCGGGTCCAGCTCAGGGAGCCCCGGGAGCCCGTAATTCCCGCTTGACTTTTCATCTTCCTTCATCAACGTCATCAGACAACTCCTCCAACAACCGCCCATAATCCTGCAGATTACAGACCCGAAAATCCCCATCACACCCTTCGTGGTATCAAGATGAGACAAAAACGCCGTTGCCAATGAACAAAACCAAAGAGCCCTTTCCCCAAACAAAAAAGGGCAGTGATGCCGTCGCTATTGTAAAACATCGGTCCCAACCATTGCCAGTTCCCATATTTCCAGAACCGACTGACCATGAGTGAGACCATCCGACCAGGTGTAATATGCCGATCAAGGGTGAATTAATGATCCTGGCCGGATTGATGCAATGCAATGCGTACAAAAAAAAAAAAAAGCAAATGCCAGCCGCTGAATGCATGAGTGTCGTCAAAAAGCCAAAATTTGTTGCCCTCGCCATGCTGGAATCAAAGTATACACGACAGCCGTGCTGTCTACCCCATGCACATCGGTTGCCTCCTGGGTATCTTGTAAACGAAGAGCGAAGTATATGCAGATGCGAGGTTTGGGTGAGGATTAGGGGTTAAGTATTATCGCCAACCGTCTACCAGCCCTCGGCGTGGTAGCCGGTAAATGTGTCCGTATCAAAGTACTGGTCCCAGCTGCTGGGGTTGACGTCCTTGGGTTTCGTGTCCTTGTTGTCCCGGCCCATGTACGGCCGCTCGGGGTATTGCTTCAGGTTGGCGATATCCTGGGAGGTGTGGCGTCTCTTGAGCACGGCATTGGCTGTCGACGTCTTCTGTGATCGTTCCCAGAGGAGATTCCTGCGGAGGGACTCGGTCAGCTCGGTGGAGAGCATGTTACGACGCGTCGTCCTCGGCGAGAGGGCCGCCTGGTGGTGCATTGTGGCGACGGCGTTGATGGGCTGGGCCGAGGATCGGGGGATCTCGTTGATCGGGCCCATCGGCGGCGCGCGCGAACCTCTCTTCATCATGAGCGGCGCCTCATCCGAGTCGTTGGGAGAAGCGACCAGCGACGGGCCGCTGAGTGTGGCGCGGGCGCGAGGAATAGCAGACGTGGACTGCGACGCCATGTTTCCGATGTTTCCGATCTTCTGGGTGCTCTGGGTGCGCTTGTTTTGCTCAACCATGAGGGTCAAGAGAGATCGTCGCGACGTGAGGTTAACCTTAGAGTCGACACGTTGGAAGTTGAACTTCTCATCGACGCTCGATTTGCCGCTTTCTTCAACCGAATCCTCCCAGTCCGAAGAGTCATCGTCGTCGTCAATCGCGCTTTCGTCAACATAGTCGGTGTCGGACTGCTCGCCATCGCTGATAGCCGACGTCTGATAGGTTTGCGTCACAACCTGATTGCTGAACGAGGCCGTCTTCTTTTGTGCGTTGAGGAGTGACCCTTGTCGTGCGGGGTGAAGAGCACTCTTGAGGGAGCTCTCGGCTTCGGATGATTCGCGTCCAATCTGGAAGATGGCCTTCTTAGGTTGCGGCGCCGGCTGTCTTCGGGTCTCGAGGGTGCGGTCGCTATACGATTCCTCTCCGGACCCCGAAGATCCACCGACTTGGAACTTAGCCTGCTTCTTGTTAGGCTGCACCAGCTTGGGCGCCGGCGTGTCATTCGGCTCGGGAATGGCATTCGGGGCCGAGACCTGCGCCGGGTGTGACGTGATGCGGCAGGTCGAGCGGGCGGGGGAGAAGCCCAGGGTGATGATAGTTTCCTTGTGAGGAGCCGCCTCGGCGGCGGCAGTAGCGCTCTGCGTGGACTCCATTGAGGGCGTCTCGGATGAGTTGCAAGGCGATTCGGTTGTGGTAGAGCCGGATCGCTCTGCCTCCGCCTCTGGTGCCGGTGCGGGCGCGGCCTTTTCTCGGACGGGTGGGGAGAGCGAGATGTTGGGCAGTGGGGCGAGGAGCGGCGTCTTGGCTTCGATGATGGATACCACCATCTTCTCCAGGTCGTCAGACGTGATATGGCGCTCGCGTCCGCGGCTGCGGCTGCTGGCGCACGAGTCTTGTCTTCGTATCCGCGGCCGGATGATATCCACAGGCGCTGACTCGGCTGTGAAGTCAACTGCCTCCTCGTCGGCCACCGAGTCGACGCTCCCAGACAGCTGGGGAAGGTCCTCAGCAGACGATCCGCGCGATTGCCGGATCCGTTGCGGTTGGCTGGTAGCGGTCGACTCAATCAGCCCCTCGCCGCTCTCGCAGCAGAATGTCTCGCGGTTCCAAAGACGCCAGCTGAGGTTTTCCAGACGTCTTCCTTGTGCTACAGAGTCGCGGCACCTTGCGAACACTAAATAGCTGTCAGCGGCTGTGCGTTGTTGCCGAGGTCAATGCACAATCGAACTCACCTGTCCACATGCTAAAAAGGTTTTCAGGGTTGGTTGTGTCAACCTTGTGGATAACGTTGGCGTCTACCTGCAGGACTGGTGCGTCTAATGAACAAGGCATGACGGAGGGGAGACTGCTCGACGGCTCGAGCAGAGGACGAGTTGTGTCCAGGGCGAATTTTCTAGATCTTCGCGACACGATCGCGAACGTCGGATCCGCTTCGAATACTTTTGTTTTTCCGTCTGGCTTCGAAGATGCGATCCTGCGGTTGAGGATCAGCTCTGCGCCGAGGGCGGGCTCGATTCGGCCGAGTGCGTTTCGCCCAAGTGCTGCTGTCTCGAAGTCTGCAATTGCAAGATTGGGCCCAGGGCGCCTCGATTTGTCGCGCTGGACTCTGGTCTGTTCGGTGGCTGCTGGGGGCTGCAGTGATGCTCGAGGTGGATCCCGGCGCTGTGTAGCAACAGCGGTGAGGGCGGTCCCAAGTACACCTGAAGGGTCGTGGAATATCGTCGACGAGTCGAACACTGGTGTTTGGCAACACGCAGGTGTGATTTCGCGATGCGATGTTTTGGTGAGAGGCAGTTGTTGTGTGGACGCAAGAACGGAGAAGGGAAGGGAGCTGATGGTGGGGAGCGGATGCTGGTGTGTAATTGTAGGCCTGGCTGTGTGTGCGGTGCTTTGGCGGAGGTGCGTGGGATGGCCCCAGGCGCAGGTCGTGAGCAAATCCAATTACAAGAGGTACCGGGGTACTCGCGCCATGGACCGGTAGCGGTACATGCCCCCAGAAGTTCCCGACGTACCAGAGAGCCAGACAGGGGGACACTCGAAGTGGAGGGTGGTGGCGGAGGGTCTTGGGCAGAGGTGGATGAACATGGGAGGACAGGGGTTGCAGGGGTAAGGAGGTACCGGTCCCAGCCCCGCTCCTGTCGCGGCCGTCGACGGCAGCAGCAATCCACGAGACTCTGCTCTCCACTGCCGTGTGCATATTTGACAGATGCGCGATTGCGTCCTGAGATGCTAAGAACGGCACACAAGGCACTTGGATCTGAGGCGACAAGCTGGATGAAAGAACACAGTCTGTCGCAGCGGGAGAGAGCACGGGCACGGGTACTTCCCAAAATGGCGTAGCGGATTTTAGAATGCCTAAGCCGTTCCGGGCAAGACCAGGTGTGGGGTTCGGCTGGTCTTTCGGCCCCATGAATCATGCGGGTGTCGCAAACGGCCCCGGCGGTCCAGGGGAAGAAATTTCCCAGAAAGTTTAGCTAATACCCGGAAAGGAAACATGGTCGCACCTCGCTCCAGAAGAGGCACCATTGCCCTGAAGTGGCCTGGACCGGCGCTCCTGCGCTGGGCCGCCGGGGAAATCTGCCGGAGGACGGTTGGCGCCGTTTTTTTCTGGCCTTTTTAACGGAAAGCTCAGCGCCTCCCCAAAACGTCGCTAGTTCCGAGCGGGTTGACAACTGGCAGCGCCAGGTCAGGAGGGAGCCTTGCCGCCTCCTCTTCAAGTCAGGTGTCCTCGAGGCCCCCAGCTCTGGGCCCCGTCTTCCCCGCAAATCGCCACGCTCACCTCTGGCAAAATTGGCCTGAGGTGCTCATCTCGCCGCGGATCGCTGGCCCGTCTGCCATTCGGCCCACGGCCCTCGATGGCGTGTTGGTCGTCACGAGCGTCCACCTTCATCAAAATAAAAAACACGCACGGCGGCATCTGGTCCAGTTCCCCTTCGAGCCCGGGGCGGCGACGAAAAGCGTCGCATTGCGATTACGAGTCGTCCTTGTTACTCATCACGGCGGCCCCCATTGGCAGCGGCGACCGAGAGTCGAGATGTCGTGACGGGGGGCCCGGCGAGGTCCGCGAGGTCAATTCGCCCGTCACGATGGCTTCTGATCGAATCGGCGGCAGCATGCTGTGCTGTGCTGACACTGGCCGTGATTGCGAGCTCCCAGTGGTCGGAATTTCGAGCCATGCCATTGGCTGCGCGCAGGCGGGGCTGTCGACTGCCTTCTAACTAGCTCCGTCTTGTGCCAGCTGACCTCGTGATCGTCCTGTCACACTCTCAGGGCGGCTGGTTCCGTTTGCCGCGGCCAGCACGCCAGTCGAAGCCCGTGATACCTAGCGCCGCGGCCGGTTTTGTTCTCTCTCCTCCAGGCAGACATGTGCGCGGTTTTGAAACCCCGATGGCGACTGGACCGGATTTGGCGCACAAATAGGCGACTCGACGGACATTGAATGCCGTTGAAGTCGCTGCTGATGAGCTGGCCGCGTCCTGGCGGGTGACCTCAGCTCAGCCTCTCGGCCCCGGACTCCAGGTCCAAGCAAATCGCCAGACTGCAGCCCCAAAGCGCCGGAAGCCACAGCGCCACGGTCGGACTTGATCGCACTGCCCAGTGCCATTGCTGATGTCAACTGCCGGCCTCTGCACCGACAAGTCGCTGAATGCACCTGACCTGCTGAATCACTCGGCTCTCTAACTTTAGGTGTTCTTCAAACCCAGCCGACATTCAGTTACCTCATTTTCCACACAAGTCGGCGGCCACAGAAACACCCCACGCCGAGCGATTCTCGTGGAGGTTAGTGCGCTCCGAAGGGGACCCTGGTGATCGGTCCGCCCACGACCACCCCTTCACCTGCCCCGAACAGAATTGCTAGCGGTGTCGACAGCGGGGGTTATGGCTTCGGCTCCTTGCCACGCGGTGCTGGCCTGAATCCGCCAAGATGAATTTCTCGCGGCGTGGGCCCCTGCGGGCGGAATCAAGACCCTTCGTCTTCCGGTGGTGTGATGGCCCCAGACACTTGCCAATCCAGGACGATACTCCTTTCCGGCGTTGATAATCCCCTGCCTAGGGGCATGCACACGCCCGACTTCGTCAGAAACCTCGTTCCGCCGCGCACCCGTCGCTGCGGAATCGATGCAGACTGCGTCGCCAGGCCGTGGCACTGGGTCGTTAAGGCTAAATTGCACCCCTTGGCCCTGACACCGACTGACGACAGTGGAAAGTTGGCGAATGCATTAGAAAGAGGCTAGTGTGCATTTGTTGACACCGAGAGTTCGACAACATGCCGATGTCTGAGGGCAAGCAACCGACTCAAGCAAGCTGCTACGGAATACTCTACACGCAAGCGACCTCCAGTGGGCGCAGCGAATAGCTAGCGTTCTCGGTATCAAAGTCGGAAGCCACCACTGATTTGAGTTTTGGTACGCCGCAATGTCAGATCTGTTGCCAGCCATATCCGGTGCTTGTCCGCGAATCCAGGAACGAACTGCGATTTGGATCCAACGGATCGACCACGGGGCCAATTCGTTTTCGTTCCAAGACTGCTATCCGATCATTTTACGACGAATATTTCTTTTGCAGACCTCCCAATACAATCTAGTTTTTGCCAGGTACCGCGACTCCCAGCGTCTTGGAGTCCTTCAACTCTCATCCCCGGTCGCTGAGTTTCTTCTTCCGATGGCCCAGTTTGCTTCCCGGATCACGTCAGCCCTTCCCCGACCCCGGGGTTTCGACGAGGCTGCTGACTGGCGTTGCGCGCGCAGAGGCAATCGCCGGCGGACCGGACTGACGGCGGAGAGAAACCCACCAGGCCGGGAGAGGCGCCATCCTGGTTGGCCAATTTGGTGCCTCCTACCAGACTGCTGGGACGCTAGGCACCTGAGCTTATAATCGAGCCAATCCCGGCGCGTCTTTTCTGGGCGACAGAGATTTGGGTACGTACCGGCGCGTCGGTCACACAGGCTGGCACGGGGTTACACGAAGGCCAACCGGCAAACCGATCGTGCATGCACTCCAGCTTTGCCGTTCAGCTTGGCCGCCGCCGCTCCGCAAAGAGGGCGCTCATTTTTCCGATTGATCGTTTTTCGCTTCATGTTTGTATCCGGTTTGCTGGGAATTCGGTGGTGGTGGTTGATTGAAAGCAGCAAGCAGCAAGGGATGCAAAATGCTGTCATTGCCCTTGCTGGGAAACTTTGTTTGCCCCTCGTCGCCTTGACAGCTGACATTTTGCGGAGAAAATGGACGCACAGTGCAAACCCATCTCCTCCCTCGGCATAGGTATCTCTCTCCCTTGCGTTCATTGTTAGGTCTTCCTAAACGAAAGGGAATTCTGACGCGACACGCTTTTACCCCTCCCTCGCGACCACGGGCCAGAGAGAGGGGCCCGAAGAAGAAGAAAAGGGCACGCACCACGCATTGCTCATATTGTTCCCTTTTTTCGCCTGCAAGCGGCGAAACTTGATCACCTGGGCATCGTGAGCGGCGTGCGGCGGCGGGTGGTGGTGGACGCTCCCGGCCAAGGCAGGGGAGGGGGGAACAGCCCAGGCGAGGCTGCTGCTGCTGTGTCGGAGACGCGTTCGGTTCCGGCCAATCGACTTGCGACCCCACGCACACATGGTTTCCTTTTCCTGCCCCCCTCATTCCCCCCCTCGAGAATGGGGTTTCCTCCCCCACGTCCCCAACACCCCTGTCCATCGGCAACCCTTGTAACCACACCTCTTTTCTTGGCCCTTTCGCTCTCTCTCTGAGAGGAAATCTGAGAGGGAAGAGCAGCTTCTCAACTTTCTTGAAACCACCACGGGCCATTCTCTGGTGGCTGCGCGGAGGACGAAAAGAGCTCTCTTTCCCCCCAAATCGCACACGTCCCTTTTCCTTTTCGGTGATGATTTGGAGATGGTTGAGGTGTGAGGGTGGGGGTTTTCGGGGCTCCTTTCTACACCATCTTCTCATGTATGAACCGAACACGGGGCCTTCCACCGGGCTTCTCGAAGGGGCTGCTGTTGGTGTAGGGCAGAACCGGTTATTTACTAACTAATAACCATAATACTGTATAGGTAAAGTTATAAAGTCGCCCGTTATTTGCTGGGAGAGTTCAGTGTGCCTGCCCGCCCGCCTTGCGGTCGCGCCGCACGTGGCATTAAATTGCTTCCCCAGGCATTTTTGTCCACACCTACCTTCCTTCCTCGCTTTCCCTTGGGATTATCGCGCGGTATACCCGGTACCATGGTGAAAGCAGCTGCAAGTGGTTTATCGTTGTCGGGGAGGGAAAAGGTGGGTGGGATTCGCATCTGCCTCATCTCCCAGCTCTCTGGCGGCGGCGGCGTGCCTGCCAGGGAGTATTTTATTTTATTTTCTCCATCTTCGTAGCGCTTTCAAGTTTGCGAATACGCAAATGCACATTTTTTGTTTTTCTTGTCGCGCGGTCGGGAGCTAGTGTCGGTAGAATATCAAATATCAAATATAACAAAAGGACTGGCACAAGTGATGGAGAGAACTGCTGTTCGCTGGGCGGACCGACGACCCAACCCCTTTTTCGGAACTCGGGACTCGTTCGCATTGGCGATCTGCCTTTCCAACGCGTTGGTTTGATGCGTGCAACGCCGTGTTGCAGCAGCGACCCGATAAACTAGATTTTGGTATGTACACTACCCTCTGCTGTCAACGTTACCTTTTTCTTTATCCAGGAAACTCTTTTGATAAGTGTGCCGCCACGCGCGCAGTGTGGTCTGTGTTGTGTTGTGTGTCCCAGGGGATCGCATAACCAAGTTGGGAATGGGCGCTGATAGTAAAAACTGGATGGGACCAAAAAGAAAGTCGCACCCGGGAGCAAGGGGTTCGTCTTCCCCGGTGGGATTTCGAAAGTCAAACCAAAAACAGGGGGGAGGCTGCGCGCCGCCGCCGGGAGGATGGATCACAAGATTGGAGAGAGCGTGGGCAAGTTGGGGGGAGGGGAAAGTGAGATGTGATAGCGATTTTGACGGGTGATCGCCGCCGGCGCCGCGGTGTCATCCGCTGCCCCCCTGTGGGTTTAATAACTTTACTGTGAGTTTGTTTTATTACAATATTCTGCGGGGTTTCTTTTTTTTTCGGGGCGGTTCCAGCATTGAAAGCGATTTTCCTCTATGTAAATTTCCTTTAATTGTCGAGAATAAAAATCAACAGAAACAAGTTCAAAATGGGAACTACATTACCATATCGAAACAGATGCGCGACCGAGACGAAAAAGTAACTTTGGAGGTGGTGACATTTCAAGGGTTGATGACAGAGGAGGTAGCAGAAGGATCCATCAAAACCTTTTGGTGTTTCAGCAAAAATACACACATTTGTCGAAACGATCGCTTCTCCTTTACCATGGTTCCGCGCGCCGACCAGAGATCTTCTCCGGCGGATATTTCAAGACTGGGCGTTTCGTTTTAGCGTACTCGAGTGTACATAAAAAAAGTGACAGCTGCATCCAACAAGAAGAGTGGTTTGTTAGAAAAGTCTGGAACCGAAGTGTGATCTTCGCGGGTTGCATGAGAAACAACAATCCGGCGATCCAGAACCGAACGAAACCCCCTTTTCTCCACCCTACGGGGCGACCCCCACAAGGCATTCAACATCTACTGAAATAGCTACTTTGAAGAGACGTAACTGTTGCATCAGAAGTCTCGAGACAGGTGATCTAGGCCTGTGCCTTTTTTTCGAGACCGAGAGACAACGAGACCAAAGCCGACAGCCTGGGCACGAGGAGCGCCAGCGAGCAGAGAGACATTGGTTCCCTTTTCTTGGTCGTTGCCGTAGGGTGTGGCAGACGCAAGTTTCCGCGTCCAGGGGTCGTTTCTTGAACTACGGAATATGTAGGCGTATATTAGTCTATCAAGTGTCAAACGGGGGACTGCATTGCTGCGTATGTCGGGGCTGGCGTGACAAGCACACAAGGACGATGCACCGCATCGTCACCGGGTTGGGTGCATGTGAGAAAGTGCGAAGTTGGGAATTTTATTCCGAGGATCAGGGGCTCAGTTTTTTTTTCTCTTCATTTTTTCGTAGGATGATATCTGAGAAAATCTCTATCTGAGATGCGTAGTTATTGAGTCTCACTTCATCCCAACTTCAACCACCACAACCCAGAGGGAATACAGACAACTAAAAACAGGGTACCAATCGCCAGATGACCTCGCAGCAAGTGATCTGGGCCGTACAGCGCCGTGCCGCACCGCATAGGGATGGATACCCGCAGCCGCGCAAGGTGCGTGTCGTGCGTCGCACCGCATGGAGCCGGGTCCCGCAGACTCTCGAGGACTCGGCGGCGGCAATATATACGACGATCTTTTTTTCTTACTCGACACAAATATCTTGCATTGGTTCAGAAGTATCCGTATGGCTGCCGGATTCTGCTGCGCTCTTTGCCCTCCTCATGTTTGTGAGACGAATGGGACGCCGCGCAAAAATACAGTACGTACAATGACGGCAAACTGGAAGGCCCAGGGCTTCGATATGTTTGCAGATTGATCAGCTGCATCACGCCGCCGCCCATCAATTCATCTTCACCATTTCCCTTGACCGGGTTCTCGGTTTGCGGCTTGTTGGTCTGCAAGCCTCTTCTCGTGATGCCGTAGGCAACCAAGCAAACATCCGGTGTTCTTCGAGATGTATCAATACTTTGTCGGGCGACGCCTGCCGCGCCCTCGGGCCGAAGGACTGTCTCTCTCCCTGGCTTGTTTTCCTCTTGCTCCCTTTGGCACCAATATCAGGGTCAAAAAGAGACTTGAATAGACGGAAGAGCACATTCCAGCTCTCTGTTTTTCCTCAGCCGGGAAGATGGTAGCGAGCTATCATTTTTGTTAGGTACCCCAGGTTTGGAGGGGTTGGGATCGCGATCGTGGGGTACAGCCGAGTGTCACCGACTGCCAGGGCGAAAACGGTCGGGCCGGGAATTGTGGTCCGCCTCTTTTATTTTTATTTTTTCAAATTTTTAAATCTCCGCAACGACTAAACACTGTATCGCGCGCATCAGAAAAAACTGAAATGACAAGCTGACCCTCCCTTTTCTCTCGTCAGAATTTTATCGAGCAAATATTATTCCGTATGCAGTTTCAAGACAGGTCAGAAGTATCATTTTGCGTGCTCGTCTGTGGGTCTCCGCCACACAAAAGCAATCAGCACGTTCCAGGTCAGCAAGAGCGGCCGGACTCTTGCCTCGCAAGCAGTTACGAAATCAAATCAGGAGGCTTCCCCTTACGTCTTACGCAAACTCCGTATACTCTGAGATTTCTGCAACCGCGCCTGGCGGAGCCATACCGAATGGCGGTCGGCGACAACGTGCCGAAGTCCCTGGGCGTCGCATTTTGCTCCACCAAACAGAACCCAGACCGCCTTTCGGTCCTTCCAGCCGAGAGAGAGTCGGCACTGCTTCGACGAGCCGTGTCCCAACGTCCTGGGTGATAATGAGGTGGGCCTCGAGACTTGGCCGGTTGACCGGTAGGCTGGTCGGTGAACAAGAGACCTGACATGCAGAAGAGTTCTCTTGCTTAAGCGACGGCTCTTGACGTGGAAACTGACACCCTCAGGCGACAGGTTGCATTCGGCAGAGCTCTATCGATTTTACACCGCAGACCGCCAGCCGATTATCGATTTCGGGAGCTTGCCGGGACGGTTTTCTGGTTAAACTGAAGGTCGGTTTCCTTCCCGCCGGCTATTCTGCCCTCCCACGTGCGACCTGTCCCGAGGGATTTCGGCTCGAGGTTTCAATGGCGGCCAGAAAATCCGGGTTGGCAGGTCGAAGTTGTGTCTGACACCTGTCAACTGGAGCGCCAGCATTTTACCGTTCCGGCGCTCCGACTGCGATTCCGCCTCGCCGACGCCGCTGCTGCGCTGGTCAAAGTAGTACAGGGTCCGTTTCGTCGGGATATCAACGTCCCACGTGGGCTGAAGACCAGAAAAGAATCCACAGCGGCGACCATAGCATACGCCATGGCATACGTATGTGTTCGTACTGCCGAGCAAGTCAACAAGCCGGTGCAGGACGGAGAGGGACCAAGTGGACCGCGAAAATCGGCATCCGCCTTGATTGTAAAATATCGCCTGCGCAGTTCACGTGAGTGGGATGCACATCAGCTCCCCATGCAATGCGGCTCGCAGGGCTGATGCTGCTGATGAAATCCAGCCGCAGCACCCGACAGAGAGAAGCCCCTCCCTGCAGCCCCGCTGCGAACTGGAGAAGAGACTCCCCCGCGCTTCTCCTCTCGTGACTCTTTTCAAGTTTTTCAACATCAAAAAGAGCTCTTTTCTTCGGGATATCCACCGCAAATCCACAGTCGGGCACACCTGCGTGTCTGACTTTTTCTCTTTTTCTTTTCTTCCCACGTTTAGAGAGGCGGGGGCGGCCGAGAACCCCTCTCTTCACAAGATCAACCCCTCTCGATGAACCCCTCTTTCGTCCGGCGAGAGGAGACCTGGGACCCTGTGCCTGGTGTTTTTTTCTTTGAGTTATCCCGCCTTATGGAGACCAATTGGTGGTAATTGATTATTTTCCGTTTTTTCGGGTTTATTCCAATGATTTTTTTTACTTTCCCTGTAATCGTTTGTTACACCGATATCCTTCGTGGTCCAGTCACAGAAACCCGACATCGAGACGATGATACCCTCGACGCATCCGAACATCACCTGGGCACAGCCCCCATGTACAACTTCTTCTCTATTCCATACAAGCCTTGCGATGCTTAGCCATTGAGGTCACTGGACAAGAGTCCAAGGATAAAACACAGACAGGGAAGTCAGTCATCGTTGCAAGAACCCGATGCAAGCCGACCCCGCACCGTCCCATTCCCTCCTCCGCTCAACAAGCGCATACCAGATACCTGTTTATTCCCAGTCATGGTCGTGATCGTGCGCGTGTCGTGTTACCCCTCAAAGCTGGACCCGAGTTTTTTTCTCACCACCCCCATCTGACACCTTGGAATTTTCATCACACATCGAAGCCACACACACACATACACCCAGCGGGGTAATTACCTGGACAACGAGCGGGGGAGGGATGAGATCGGGGGTCGTGGATCTGGTCCCGAGGACTGAGTGTACATCCATACGGGCTTTTACCTAGTCTGTATGTCTCATGGACGGTAAGGACGACATCTCTCGTTGACCGCTACTTCCTTCTGCGGGTACATCTCATCTCTGGCCTGGCTGGATATTTGGCCGGACGGGACGAGGATGGAGAGAGACCACATGAACAACGAACAGCATCAAGGTGAACCTTCTTGATCGGGTTATGACTCAACACACGAGGTCCCATACTCCATTCCCGAAGCCGACAGGGGTAAATCATGGCCACAAAACAAAGAGACCCTTTGTCTCTGCCAACCACGAGGGAAGACAACAGCGGCACGCTAAGTTCCATCGGCTTCAGGACTCGCACAAGTTACGGGGCTCCATCCGATGGATGTTGAGCTTGGGGAAAGACAAAGGGGGAGAGAATGACAAGAATGTGATGACTTGACGTGAGGCTTGTTCCCACAGCACGTGGTCGATATCTCTGAACCATCAACGGCCATTATTACCCTTTTGCTTCGGGGGATATGCCGGCTTCCCATTGATGATCAGGTATCTGTCCTCCCCCCCCTTTTTCTGCCTCTCTCTCTCCCGTAGTCATCGTGGGAAAAGGCACATTGCGTGTTTGCGGACTGAGTAAACCGTATGCGGTGATGCCGAGCATGACAACACAGAACAATCCCCCCAAAATGACAAAGAAGTCCAAGCCGGTATATTCCCCCCTAAATACAAACTGTCAGAGGTTTTATTGTTATGATGCCCAGTTGCCTGAGCTCCTCAAGAATGAAGAAAATCTGCTTCCGGCTTGGGGACGGCGTGGGGAAGGGGTAGTCAAGAGGTGATACTCAAAAACGAAGAACAATGCTGCGATTAAATCTCCTCTCTTTTTTATTTCCAATTTAATTTCTGTTTTTTTTCTCCTTACCCTTCTCTTTTTTTTGTCCGGGCATCTCAGATAGGGAAACACCAAGCTCTCTCTCACCCTTTAATAAAAACCTTTCCATCTTAGCGTCCACCAATTCACTCCAAACAATGGTTTCCGTATATCGACCATAAAATGTTTTTGGAGACAGACAGACAGACAGACAGACGAGAGAACGGATGGTCCATGACCGTTCCTGGTGGCACCGTAACGTGTACATCACCGCAACGTAGGTAAGGCAGGTAGACAAGGTACATGTAACGGGGCAGCATTCTTGTCCTACCTTACCTTACCTTACCTTCCTAGCGCTCCTACATCATCCCAAATTTATCGCCAGACGAGAAGGCTAAGAGGGGTAGGAAATTTAGGAAAACCCGCGAGGGTTTTTGATGCCACCACTTTCATTTCCGTTTGACGAGCGGTAGGCAACACAAGAATCAAATTCCGTCGCTTGTGAAATAGCTAAAATGAACACGGGATTTGCATCGTCTTGGCTTGTGTGTTTATTAGGAAGATGGCAGCCACGCGTTCCCTACCTACCCTACACTTTCCATCCGGAGTGGTGGTGGTGGTCGCCCCCTTTGTTTTGTGAGTGTCGTCGGTGGCTGGTGGCTAGAGCGGCTGTTGACACGGGTATAATTAGCCTCAACTCGCAAGTGCCGATCGATCGAATAAACCGTTTTCTTGGGGGAGGGTAGGGTATGGGGGCTGAATGTGTGTTTAAAAAAGTGTGAGCCACACACTTTTCGGGGTGGTGAGTGGGTGTAAGAGTCAAATCCACTGCGGTCAGCTCGTTCGCTTCCCCGGGCCGGCTATGCGCCACCCCGTTTTTGGGACGGGGTGACGGTGACGGCGGCGGCGGGGCGGAGGGTACGGTAGAGTAGGGCAGAACCGTTGCTTGTTGTGCTTGGCTGCCAAGTCAGGAGGACAGCATTTTTGGGCTTGTCGATATGCAGCTTGATTGGGGCATGACCGCTCGGGCTGCGCTCAGCCCTGTGTCCTTTTTTCTGGGGGAAAGAGAGAGAAACAATTGCCGATGGATGTCTGCCTTGGGCCTTGAGGAGCGAGGCCTCTCACTCTTTCTTGGACACCACCACCATACACCTCATCGATTCGTCGGGCCACGTTCTGAGACATTGTCAGCTGCGATTACGACGGTGACGACGACGGATTCCGGGTCCATCATCAGGCTGGAAGGTGTCGTCGGTCTCGCTGTGTCGGTAAACCATGGCGGCTAACTAGCCGTCGGGTTTGCGGGAAACGGATTCAGGGTCTGGAGGGTAGTGAAAAAAGGTCCCGAGGGCCAGAGATCCACAGCGGTGAGCGTCGCTGAGGGTGTGGTCGTTGAGACACCGGACCCTGGATGGACCCTAGAACCGCTGCCGCGTGTAAGAGCTGTGAGCTGTGCGCTGGCCCCATGTGGTCAGTCGACCACGGCAGAGATAATAAAATCTCTCACAAAAAATAAAATCATCAAAAAAATGCAGAAAAAATGAGAATCGCGCGGGACGAGGCTGGGCAACATTGACAACGGAGCCACCATCCCGTCGTCGCTTCTCGACCATTGTGACCGCGGCATCACCTCGTTCAAGATTTCCCCAGATTTCTCGGCCGCAGATCATTGTACCCGTCCACTTTACAGCCAGTATACACGGGGCACACACGGGCGGGCAAGCGGCGGCTCGCTTGCCAATGCGTCGGGAGAGAGGTCATGTGTGCACGTCGCATTGATAGGGGAATCTCGAAGCATTTCCCATCAGCATTGTCTGCCGCTGCCCCGCGTTTACCAATCGCGGGGGCGGGTGTGTGTGGGTTCGGGTGCCTGGATGAGGAAGCTTGTTAGGGACTGGCAAGTCGGGAAGGCTGCCTGTGGCAAATGTTTATCTTGTCAATTGGCAAAGATTGGTTGACGTCTGCTCAAGTGACCGCTGACCAACTTTTGCCGCCTGGCCATGCTACAAGCCTAGCCTCTCCTCTGGAGAAAGCCGTTCCGCTTCTGAAATCGCCATCAAACCACCGGAGGCCTGACACGGCCTGTAATACGATGCTGAGTGTTCTGTAGTACGCGTAGCGCTGAGCTTGTGGTCCCCCACTCGTAGCTGTGTCGGGCGATTCGGTAATGGAAATCGTGTTGTGTCCATTCTTGTGATTGGTGGGGAATGAGTCTGGACTCTCACGTCACCTGCCCGGACTCTCTCCCCAACCCCGAAGACACAATCAACTCCCCCCCAGGTGATGCGTTGCCAATGCTCCGGGGTTGGGAACATAATAACCCCGAGAGATGCCAGACTCAATCAGAGACGCCGACGGGTACAAGCGATCATCTCGACAGCCGCAGCGGGAAGGTGAGTCGAAAAGGGGTTTTTGCGGGTAAATGCTCTGGGGCGCCGTCTCGCCCAGCCCACGACCGTTTTGCCAGGCGGAAATCCAACGTCGAATTCCCGGGCATCGCAACCGCCACTATCTGGGGATGAATCCCACGTGGCAGGACAATCGGGACCGGAAGTACGGGACTTTTCGTCCAAATATTCTGGATTGTCTGTATTTCCATCCGCCGCCATACGAGACGAGCACACACCTGCCCCTTGTTCGACGGCCCGATTGGCACATCCAGCCTGTGCTCAGTTCCCCAGTGCCCGTCCGTTGTTCGACCTCAGCCCGTCGTGCGTAATGGGCGCGTGGATGATAGGTTCAAGTCCAGGTCGGGTGTCCCGGCCCTGGGCCGTCGTGTCCGCCAGCCTGATGATGTCAGCCAGCCCTGTGTGTGGGCTAGAACCAGCAAGCAGATGCCTAGGCCGGCTTTGACCACCAGGCAACAACCTCCAACATGTCTCGTCAGGACATCTCGTTGGTGAGGAAAGAGCACCCACAGTAATTCGCACCGAGATTTAGAACCCACAGATCTACCCGCCTCTCGGCCGTGAGAGACATCGCTCTTTCCTCGCAACGCAAAGCGGATGGGATGCTCCTACCCGACGGAGACGTACATACGGGCAGTTCGAGTCCATGCCGCGTCTGCCACTCTCGCCGGAATTTTCTGGTCAAGTTTCTCCATTTTACCTATTATCTGCTTTTCTTTTCCCCAGTCCGCCGTGTCTCCTTCCCTGCTGATTCTCCATGTCTCAGGACAGGCTGCTTTCCCAGGCCCACAACACGTCAGAGCAAGCAACCGGTGTCTGAAGCCTGAAGACGTGGTACCGAGTTCCCCAGAGACACCAACTCACGTCTGGGTCATCATTGGGGGCCGCTCCTCAACACCGAGGACGGATCGCGGCACGCATCGTGCATGCTGTTCCTGCCAACAAGCGGGCTGGGCGCGAAGTGGCGGGAACCAGATTTGGCCCCGGACCAAGTCTCTGCGGATTGTTCCCAAGACCGGCATTTGAAGGTGAATTCGCCTTGGACCCGGGTCTTCGGTCGTGGCTCCAGCAGTCATCAAAGCTGTTGACGGCATATTACCTGCACATCCGAGGCTGCAAATCTGTGCTGTGCTGCATTCACCCGCCAGCTGCGGATTCTAGGGGGGCGCCTCAGCTAATTCTCGGCCCTGTAAAAGCTGCAAAGGGCTCTTTCCGGGCTTGACGAGAACATCTGACCCCCGTCTGCTATTTTGGACATCTAGGTGCAACGTCTGAGAGACCGGCGCCACAGCTATGATGTTAGATGGGGGAGTCGGAGACTTGTGGCCGCGATCGCCGACCCTCCCGGAACTCACTCCCCAACAGGGCTTCCACGACTCAGTCACTTTGGTCATGAGGACCATCTTGTACGATTCTCGCGGGCTACCTGTCTCAAGATTGAAGTGGCACAGTCTCGATAGGCGTCGTTACAACCAGAGGAAACCCGGAACACTCGCCGTCCCGCCTCGACCTGCCAGTTTGAAGCGGTTGGACTTGCCTCCATGTGTACCTGCCAACGGCCCATCATGGTCTCCGGAGTATTGCCCAGCGGGGAGGCCGCGTTGCCGGATGAGATGCTCGTTCAAATTCGGCGGCACGTTGCACGGGGCTAGCATCTCCCGTGAGACGGGACGACCGTGGGCCAATGCTGTGAGTATTAAAGCGAAACCTGGGGATACACGGTGTGTGCCGGAGGCATTCGTGTTTTGAGGCTCACGGTGAGCCGGATTTGGTCATCATCCTTCGCGGCAGGCTCAGCCGTTGCACAAAGCTAGGTGAGGTAGCTCGGTCGGAAAGCCATCAGGAGTTCCCGTCGGCCTCGTACGTCCTACATCCACGTTCGTCGCTAGCGGGCGTGGGGTTGAGGGAAGTCTGGAGGCACAAAGAGAGAGAGGTGCTGGCGCGTCGTCGCCGAAGTTGCCGCCGCCGTTTTGTTCGTATACCGCCTCTTCGGGGCGAGTATGGTTGCATTTCTGACGGCGACAACAGATATCTCCTGCCAAGTTGGTAAGTACCTAGATGCTGACTGACAACGAGGAGGTTGTCAGCAACTAGATAGATACCAGGCAGACAAGGACGTTGGCGCGTCACGGTTCGAGATATAACATTGGGCGATCAAAGTTACATCTACATCCACTACTACATGTCAGTTCTCAGGTTTTCCTATCGATGGGCGGAAAGGGCTGTATCGATGCCGCGGACCGTTCCTTTCCTTACCGCTTGGCGGATCCCTCCCTCCCTGTGACCGTGGCACTGGTGGTCAGACTTGAGTTCCATTCTCGCCGTCAGCACCAAAGTCACACACACTGGGAGTCGCATTCCAGACCAACAAAGAGGCCTACCTAGTCGGTTGATGAGCGTCTTCGCCACATTATTGCCTACAGGTAAATGCACGACATGGGCCCAATTGGGGCGCCACACCCGAAAGCCGCATCTCCGATAAGGACGGAGGAGGATGATTTCGTGCTGCCCCGGAAGCTCAAGGTCGCGTGAGACGACTTGGCACGGCAGTTCCAGCTCAGCTTGCTTGCTTTGGTTTTCTTTCATGATGACCTCTTCTCGGTCGAGAGGTCCCGTCTCGGTAGCTGGGCCGAGATACGGGGACATTTTTTTTCGTATGAGGAATCCAGATATCTACCTACCTGGTGTATCATTATTATTTTAGTTTTATTTTATTTTATCGATTTTGGTTGTGGTTATTGTTTTGTAAACGCTCCTCCTCCGTCCATGTCCCCCACGGTCTTTCTGAACAAGCGGTTAGTCATGGCGATGCAGAAAATTAGAAGTGTTGAATGACACCACTGCCCCTGTTTGCTGTGCTGTGTTGTATTCCAGCCTCTCTCTCCCTATCAAAGGCCAGACCAAAACTGAGAAAAGATCAAGCCCCCGCCATCCAGAGCTATAAGCGACCTAATAAGTAAGGTAAGTACCGTACTTACAGTACCAGCAGATCGGCTCCAGTCCTTGACCGCCTCTTTTGAGACAAAGAGAGAGAGAGAGAGCGGGAGAGGCGCACGCACGCACGCACGTTCGACGCAGGCTAAATGGGACGGATAAATACGCAGAAGCTGGGGATCGCTGCCGACTCGTCCAGCTGACGCCCTGCGGGCTGGGACAGACGGCAGACAGACGATTCAGCGCCGCTGTGCCGCGCCGGCCTCGCCGCCCTACCTACCTAGGTATCCAGCTCTTCTTTTATTATTTTTTTGGTAAATATAATTTATCTACCTTATGTACCTAGGTAGACAGTTAAGCAACCACCAAAAACCAAAACGAAAACGAAGCGCCGGTAGCTGAGATACTACACACATTACCGTTTCTTCTGTGCTGTATCTGGCGCGCTTGGGGCGCTAACTAACCGGGTACTTGCTTGGGTTGGGGACTTGCTGTGGGAGAGGAGGAGGGGTTCAAACCTGCTACTGCCGCTGCCACTCCCACTGCTACTGCCGATGGAACGCCAACTAACTACCTATCTAGAAGAGGAACCATCGGAACCATCATTCTGATCCTGGAGGGCCGGTGTGAAAAGGGACCGACGACGGGCTGGAGGTGTCATGCACATCCTGGTGACCGGTCCCGGCATTTATTTTTTCTCTCTTTTTATGTGATGCTTTCGTTTGGTTCTGGTTTCCGGTTCCGGTTCTGGTTTCTGGTTCTGGTTCTGGTTTCTGGTTTCTGGTTCCGGGGTCCTTGCCTTTCTCTCTGTGCCTTCCGCGGCGTGTTTCGTTTCAACATCCCGCCCCGCCCCATTTTCTCAACTCGCTCTCCGTCCGCTCGTCAGCCGTGTCTAGGTAAGGTAACCACCACTCACTGTCCCGGGACCACCAGAGAAAGTGCGGGGTGCTTGACGATCATGGAAGGCGAGACCCCTTTTTTTTTCTTTTGTTGAAAGAGAGAGAGAGAGAGAGGCTGGTAGGTTTGCCGTGTCTATGGCGTGGCGCAGGTGAACGAATGGGCGGAGAGGAACTTGGAATATGTCCCGTGACATGTGGTTTGGTTTCTCGCTTCGTTTCGTTTCGTTTTTTTTGTTCGGTACGGTAGGTATATCCCGTGTTGCTCGTGTCAATGCATTGTGAACGCGCGGGCGGGATGAGGTCGCTGTTGTAACCCCCTCCTTTCTTTCTCTCGCGTTCTTCCTCCCCCGTGCGCGGTTTGAGTGGATAGGTGAGGTCGGTGTTGTTGGTTGTTGGGACTCACTGGGCCGCTCTTCTCGGATCTCCTGGGCTTGGCTTCTTCCTCTGGGACAGTGGTATGGTATGGTAGGATGAGACGCGACGGCTACCTGGTGGTTGGTACTGTCGGTCCTTTTTTACTTGACGCTTGTAACTACCTTCATGGCTCACTGCCTGAGATAAACTTATCTAGGTAGGTAGGGAGATGTATTGCATAGGTGGTGTTGGTAAGGCGTTTTTACCATTGTATGGTACCTACCTACCGGATCAAGACGATGACTGACGGATGACTGGACGAAGAAGGACCGGGGAGTTACCGACTGACTTGTCTGCACTCTGCAGCAGATCAGTCCCCGTTTGGGTAGAACGGCCGTCCAGTTGGTCTATACACAACGACTCTTGCTAAGCAATTATTTATCATGTCTGGAACTGGAACGGTAATAAGGTGTACCAGACACATCCTGGAGAACCCCCTCTCACGCCATTACCTTGCATCATTTGCTTGTTGCACGGCGTATCAGCATTATCAGCACGCCGCGGTCAAGCGTGGTAAGAAGAGGTAAGGCAAGTAAGTACTTGGCAAGTAGGTATGTACGGAAGTGTAAGTGCGTATTCCATACACACACCTCATCCTCATCATCCGCCCCGAGTCTAGACCCGCAGTACGGAGTACGGAAAATATATTACATAGTACACCAATAAAAACAAGAGAAAACAAAATACGCGCCGCAACAATGATGGGTACCAGAAAAGAGAAATCACCAAATTGAAACCCCACGTGAACCATCCGACCCTTTTCCGTCATGTCATGTTATCCGCGTTGGGAAAACACACAACAAGGTTCTAGACCAGACACCACCCAGACCAGACCGACAAAAAACCCTTAGGCCAATCCAGAGTTAAGAAATCTTCGCCACAAGAACCAGAAACGATCGAGTCCCCCCCAACTGGCGCGGCAAGGCGACCAAGCGAGCGGGGGAGAGACTGCTGGGTGAACCGCGCCTGCTGCACGCGGGGAAATACAAAGGCTTACTCGGTGTGGGTGGTATTTTTCTCTCTCTTGGGAACCAAAAAAAAAGTGATGTGGTGGGTGATCGATTCTGAAACGTCTACACCACGCTTTCTTGTCTGGCCGGGTACTACGTCAGCCACACACACACACACACACACACACACACACACACACTGAGAGAGAGTAGGCTTGTGTTGTCGCTTATATGGGGGGAGGGAGGGGGGAGGGGGGGCATATGGTAGTGGTTGCGCGGCTCGGCGCTTATTTTTGTTTGGCGGTTGTGGAGTGGGAGAGTGGTGTAAGTCGGTAAAGTTGCCCGTCTGACTGTGAGATTGTTGTTCTTGTTTCGGTGAGCCGTTGGTGGTTGAATTGTTCTTATTCCCCCGTCTCCCTCCCATCGCTTCCGAGTCCCGAGTTCCGTGTATTATCTTATTTCTGTATCTTGATAAGGTATGTTGTGAGAACTTTGTTTTGTCAAGTTGTTTGGGGGTTTGGTAGTCGCTTAGGTAGTTGGTTGGTGTCAATTGGAAGGGGGATGGACGGCGGAGGGCGTGGTCTGGGTTTTGTCGAGGCAACAGGAACCAGCGTTTTCTTTTTGTTCATGGTCATGCTCAAGCTTCTCAGTTAAATGATTAGTTGCGTCGCTTTAAAGATCTCTGGTAAAGACAGCGAAATGGAGTCTCACTTCGCTTCCTTTACGGGGCTCTCTCAGCTCAATGGCTTTCGAGGTGCAGGTTGGGGAAAGGAGGGAAGGAAGCTAAATGAGACTTCATTCTACTATGTATTCCAGAGAACTTGGTGAAGTTGAATGGTCTAGATCTCGTCTGTCCTCTCTGGTGAGGCTGAAATCGCAGTGATAGGTAACTTGCTCTAATCCGAAAAACTCACCATCTCCTCGCGCGATGTGAAAAATGCAGTGTGCCAGCTGGCTATATTTCATTGGCCAGCAAGTATGTGCCTCCCGCCTCCAATTCAAAAGGAGATCAATCTTCTTGACGAAAGGCCAAACCTGCGAGAACAATCTAGAGTCTAAGCGTCGAACAGTATTCACCCACACGAGCAACAAAACCGCAGTGTACACCGTCATCCACTGAAATATAACCATATCAGTCTCAGACCTCGTGCTTGGGGAGGTGCCTGGAGAGTCTCCTAGGGAGTCAAGGAGACTTACCTAGCCCTAAGCTGTCTGTCTCCTCTTGAGGGGACAAAATTGCAGTGAGACGCCAACGGCTGGGCCACCTCAAGATTTAAACCCACTCGATTGGTTGCTTGACATCGTCATCTCCTCTTGAGCGGCCAAAATTGCAGTGATCCTAGACTAAACTCGGTTGTTGGAGACCCCTCGATTGGCCGGCAACTCCTCCAAGCTCCTTGACGTCCCAGCTACGTAGAAGGAAAGAAAGGAGGACTCGTACCATATCCGCCATCAACAACGTAAATTCCCGGTGTTTATCCCAGACATGAACTCCCGTCGTCTTCGCCCAAGCGCGTACCAGAACCCGGTGGATTGGATCAACGCTCCACGTCATGCTTGGGATTGTGTTCGAAAACTCTCCGGGCTACCTTAGGGATCATCTCCTCTGGCGAGACCAAAATTGCAGTCATTGACCTGCATCCATCAGACCAGCGAACCACACTGCATGTCTTGCACCGAAATCAGGTCCGCCCTGCTGGTGGCGAGATGGGCAAGGGGAAAGGGTTGACGTGGTGGCGCCGCCGACCGGCATCGCCGCGTTAGGTACGCTGTCTGCGGCACCACTATGCACGTGCAACCACCTGCGCATCACGTCCGACGGCGGCCTGGGGAAGAGAAAACTCCAAGATGTCCTTGCCCAGCACTACCTACCCTGGAAGCAAAGCGCGTTCAGGATCTGCGAGCGACCGATGTCCTAATCATTGACGAGATCAGCATGGTCTCGTAGGCTGCAAAGTTGGATAGAACACCGACCGGTATGGCGATATGTTTGTTTAGGACATCATGGTCTGTTACTAGGTCCATAATGTGGTTCGGTGGGATCAGACCAGGCAGCTGGACAGGCACCCGGTGGACTCAGGTTATCCTGAAGCTGGGCGGCCGAGCAGCAGATGGTGCGGGCTTTCGGGCATTGAGCTCGAGAGCGTCACTCATACCTTCACGAAGGAATGAACCAGGTTTAGGCGGGACTATCATCTGAATTCAGAGCAACTAACAACCCTAGTTGCGTAGGCTGGACTATATCACAAAAAGGAAAACAACAATGACTTTCCGGCCGTGACGACATCGAATCTTGAGCAGTCTCCCAGGCTCAACAACATCATGAAAGAAAGCCCCAAAACGTCCAACCGAAGTATCACCGCAGCGGGAGCCAGCACTTGGCTTCCTGTATGTGCGCTTCTTGAACTTCCCTCATCCCGAACCGTATCATCTTCAACCTAAACTTCAAACAAGATCCTCGAGAGAACAGCTGAGCCTAGACCGCAACAAAAGAAGAGAACATCAACCCGGTCCGCTCGGTCCATGGATTCACCACGATCCATCACTCAGCATCCGCCATCTGCACATCCTGACCATTCACCGCCTCAGCTTCCCCATTGCCATCATCTTCATCACCCAAGACTCTCGACGACAGAAAACGGGTGCGGTCGAGGGCACCGAGGTGGCACATGACTGGCGAGTTGACGAGAGTACGCTGGGAATTGGTTAGCAAAGACAGCCCCTTACTCAGTAAACAACCCATACAATCGCAACATACAGCGGATAAACGCTTACATACATACATAACATGAGAATAATACAAGAATCTAAACAAAAGTCAAATCAGATTGTCGTTGAACTCACCTGGCCGGTAATAACCTCCCCTCTGACCGTGGTCTCAAACGTCCGCCACCAGTCGGCACCATTCCAGCGGGCACGCTTAAAGCCATCGCGGAATTCGAGCCGGAACCGGAAGCTCTCCAGTCGGAACTGGCGGATTCGATCGGCGTGGACGGTGCCAAACATGTCTATCCGCCGCTGGTTATAACGACCCACACGGCCCCTCGTAAGGTAGGTCTGGCCCCGCCGGTAGATATAGGGGTCGTCGATCACGACCTCGAGGGACCGGAGCTGCGGAAGAGAGGCCAGCCAGTCTAGCGCCCCGACCTGATCGGGTCTGGCGGGCTCGGCGGTCCACAGCCAGCTCGCGTGCACCACATTGGGACGCAGAATGGGGCACGTCAGCATGGGCACCCAGTGCCGATCATACTCCCGGAAGCGAATGACGCCTAGCTGGGGATTGCTAAGCGTCTCCCACCGGGACTGGAGAAGATGGCCCTGGCCAGTGACGTTGGTCGTCTCGGCCCTCATCCGCATGTACAGGTGCACTACGGAGTGTGAGAAGAACTCCTGTAGAACCTCTGATCCGGGTTATTAGTTTGATACATACGCGGAATCAAGGGAGAAACTTACCACTGCGGATGAGCCGGCAGAGCCGACAAAGGCGAAGCAGCCGACGCAGCTTCGTGGTGAGGACGCCGTCCACCAGCTTGTCGTCGAACAGGCCGGTGATGTCGACGTACTCGTAGGCCTCCAGGACAAGCCCGTAGATCTTCAGGCGCGTCTCCAACGGGAGAGCGCCGAAGAGCCCGGCGGGTTGTCCTTGGGCGAGCTCTCGAGCGGGCGGGCGGCTCACCGGGCCCAGGGTTGGAAGCGGGGCCAAGGTCGATACCGGGCCGAACGTCGACACCGAGGCCACCGTCGACACCGCAGTCGAGGCCGACTCCGGGCCCGTGGTACCACTCGCCGGGCCCGAAACGAGTCCGCGGTTGGCGGCGGCGGCATGTTCTTGCGTGTCCATTCTAAACGTCCATTAGCCCGCCGGACACATCCTAGCTTAAACATTGCAACTGAAGTTTTATCAAAATTTATAGGATAAGAACGTGAAAACATGAACGGGTGCTTTGTACCCGGGTACATCTACCTATCCAGAGAGATGCTCAGGGTTGTAGACTTCTGACCTGGGAAGCACAAGAAGCGAAAGGCATATGGCTTCCCACGGTTATGTAAATCCGGCTTGTACCAGTGACGGCACTAGCCAAATGCCACAACGCCTACGCCATCAAAAGATACAAATCACACAATATATATGACTCGTCCATCGGCGTGAACGCCCCTGATCACGACGTTGGACATTGATGAAAGTACCAATGACTTGACTTGAGGTGGGTGCGAGATGAATAAGGGGTGTTGAAAGTAAGAATACCTCAACTTGAGGCCCGTGTGAAATGAATGAGAAAAAGGTAAAATATTCTTGGGGTGTGATGGGGTGTGTACCACACATATTCCGTCCTCGAGGAGTGAATCGACTGTGCCAGGCGGTGACAGTACCTCGGGATGTGACAATTGCATCGCAATCGAACCCCCATCAAATTCCGCAAACCTCCCAAAAGAATGCCAGAATAACAAGATCAGAGCCTTAGAATCCGGCTGTGGGTTATATGCCAGCACGGCACTTGCCATGACTGGAGGTTCGGCCTCTCTCAGAAATTTCGGGACGAGACGCCACCTATGCGAAAAAGGGAAAGCAGGGGTGGAAATGATCGGGCAAAGAGGAGGACGAAATCTCCAAAAACGACAAGAAGATATTGGACGTAGACGATTGATGATGAATAAAGACAAAATCTTGACTTACGCGAGAATGGATGGAGATTGCCGACTTTTAAAATCCTGTGAACTTGATGACCCGGAGTGTGTTTGTAAAAGTCTTCTAAGAAGCCGATGAGCTGTGGAGTTCGACTTTGGACGGGCGTCGACTTTGGAAGACTGCTAGAGAGGCTTTGGTGAGCGTGAGCGATGTGAAAGAGTCTTAGAGAGTACTGAAGAAGACGCTGGTTGAAACAGATAAGGAAAAATGAAGACTTACAACAGGGCGAGAAAAATTTTGTGCGCAAGAGAACTGAAAACTATGATAGTGTGAGATGTCATCAACTTAGAGTTTCATCGAAGAGTAAAAATACTTACAGAAAACTTGACGAGCTTGGTCGGCAAGAGAGAGTACCCCTGATATCGAGCGAACGAGTGGATAGCACACTCGATGGCGTGCGACCGTGACAAAGGTCTTATAGGAGACAAACACTGTTCAGAGGTGATTAGCCCATAAGTTCTTAGCTTCACGCCTGTGTTGAAAGAGTACTCACGATGACCAGCTACCGTGGCAACAGCACTGTTGATGATGTGCGACCGGGAGAAGAATCGTCTTGAAGACGAACACTTCCGAGGCGTGACGAGTCGACAAGTCTTCAGCTTTACACTTGTCTAAGCTTAAACTTGTGTAAAGTGTTCAGGATTGCCTGCGACCGGGGCGATAGGACTGTTGACGACGTGCGACCGAGAAAAAGTCGACTTGTCGAAAGAATTTGGCCCGAGTGCGATCGGCAACAGTCTTCAGCTTCACACCGTTCTTGAAGGGTATTGCTGACGACGTGTGACCGAGAGAAAGGGGTTTGATATGCGACCGAGAGAAGAGTCCTGATGTGCGACCGTGGCGAGCGCCGTCAAGTTGAAAAAAGCTTCAACGAGGAGTGAAGAACAGAAAAGTTCTTCAGCTTCGCAGTGGTCTGGAAACAGATAGAAAGATGGTCAGTCTCGGTGAAGAATTTTCAACAACAACGGGTTGATCAGACGAATCAAGCTTGGGACGAAGGGAAAGGACGATCGTCCTTTCCAGATGAGCACCGCCGTCTCAGAGGGAGAACAACACAATCCCAAAGGAGGATGGCCACGACTGAAAACGTGAAGGCCGCGATTTCAAAGGACAAAAGTCAAGACCGCAGAGAGGAAACTCCAGGGCTGCAAAGGAGGAAGATGAAGACCGCAGAGATAAATCCACGGTCACAAAGGAGTGAGAGGGAGATCACAACAGCGAAGGAGGTAGACCACGGTCGAAAACGAAGTGAGAAAACAAAAGAGCTTACCAAGTAGGTGGTCGCGACCGGCAGATTCAGCTTGTCGGTCGGGAAAACAGCGCGCAGAGAGGATTCTCAGGATCTTCGAAGCATGCGACCCTGGTAGAATAAAGCTTGAGAGGAAGAGAAGAGAAAACCTGACTGAGGCTACACGCAATGAGGAGCGCTTGATCAAGACGACTGTGGATGAGAGAAGAGAAATCCTGATGGTGGTGAGCGCGGTGTCGGAATAGCTTCAGCCCAGGTGGTTGAATTGGGAAGAAAGTTGGCTGAGGTGAGGAGGCGGAGGAGGAATTTATACCTCTAGTTCCGGCCAGTGGCCCCGACGTAAATAGCGGGTGCTACCGGCCTGACCGGCGTGCTTGGCGGGTGCAATGGACGAGATAGGCGGGAGCATACGGCGACCTCGGCGGGGGTGACCGGCGTTGGTCCAGGGGGTTCCGGAGGAGCTCCGGAGATCTCGGCGGCCGTTCCGGCGGCCTTCCGGCAGAGGTTAGGAGACCCGGAGCGAACGCCAATAGACGTAAAGCAAGTTTCCGGCAGGTTCTCCAGGCCCGGAGGCAAATAATATACTACCGGAAGGCATCCAGGCGAAATGCGGGAACGAACCCCTATTTGTATACTTCAGACATATCGGCGGGATGAAAGCGGCGGCTTAGACGGAAACCACCTTTGCAACGGGCAAATGATCCACACCCGACGACAGACCCGCAAGGGGGGCTGCCCTTGTGCTTTCTCGCCTGCATCCGTCTTATGTCACACCTAAAACCCCCAGACAAGAGGCTGGACACGGAAGCCAGACTCATCGTCCGGTGAAATGCCCCGAGAAGGTTGCCATAGAGCCTTGGTGTGATTGTTGCAGCTCCCAGGCCTTCCTTCCGACCTCTTTCATTAGCCGCTTAGGCGCCATGCGACCTGTCATGAGCTCAAAAGCCTCGATTGCCATTTCGCCGACAACCTCCAAGCCGTCTACGATGCTCCAAGCTGGGGAGACGCCTTGCCGGAAGGCTTGCATCTGGGCAACCAGCGGGGTCACGAGTGGCCCATAGGCAAGCTTTGAAATAAAAAAGGTCAGCGACACAATCCTAACCTGAACCTTGCCTCTGACTATCGACGGAGGAAAGAGAATGCTGACTGATAGAAAGAAGAATTCCGACTTACCTCGACGACCACACCTCCTGTTGGGCTCCCCAACCAGCCCAGCGGTATCTCGAAATCGGCCGGCGGATTCCCATCCACGCTCGTGGCCGGGACACAAGAGATGATCATCGTCGGTAGCTGGTATCCAGACGGCCAGGCGTCCAGCAGCGAGGGCAATACACGACATATCTCCGGGAGCGAGCCGTTAGCCTGGGGGCTGACGAGTCCCTGAGTGGCAGCCCACTCGTTGAAATGCTCGGCGACCTTCACAGCGTTGGCGTATGTCCGATTGTGTATGAAAACGTTGCGGCAGCCGAGTTGGATCAGAGCATAGATGGCAGCGCGCGCCATGCCGCCAGCACCTATAACCAAGCCTGTGGTCCTGGATGGTTGAACAAAATTCCGAGGACTAATAGCTCGGCGGAGACAAGTGAGGATGGCGCTCCAGTCGGTATTGTCTCCAAAGAAGGTGCGGGCACGGCCGGCCTTGTTCCGGGAGTTGGCATGGTCGAGAATTCCATTCGTCTTGCCTCGGAGAGGAAGCAGGACGTTGACGGCACCGATGGCCGTGGCGTGGTGGCTCTTGACCTTGAGGTGCGGCATTATGGCCACCTTGAAGGGTGCTGTGAGAGAGCCGCCACCGAAGGCATCGCTAATACAAATCTGGTTCAGATCATCGAGGGTCGAACAAGTCACGGCCTGGAAGGTGTGTGGCATGCCGGCGAAGTCGTAGGCGGCATTATGCATAGCCGGCGACAGAGAGTAAGAAACATTAGACCCAAGAACATAAAACTGAAGCGGATCGAGGAGAAACTGGCGGAAAAGCAACTCGAAAGAGCCGGTAGCAGTGCTGACTGTGGCCAGGTGATCTCTCTCGTTTTCCATATCGGGATGCTTCACCGGGCTTAGGATCCTGCTTTGGAGAGGCGTCCGGACCCCGAGGACGGAAAAGTCATAGGCTACCAGTGGAGGTTTTGGGTCGGGAATGGTACGTTGAATCTTGTTGCGGAACTCCTCCAAAATACTAACGTCGCTGTCCCCGGCACAGAAACGGACGATGCGAACCACGTCGCAGCCGAGCGCCTGTGCCTTCTTATAGTTTTCGACTTGAACATCATCGAGCCAGGGTGTGGCACCAAAGCCCATGTACCAAAAGTTCCCAATAACCTTGGAGCGGCCGCGATGGCGCAAGACACGGCTGACAAGCTCCTCATCTCGCTGGAGGTCAAGGCTGATATAATCGACGCCGAGGCGCAGACCTAGCTCGAGCAGATCGGCGTCCATGGCATTCCTTTCGTCAAGTGACCTCCGCCTCTCTCCACGGGGGTTCTCTTCGACGTGGTAGATGATGGGAAGACCCAGCTTCCGCCTGATCAGAGCGACTTGCCGTGCCACGATGTTATGGAGGTCGTTCGGCCAGTGATCGATAATCAGTTCGATACAATCCCCACGGGCCTCAAAGTCCTCCCACTCGAGATCCATATCCATCAAGTATGATAGACGGAGCCTCAGAGCGTACGAGTATGACCGGAATTCGGGAGGGATAGCGTTGACCGAAAACGGGCTTTCCAGCCATGCGCGGGTGGCGCCTCGACCGGTGATGAGATCAAGAAAGCGAGTAAAGTCCTCCCGGGCACAAAGAAGTTTAGAGGGTGTGGGATTGCGACTGTCCATAGGGGTGCTGCTGCCCGAGATGGGAGACGAGGCATGGTTGGACGAGTCGAGAAGGTTGTAGTACTCCAGGTTGGAGCAGCTTCTGTGTTTCTCGTCGGCCTTGAGAAGCTGTTCAGCATCTGCCGCGTCCATGAGGAGCGCAATCTGCTCCTTTTCTCGGTGGATATACACCACCGGATGGGTTCTGGAGTAGGCTCGTAGGGCTTCCTGGGCCTCGTCGGCCAGGCTGCTCATGCCGCACTCGATGACGCATCCCGTCCGGTTGCTATCAAGCATCCTCTTGAAGACTTCGGCATTCTGACGGGCAAAGGCCTCCCTCCCGTTTCGAGAGAGATACTGGCCACGAGTCAGACCGGTGATCTTTTCAAAGTAGTGATCTTCGGTAACCAGTGGCCGTCGGAGATGGAGAGCGCCCATGAAGCCAAGGGTACGCTTCCCTGCTCCCCGACAGCCTACCAGGACGATCGAGGCATTGGCATCGAAGGCCCGCTCATTTTTAGGGGGGACCACGGGAGACATAGCGGTTGCAGTCCGGGTCCAGGGGGTTTGGTCGAAGACGACAGCAAAGGGCAAACAAGGCTCGCTATACACGAGTGGCCCCGTATATTGGGTGTAGACTGTAGACTGTAGACCGTAGACTGTAGAGTGTAGGCCGTAGTCTAGACTGTATAGTGGATGGCTACCGGGGGCTCGGCGCGCCGAGAGGGTCGGCGAGGACGGGGATAGGGGTATCAGGTGGTTGGTGGTTGACGAGGTGAGCACAAGCCAGCGTGAAAACGCAAAATGCGACAAGACGAAGCAGTTTCGGGCCGCACCCGCACGCCTGGGATGCCAGAAACAGAGCAGAGAAGGTGAAACAAGTGTCAGTGATTCAGGCCCCAGATGAATGCCCGAAGTCTGCCTTCATCCATTGTGAAGGCGTGCATCGGCAGATTTGTCGGGAGTCTTTGCCGGGAAAATGAATACCCTGCGCTGAAGCTTCCCTGAGTAAGAACGACTGCCGGCGCCTCCACGCCCGCCATTGGCCCTAAAGCGGCCCAAGCTCCCCCAGAGCCCCATCAGCCCGCTAACAACCCCGCGTCAAATGCAAACCGGGCTCGGGATAATTCCGTGCCAATCCAGTTCTCTAAAGTCGATGTCATAAAAGTTGTGAAGATTGGAAACCGCTATTCTATTTGCTATGGAGATTTAAGTTTAATTGTGCATTAAGAGCCTCCTCTTGTCACTTGGGCATGACCCCACCAAGCCACATATCCAGTGGCGTCCAATGTCTTGGTTCACGTTAGATAGAGAGAACTTCCCCGCCATTATGTAGGACCGGCTCTGATGTAGAAATCCAACAAGAACCCCGACATGGATATATCTCTAGATTGGAAGCCAGTACGATAACAGCTCCTATCGGAAAGAAGTGGTGAAAATGTTTGGAGTAGAGGCCACCTGGATGGGACCCCTAGTCGGCTTCTGAGTGGCCGCTCGCTAAATTTAGCTTTGCTGCCCCGCGGCCAGCGACACAATTTCTCCAACTCTCAACATATCGAAGAGGCTCGTTGCACTTCAAGACCCCCAACCTAGTTGCACGCCCGCATCACCTCCATGGTCCCGGTCCCGTCGGCCCCGGCCTTTTCTTGATACGTCGGTCGCAATTGATCCGGTCTATGGGGTAAAGGTGGCCGCCGAGCGCTGGGCGACAATGGACTTCGCCGTCGGAGACATCGACGCCCGACTGCCGCCAAACGGCCTCGATCCTGCCCTGCCGCTCGCCGGCTCCGCACAATCGACCTCGATACCCGGTTCCGCCGCTGTCATGTCTGAACCCGGTGCCCCGGCTAGCGATACCGGTGCCGATGCTGGTGATGTCCCTGTGAACCCTCGAAAGAGGAAGAAGGCGTCTCGAGCGTATGTCACTCATGTTTCACCTCGTTTTCACTCGGGGGCCGTTGCTCACTAAGCCCCTTATTCAGATGCGACTTTTGCCATGTCAACCACCAGCCCTGTGACAATGGCAAGCCAAAGTGTAGTGTCTGTCAGAAGCACAACAAGCCGTGTCTGTATCTCCGGCCGACCAAGCGTCGCGGACCGCAGAAAGGCTACCGCACCGCGCTCAACACGTACAAGGAGAGCGCAGCTGCCTGGGGGGCCGTACTGGGTGCTATTCCCGGACTGGATGCCCTCATCGAGGGCCACCTGAACGGCAACAACGGGAAGTACATCATTGCTTCCATCAAAGATGGCAGCCAGCAGGAGGCTCTCATCAACAAGTGGCAGGAGAGCTCCGTCTTCAAAGCCTTTTTCGGTCACAACAACTCGCCCGTACCCGGTGGAACTCATACGGGCGCGCCATCCCAGGAGCCGGAAGCCGAGGATGATGAGTATCCCGGGGCTGACGATGTCGCCTTGGGCCGACCAGCCACTGCCAAGCGGTTGATACAGTCCCCGACGTCTATCAAGAGCCATTCATCGTCGCGGGTTATGACGGGAGACCCCAAGACGCCCAAGGTCGAAGCCGCACTGCTGCAGAAAGACCTCGCGTCGCTGTCTGATATCGTGGCCAAAGACGCTGCGCAGTCGTTCGTATACCCAGCTTCCGTTGCTGGCCGGTATCTAACCTTGATTGCAGATCCTCGCGTGCCTCGCAGACGCTGGCGTCCCTCGGTTTTGCGCCGAACGAGACCATTGCGGACTTTTATACCATGGGCTCCAACCCGGAGCCGATCGCGCAGCCCAACGACCAGGACATGTTCGACCCCGACCTCGGCACCGAGTCTGAGCAGCGGGCCTACTACGAGCTCCTCATGGGTCGTTCTTTTCCGGGATAGCAGCCTTGGTTCTAGATGCCAAACATGCATAAGCCTCGCGTGTCGCATACCAACAGGCAGCGGCCCGATTTAGGCCGTCCGGATGGGCTAGCTGGTCCACCATTCAGGATTCTGTCGCGGTGGTATAATACTATATACGAAGGCCGGATACAATCTTTGGGGATGGATGTCACTAATAATCCTGATCTCATACATCTGTGCTTCGGCAAGAAGGATACAGGCAAGTTTGAGAAAGAGGTTCGCATAATTCCCGTCACTTGATTCCAATCTTGGCTCTAACAGCGTCCTTTGGCAGGTTGAAAAGGAAAGTGGAATGAGAATACTGTCAGCATAGCGACACTTTGTACGATTACAATTGATGGATGATACCCGCCCGTTTCGTGGCAAACTCCCTACCTAGCTGATAATTGACTTGAGCATGAATCATGCAGGATTGAGTGCTCACGCATGTCAACAGTACAGGAGAGAGTGACAAACAAGTCCAAATGGTGTTGCGCACAGCAACAATTACAATAATGTATTGTCATGGTTTAGACTGATGACGATATCGGTGTGACGCGTCAAGTCAGCACCAAGGTATGCTTCCGATCCCATCCATACCATACCAAGCCATGGCTATGCTCCCACCGAGCCAGCTCTCCGTCCAGAGTCCCACTGATGCAAATGATTAAACAACAGATACCGTGGATACACGATGCCCAAACTCGCCCTGAAAATGGGTGTACGTTCCCAACCGAATCAAACACCGATCAACCCAAAGCCAAAACCTTGCCGCCAGATGATCCCAAAAGAAGGCATGCAAATGTCCCGCTTACAGAACCGCCGAATAATACAACAGATACCCAACTGCGCGCCGAGATTGCAGAAAAGAAGCGAATGAGCAATGACGAACGGATTCAGACCAACTCAAACCCGTCATCCTCATCCCCATCCCTCGTCGAACCAAGATCCGTCACGGCCTGGCGCAGCGTCCTCCGGGCCTTCCGGCCCTTGACAGCCTCGCCATTGGCATCCAGAATCTCGTACTCCTTCTCGACGAAGCGCTCGGTATCCCGCGCCGTGGGCGCCTTGACAAAGATGTCGAGCGTCAGCGGCCGGCCGGGCGTGTCGGCCCGGTCGAAGCTGTAGAGCACGTTGTCTGTCGCGCTGGCCCTGCGGACGAGCGCCGGTGGTCCCCCGTGGAGGGGCGGCAGCTCACCCAGCAATGACCTGGACGTCGCGTCGTCGGTTATCTCGCGCTTGGCGTAGAGCTGGGTGCGCACGCGGCCGACGGGGGCGTTGTGGGCCTTGCGCATCTTGACCATGTTTTGCGTCTTCTTGGGGTGATAGCCGTTGCTGGGACCGACGGTCAGTCATGGTTGGGGGGGGGAATGGATGCAGCAGAGGGTGATGCGGCTTACTCGCAGTACTTGCTGCGCGGCCGGACCTTGGCCTGCTGGCCCTCGCTGCCCGTGATGGGCTCGAAGGTGGCTAGGTCTAGCCGCACGCCGGGGGAGGGGTCGCAACCTCGCGACCACTTCTCCGCTGAGTCCTTGGTGCGCTTCCACTCCTTGTTGGCGCTGCGGAGGTCTCGCTCGAACTGGATGGGTGACTCGATTACGTTCGCCATTGTTGATGCGGGTGTCTGGGGGTTGTGGCTTGAGGATTGGTGTGTGTGACTCCTTGCTTGGGGGTTTTTGGATGGGTGTCGAGGATTACCGCTCCTGTTTACGGAAGCGGTGATGTCGACGGGGTGTGCTGGAATGGACGGCTGACGGTGTCGCCGGAAGCGGAAAAGATGACTTGGTGAAGAGGTATCTCTTGAGAGTTCCGGCGAGGAAAATACGGTTACTGTCCCTTTTTCAAGAGACAGAAACCACGGGTGTAAGAGTAATTCGGAGGCTGTCGACAGGGGAGGACAGAGGAGTCACTCGGGCAAGCTTCCTCCAATAAGCCAAGTCTTATGCAGGGCGTAGTGCGGATAGGCGAGGAATGCTAACAGTGGAAAGAAAGAAAAACGGAAGATGAAGGCTTTGTGGCGTTTGGATTCGTTCTCAGGTCCTGACAAAGAAAGAAGAATCAGGTCGAACGGGGGAGGGCGAGCGCGAGGGTACTTGTTTGGCCGGGTGAGTCAAAGGGGGTCGATCCCCGGTAGCTACGGTACACACAACACCTCGGGAGGTCGCGGCGTCGGTCGGCGGCGCTTCGATTAGATAGTGACGATAAGCGATAAGAGCTGACGAGCGCGGACGGATGGAGGGACGAGATAGCGAATGAAACTGTACAACTCTCTCTCTCTCTTTCTAAATAAAACAGAACAAAAAAAAACAGATATCTTTACAGTGGAATATGTAGAGGTATCTCTGAATTGCTTTGATGGGTTTTTGGTTCTTGGGTTTTGAGTCACGGAGAAAAGGGGAGGAGGAAGCAGGAGGCCGACGAGGCGCAGGAACCAGACGACCGATATATCAGCAATCTTCCCTCCAGCTCATCAGCTGGCTGGCTCACAGTTGGCTGTCAGTTAGTTCCTTATCGGCCTGTTTTGGGTAAGCCGGGGGACTGGATAAAGCTGTCCTGTCCTGTCTGTCCTGCCTTGCGTCGCCGGGCGAAGGAGGGGCACCCGCACACCACGGGGCAACAAGGGGGTGTGATGATGAGGGGCTCAGCTTGGGGGGTGGCGGTTGGTAGTTACAACCATGACCAACCCTGTGTTTGTTGGTGGGAGGTATGTGAGTAGTCCCCAGACCAGACCGACCGGCCCGTGGGGTTTTGTCAGACGTGATGCGAGTGACGACAGCGGGCCTCTGCTGCCCTGTCCGGCAGGACAGCTGCGGCGTGCCCGGCATCTGACTGGTATCAGAAGACCTTGGTTTTTCTTTGGCACTTTTTTGGGTATCCAGTCAACCAGTCATCGTCACAGCCTCCTCTTCTTTGACGTTTTGTGTTGTGTGACTTGGTTCTATGATGACATTTGTTTTGCCGCATTTTTGCCTGGACTTGGTTTTTCGTGTTTCGAGTTCGAGTCCTGATGAGGGGAGCGGTTGTCCATGAGAAGGTACTTACTTGGATGAAGCCGGCCTACCCCAGGAATCCACGGCTTTCTCATTCTCCATGGTATCCATAAATGCCTCTGCCATTCATTCCATAGGCCTAAGCCTGTTGGTGACACTGACCTGGTGAGCCTGGGGCTCCTCCACCTCTGGATCGTATCTCGGATACTGTGCTCATGCTAGAGATACACCTGTACTGACACGCCCGTGGACTTTCCGACTCCTTCCGGACCTCGATGTTTCAACCCAGAGAGGCTGCGAATCATCAACACCATGTGCCGCTGTCATTGGTCGAGGAGCGCAATCAGTTGTAGCTATTTCAGATTGCGACCCCTCTCTCCCTCCCACCAACACAAGGTGACAGGCACCACAAGTACACACACACTGGGGTGGTGGTGGTTTGGTACTTGGTAGAGCTTCGCGTTGCGCCGATTCATCATGTCCGTTTGACCCCACCTCCGCAATGGGCTTGTTCTTTAGCGGGGGGGGGGGGGGGGAGTTAGCGTCGTGGCGTCTTGGACAAGACGTCTCGATCGTTCCATTTTCCAGAGTTATCGTGTCTACTGCGGGAGTGAACAAGACGAAACTACAGATTGCAGAAGGTGAACGAGCTCATCACCACAAGCTCCCTCAGCAGCCGATGTCATCGCACCCCCCGCAGGGCCAGGTGACGCGGTTCATTCGCCAATTGTGCCTGAAGATCGGGGGGTGCGCAGGGACGGATCATGCAGGCGCTTGCACTGCTGCGTGCTTGCTAGGTAGCTAGCCGCTGCACGTCGATAAGCCTGATAAGATCGCGATTTGGCGTCATCCCCCACCATCTTTCCATCTTCCGCTCGACAGGCAGACTTGTAGCGAAAGGAAAAGGAAAGAGGGTGTCTTCATTTCTCGTTAACCCCTGGCGAACTCCCGTAGACAAATACGAGGCGGGAGTCGATTCCCGGTGCTTCCCGGCGTGCCCGGCTCGGTGGCCGAGGTCGGAGGCTACCTATCTTTGATCTAAGCGACTTCCGATCAATCAACAGTGCTGGGAATGACCGGTACAGTATCGGATGCTTCGTTTCAGAGCGTCACCAACAAAGAGTTCCGTGTGCTGAGGGGTTAGTGAGGCGCGGGAGGGGGTCACGGGTCTGCTGACTGACAAGCCGGCGTCATCATGGCTTTGCTTGGTTGCTTGGTTAGGGGATGGCTGAATCTAGAAACAGGGCTGAGCCTGCTTGCCTTGTCGGCGCCGGGACTTGGTTTACTCAGGGACGTAATGATAACAATGGAAAACGTGCTTGCCGAGGCCCTGTTTTCAGACTCAATGCGGCGAGCATCTTTCATCAATGACAGGCATACAGCTTACTTTGTTTCTTCCTTGTCGGGGAGCCAATGCATCGAGGGTGTGCACGCCTGGTTGGCGAGGACAGACTCCCCGCACGGTCTGCAAGCGATATGCGATGGGGTAATGAGAATAGATGTTGGGCATAGTGTAGATGGCGGGTTTGTTTACTGGGAATTGCCTGTCGTGAGTGTGGTGGGGTTGACATTGGCTGCTATGAAAGTGCGACGGCGCCATTTCACATGATGCCCCGGGCCATGTCGAGGGTGCGGGTGAATCGCCGACCGAGCCGGAGTGTTGTGTCGGCAATCTGCTCGGCGAGGTGCGCAGATGTCGGAAGTCTGTGAAAACGAATCAGCCTCGACATAGCACCGGCGACAAGAATGCTAAGAGCTTGATCGCTCAACTTGCACTCTGCCCCACGGTCAACCTTAGGTTATCGAAGGTGATTTACCAGTTGTCTTGGGTACCTAAAAATATAGATTTTGAGTTTTTTTTATGATTTATACATCACTATTGTTTCGACAAATACGTAGAGATCACATTCCTTTTTGCGTCCGTCAGTCTCCTTTCGAAGCTATCTAAACACTTGAATGCCACCGCAAACTCGCCGATGTTGTTGAATCCGGCGATCTTATCAGTGATGTCATCCCCGCTTTATCGGCGCTGTGGTCTGCGCGGCGCGACGCGGTACCAGGCGTCGCGGAACTTGCCGTTGAACCTCGTGCAACTCCAAAACTGAGAATCTCTCAAACCACCACACCATCAACCACCCTCCCCCGACCCCCTCACCAGAACAAAACAAGATGCCATCCGACAAAGCCTCCTACCTAGCAGCCCACTACCTAACCGCCGACCCAAAACCGAGCACCTCCAAAAAGCGCAAGCGAAAACATGCCTCGTCCAAAACCGACGGCCTCCTCATCCAAGATGACGACGAGCCAGGCTGGACAACCAACCCAACCTCCCACGACAATAACGACGAAGAGACCCCCATAACAATAGCCGGCACGAGCGCCGAATTCCGCCGAGCCAAGAAGTCCGCCTGGAAGACGCTCACTTCCACCAGCACCACCACCAGCCCAGCAGAAGATGCCGCCGCCGCCGACGCCGACGCAATCATCGCCAGCGCAGCCGCCGAACAAGCCGCCGCCGCGGCGCTCGACGAAGACGGCCCCTCCCCAATCCCGATGATGTCCGACGGCACGCACGCGGGCCTACAGAGCGCCAAGGCCATCACGGCGCAGCTGCGCATCCGACAGGCGGCCGAGCGCGCCGAGCTGGCGCGGATCACCGCCGAGCGCGCCACCAAAAACCCGTCCGACGCCGCCCAAGAAGACGAAGTCATCCTGCGCGACGCGACGGGCCGGCGCGTCGACGCGGCCATGCGCCGCGCCGAGATGCGGCGCGCGCAGGCGGAGGCGGAGCGCGCGGAGGAGGAGAGGAAGCGGAACCTCAAGGGCGAGGTGCAGCTCGCCGAGGCGCGGCGGCGGCGCGAGGAGCTGCAGGACGCGGCGCTGATGCCGCTTGCAAGGGGGAAGGATGATGTCGAGATGAATAGGGAGCTTCAGGAGCAGCAGAGGTGGAATGATCCGATGGCGCAGTTTATGGATTCGAAAGAGAGTGGTGCGAGGGGGACCGGGACGGGGAAAAACAAGAAGATGGAGGCGCGGAGGCCGTTGTATAAGGGTGCCGCACCGCCAAATCGGTATGGGATTAAACCGGGGTATCGCTGGGACGGGGTCGATCGCGGGAATGGCTTTGAGGCGGAGCGGTTCAAGGCTATTAATCGGAAGGAGAGGAATAAGGGGCTGGATTATGCCTGGCAGATGGATGAGTGATGGGGTATATATCTACTGGATTACACATCACGGGGATTCAAACGCGAGTACAGGCCTGGTCAGGGAGAGCAAGGCTACCATCGACAACTGGCTCAATAATGATATCTTGAAGCCGGCTTCATTACGCACCGCACAAGGTTTCTAGTGAACTCTGCATTGCATCACTAGACTTTTTCTAAACTGGACCAGCGCTCGGCACACGAACAAGACCAAAGTCTCGTAGAAACGTAGAAACACAACCCCAGAAGGCCGTTCTACCCGAGCAAGCACAGCTTGTGACTGTCCATCGCTAAGAGTTGATGAGAATCAACTACCGTGTCCCTCGGAAAAAGCCCGTTGCATTGGCACCGCGTCAAGCAACTCAGACAACGCTACCATGAAACCGCCAGCATACAGCAGCAGTTTCGTATCCTTCTTCCTCGTTTAACCAACCACCGCCCCACCCCCCAAACCCAGCCAGCAACATCGCCATCATGTCGGCTTAGGTCGCAGGAGCTTGTCGTTACCAAAGACGGCGTTGTGGCGCACCATCTGGATCCACTCGCTCTTGGTGGTACTCCCCGGCTTGTCGATCCTGCTGATGAACTTGCGCATGAGCACGCCCAGCTGAATACCCTCCGGGTGGGCGCTGATGGCCTTGATGATCTCCGACACCTCGATTTTGCGGACCGGCTGCGCAGCCGCGGGCGCGGGCGTCCCACCCGGCGTCGCAGTGCCGCCCTTGGTCGGGGAGATGCCTTGCGAATCTATTTACCAAGTCAGCAACAGTGTTGTAGAACGAATAAAGAGAAACATACTTTGCGGAGCCGGACTGCCCGCCCTCGAGCCCGAGGGCGTGCCGGTAGCACCGGTCCCTGACTTGAGCTTAATCTTCTTCTTGAGCTTCAAGCCGCCGTCAGAACCCTCACCAGCGGTGGCCTCGCCATCACTAGTAACGCCGGAAACACCCTTCGGACGTCCAGGGAGGGGAGTGGCTGAGCGGCTAGGGACGACTGATGCGGTCCCCTTGGAAGTTTTGACTTTCTTCCGGGACAACTCGTTCTCGCTGGATTCCGAGAGGTTGGGAGATCCCGGGCGCTTGAGCTTGCCCTTCTTAGGGGCTTCGAGACCCTTCTGCTTGCTACCCGACGGAGTATTCGAACCTTTGGAAGCTGATCCAGAGGCTCCCTGCTCACCCTTCTTGGCTTCCTCTTCCTTCTTGGCCTCCTCCTTCTTTTCATCCGTCTCAGATTCGGATTCCTAGAAAGAAAATTAGCATATGTCTTTATACCTACAGGACGCCGGAAACTTACTGAAGAGTCGGTAAACGGATTGTTTTCGTCCTTATCAGAGTCGAGATCTTCAAAATCCATGGCATGCTCCAGCTTCATTAGGTCCTTGATCGTCTTCTTACCAATCATCTTCTTCTTCAGCTTTTCGAGCTGTCGTTCCCTCTCTTCCTCATCGACCTTGTCCTCCTCTCCCTCGCCAAAGAGGTTGGCACCAAGCGCCTCGCGCCGGATCCTCGTTTTGGCGTCCTTGGTGTCTTCGTCATCTGCATCAAAGCCGGGCGCCTCGTCGTCGTCTTGGAATTCATCGCCCGACATATCCAGCTCAAAATCGTCCTGCCTCTCCGTCTTGGGCGCGGCCCGTGACGTCGCGCTCTCGGTCTTTACCCGGGCACGGCCGCGCAAGAACTGCCTGGTCTCCTCTCGTTCCTTCTCCATGGCGTTCTTTTCCATGTCAAGCATGATCCACCGCTTTACCGTCTTCTTCGCTTTCATCATATTTTCGGCGTCATCTAGCGAGAACGTGTTGAACTTGGGTTTCTCGTCGAACTTGTAGTACCGCTCAAGAGGAATCATTCTGAAGTTGCCGCCATCGATGACCAGGGCACAGTTCATGTCCGAGATGCCTGCAACGTAGGACCCAACCCAAACACCTGCTTTGCCTTCGGCGTCCTCTAAATGCCACGGAAGCGTTTCTTCATAGCGGAGGCCAGACTGCTTCTTTTGCTCTTCGGAATTCCTCCCATAGAAGGTGGACACCTTGTCCTTTTTGTTGTTCGACTTTGGTTTTGTCTCGGCTGCCTTGGTGACGGGTGCGATCTGGGCCTGATCCAACGCTCGCTGCGCTTCGCGATCCGCCTTTTGTTGCCGGAGACGTTCAGCTTCGGCCTCGTCGGCAGCGTTCATAGGCGTATCCTCCTGTTTCATCAAGGCCAGCTTATGAGCCGGCAGCTGTCTAGGATCCCGGCGAGTCAGCGTGACGGGGCGGGGAAACTGGTCCTGGTCCATGACATCCACAGCTCCTTCGCCTCTATCGTGGGCTCCTCTCGGCTTGCTCAGGCGCATGATGTGGTGTCGTATCCCCTCCATCAGCGCCTTTTTCGTCGTCACTAGTGGGAACTCGCGGCAACCTTCTGGTGCCGGTTCGCTCCAACCTTTATTCTTGACCCGTTGAGCCTCGAGTGCGCGGAGCTGGGGAGCGTAGAGATTCGTGAGCGCGCCCTTCTCGCGCTCCAGCTTCTCTTCTGGATCTTCGGCCCTGCGCGGCTGCGAGATGTTTGGCTTCGGAAGTGTCTTCTTCCTGGCGACCAGCGGATTGACCTTCGGCTTGCGAGGCATCATGGGACGGGGGAGGGGCTTGGGGGCGCCATCGGGGCGCGGAGGATTCGGCGCGCTCATTGTGAAGACGGCGGCGGAAGATTATCGAGGTCGCGAGGGCTGTTGCGCGTCGGGGAGACTGGGACTTGAGACCGACGGCAGCGTGTGGTACCGCAGCTTGTCTCAGCGGGGGCACGTCATCGGGGTTGGCACGCGATAATATCCGCGTCGCGTGTCTTGCCCTCTCTCAGCAGCAAGCAAGGAACCTCGGAGCAGCCGTGGTTCAAAGGCAAAGATTGTGGACGCGATGGTGGCGGCGCCAGAGAAATCAGATTTGGTTGCAAAGGTGGAAATAGTTGAGCGCTTGCAGCTCGTGCAGAGGTGACAAAGATCCACAAGGCAGGCAGGCACAAAGCCGGGCGTTGCGGGTTGGGTGCACGGACCACTACAGCCAAAGCCACGGTCCAGTGTCCTCTGCGGCCTTCTTTTTATTTGAGACTTCTTGTACAATGCAAAATGGCCAATGCGGAGGTCGAAACAGCTGGAGGCAGCGCTAACGCAACGCTTGACAAAACAGCTGGCGCGAAGTCAGAATCAGATGCCCAAAACCACAGATGAACCTAAAATTCATCAAACCATAACAAGATACCCATAGTGTACTCTAGAACAGTAATGGATCGGAATTTGGAAAGGGAAGCGGCCTCAAGTGACTTGCAGCAAGCTAGGTAATTCCCGTGCCTCGTGCAGGCCAATGGCTGCCCCGCCAGGCTTCTCCACATCCGTTCCGGGGAAGCACTTTGCGCCGGCAGTTTGATCTCCAACCTAAGCTTTCCCTCTATCGAACCTAGGAACTTTACCTGTCAACCCATATCTGTAAACAAGGCGCATTGCCATTCACGACACATGCGTGGCGTCTGCTTATAGATCGCTCCACTCCAGATTTCTTTCGACTCAGTCACGCCACGTACAGGACGCCATTGGTTCTCGCAATCGGACGCCTGACAGAGACGACGTTTGAGGGTACTTTTACGTGCACAGGTGGAAAGTTGTATCCACAGCTAGCTCTCCAAGGGAGGAGATGGGGCCACTGTTCGATGTCAAGAACCCTCTCGGTTTTCTGGTCCCTTGCTAGAGGAGAATTTATCTCGACGGCTCTGATAATCGAAGGCGGCAAACCCCTCGCGCCTTCACTCTGTGCCTGCGCCTGCGCCGCCAGCGCTCACCAAAACATCCACCCCGCGACATCCGCAGCCGCCGACCTCAACAAAACTCAGCACGGCGCGCCCACCATGGAAAACCAAACCGGCACCGGCGGTCTCGAGGATCGTTTGCGCAACATGATTCTCGCGCGTCCCGAAAACCAGCTCTCTCAGCCGCCCATGCCGGCCATGGGCGGTAATCCTTACGGGAATCAGCCCATCGCTACTCGCCAACTCGATCCTCCACCAGGCTTCTTGCAGCAACCTCCAGGCTTGATTCCAGCCGGACAGGGCCAGGCCTTCCCAGTCAACAGTCAACCATCCCCGCCGCTCGCAAAGTCAAAACATAAGCGGCCGAACCAGGCAGAGCGCCGCCAGAGATCAGCCCAGCTATCCATCCCCATCGATACCAGGCCCCAGATGAACCAGCCCATGAGGCCCTACTTTAGCCCTCCTGGCTACCCTCATACTCAGTACACAAATGCAGGCCAGAACCATGTCCGACGTCCTCATTCTGCCACATTCCGTCCCCCGAGTCAAGGGACTACATTGCCAGGAGGCCCTGGACCTGGGCCATTTCCACCCCATCCTCGACATCATCCGTCGTTGTCCTATAACGGCCCAATGTCTTCTGGTGACTGGCATCAGCCTCGCACGTCTGGCGGAGACCAGAGGACACCGCCCCATGGAGCGCGCTCCCCGTTTGATATGGCCTCCCCACGAACTTCGAGACACCATGGGTCGAATTCCTACGACCGTAACGGGTTCTACCGCGTTCGGCCTGAGGAGCTGAAGATGCAGGCAGACATGCTCGAAGGGCTTTGCAACACCATCATTGCAGATGCCGAGATTGAGCCGGCCGATATCTACGAGAAGGAGAATTTCAGGTGCCGGATCGAGGAAATCGCTCGGCGGGTCATAACGCAATATGAGATCGAAGTCAACGGGTTTCACGACTTTCCGCCGGCGAGTGTCCAGCTAAGATGCTTTGGCAGCCTATCCTCCGGATTTGCGACAAAGGCTGCCGATATGGATCTTGGTCTGCTCTCTCCTCTTTCCGCCGTACAACCTGACGCCCCAGGCTCGCCGATTCCCAGACTGATTGAGAAGGCTTTCCTCGAAATGGGGCTAGGTGCTCGACTTTTGAGCCGAACCAGAATTCCCATCATCAAAATCTGCGAGAGGCCGCCCGAGGAGTTGAGGGCCGCTCTTCTGGACGAGAGAGAAAAGTGGGAGAACGGATTGCCGGAAGGACACGATGAGGACGACATTCACGGAGAGGCAGATGTGAACCTGTTGGAAGAGACACAACCAAATGATGGCAAACACCATGACCGCGAACCTTCCATATCTACCAAGGACGACATCACACTCGAGACCCGGCTCCGCTCACTCAAGCAAGGCGACAAGAGGACCCTTGCGGCGTACTACAGCGGCGCTAAAGGGATACTCAGAAAAGTCGGCGGGCGAGATATGACGTATTCGAATTCTAGAGAACTTAGCAGGAGTGACCTGACTTTGCTCAACGAGTTCAATCTCGTATTCGTCAATGGCCTGGCAGACGATAACCTGAAGAGACGACTTCTAACCTACAGGTCTCTCAGCGAACTCGCACTCACAGCCAACACCAACTATCGAACGCTTCATGGGGTCTATACCCAGATGGAGGGCGAGTCTCTGGCTATGATGTGGGAGTCACGCGAAATACGCGAGAGGGATGAAGTCAGGGAGAAAAACGCGTCGAGTCTCGTCAGGAACTGGCAAGCCATCTGTAACAGGGCATCCTTCGGCCAAGACCCCCTTGGATATGCGAAAGAGCTGCAGCACGGCTTCGAACAGCTGAAAACGATCCCCTCCATCCAGGTGATGCTCCTCGCCCAGGGTCAACACGAAGCAGCTTCAGCCTACCTTGCAAGAGCCCAGAAACTCATGACTGACCTTGGGGTTCTGGACCACCCATCCGAGAACAACCAGGAGTCGCTCAATCTAGTTGTTCGCCACTACATCCAGGGCATCTATAACGAAGGAATTCGACATGAGATCGAGGCTTTCGCCAGTGCGCTGCCGAAAGCCAGCTTTTGCTTGCGTGTGGTCGCCAGGAGGCACCAAAGCCTTCAGCTTGCCCAGGAATACGAGAAATGCTTGGAGAAGGGGCTGTATCCGGACCAGGCCGTTGCTTCGATTAGATCGTATGTCGAAATCCTCCGGGGCCCGATGGTCTCTCCACAGACGCGGGATTCGGCCTGGAATCTTGTCGTGCCTCTAAGTCCAGACGCCGACCGAATCATGTCGAATATCCGTCTCTTTGGAGACCCAGCCCGTAAGGCACCGAACCAGCCCAGAGACCCATACAAAGACCGCTTGGAGTTTCCCAAGTCCGGCGTTGGAGTACAGTGCGACATCAATTTTTCGGCCCATCTCGCGCTGCACAACACGCTTCTCTTGCGGTGCTATTCTCTTTGCGACCCCCGAGTTCGGCCGCTGGTACTCTTCGTCAAGCACTGGGCTAAAATGCGCCAAATCAACTCTCCTTACCGTGGTACGCTTAGCAGCTATGGATATGTGCTCATGATGTTACATTATCTCGTCAATATCGCGCAGCCGTTTGTCTGTCCAAACTTGCAACAGTTGGCGCGGCCGCCGGACCCGAACCTCACGCCCCAGCAGATGGAGGACACGGTCGTCTGCAAGGGAAAGAACGTGCAGTTCTGGCGCGATGAAGCCGAGATTCAACGGCTGGCAAGTGAAAACACCCTCACGCAGAATCGCGACTCGATCGGGCACCTTCTCCGAGGATTCTTCGAGTACTATGCGCACAGCAACCAGATGAGCACCGTCCCGTGTCGCGGCTTCGACTGGGGCCGCGATGTGATAAGTCTCCGCACGCATGGAGGTCTCCTCTCCAAGCAAGAAAAGGGCTGGACAGGGGCCAAGACGATCGTCGAGGTCAACGCGGCCGCTCCGCCACCGCCGGGCGGACTGGACCACCCCCTCGCGAAACCGAACAACCCGATTGCGGAAGGACCGCAGTCCTCTCAGGCGGGTGGTGACCCGCTAGGTTCTCCGGCCACCGGTACGGGCCAGCAGGCACACGCGCAAGCACAGCCGCCCCGCGAGGTCAGGGAGATCCGCCACCGCTACCTATTTGCGATCGAGGACCCGTTCGAGCTCGACCACAACGTCGCCCGGACGGTCACTCACAACGGCATCGTCGCCATCCGTGATGAGTTCCGCCGCGCCTGGAGCTGCATCAAGGCGGTCGGTTCAAACAATCCCGAGCAGCACGGAAGCGATCTGCTCGAGGATGTGGCATTGGCAGAGCAGCGGCGGGAGAGTGAGCTTTTTGCGCGGCTTTTGGAGGAGCTGCACGGGCCGAGGGCTTCGTAGAACGAGGACTTTGTAGGACGATAACTGGGTTGGGTTGTAACATAACAGTGTGACTGGGCTGGGCTGGGCATTAGAAGAGCTGCATAGGCCGATAGCGTGTAGGACGAAGGTTTCGTAGAACGATAACTGGTGCTGGGCATTGGTAAGGAAAGGGGCAAAGGGGTTGGTTGGGGTTTGTTTGGGATAGAGGATAGCCAGGGGGGTAATTACCAAGTGTAAGTGTTTATGGTGGGATTTCTCTGGTTGAAAGGGGGTTGGCATGGCTGAGCGGAAATGTGAGGCTATGCCATGACGACTATTGTACCCCTTGGGTGAAACCCAGGGGAGGGAAGCGTTGGGGAGATGAATTTCTGTCTGCTTCATGATTATCAAGATACGTCTGTGGTCCAAGGGAGGCAGTTAGGGGGATGTGTAGCGTTTCACCATGGAGATAGCTTGTCATGACACCAGACGAGCCGCGCCTGTGAGCCTAGCAGTAACAAATCTCGAAAGGAGCTGAAAGTCGGTGAAGAAAAAGATGACGTCCGATATGAACTTCGCAGAGCAGAGGATTCGGCGATTTGCTCCTTCTTCATGTGTTCCTGCCGCTCCGACGTGAGTGCCCATCAAGCCTTCGAAGAAAATTTCGGCCTGCTTCACTCTCACTTTTCTCTCCAGCATCTCTGGAGTCAATGTCAGTATCCCGTCTCCTTTCATCCTCGGACAGCGCCTTATCGACCACATACTGAGCCAATGCTATTTCCTTCCTGTTGACCCCTTCATAGCATCATCAAAAATTTACTCCTGGTTTTGTCTGTCTCTCCCACTCCATCCATCTTCCTCCCGCACTCCGTACATTTTTCTAATACTGTGTGTATAGACAACAAGACAAAACAACGCCTCTTGTATGTACTTGCCAGGTGGGTTCAATAACCACAAAGCTGGCTCTTGCAGAAGGGAAGTTCTTCCTACAGCCCAGAGCCTACAATGCTCTTATCTACCTGTGAAACGACCACCGCCTCAGGCCAATCTGTTGAGCGCCGACAAGAGGATGCAGCTTTGTCCTGCCTTGAAGTATGGGCTGACCACGTGCAGCCGCAGCAAGCCCCTAGTTGCAAGCTCACACGCCAGACGGGCGATCATGGTGTTTGCCCTCGTCTTGGGAGGTTGAAGTGGGTTGTGGTCAGCGCAAGGTTATGAGGTGTAGGTACTTGGCAATTGTGTCTCCGGACGGATCTATTTGCAGTAATCCTTTGTTTATGGGTCTTCGTAGGAGTTCAGCTACAATAGTTGGCAGACGTTATGATCTGGTAAAAGTGCCCGCGTGGCGCACACTTCGAGGTTCTCCAACTGGCAACTGGAACACCTGTCAATGAAGCAAAGTAAGTGAAGGGGGGTAACAGACGTTTGCTGCACTCTCATGGAGAATTAGTGTCGGGGTGTCATAGTTGCCTTTAACACCCCTGTCGAATATCTGTCAAGGCCCTCGTGGCGCAATGGCAGCGCGTTAGACTTCTATTGCTGAAACATGTGATCTAAAGGCTGTGAGTTCAATCCTCACCGGGGGTGCTTTTTTTTTCTTTAAAAAAGTTAAAATCTTTTAGTTCTGTGCGTCCTTTTTACTATAAAGCGGTTTCTCTTTGTGTTTGACACAACGGGGAATGCAATGCTGCTATTTTGCTTTTGTCACGACACTCTTGACTTGGGAGGTGTGCAGGTGACCGTGCACTTCGGCAGCTGTGGCCCGTGCGCCGGCGACGTCCCCCTTTTCTTCGCAGTTTCTCTTCACACTGGGGACTCTAGACAAGTTACAGCAATGGAGTTGCTCGCAGTACTACCCTCCTTTCGACTGCCTGCATTCAACACCGTGTACACAAAACACAAACATCCCCAACGGCAGACATACACATGAACACGCAGACGCTGACTGCCCCTAAACCCGACTTGAGGACTTGCGGAGCCCGCTGCTGCTGACCTGATAGAAGCTTGCCCATGTGTTAGATCGTGGTCGGAGCAAGCATGAAACCATCTAAAGCCAGGGAAACATTGTATGCTAGAAGAATCGTATCCAGTCCACCTGAGTTTTGGGATGTTGGAGGGGGGTTTGCAAAAATGTCACTCCAGATGGGACTTAAATCCGGAGTCGAATAGAGATGGACATTATCTTTTTAGAACAGACGACTTGTCAGGCCTGCGGGACTTCCAGAAGCGGAGCACAAAATATGCGGTTGGTTACCTTGGTGAGCATAAAGTCGTAAACTGTCAATCAGGGGTAATGGGAGCAGAGTGAGCCCCTTCCAACAGAAAGGTATGATCAGTAGCCGCAACAGCCTGTCATATGCGCTGGTCAGAGCTAGCCTGACGAAGTCGGGGTGCTCGTGGTGATTTGCTGCTTCCGTGAATGCATCGATGATAGCCCACCTTGCGGCAATGTAAAGTTGGTTGCAGCAGTGAAAATGAGCGCCAACTGAACCTCAAGCCGGGTGGTGAAATCAGAGGGCAGCCGAGATTGACTGCCGACGCCTAGGAACATGCATCCATTGCTGAACATGCTACGGCTGGAAGCGCCAGGCAAAGCGCCCCGGGATTGCAGTTTGTGTGGCATCATGATAAGCTAGAAGACCTAGATCTCCACTTGGGCAGTGAGATAACCAGATGAGCGTCCACGAGGTCACACTTGGAATCGTACAAACGGCTGATATCCACATGGGAGGCCAATCGAATGCGTTGTGGGCTGATTTTGACGTGGTTGATTCATAGTCGGGAAGGCGCGAGGCTGGAAGCCACCCAACCCCTATTTGCTCGACCCTCCGTATATTTGAGTCCAAACTAGTTCGAGACGACGGGAGCGAAGGCATCATATCTGCTCTTGTCTCCACTGTCGTCTCAGGATTGCATGAGCTGAACCAGAGGACTGAAGAAGAATGGCAGAGGAGCAAGGAGCAACAAGCCATGATGCTGTGCCTGCGTTCTTAAGTTTATAAGTGTAGGCGTCTACGGTTTCGTATATATGGCATCTTGGGATACGCGTCTGCGTTTTATATATATTGGTGTTACGGGCGTCTGCGTTTTCGTGTATACAGCGTCTCGGAATTAGGGCTTCTGCGTTTGCGTATATGTGGCATCTTGGGATGGGGCGTCTGCGTTTCGTGTATATGGTGCCAGGGGCCTCGGAATCGGGGCGTCTGCGTTTTTGTGGTGGTCTCAGGATGGGGGCGTCTGCAGTCTCAGGTACTGGGTCCCTTCGAGGATGGGACGAGAGGGACAAAACCCCGGGAACTTTTGGGGTTATGGATGGAAGTGGCATCTTATACCGCCTTGACAGCGCAGACAGCCTTTTCTCCCGGCCACGCCTATTACGAGCAGTTTCGGTTTACCATTGCAGTTACCACCAAGCCGACACCTACTAACGAAGGTTCAAAGGGCTCACTGGCGGCCTCGACTTTAAGTAGTAGCGCCGTGCCTTCTCACTTGCGCTGTCAGACTCAACAAAAATCGTCATTTTCAGGCTGTGGTTTCCGTCACCAACACATCTCAACCGATTGCCCCCAGATGGCTTGGACGTGGTTGAAGAAATTTCATCAGTGTGCGTTCTGTGAACTCCCAAGCGCATATCAGGGTATTGACTGTGGGAATATGGGTTCTCTGCAGGGAATAGTTCTAGATTGTGTGTCAATTGGTGGTACCGGCCCAGCCGGAGCTGGCTGGGCCAGGTCTATCTATATCTATTCTATTCCTTTCCAGGTTGTTTCTGAATGCCTTTGTCTTCCTGACTGAGCTGCCTTTGACTCAGTTGTCTGTAAGTAAACAAAGAGTCTTAAGATGTCTTGCACCTGCATCACTGGCGGTCTTTACCCATCAGGGTGCCTGAATCGTCACATTGACTCGCTAGCAGATATCTAAAATATCGTCTTGATCGTCGCTTCGCGCTTGTTCCTCGGCACCACGACAACGCCTGCCTTCCGGAGGTTGTGCATTACAACGTACTTTCAATTCAACACCCGCACAACCTACCATACCTTCATCACAGCGCAACTGGTTTCTTGTTCCCCTCGAGGGCTTTCATTGGTCAGTACTGAGGCAGCTTCTTGCTGCGTTGTTTTGGACCGGTATCGACAGGACGGTACGGAATGGGTCTCATGGCGGATGAGCGGATCAGTGGGTGTGGTCTTGAGGGAAGATGTGGAGGAGACGACGGTGTGGGCAGCTTGGAGACGGGAGTATGGATTGCTCCGGCGAACTTGCGAGTTTGGATTGTTCCGAGGATGGTCGACATTGTGAAAGTTTGGGACTGGATTGTGGACTGGGTGGGATACGTTCGGATGTCTTTGGATGTCTCCAGATGCGATGCCGGATGTCGTATGGAATGTGGCGCAGGATGTGGATTGGTCGACCTTGGGAAGAGGTGGAACTTCGCCGTCGGATCTCACAACGAAACAACAAACATGATGTCGCCTGGCTCTAACAGAACAGAGCTCGCCATCGCCATCGCCATCGCCATCGCCATCGCCATTGACTTGTCAACACACAACATTATCAACATAGCACTGTCAACACACATCATTGCCAACACTCAGCATTCTCAACACCTACGAGGTTGCTTCACCTATATAGGCTTGTAGGTAGCAGGTACGGAGGCTCCGGCCAAAAGAAAGGGCCCCCTCGCCCAGTGCGCAGATCACCCCTGCTCACTGCCTGGCCAACCACTTATCGCAAGCCTATCGCGCACACAGTGCAGTAGCCATCCAAATTTCAGGACTGACAGCCCTGGGATTTAGCGAGGTGAGCACTAAATCTGGTGGCCTTCCAGTGCTTCTCACCTACAGGCAAGGATAGTTTTGACAGTGTGAACAAGTTTGAGATCTTAACTCCGCACTGAGGAGGGGGACCCTCTCCTTTGGCCGGAGCCTCCGTACGTAGGTACCTAGTCAGGTCTAAAGGTGTTTGTCAAGCATGCCAAGAGCAACGCGGACAGGGTTGCCGTTAACGAAAGGGGGTTGGCGATGGTCGTGGTAGGCGTGTCGGTAGGCGCCATTATATAAATATGATCCCCTGGGCTTGAAGCATAAAGCCTGTAACGCTCGGGTCAAGGCCGAGAAGAGGGCGGCGGAGGCCGCGGCCGTGGCTGCTACGGTAGCGGAGGCAGAAGGGGGCGGGACTGGTGGACCAGAAACGGGCGGCGTTGATGATGTTGGTGGTGAGAAGGATTGGTGGTAGTACTACAGAAAAAAGTACGTTTATTCTCTGTACTTTTCCCCTTCTCACAGCTATGCTATCAAACCTTTTACCATGTAAATAATCTTCCACATCGAGGACATACGTTTCACCATGAACAAGACGACGAGATTGACACTAACGTCGATATAATTTTCTCTTCTTAAGAGCCCACGCCTAATTTATGAAATGTACCAAAACTTCTCTTGCTCTTTGCCCACCAACCTTGCGGTAGCGACCCTAAGAAAAGAGTCTGGACAAAGAGCCTTCTGGATCGGACAGTCCCGAAGGACGATTTAATCTACCAACGCTCCGTTAGGGGCACGTCCTGGGATGGACATTGCTCCTGCTGCCCAAATGGCAGCATCGTTGGGACCGAGAAAGAAAAAGAAACATAAGACTGGCTTCCATTAGAAACCAAACCAGGCAACAGCCCATCACCAACGGGGCTCGCGAAAAAGCGTCAACTCGGATCAATTCGGTATCTGACTGCTCTCCCAAATCTATGCCGTGAGCGTATCTCATTGTTCGTCATCGGATAAAAGATAAAGGAAAAACCCGCCCACCATCCGCCAAACGCCATGCTTCATAAGTCCGAGTTGCCTGACATACCTTCATAATAATAACAGCTGGTCAGCCCATCACCAGCGAGGGCCGTTATTCCTGCCAAGCGGGAGGGGATGCCTAATCCCCCATGTGAAGAAACAACGGCGACATGGACTCGCCATAATGATTCCTCCGGATAGCTTCTGCCAGGAGAAAAGAGAGATCGAGTACAACCAGCTTGCTGGCGTTCCGTGCCTTGTCCTCCTGGATCGGATAGCTGTTTGTCACCACAATATAGTCAATGCAGTCGCACGCCTGCATCTGCTCAAGGCAGTCGGCACCAAACACAGCGTGTGTCGCGATGCAGTAAACCTTCTTGGCGAATCCGCGCTTAACGACTGTCTCGGCCGCCGCAATCCAGGAACCAGGCTTGTCGATCATGTCATCAACGATAAACACCGTACGGCCCTTCACATCCCCGACCAGGGTGATCATGTGTTCGACCTTTGGGTTCTTGAGGACTTCCTCCTCCTCGTCAGAGCTTGCCACGTCTCCCGAGCCTCCCAGAGCATGGGGTTGGGGGCCAAAGAATGACGATGCATGAGACATGGCCATGGGGTCTTCCTCGGTGACGCTACCGTCCGCCGCCGAGATTGCCGGCGAGGGGAAGTCGTCCGGCACGATATGACCTTGTACGAGGCGACCGTGAGTGACTTCATGTGCCCGTTGATCATTGTACTCGGGGCCGTCAAGTTCCGACTCGTCCAGCTCATCGATGGCAGATGATTGCGACAGAGACGTTTGCGCCCGTGTCATTGGTGACCTAGTCTGGTTTGAGGTACGCATAGACGGGCCATTAGAACGACGGGGCGACCCCTGGGCATCAGCGATGGTCCGGGTAGGTCTTGGCCGCCCGCTGTCTGTAGACTGGCTTCCGTTTTCGGGCCCAGACGAGTTGTTACGCACCTGGTCTTCGATTCTATCGAGCAGCGGTTGTCGCTCAATCCCGTCTAGGTGGTTCATGATCATACTCGCCGTCATGTTGCTGCCTCTCTTCCTATCGGTCGTCACCATACCGAAGTTGAGCTTGAGGGCATCGGCAAGCGACGTAACCCGCTTCGTACCACCGGCATTCTTGGACACGACGACCGCCTCCTTCCAATTGGGTACATTATGTCGAATCCATCTCGCAATCAGCGGCTCGGCGTGGAGGTTGTCGACGGGGCACTTGAAGAAGCCTTGCATCTGGGAAGCATGAAGGTCGACCGTGATGACGTGCTTAACACCGGCGACTCCGAGGAGGTTGGCCAGCATCCTGGCAGTTATAGCTCCACGGTGCGACTTCTTCTTCGACTGCCGGCTGTAGGGGAAGTAGGGGAGAACAGCTGTGTGGACGCGTCAGTGGGAATGGTTGACGCAGGACGAATTGAGGGAGATCATACCGGTAATCTTGTTCGCAGAGCCTCCTTTACAGGCAGATATCATGATCAGTAGCTCCATGATGGTGTCGTTGATCTTGGGGCTGCCGGACTGCACGACGAAGACGTCCTTCTCGCGGACACTGGTGAGGATGCGGACGCTCGTCTCGCCATTGGAGAATTGCGTGAGCTCGGCGTCGGCCGGAGCCATGCCGAGGTTTTCACATATCTTGCCCGTGAGGGTCGGACAGGAGCTGCCCGCAAAGATCAGTGTGCCTCGCATGGTGCAGACCGGGCACTTGGCCGAAGGTTTGGAGTGGGAAGCCGTCAAATTTTCTCAGTCTCCAAATTTGTAGGTGGTTGGATTAAGGTGGGCCGAGGGCGGTGGACGAAAAAAGACGGGGGTTTTCAGGCACGCCAGCGGGGCAAGTGGGGCCTTGATCATCTGCCCTCAAGGTTCTGCCTTCTTTGTTTTTGATTTTGAGGCACCCTCTACCGAGTAATGCCCGAGGACATTTCGACCGTACGGTTATTGAGAGGGAAAGATGTTGCCGAGGTCGATAGGCTGTAATGGGGAGATTGTGTTAAATGCTTGGAGGCCAATTGCGACGAGGCTGCAACTTTTCGTGTCACCTCACATGTGAGAACCTGAGTGGCCTACCTAAGTTGGGTTTCAAACGTTTTCTTCCTTCCCTCCGGCCACCTTCAGACTAGCATCAGCCCACGCTCTCAGCTCATTCGACATGGGCATCCCCCGCCTCAAGGCTCGTTTGCAGCCGTATGGTGAAAGGGGCGTCTTGCAACCATGCCGCGCAGTGATCGACGGACCGGCACTTGCTTACCATATTCTGGGACTTTGTTTGAGAAACTCCAAGTCCAGCCCCTTCGAACAACCATCGTACGCCCAGCTGGCCAAAACAGCTCTCGAATGGCTTGACCAAGTCGGCAGATACGGAGTCTTTGTGTAAGTCCGGGCATTCGGATGTCATTTGTGCTGGTGCTCACAATTACAATCACTCAGGTCGGCCATCTACTTTGACGGCTATCTTCCTCAACAGAAGAGACCGGAGCGGTTGGATCGCTTGCGTGGCAGTTCCAAGGCGCTCGCCAACTATTACCGTGCCAACACAGCTGGTGTGCCAAGACAGCGTGCTCACTTTGAGGAGGATGCCTCGGTCGAGCTCTTTCCCGACTCAGGAGGAAAAGAAAGCAAGCTTCCACCTCCGCCGCCTACTTTCCTGGTCGCTGCAATTTTCGACGCATTGAGAAACTCGGAAGAATACTCGTCTCGTACCAGAATGGTGCCTGGCGAGGCTGATGGGTTCTGCGCCGAGCACGCCGTTTCGAATGATGCAGTCGTCTTTACTGGGGACTCTGATCTCCTCCTCCACGACATCGGTCCTAACGGACGGGTAGTCTTTTTCGGCGACATCGAGGCTGACCTGGAGGAGGGCCAACTGAAATGCGTACAATTTCGGGTTTCTGAGATACGCCGACGCTTGGAGCTGAACAGTGAAGACGGTCTTGCTCAGCTAGGATTTGAGATCTTCACTGATCCCCATTCAACGCTCAAGGAAGCTGCAGAGAGAGCACGAAGGCGTCTCACCGCCTCAAAAGACCCGATCAGTTACGACAAGTTTCTCAAACAATTTGTCTCCCCGGAAACAGCACCTCGTAGTGAGTGCACATCGGCCCTGAGCCTCGACACAAAAGTCTCCGAGCTTCTTCTCTCCTGTCTTCCAATGCCAGATGAGAAACAAGAGCTTGATGATGAGAACGGGGACTCTGAAGGTGCTAGCAAACCAGTTGAAATGTTTCTCCCGTTTTTACTGGACTGTCCAACCCGTACCAGCGCTTGGGAGCCGAGCAGACATGTCAGACAGGTAGGGTATTCGCTTCTCCAGTCCATTAGGGGCGCGTCGATCCCTTCGGTCTCCGAGTTCCGGAGGCTCCAAGGCACGTCGTCTGGTACTCGGGTTCCTGTATTGTCACCCGCTGATATGGGCCACGAGATATCACAATTACTGAACGTGCTCTCGACAATCAGATCTCAGATCCAAAAGCCAGAACTGATCTGGGCGTTGCTTGCTATCTACCAGGATGTTGTATTGGCCCAGGAGCAAAACAAGGGCTCTCCGCTGAGCTTCCAATTGCTTCGTCAGTATGCCTTGGGAACGCTCGATCAGGGATCTTGGGGCTTTATCCACTTCCTGGCAGAGACTCAAGCAACCTTGTTCTCTCTGAGATTGCTCTGCCAAATAGTGGACTTCACCAAGTCTCTCGACGCGAGCAAGCTGCCGCCCAAGATGACAGAGCTGAGAGAAGAGTTGGCCGATTTGCCTCCACTCGAGGAGTACCCGTGGGTGAGGAACTTTGCTGACATCCTCCGCGACGTCGGGCGAGCAAATGGCTTCGCTTGTCTGGCTGGTATCTTCTCGGGGCAAAAAGATATCGTGGAGCAGATCGAGGCCATCCAGGGGGCGCCAACTCCCAAAAACAAAAAGGCGAAGAAACGGAAAGCATCCGTATCACAAGGAACCACGGCGTCCCGGACACCGTCTTCAAACCCCTTTGAGGCTTTGGCGGGCCGAGATGCGTGAGGTGCTGGGTGACTGAGACGAGCTCCTCTCAGGAGTCGAGGATGGATGTTCGGGACAAGGCTTCACCCCCACAATGCTAGAACACCGCTGGACTGGAAAAGCCAGCTGGGCCATCAGTCGTGTACGGGTAGGCTTCACAGGAGATAGCTCTAGAGAACCACTAGAAGGTGTCGTCCTTGGTGTAATAGCACTCTGGGCAAACGTCCGGATCGAGGCTGACATACAACTCGTTCTGCCACAGCCTGTTAGCTCAGTCAGATGAAAACAAGGCAAAGGGGAAATAGGACGTCAATTGTGTCTGCAAATATGTTTTCATTACTGTGATAGCTGCAATTGGCAACTAACGTGGCTTTTACATGCATTAAAAACCCCTTTCAAGCACCCACTCAACACCCTCTTTTCACCGTACGTAGGAGTCATTGCAACCTACCTAGACCAGTCCGTATCTTCTTGGCGGAGGCCCTATGCAACTGCTCTCGCGAGCCTCCGGCTTTCTTGCTCCGCCTTCCTAGCTGCCGCTGCCTTCTTCTTGGCCTTGAGCGGAGCTTTGCGGGCCACCAGCGTCCAACTGCTTGAACTCAATTATTATTTTATTTTAATTCTGATGTAATTTATCTCATTTTCCCTCACAAGTGTTGCAGCAGCCTGTTGGCATCCTTGCTCCGCAGCGCAGTGACGACACAGATTAGTGGCCCAAGCTCCCAGCTCGCCTGATCAATTGACGACGACAACCATTCATTCTCTGTTCCCACCACCGGCAAGATCCAATTCCCTCGAGCACAACAGAAAAAAATCACCCACCATGGCTGGCGACAACACCCCCGTCGAGCGCGCCCAGTTCTACACCCGCGAGGAGGTCGCCCCCGACCAGGACCGTCTCGCAAAGGTCCGCGAGATCCTCCAGAACCTGCCGGGACTCCCGCTCTTCTGGCCGCTGCGCAGGACCGACATAACCTACCGCCTGTCGATCGCGAACATGCTCGACATGTACGAACGAAGTGCGCAGCGCCACCTCACCACCGACGAGATTGAGGCGCTCGCCCAGCACACCCACAGCTTCGAGGTGTCCAAGGCCTGGTTCGACGCGGCCGGCACGACGGCGGGCGTCTACCTGTGGAGCACGGGGCGGAAGGGGGCGTATCCGATTCCGTTTCGAAAAGTACCAGCGGATTTTGACAACCAGGTCTTTGGCGGGAAGAGGGTCCCGATGCAGCTCAGAGGGCGGTCGGCGTTTCTGATGTGGAATGCGGCGAGGTTGGGGTTCTGCGTGCTAGTCGCGCGGATGACTACGTCGATGGTTTCAGGCGCATTTGTGTTGCCGAAGGCGGCCCTGGCGGCCAAGGCGGATCCGAGGTTGAAGGGGCTCTTTGAAGATGTCAGGCAGCGGCAGCAGCAGCAACATCGCCGGGGGCCGGGGCAGGCGCCGTTTGGGGCGAGGACTGGTCAGCCGACGCAGTCGGTGTCTTCGGCGCCGCCACCGCCGCCGGCGGTGGTGTCTTCGGGTTATAGCGATGCTTCTCCGACGTACACTAGTGACACTTCCCCAAGTTATAGCGGGACCAGCCAGGATGAGGGATGGCAAGATAATGCCGGTTTTGAAGAGAGCAAGGCTGAGACTTCTGCTCCGGTGGCAGGATCAGCGCCGACCAACCAGACAAGCGGATCGGCGTGGGATAGGTTGCGGAAGTCAGCGGGTGTGACAAGTGGAGGTGCTGGGCAGGGGGAGCAGAGGAGACAGTCAAGCTGGGAGGAGCGGCGGCAGCGAGCGCAGAAGGGCAGTTCTGGAGGCGGTTCGGACCAGAGTTTGGATTCGTATGCGTATTCGCAGTCGGACGAGGAGAGGGCTCTCGCGAAAGAGCAAGCCCAACGGGAGTTTGACGCCATGCTGGAGCGGGAACGGCGGGGGAGTGAGCAGTCGTGACAGTACGTACTTGTATGATTTATCTGTTTACGGAGTGACTTTATGAAGGACACGACTGGGAAGGACTTGATTGCTGGTACAATATGTGACCTGATCCAGCGACTACAAGCGAAATGGCAATGATCTTTGTGGCGGTTTGGGTGCCAGGCGTCACAGTGAGCTAGAGACCAGGTGACTCCCTGCCATAATCACTTCCTCCAGGTATCTGTTGAGCCGCAACTGAGGGAAGGGTTGTCAATTGCATTTGCATAGAGCATCTGTCCCCTGAACAGTAACCAACGACAAGCCTGTACAGCGATGGTAGTGGTCTCCTTTCGCCGCCCTCTATCTCAGACCTGTACACAAGGATATGAGAACCTCTAGGGGTTGGGTTTGTACCGTCAGTAACCCTTGTGTCCAAAATATCCCTCTTTCCTTGCGATATCTACTCTATCCTAGAGGTTTCTACTGAAGAATATCCAGGGAAAGGTGGCTGTCAGTTTCACGAGGTACGGTCGAAGACCAAGGTCTGTGATTTACCTAACCAGGCAGCCGAGCCAACTCGACACAGAAGTAAAAACGGCCACCGTTCCCCAGTCTAATACCCCAGAGTAAAGAATACCAAACCACGGCGTGGCGTCGTCATTCCCGGCACCAAAAAACCAAGTCACACCCTCTCCCACCACACAACATCTCCCAAAAAAAAAATTCCATCAGTAGACGGACCGCTCACCCCCTAATAAGGGGGTCAAACCCTTCGACATCTTACGGCTTCTCAAGACAACAACAATAATTCACATCCCCCAAACAGCAACATACCCAACCTCCATCCCCGCCCCTCGTCCCCCCTCCGTCTCCGTAGTCGGCGTCGCGCCCCTAGCAACAGCATCAGGAAACGCCCCACCAACAGCAACATTCAACAACAAAAACCGTTTCGAGCGTGCCATCGCCGTCCAAGCCTGCTCATCCCCCACCATCCCCCCATCCACCCTAAACACCTCCGCCCCATCAACATACCACACCACTTTTTCGTCTTCCCACCCGCCCCCCTCATTCGTCCGATCAATCTCCGCAGCAAAGACATGAAACACATCCCTCTCCAGAGGAATGGAATGCGAAATCCCAGTCGGCTCGTTACATGGTCCAGCGGTGGGATCGCCGCAATGGAGAGTTTGGTAGATTGCGGGAAGGCCGTTGACGGACTCGAGGATGTCGATTTCGCCGGTTAAGGGCCAGGAAGATGGGGAGGTGCGGAAGGAACTGGACAAAGACCAGAAGGCGGGCCAGATTCCGCTTTGGGATTGGGATGGGGAGGAGGAGAGTTTGATTGAGGATTCGAGGCGGATTTTTTGGGTGGGGGGGCAGAGGAAGTCAAAGGAGGGGTGGGATTGGATGCGGGAGGATGTCCATTTTTCTTGGCCTTGGTTTTGGTTGTTGTCGTCGCGTTTGGTGTTTTGGGAGGTGGTGGTGGTGGTGGTGGTGGTGGTGTCGTTCTTGACAGGGAGGATGAGCAGCGTGCCCTGATCCGAAATCAAAATATTGGTCTTGGAGGTCGTGTAGGTCTGGATCTCGGCCGTGCCCCAGTGTGCGGGACCGTTTGGGTAGGACGTGCCGGTGTCGAAGGTCCATTTCTCCGGGGACGGCTGCGTGTTTGGTTCGTATGACGAGAAGACGTCTAGGAATAAGGCCTTGCTGAAGCCTTCGGGTGGTGTGATTACGTCTGCTGCTCGTTTTTGTATCCGTTCGGGTACCGGGTTTGGTACCCGCGGGTGGTTCAGGTTCAGGCTCTGGTTCAGGGAGTGTGACTTTGGCGGCGGGAATAGGGGCTTGGCGAGGATAGGGGTCGCCCAACAGCAACATAACATCCCCAGGACGAGAAAAGCTCGACAAATCATCTTAGTGGTTATTGTTGCATTCACAGTTGTTGATTCCGATAGCAAAACATCGAACCGTCTGCTGAGGGGACTGGACACATTTTATACCCTTCATCCATTTTCCTCTAAAATCGCCCGACAGCTAGGTCCAGACTAAACGTCCACTACCACAGTAGGTACAGAACAAGCGCATACACGGACAAATAACCAACGATGCAGACCGACGCGCTATCTCTAACCTCATACAAACCGTCTGCCCACCAAGTCCCACCATATCGACCTTACAATGCCCCATGCCGCCCTAACGAAAAGCCAGCACTAGGTACCTAGCCACTCCGTCCATCCAAGAGGACCCAGGCCAGAACACCCCGATTATCAACTAGGCACTATCTATCCCAAAAGTTAATCTAGGAAGCCAAGCCACGAAAAGGAAACCGGTCATGCAAGCGCCACACACATCCGCTCGATCTACGGATAGATCTACCCGAGACAACAATGCAATGCAATGCAACGCAGATCCCCGACTCTAGACTTAAACTAATCCCGCGCGCGCGGCTTGCGGCTCATCAGCCCACCACTATATCGCCCTATGCACGGACGACGACACCCCATCTCTCCATCTCTCCCTTCTTGGTACAATACCTCAAGCAGAGGCGATTTAATCAACTTCAAACTTCACTTCTCTTCATTTCGTCCTGATCAAGATATCCCCTATGAGTTCTCAGAACCATCGCCATGTCATCTCTTCTCCCCCCTGATATGGGTAACAAATGAATGGGGACCAAACTCCCGCTCAGCCCATCTTCAAAACCCACAAGTTCACAAGTTTTACACCCAACATTTCTCGGATCATCAACAATGCATTTCTCTAACCCTGCAGATCCTCCAACCATGTCTAACTAATATCAGCCCTAGCGGCTGGCTAATAAACCTCGACTCGACATCTAAACAAATAGCTAACCTCAAAAGGATCGAACATAAAACGCAGAAACGTACTCATACACACATCAGCTTCGCTCCAAAGGCTCCTGCACCTCCCTCTAGCTTCATGTTCAGCTCCTATCCATACCACGCCCCGAAATAAACTCTGATGAACACCTAGATGTAGTACATCGAGTCTTGGAGCCGGGGGTTGACCCAATGCATGACCAGCGGACTTGCACTGGCTGCGCCACCTGCGACTGTGGATTTGTCATGGGAACCCTCGGGCAGCTCAATGTCATGCTTGCGTGCACCAGCTGCGCCACCTGCGACTGTGGAATTGTCATGGGAACCCTCAAAGAGCTCAATGTTATGCTTGCGTGCCCGTTCGCAGGCCTTGTCGGCGTAGCGCGCCGGGGGACAGATGCTGACTGCCTTGGTAGCACGGCCGTAGAGGTAGCAGATGCAATGCGTAAAGTTCTCCAGCTCGTCGGCCGCCCTGCCTGGGTAGTCGGCCTTGAAAATCTCGTCATACAGAACCGTGTAGTGTGCCGGACGCGCCGTGCCTAGGTAGGAATTCTCTCTGTCAGCTTGCCCCCGCCCCCCCAACATCATCTTAAAGGGCAAGTCAGAACTTGCCTTTGATGGCGCTGTGGGCCTGGAGAAAGAAGTCCCAGTAGCGGGCGTGCGTCACATCCCGGTCGACAACAGTCCCAGCAGCAGGGTTCTCGGTCGCTGGCTCGCCGTCGGGGAAGAAACGGGTCTGATGACGCTTGACAGAAACAACCAAGGTAAATCTAGGTTGGTTATTGGCTGGGTACTTTTTCTGGCAAGCCTCCCGGATGCGTGGCAGCTCACTGTCCACAACGTGGCTGTATTGTGACTCCGCTACACCATCTCGGAAGATCACAATATTCTTGGGAAGAACGCGGCCATTGTGCTTCGCCCACACCTTCAAACGGGAGGCAAAGGCGTCAGACAACCTCTCATTTTCGCCGCCAAGAAGCTCCAGGCGAGACTTGACTTGCCAGCAGTATGCCGGCCACTGGGACAAGGTGTTGTCGGTGTTGGTTACCATACCAGCAATGCTAGGAGCGCCGCCTGTGGCCCCCGGGGGAAGATTGGTAGGGTGTGTGACATCGTAGCCCATGACCATCGTCGTGTTTCCATATGCCGGATCGATCAATCGAGGACTCTTCTCGAGTCTGTGGTTGACACCCCCAAATTTGAGATTGACCTTCAAGCCAATATTTTTCTTGTATGTTGAGTCGCGAAGCTTGTCCACGCATAATTTCCTGTGACTCACGCACACCGTGTGGACTCCGTGGACAACATCGCCGAGCCGCTTGACATGGTTGTACCGCCCGGCGTCTTCGTCAGGGAGAATCACGAATATAAGATCTGGCCGTGGTGACGTTGGCCGTGGTGACGTTACTAACTTTCCAAACTCCACATCAAGATTATCGCCATTGATTTCGCACAGAAGCCCTTTACGATCAGGCATGGGGTCCGCCTCGATCAAAATACCCATCTCTTTCAAAAAGCTAAGAGTAAGCGTATGAAGCGCAGCCTCAGAGTCTGACAACATCTTTTCCTTCGGCCCGCTTAGGGGGTTTCTGTGATATATCCTCAGGAAAGTCCAGGTGATGCGTTTTGAGGAGGTACGTCCGGAGAGGACGACCTGGGCCTTGTTCATGTTCCAGGTGCCAGATATGGGATTTCGATATCCGATCCCAGAATACCGGATAGCCGGCCACTCCAGCTTTCTTCCCTTGACTTTGATGAGTTCAGGTCCCACCGTCACGCCGAATGATTTGAGCACCGGATTCGTCGTCTTGTCGTGGCCTAAAACCTCCCGGCCGGACCCGGTGATGAACGTTCGGTTTGCAGGCCCTGTTCGGCAGGCAAAGTTCGTCATTATTTCCGACTCCTTCTTCGAGAGCTTTTTTAGCATCGGTTCACCGCGCGGAAACTCGACGTATTCTGCCGGAATGAGGAGCGGGTTGTCCTTGGTTCCATAGTTGATCAAGGGGTATTCCCCCTCGACGTCCACATTGTATGCTAACATCCGATTAGCTGTATTCATCGAGCCCAGAAAACAGCCACTTACTTTGTTTGTAGTACTCCTGTACCGTTACGGGTTTGTTCCAGTCAAGGTTTCCAGGTGGCTGGTTTCCGTCGTTCGCCACGGGGTTGTTGAGAAATTGCACGGTATCTGGTGTGCCGAATTCGCACTGGAAACGGAAACGGAATCGAGCGGATTTGCCGTTGTCTGAGTCCCTGAATAGGCCGCAAATCGCCTTTTCGATAAACTCCTTCGTCCCCGGGGTCCAGATCTTTGCACGGCTCTTGTGAAGCATGTTGTGTATCTCGGTCAGTTTTTTACGTTTCGTGTCAGCGAGACGGTTGGAGCGTTCCGTGTATCTCATTTGTCCCCCCAAACAATAGAACAAGTCTGTCGCTCGGTCGAATGGTCGACGGAAAGCAGCGTACGTGACATTGGTGTTCAGCAGAAGTCTTGCCGTCGCGGGCCGGACACTCTGGTAGAACCCGCGCAAAACCTCCTTGAAGGTTGGGTTTTCGCCTGTGTAGTTCCACTTAGCAGCGTGTTGGACTAGGGGAAAAAATCTACACGAGCCGACGGTACGGATGTTCGAGTTGGCCCGGGGCGTGTGATTCAGAATCACATTGAGAGCGTCCAACGCCTGCTGAAACAAGGGGAACGCGTTGCCACTCGTCTCGGCCACCACATTTTCCAGACTCTGGACAAGGCTGACGATTGGGATGTTTTCGGACTTGGTGAACGAGACCTTCCAACTTTGTCGTCGAGGGCTGTCAAGTTCAACCAGAATATTAGGTTCCTCGCCATAACTAGGCTCAATGAGCTTGGTCGTGATGATCTGCGTCTTGAAATCGGTGGCGATGAAACTTTCCTTGCCCTCAGGGTCCAACTTGACGAGGACTTGACGGATGATCTCGGCGAATTTTTTCACGCTTACTTTAGAGCTAGATGCGCTCGAACTGACAGGACAGCCCGCATCTCCGGGGTTATTGGACACACGTACGATTTCGGTGATCGAGTACTTGTAAACATAGTCTCTGTCGACCGTGAGCGGAAAGTAGTTTGCCCGGAGGCTGCAGCTATCGCCTTTCGTGCCGAACCCAGGTCGTAGGGGAAATCTTTTCAGACCGAGAAGACTTTGATCCTGACGGCAGGCAGCTAGCAATGCGTCTTCCTTCTCCGTGATAGTGATGGGAGTTTTGTCGTTGGGAGAATTCACGCCGGGGGCGAAACTGGCTTTCTGAGTGGCCTTCTGATTCTTCTTCTGTTTCTTCGACAAAACTGGTGTAAACCCATCATCGTCGTCAAAGTTTGTGGGTTGGGATTCCGGGACTTGACCCGGTCTACTTCTAGATGTTAGTCCACTTTGAGCAGCATAGAATAGTAAAGTGGGAGCTTACCCGACAATATGAGAGGTATCGCCAACCTGAGAGGTACCGCCCATTTGAGAGGTACTGCCAACATAAGTGTCGTCGGGGGTTGTGGGGCGGGATCCTGAGACTTGGTCTGGCCTACTCTAGATGTTAGTCCATTTTGAGCAGTATATTACAGTAAGGTTGGAGCTTACCCGCCAGTCTGAGAGGCATCATCGATCTGAGAGGCATCATCGATCTGAGAGGTATCACCAATCTGAGAGGTGTCGCCAATCTGAGAGGTACCGCCCATCTGAGAGGCACTGCCAACAGAAGCGTCGTCAGGGGTTGTGGGGCGGGATTCCGAGACTTGGTCTGGTCTACTTTAGATGTTAGTCCACTTCGAGCAGTATAGTAGAGCGAAACTGGAGCTCACCCGCCGGTCTGGGAGGTGCTGTCAACACGAGTGTCGTCGGTGACATCGTTCTCTCCAGTTTCCCCCGCAGCATGAGGTGCCTTTTCCTGCTTCTTCTTCTTCTTGGGCTTGCTTTTGTTTTTTTTCTTGCCCTTTCCCATGCCGCCACGCAGATCTACCATCGCGGCGTGTCAGGGTAGCAGAACCAGCTACGTGGATCGCGATACCGTGGCCTTGTGCCGCAGAGGATATGGGATTTGGATGGTATAGAGACTGTCGTGTTGCCGCAAAAGGGGCGGGACGGATCCAAGACCAGCAAAGGTACCGCGTGGTTGTGAGGCACCGAGACACGGGCCGACCAAAGAGGATTACTCAAGGAACCAAGATGGGAGGTTGCGTGTCAGAAGAAGCCGGGTGGATGGATGTCGGGTCGCAGAGAATGAGGGAGTGGACTGAAGTGGATGACCAGACTCAATGGCGAGGGTGGGTTTTATACATCAGCGGGTGGCCTTCGTCGAGAGATCAGAGCTGCTCGGTGGGCAAGGGGGAAGCAGCACGAAGCTGCCCTCGCATGGAGAGCCCGGGAGGGCGCACTCTGCGAGGGCAGGTTTGAGAAGGAGAAGGCCATCATCTGTCTGGGAGGAAGCAAGCGTTGTAGGCTGTTCCATGACAAGCAACTCTTTCTCTCAAAACAAGAAGCAGGAGGGAGGGAGATGGGGGCCGAGCTGCATCGCCGCGGGACGGCAGGAACGTTGGGTGGGAGGACCGATGGAACTCGCTGCCGGCAAATTCATCCGATGTTCGGAGCTGTGCAAACAGTCTCGACATTTCCCGCAAGACACGGTGGATTCCACCAGCTGTTGGGACAAGGCCATGGCATCAATTATTCAAGACTCGTATTCAACAATTCCTGCCCTTGATTCTCGGAACCTGGAGGAGGATGTGCAACCTCGGATCGAACCCCAGGTCTTCAGGGCGGGCCTAATCTAATAACACGTGAACGGAAAATTGGGTTGTTCTGGTCGGTGCGAAATATATAGCTTCGAAGCCAAGGAGACGGCCAACAAACAGATCCAGGGTTCTGAGCTTCCCTGATTCCCAGCAGACAGACCTTGAAAGATCCGGTTTCTACATTGTTTCGCACAGCACATATTTTGGAAAGCTCGCCTTCAAATTCACATGCTGAACAAAACGGGAAAGATACGGATCAGGGGGTGGTGCCTAACATGGAAAACGGGCAACAAAACGACAACCATCAACAGCTACCCAGAGACTCCCAACAACAAACACCACTTCTTGCCGCCGCTAATCCATAGTCCCAACTTCCCCAACCCAGTCGACGCGCTAAAGCAGCAAAGAGGCTGTCCCGCCAAAGCAGGACAAACTCACATGTGCATACGCATACCTACCTCAGCAACATGCACACGCAAACCCAACACGCTCCTACTCTACCTCCCACCCGCTCCAGCCACACAGTGCCGGCCATAATCTCGTCCAAGAATATCTTGGGCCGATACAAGTCCCACCCGCGTTACCTCCCACCTACAGCAAGGACACTCATATCACCCTCGAAAAATATCTTACTGCAGGACCTAAACAAGCCCCAAAGGTAGCTCCATGTCCCAAGAGCCCAGCGTCAACACGAATAACCTTCCTTTGTCCACCCCCAAAAATATCTCAAACCCAACAAGTTACGTCCTCCTTCTGCCTTCTCCTTTGTACAGAGGTAACAGAGGTAGACACGGCGTCGAGACCAAACCCACACTTTACAAAGCCAAAAGTATCGTGGTGAATAAATAATTATGGGCGAGAAACTAGCAGAGAACTAGCTACCCATCTGTGGCCCGTCGTGTTTTTTGTTTCGAGAATTTTTTGAGATGTCCGTTGTTTTGGTCTTGTTAAGGTGGGAAAGATTTGCATAGTTTTCTTCTTATCGACACTTCAGACGCTCATGTAAGCTCGGCTAGTCTGAACCATACTGCAAATGCGACGGACTTTTTAGAGAGGAAAGGGGCGATATATACCCAACTGAGCTGCAGACAGTCACGGTTCACGCAGTATCAGCTCCCTGGCTGAACAGCTGCAGATCCAGGGTCACGTTTTTATCTACTCTTACAGCGGAAACACAGACGACACCCAGCAATGTATTAAGCATACATCTTGGACACATCTGACTCTATATTACCCAGTTCTGAACATCTACTCTCGCTCGGCCAGTTGATGGCCATGGCAAACGCAACTCCGTCTCAGAAGCCGTCGGCCACGTGCTTCACGCACCACCAACAAGAGCCGTCACGGAGGGGGAGCTCTCGTCGACTCTCTTCCCACAAAGATCTCAGATCCCAGGCCGTTTTGACCGTGCAGCGGTTTCTCGCCACCCGACAAAAGCCCGACAAGCATGACGCCTGCCACCGGAACTGCTTCTCCACATCCCTTCCCAAAGCTTCAAAGCTCCTTCTTCTCCTCCCGGCCCGTGCCCTTGGCCCGCTCCCGCTCCCGCTTGGCGTAGATACCCGAGGTAAACGGATTCTCATACTGGATGGCGACGATGTAGACGAACAGCACCCAAGCCGTCAGCAAAATACCCGCCGGCTTCCCATACAGCAGGGCTGTCCCGAGAAAGCTCATGGTTGAGCCGTAGTACATGGGCGCGCTCGTGACGTTGAACGGGAAGCCCGTCACCATGCTGTCCATCAGGATGCCAAAGTAGTCGCCCAAAAAGGTGCCCGTGATGCCCAGTCGCCACGTCGACGTGATGACGAACAGGTTGCCGATGGCGATCAGCGCGTAGGCGGCATATGTGGGCACATCGCCAACCAGGAGCGGGTGCGTGGGCTGGTCGCGGAGGGCGCGCTCGTAGAGGAAGTCGCGCAGCAGGCCGAGCGAGAAGATGGTCACGGCGAGGGCGTAGCAGGCCGTCTGGGCGCTGCCGCCGAAGGCGCGGGTGAGGAACTTGGTCCGGTATTCTAGTCGTAGCCTCGGTTAGATTTCGGCAATGGGTCGTCAGGGCTGGCAGTGCGAACCTCTTCGGGCGACGATGCTGGACGGAAGAGTTAGCAGACTGCAGAACGACCTGAAAAGAGCAACCCTTACTTCCAAAACGTCGGATTAAAAGCAATAGCACCGGCCGACACTGTTGGGGTTCTGCGGTCAGGGAGTCTCGCTTTGGCTTGGCGGCTTGCGGGGAGCGGTCTCGGAGCCTGACGTACCGAGGAGGCTCTTCTTGTCAAAATCAATGTAATTGACCATGTCGGTCAGGATAGCAATAGGAGAGGCCATGGCGCAAATAAAAAGACCGAAGAGCTAGACACGGGGACGGACGATAGCAACAAACTGTCCACAGCAGGGAAACCGCAGCTTTTTGGAGCTGTGGAATTCCTATGTCGCTGTCGGGGCTTCGGTTTTGACTGGTCGGCCCCTCGCTTAGCCGATAAGCTTATCAATTTAATTTTTGGAAACACCCGTCTGGAGGGCAAGTCACAATCCGCAAAGGCGTTCCTGAAAAGCGCACATGCAGAACAACCAAATGCAAACCCATTTCGCGGTTGAATCGATGTATTTCCAGACGGAAGCTTCGCCTATACGTACGCAACGTAGTCGAAGCGCAAACAGGCCGTAGCGTACACAATACTAAGGTAATTCCATGGAGTTTTTGCGTAGGGTTATGTCAAAGGGCCTTGCTCGTCAGACAGGACTCAGCGTGGAAAAGCCCTGTGCGATGACGCCTGCCGTTGAACCCCCACAAACAGGGGTAAGTGGCCCGTTCGCGACGCTAGCAGCCCTCCAGTGCCGAGCTTCCCCTCGGTGCAGGGGAAGCTCCTGTCGCAGCTCTGGACCAATGGCACGCCATGAGACCACATTGCATTGCAGTTCATCGGGAGAGCTTCAGACAGCTGGACTGTTGACCTGACCACACCGGTGCTGGGATATCTCGAGGCCGGCCTCGATTCTTTTTCTCAACACCGTTGCCTCGGTACCATGGCGCCGTCAAAAGCCAGCAAGACCAAGGCGGGCAAGAAAGAGACGGCGGCGACAAACAAACCACCCCCCTTCATCGACCCGACAACCTCCTTCACGCCCGAGTCGTTCGAGCGCGAGCTACAGGAACTCGCGTCCAAGGCCAAGTCGGAGACATGGCCGAAGTTCGTCGCTGCGCAGGCGAAGGTGTACGCCAACTCGCTCGCGCTGCTGGTCCTGCTGGCGCTTTCATGCAATGCCTCGCAGCAGGCGCTGTCGCCCGTCTACGGAGCCATCCCTGCTGCCCAACACCACGCCAAGCTGGTCGCCGCCGCATGCTTCGCCGGCTGGTCCTCCAATCTCTTCCTCGGCCGCGCGCTGCCCTTTAAGCCGGTTCTGCTGCTGCCCGTGCTGGCTCTGTACCTGCCGGCGACGCAGTTCTTCCTCACTCGCTTCAGCGAGACCCTCACGGCCAGCTGGGGCCCGCTTGTCACGGAGAGCTTGACGCTGTTCCCGCTGGTTGCCCTCTCGGCTGCGTGTGTGGCGACATTTCTGGACGGAGCAGACCTGACTGCGCTGCCTTCGTGGCTAGGCGATGCTCTGCCTGGCATCGGGTCGTATGGCGTGTTCAAAGGGGTAGAGACCTGGTCATCCGGTGTCCTGGGAGAGTATGCCGGACGGACGGTGCTAAACACCCGTGTTGGCCTAGAACTAGTTCTGGGTGCATCGTATGCGCTTCTGGCGCCGTCCAAGCTGCTACTCCTCACACTGCCGGCTCTGCTGCACACTGCGGTGCTGGACACGAGGGTACCGACAGTCGGGGCGCTGCAGAGACTCAACGGAACCCTGGCATCTGAAGGGTGGATCATCTGGGACAGGAAGGAGAGCGTGACGGGCTATGTGTCGGTGGTGGAATCGGTGAAGGACGGCTTCCGCCTGATGCGATGCGACCACAGCCTGCTGGGCGGCGAGTGGGTCAAGTTCATCGGACAGGGCCAGTTCAAGGGCAATCAGGTTGCCGAGCCGGTCTATGGCGTCTTCGCGATGCTTGAAGCCGTCAGGTTGGTCAAGATGCCTAAGCCCATCGTCGACAGCAAAGCCAAGGCTCTGGTGATGTAAGTCTCCGTCATCTCGTCCCTCATCTTATCCCCCATCTCATTCTAAAACTAACCACATAACAGCGGCCTCGGCGTGGGAACTACCCCCGGCGCGCTGGTAGCACACGGCATCGACACGACCGTGGTAGAAATCGACCCAGCCGTGCACGAGTTCGCCCTCAAGTACTTCCACCTCCCCAAGAACCACACAGCCATCATCCAAGACGCCGTCAGCTACACGGATTCACTGGCAGCCCAGACCCGCAGCGGCGAATTCGACTACATAATCCACGACGTCTTCACCGGCGGCGCCGAGCCCATCCCCCTTTTCACGCTCGAATTCCTCCAGAACTTACACACCCTCCTAAAACCAGGCGGCGTGATAGCCATCGTACGTTCATCCCCCCCGCTTTTCTTCACCACTCTACTAACCAGAAAAAAAAAAGAACTACGCAGGCGACTTCACCCTCCCCCCACCCCGCGTCGTCGTCAAGACAATAAGGCACGTCTTCCCAACATGCCGCATCTTCCGCGAACACCCGCGCGACGACGACTCCGTAGCCAGACACGCCACCGACTTCGCAAACATGGTCATCTTCTGCACCAAGCTCCCCCCCTCCCAGAACCACCAAATCACCTTTCGCGACCCCACCCCGCGCGACCTGCTCAACAGTCCGTCGAGGGACGCCTTTCTCATGCCCCGTCATGAGGTTACCGATGCTGATTTTGCGTCTTCCGCGACCGAAAAGGACGAGGGTCTTCTCACTCGTAATGACACGGCCAAGCTGGAGAAGTGGCATGGGCGGAGCGCGCTGGGTCATTGGTCTGTTATGCGGACTGTGCTGCCGCCTGTCGTGTGGGAGAACTGGTGATTTTCTCGGGACCCGGACATCATGTCTTGGCTCGTCTTGTATATAACCTTGCACATTACGAACATATGGGAAAAGGGCGGCGGAGATTTTATCTTGGCAAGACTTAGTCTAAGAATCGAGCTGAATCCTCAAACATCTCCAGCACCACACAGACATGACAATAAGTTTATCTTTATCAACATCGATGCGTAGAGTATACTTTACAATTTTGCGGTCGTCACACCGCTTTCATCATTGATGCCGACTCCATGCCCATCTCCGCCAAACACCGGAAACCAAACAATAAAACAAGCCCGAAGTTTACACTTCTTTTGTATGCCAACCAAAAAAGGGGGAATCTATGATATTAAAGCTCATCATGGCCCGCCGGCTCGTCATCGCCACCCTCGCCTCCACCCGCGCTGTACAACTTGCTGGTGATGGGGTAGGCCACGTTGGACAGCTTCTCCTTCTGCTCCTCAAAGTCCTCAGCCGAGGCGGTGGCGGCTGCAACAAAGTTAGCACATGCTTCCAAGTAGAATTGACACAAAACATACCGTTCTCCTCAAGCCAGTCCTGAGCCTCCTTGACGGCGTCGAGGATCGTCTCCTTGTCCTCCTCGCTGATCTTCTTGCCCATGCCCTCCTCATCGTTGACCTGGTTCTTCAGGCTGAAGGCATAGTTCTCAAGACCGTTGCGAGCCTCGATGCGCTCACGGGTAGCCTTGTCCTCCTCGGCGTACTTCTCAGCCTCGGCAACCATGCGGTCAATCTCCTCCTGGGTGAGACGGCCCTTGTCGTTGGTGATGGTGATGGACTCGGCCTTGCCAGTGCCCTTGTCATGGGCGGAGACCTTGAGGATACCGTTGGCATCGAGCTCGAACGAGACCTCGATTTGAGGCACGCCACGAGGAGCCGGGGGAATGCCGGTAAGCTCGAACTTGCCAAGGAGGTTGTTGTCCTTGGTCATGGAACGCTCACCCTCGTAGACCTGGATCAGGACGACGGGCTGGTTGTCAGCGGCCGTCGAGAAGATCTGGCTCTTGCGGGTCGGGATGGGGGTGTTGCGGGGGATAAGCTTGGTCATGACGCCACCGGTGGTCTCGATACCAAGGGTGAGCGGGTTGACATCCATGAGGACAATCTCCTCAGTGCCCTCCTCACCGCTCAGCACACCAGCCTGGACGGCAGCGCCGAAAGCGACAGCCTCATCGGGGTTGATACCCTTGCTGGCCTTCTTGCCGTTGAAGTACTCCTCGATAAGAGCCTGAACCTTGGGGATACGAGTAGAGCCACCAACGAGGACGATGTCGTCAACCTCCGACTTGGAGACCTTGGCGTCCTTGAGGACCTGCTCGACCGGCTTGATGGTCTTCTTGAAGAGATCCATGTTCAGCTCCTCGAACTTGGCGCGGGTAAGGGTTTCAGAGAAGTCCTTTCCGTCGAAGAACGACTCAATCTCGATACGGGTAGACATCTGGCTCGAGAGAGTACGCTTGGCCTTCTCGGCTTCGCGCTTGAGCTTGCCCATGGCCTTGGCATCGGTGGTGACATCGACACCGTGCTTCTTGTTGAAGGTCTTGGCAAAGTGGTTGATGACGCGCTGATCGAAATCCTCACCACCAAGATGGGTATCACCGGCGGTCGCGAGCACCTCGAAAACACCCTGGTCGATGGACAGGAGCGAAACATCAAAGGTACCGCCACCAAGATCGTACACAATGATCTGGCGCTCACCATCGGTCTTGTCCAGGCCGTACGCGATAGCCGCGGCGGTGGGCTCGTTGACGATGCGGAGAACGTTGAGGCCAGCGATCATGCCAGCATCCTTAGTGGCCTGGCGCTGGTTATCGTTGAAATAGGCGGGGACGGTGACGACGGCGTGGGTAACCTTCTTTCCGAGATAGCTCTCGGCGGTCTCCTTCATCTTGCCAAGAACCATGGCGGAGATTTCCTCAGGGGTGAAGGTCTTCTCAGTCCCCTGAACCTCGACCTTGACAACCGGCTTGTCATCCTTGGCGACGACCCTAGGCGAGTTAGCTATGGTTACTCAACTAGCGCTCCGGCGGTACATACTTGAAGGGGAAGTGCTTGATATCGTTCTGGACGTCCTTCTCCGAGAACTTGCGGCCAACCAGACGCTTGATATCGAAGATGGTCCTGTGGGGGTTCGCAGCAGCCTGGTTCTTGGCTGCGTCTCCAACCAGACGCTCCTCATCGGTAAACGCGACGTAAGACGGTGTGATACGGTTTCCTAAGAGAATTAGCATTTGGGTCGGACCGTGCTCCGCGGCCATGCATACCTTGGTCGTTGACGAGGATTTCCACCTTGCCCTTCTGCATAACACCGACACATCTTCAATCTGTCAGCTTTTGTTTTCCATCGCTTTTTGTATCGACTCGGGAGACGGCCTGCGCAGCCTCCCTTGCGCTTCGCTGGGAAGAGCCAAGTAGTGATCGGGCGGGACTTACGAGTATGTGGTGCCAAGATCCTGTGAATGCACTGTTAGCTTTGTTCGGTGAGCAAAGGGAAGTCGGATAGCTGCGTACAATACCAATCACAGTTCCGTACTCGGCGACATCGTCGGCCTGTACTTGCTGGACGAATCCAGCGGAAAAGAGGAGGCCAAAGAGGCCAATGATGCTGAGGCCCAAGGCCCAGCTCCGTGATCGAGGCTCCATGTGGAAAGCTCGATCTGGCGAAGAGAAAAAAGAGCACACCCCGCTACCGTATCCCAGGCAGTTGAGATGTTACGAAAAGAATGGCAGCTGCACAGGCAGATCCGTCAAGCTTCCTCAAGTACCGAGTTACTAGAGGGGAAGAAAAAGAATTATGTCGGATGGTTGGGAGAAGAAGTGGGAGTTTGTTCTGGGCAGGAGGAATAAGTAGGCTGCAAGTCGCCTTTGTAGCAGGAATGGGAAATGTGTCCTCAATCTTTTTCGGTTGCTTTTGGGGTCTAGCCACCTCACCCACACTCTGTTTTAGCACCGCGCTGCTCGACAGTGGTTGGCTCACCCGCCCCATGGGAGCCCGTGCACGGAAGCTAGGTACCCGGGAGTTACCTGCTCGGCAGGGACGAAACGGTGCGCTTTGCATGTACCCACCTCGAATTCGCGATCCATCATGTGTCCTTTTGGAGAAACTCACTTCAAGAGCTGCACCGGATCCCACAGGGTGATCTAGAAACAGAGGGAGAAGAAAAGAAAAAAACCATAGTAATTGCTGCGTCTACACTACTGCAGCCTGCCAACAAAGAGAAGAGAAGAGGCAAAGGGTACATGTCCCCATCGCTGCGCCGCTCCGCAGCTCAGTCTGGAAGTGATTCCAGTGGTTTCCATCTCCAACCTAATCGGCGGCGCCAAGATCCAGGCGGTGACCCCACACAAAGTAGGCGACCCAAAACCCCTGTTCCTGCCAGAGTGGCCTTTTTTCGCCGGGCGCCCTCGCCTCCGTGTGGGGCAGCCCTGCGTGGAGGGGAGCTTCAAGCTGCTTCTTTCCGCCTTCTCCAACTGAACACCATGGCATTATCGAAGGCAATTCCGCCCGCTGCGACACTGACATGTACATATATATGTACTGTATGCGGCGGCATGTCCCAGGAAATGAAACCTGCAGGACATTGCATCTTTGGAGGCTATAGTCTGCCAGATATCCCAGATCTGATGGATCAAGAGTGAGTGGAATTGCATTGAGGTACTCTATTCTAGGCGGAGAGCAGGAGGAAGACAGATATACTCTAGAGTAGAGTAGGTTGCTTGTGCGATGTACTTGCCCCTTTGCCCCTCAACTTGTCAACATGTTCACGTCAGTTGGACCACGCAAGTTGGACTTTGCCTCCCCAAATCAGTCAAAGAATCCACGTCGAAATCTCTCGTCGCTCGAGAGTAGTATACACAGTACCTATGCTCTTCTTATCGACGCCGCTAAACCCCTGGTAGGGGCTTGTACTGTAAACACTAGCTAGTTGTGGCTGATGCGGCACCGCGCTACATGCTACACTCCATCAGCCGAAGGAGCCTCATTTCGACAGGCCAGCTTTATTCCAACAACCCGGCTGCCACCGTTTCTCCTCCGCTCCGCAACACCACCCGCTGTCCTGCCTCCAACGGCACCTTGGACTCCAGCTTGACCACCAGCCTTGCTACCGATGCCGGCTTGATAATCTTCGGCTTCTTCTTCGTCACTGTCCCGGTTGTCTTGTCTAACAGCGCAGCCAGCACCTCTATTCTCCCTGCCGAATGAAGCCGGCCCCTGTGCACATCCACCTGCATTGGCATCAGAAAGTCGAAAGCCAGAGCCTTGAGCGTAAACGTGTCGAGACATGGAATCGGCTTTGTCGGATCGCAAATGATATCTCCTACCCGGACGTGGATGGCGTCAATGTGGCTAAGGTGAAGAACTGCGTTTTGGCCGGCTACGGCCCAGTCGACCGGTGCCTCATCCACTTGTAGAGATTTGATGTATGCCTTCTCGCCACTAGGCTGGACAAGCACAGCGTCGCCCATCTGTAAGGAACCAGCTTCGACCCGCCCAGCGACGGAAACGGGACTCTGAGCTGTACGGAAAACCTCCGAGATGGTCATTCGCAGCGGCTTGGCGAGTGCCCTCTTGTTGGGCTCCGAGTTTTCCAGCTCCTCAACTAGTGTAGGCCCAGAGTACCATGCCGCCTCAGGATTTGACGACCGATTCACCAGGTTATCGCCGTGAAGTCCAGAGACCGGTACGAAGGAGATATTCTTGGCCTGAAACCCTGTGGCCGACAAAAAGCCAGAAACCTGGTGCTTGATCTCGTCGAATCTTTCTCTTGACCATCCAACAGTATCCAGCTTGTTGATGGCGACAATGATTCTTGATACCCCCATGCTCCGAATGAGAAGAGAGTGCTCTCTCGTCTGGCCCTTCAACCCGGACTCAAAAGCACCGGTGCCTGCGTCGATGACCAAAATGGCAAAGTCAGCTTGACTAGCTCCGGCAATCATGTTTGGGATAAAGTCTCGGTGACCAGGCGCATCGAGGATGGTGAATGCTGTCGCTTCCGTCTCGAACCGATTCGTGGCTATGTCGATAGTCACTCCACGATTGCGCTCTTCAGTTCGTTGGTCAAGAACCCATGCGAGCGCAAATGAGGTCTTGCCAATCTTCTCGGCTTCATTTCGAAGTTTATCGACTGCCCTCTGGTCCACCACCTTCAGATCGAGGAGAAGCCGTCCCATCATGGTACTCTTGCCGGCGTCCACATGGCCAACGACAACAAAGCTGGCTGCTCGTTTGCTGTCGCTCTTTTGGAACTCGGAAATGACGTTGAGGTGTTTGCTTTTTGGTAATGGCGCATCGTCAATCTTCAAGCCTCCGTCGGGAGTTGAAGATCTGGGAGATGAAGATTTCTTCTTTGCTGGGCTGACAGCAATCTTTTTTCCCGCTGTGTCAACTATTAGTCTCCGTGTTAGCGCTGTCCCTTTCCCAAGATCGAACCTTTCGCCTGAGCCGCGAGCACCACATCATCCGGACTGGGTGTTGAGAAGACGTTGAGTGCAGTAGGGGCAATCTCCAAGTACGGCAGCGGAATATCCTGTAGCAGCTTCCGCTTTCTACCGTCAGCCGGACCAGAGAGAAGCTTCCCAAACATCGACGGGCGAGCTTTGGCTACCAGTGGCGGCTGTTGTATGTTGAGCTCGCCGGCCGCTTCCAGTTCCTCGACGGGTTCCACATGAGGTTGGGTTTGGGTTTCGACTCTTGCCGGTTCTGCCAGACGCAGTGGATGGCATCCTTCGGATGTACGTTCTGATGTCTTGAGCCGTTTGCCATAGGTGCCCGTCAGGGGTTTGTTTTCCTTGGTCTTTTCAGATTCGTCCACCGAGAGATCAGCCATTTTGCTCTGGGTCTGCGCGACCTGTTCGGAGGTGGCATTGAGTTCGTTCTTTTTCTTCCTGGCAGCCGCTAGTTGTTGCAGCTTGGACATTTTCGATGGTGCACCGGAGCCGCCAAGAAGTCCACCCCTAGGCCTGGGCGCTGCTATGAAGACAGCTTCTCGATCTTTTGGAATGTTGCCCCACGGCATATCGCTGAAGAAACCAGAGAGTGGCCGCTGAGCATGGCCAGAGGATGTTGGCCAATACGGTTGTCGGGCACCGGCAGCCCCTTGACAGTGTCAACGAGGTCCCAGGAGGGGGGAGGGGTCCGGCCTCTCATCTTCAGACGACTCTGGTTCCAGCGACATGATGGGGAGTACCAATGTACCCGGGGGGTCCTGTTTGCGAACAAAAAAAACACATGATGACATACCATTTGATTTTTGCGCCGGCTTCGTAGCCTTCTTCTTGGGTGGGTCGATGAACTTGGAGATGAGGTAGGCGACGGATTTGTCGACATCGTAATAATAATGCCATAGAGCCTCCTCGATCTGGGCAGTTGTGACTTTGGAAACTTCGACGCCCAGGGCCGCTTGCACTTCTGCCGTGCCCTGCTTCATCAGAGCCTGATCTTCCTCACTAGGCTCGTTCTCGTCATCTGAATAGCCCTCGTAGTCGTCCATCACACCCTTGTAATCCAGGTTTCGAATATCCTGATGACGCGACATTTTGGCGGTAGTTGAAAGCTCGGCCGCTGTTTGCTACAGTGAGGGTGATATGGCAGTCGAATTCAGGTGGGAGATGAGTTGACTTGGAGAGGTGTGGAAAGAGGGAAGAGACCCCGACTACTTATGGTCTGGGAAATTCAACTAGTGTCAGAAAATAGATTTAGGCCACACCCGTAAACCTGAACTTACACAGCTTAAGGAGTATTAGTATTGCCCTTAGCCAACCCCTCGATATCGATGACAAGGTCGTGGGTGCGCGGGCTGGCGGGGTATGTTTGTGCCGGTTAACCCCACCATGGTGACTTGTCGCAACTAAAGGCGGTGAGAGAGCTAGCAATGGTCTCAGCCAATCACATGGTTCCACCGGACTTAGATTCTGCCGGGCCCCGCCGAATCAAGCAAGGAGCCTGGGGACTCAATTTTTTGAGCTTGACGACGAGAAGCTGCCTAGCCGTGGACGACGACAGGTTCGCGCCACTTACCGATCAAACCACCACAGACTTCACAAACGAGCTGCGCACTACCGTCACAAGCCTGAGCGCCGCGTCCAATATCTGTGAATCTCAAAATGGCGATGAGTAGGACTCCCCCACACCCCGCCGCAGCACGTTCGGCAGCTAACCACTGATTAGATTTGGATTTGTCGAATGGTAGGCACTCGAGCGCAACGTCTTCTGAACACATACTAAACCCTCCGGCTTGCAGCCGCGGTGATGAAGGATGAACAGGGGCGGCCGTTCATCGTTGTTAGAGAGTCAGTCGCCTTGACAGTCCCCACGCGCGTACCCCTCGGCTGACCCCTCCCCTCCAGCCAAGGCAAGAAGAAGCGGCAGTATGGCAACGAAGCGGTCAAATCCCATATCCTCGCTGCCCGGACGGTTGCGAATATCATCAAGACCTCATTAGGCCCCCGTGGCCTCGACAAGATTCTTATCTCTCCCGACGGCGACATAACCGTGACGAATGATGGCGCAACGATTCTGCAACAGATGGAAATCTCAAACCATGTGGCCAAGTTGTTGGTTGAGTTGTCCAAATCACAAGACGACGAGATCGGCGACGGAACAACGGGCGTTGTCGTTCTGGCTGGAGCTCTCCTAGAGCAAGCCGCCGAGCTTATCGACAAGGGCATCCATCCGATCCGCATTGCCGACGGGTACGACCAAGCCTGCGACATCGCCGTGGCTGAGCTTGACAAGATCTCGGACGTGATCGAGTTTTCCAAGGAAAATACAGAGAACCTGGTCAAGGTCGCGAGGACAAGCTTGGGCAGCAAGATCGTGTCCAAAGCCCACGACCAGTTTGCCAACATCGCAGTGGACGCAGTGCTCTCGGTTGCCGACCTGGAGCGCAAGGACGTCGATTTTGAGTTGATCAAGGTTGACGGAAAGGTGGGAGGCGCGCTAGAGGATACCCTGCTGGTTAAGGGCGTGATTGTGGACAAGGATTTCTCCCATCCCCAAATGCCGTCCGAGGTCCGGGATGCCAAGATCGCCATTCTCACATGTGCATTCGAGCCACCGAAGCCCAAGACGAAGCACAGACTCGACATCACGAGTGTCGAGGAGTTCAAGAAGCTACAAAACTACGAGCGGGAAAAGTTTATCGAGATGATCCAGCAAATAAAGGACACCGGCGCCAATCTCGCCATCTGCCAATGGGGCTTCGACGACGAGGCTAACCATCTGCTACTTCAGAACCAGCTCCCAGCGGTAAGATGGGTCGGTGGTCCGGAGATTGAGCTGATCGCCATCGCTACCAATGGTCGTATCGTCCCCCGGTTCGAGGATCTGAAGCCCGAAAAGCTTGGGAGAGCCGGTATCGTTCGGGAAATGACATTTGGTACCACGAGGGAGAAGATGCTTGTCATCGAGGAATGCGCGAACACGCGGGCGGTAACTGTCTTCGTCAGGGGAAGCAACAAGATGGTGAGTAGCCACCGTTCCACTGGGGGATTTCTGTTCTGACAAGGGTATAGATCATCGACGAGGCAAAGCGCTCACTTCACGACGCCTTGTGTGTGGTACGAAATCTTGTGCGCGACAACCGGGTTGTTTACGGTGGTGGTTCAGCCGAGATTGCCTGCAGTCTGGCGGTCGAGGATGCTGCCGTCAAGACTCCTGGACTGGAGCAGTATGCCATGCGGGCATTTGCAGAAGCCCTCGACGCCATTCCCATGGCTCTGGCCGAAAACAGCGGTCTCAACCCGATCGCCACTCTCGCCGAGGTGAAGAGCCAGCAGGTCAAGTCGCCCTCTGGCCGCGGCCGCCTTGGTGTTGATTGCATGGGCAGAGGGTCCAATGATATGAAGGAGGCATTTGTGATTGATCCGCTGATTGGGAAGAAGCAACAGCTTATGTTGGCCACACAGCTTTGCCGGATGGTGCTAAAGGTCAATAACGTTATCGTGTCGGGGGCAGGGGAAGATGATTTCTAAGTAGCTAGATTACCAGATACCGGTAGTTCTCCCGGTGAAATCGATGGAAATCGTGGCATAGAAGAATTGTAACCGTCCGTGATCCCTCGGCCACGAAGATGAGGGTGTCCGATCGAAACGAGGTCAGGCTGTGGGTTGTGCAATTAAAGTGGGTCCCTTATCGCCTGCCTTATCGAGAATCCCTGCTCCAAAAAGTTCAACCTCACGTTCTCGGCCCCTCCCCGTCAATTGCTTGCGGTCAATCGAAACCAACATCAATCACAGCCCGAAACAATATGACCATGAAACGAAAGCTGGACCAGAACGACGAGCCTTCTTCGCCTGCAAGGGCAGACGAAGGCGACCGCGCTCTAGAGCAGAAGGAAGCATCGCAACCTGGACAGTCGCACTCCAAAACAGAGCCTTCGTTCGCCGAGCTTGGCCTGGATCCTCGCCTTGTACAGGCGGTCGCGAAACAAGCGTTCGAGAAGCCAACTCTGGTGCAGCGAAAAGCTATTCCCCTCGCCTTGCAAGGTCAAGACGTACTCTGCAAAGCCAAGACCGGCTCTGGAAAGACGGCTGCTTACGTGCTGCCACTTCTCTCTGGCATCTTGAAGCGCAAGAGTGTGCGTCTGACCTGTCACCCTAGCTAAATATAATCTAGCTGACGAATTTCAGACCGACCCGAGTACCTTTACCGCCGGCCTTATTCTCGTTCCCACCCGCGAATTGGCCGACCAGGTTTTCAAGGCGATCGAGCAGTTCTCGGCTTTCTGCGCAAAAGACATCCAAGCTACCAAGTTGACGGAGAATGTGTCCGACGCAGTACTCCGTTCTCTCTTATCTATCGTCCCCGACATAATAGTCTCAACACCGGCAAGAGCATGGCAGTGTATCAACTCAGCGGGGCTGTCTCTTGACAAGCTGCAGTATCTGGTGCTGGACGAGGCAGATCTTGTGCTATCATACGGTTACGACGAGGATATGGAGAACATTTCGAAGGCCCTTCCGAAGGGCGTGCAGACCATCATGATGAGCGCCACCCTCTCTGCCGAACTCGATACTCTCAAGGGCATTTTCTGCCGCAACCCCAAGCTGCTGGATCTGAATGAGGAGATTGGGGCTGAGGATGAAAAGCTCAGCCAATTCTACGTCAAGTTCGTTGCCCCATCTTCTGTCGACTGCTCCGTGCTAATCTTGCAGATGCGCTGAGGACGACAAGTGGCTCCTCGGCTATCTCATCTTCAAGCTCCAGCTGATCAAGGGGAAGTCGCTTATCTTCGTAGCGGATATTGATCGATCCTACCGACTCAAGGTGAGACGAAAGCTCCGACTTCCGTGGCTCTTCTGATCAGTTTTAGCTTTTCTTTGAACAATTCGGCATCAGGAGCTGTATTCTGAATTCCGAGCTCCCAATCAACTCCCGGATCAAAGTCATTGAGGAGTTCAACAAGGTATGACCCCCGCAATAAGAGGAACCCCAGATGCTGATAGGACAGGGTATCTATGACATTATCATCGCGTCTGACGAGAAGAACGAGGCGTTTGGAGACGATGCGGGCGCTGAGGATCAAGAGGCCATGCTCAACGACTCCAAGCGAAAAAGTGACGACGCAGGGAACAAGGAGGGCGCGCAGCCGAAGAAGAAGCGCAAGACCGTCAAGCGAGATCAAGAATATGGAGTTTCACGAGGTAAGATTGGCTTGTATATGGAAGTAGAGCGGCCATGCTAAACTCAGCAGGAATCGACTTCAGGAATCTTGCAGCGGTCATCAATTTCGATTTGCCAACATCGGCCACATCCTACCAACACAGGATAGGGCGGACAGCAAGGGCGGGTCGGACGGGAATGGCACTTTCGTTTGTGATTCCGAAGGAGCTGCATGGAAAGCACAAGCCGACATGGATAAAAAGCACCGAGAACGACGAGAAGGTGTTGGGAAAGATTATCCGGCAGCAGGGGAAGCTTGGCAGGACGGTCGAACCGTACAACTTCAGCAAGAAGGAAATGGAGGCGTTCCGGTACCGAATGAACGATGCGCTCAGGGCTGTGACGAGGGTAGCCATCAGGGAGGCACGGACAAAGGAATTGAAACAAGAGCTCTTGCGGAGTGAAACTCTCAAGCGGTAAGTTGGACGGCCCTCCGGTGAGCGAGACTGACTGGTCTAGGTATTTTGAGGAGAATCCCGCCGAGCTGTCCCATCTCAGACATGATGGAGAACTTGGGAGGACGACACGACAGCAAGCCCACCTTAAGCACGTTCCAGACTACCTTCTTCCGAAGGACGGCAAGAAGGCGCTGACACGGAATGTCGGTTTCGTTCCTTTCAAGAAGGAGGACAAAAAGCGAGGGCACAAGAGAGGTAAGCCAAGCGGGCGGTCTTTTAAGGTCGGCGGGAGAAAAAGAGATCCTCTGAAAACGTTCAAGGTGCGGAGGAAATAGAGAAGTATGGTAGCGGTACAGAAGCGGTTTTCATTTGCGAATTATGCGTAGTTGTAAGCATAAGTCTATACTCCCGCGGCAAAAATGAGAGAGGTGTCTGGGAAATATCATCCTCTAACCGGTGTGAGGTTGGAGTGATTAAGCGTCTCCCTCCGGGCCTCGTCTGATGTCTGTTATTCTGTCATTCCAGGAAAAGCTCAGTCCACAGTGTCTCTTCAACTGCGAAATACAACCTTGCCCTTGCAGCCGTAGCTGTCAAGGGGGCATTTGCGGAACTGATCTTCAACGCATAGGTCATCCTGAAGTAGCGATTTAGCTGCGGTCTCTTATTAGTGACCGGTGTCCGGCGGGCATCGCAGAACCATTTGTGGTGTCACTATTCCTTCTTTGATGTAGGTGTAGATAGAGCTCTTTGCAGCATCTATTATTTTGTCTTAAACCGTAGGAAGCCGAAGGCTTCCACCCCTTAAGGGGTAGGCGGTCCCTCTTCTATGTAGTTATAGCACATGGGTGCCTTCTATCTAATCCTCGGTGCGCATGCGCCTCGAGTACCTATCTTATTGCAGCATCTAGGTAGAATACCATATAACATCCGCGACTATCCCCTTGGGAAGACGAAAAAGGGGTCAAAAGCACGAACCGACCTCTCCGAGTCAATAGAACAGGGGTGTTCTGTAGGGGTAGGAGGCAGGATTGGTGAGTCCAAAGAAATATTTCGTTCGGGAAGGGTGTTGTTGGGCAGGGAAAGTGAAAAGGGGGAAAGTAAAAATGGGGAAAGTAAAAATGCCACTACTACTCGGTCACCACCCCATCAGCACCATGCCTGTTTCTAACGGGGTTTTCAGCAATCACAGCCTCCTTTACAGCTCAAGGAAGCACTTTTATGCAATGCAATGTCTCTCTAACGGCGTCTGCCGTTTGCCGGGATGCATGGAAAGATTATCAGATATGTCACATCTTGGTCCTGCTGGTCTTTTTTCATCTCAGCATCGCACAACACACGTTTTCGGCTCATCATATGATATTATATGCAGTCCTGGAGATGCATAGGCGATAATAAACGTTATAGCATCAAGATTAGAAACGCTGTAGATGTAGATGACTTTAGGGCAACTGTCTGGCGGCTTAGCCAGTGAGCGATGAGGCTGACAATATTCTAAAATATGTGGTTGTGGTTATGGATTTTGAGGGAAAAAGATACCAATATTCTGCAGGTAATAATGGCATCGGAGTTGAAGCAGAGGGCTTGTATATCATTTGGACTTTGTGGCGTACAAACTTTGAACCGAGGCACTCAGCCTTGTTAATCTTCCATCAGGGATGCTCTGTCGAGTACTTGCATGTCACCGCGTAAGCGAGTTCGCCACTCGCACACGGATAAAAGCAGGTGACAGTGCTCCATCTTTACTTCACCGTCTCTTCAGAAACACCATCACATCTCTCCAACAAAAACAGGCACATAAGTCGCATACAAATATACAAGAGAAAGTTTTGACAAAAAAGACACCATGTCGGCCCCCGCTGAGTCTACCAACAAACAAACCCACCCAGGAGAGCTGACTGCTTCTTCCACCAACACCTCTTCCACCTCACGACCTACCGGAGCCGGCGTTAACACTGGTGCCGGAACGACACGGCCCAAGACGGAGGCAGAGAAGGAGGCGGATCGGCTGTATGAGGAGCGTATCGAGGACGAGTACGCCAAGCGTGAGGGCGGTGCCTGAGTGTGACAGAAGAATTGGGACAGTCCTTGCAGAGCAAAGCTACAGAATTTAAATACAAGGAATAATGCACCGACAAAAGGGTTTCAGCATGTATCAAGTCTTTGCATCTCCTTCGTGTGTGCATCTGCGATAGAGTAGAATAGAAGGGCATGACGCGGTGCAACGCAACAGAAAGAAGCCGCAGGGTTCCAGAAGACGACGTCAAGTGTGGACCCTTTGTGCAGATGCTAACGTGGCCAATCGGCAGCCAGCCCTGGACCGATGACGAAAGAGCACTCACAGCTGGCCAATCAGAACAGCTCGAAAGAAGCTGACCTCTGCAAGCGCTGATTGGGCCAATAGTGCATGTACTGTGTAAGTGAAGCACCGGAGGCGCCACTTTTCACAGGCCTTTTGCGTGTGTTAAAAAGGGTTGTAGGACCCAGGTATGATCCGCAGGCTTGTGACAGGAATTTTTACTTCTGTGATACCCATCAACGTTAGACATCTCAACTACACACACACACATGTTATTTCTGAAATCCTTTGTGTGACGAACGGAACCCGGCCACACTTTTGTCTCCGGATTCACTTCTCACCAGATAGCGACATCACACACCGAACCGGACCGGACCCGGCCGGACCCGCTCCGAGACCCATCGCCGAAAACCCCGGAGCCCCGGCCCGCCGAGATAACCTCCGCGGCTCTCGCCCTTTTTGTATTCCTTCACGGCTCCCGCCGTTTCCGGATCATCGACGGCTCTCGCCGTTTTGGATTCCTCGCGTGCTCTCGCCGTTTTAGATCACCCCACGCACGGCACTCGCCGTTTTAGGCGGCCGGCCTCAAACGCCCACCTCCGTCCCTCCCTCCTCGCTCTCCTCTTTGCTTCCCCCGAGCAGGCCACAAAAAAAACAATGCTCCTCCTCCTCTTCAAACACCTTCTCTGGCCAAACCACCAGAGACAGAGACAATACTCCCTCCTACCTTCTCACAACTCTTCTCCTCAGTCCAACTCATCCACCATGTCGACCTCCTACGGCACCATATCCACCACCCCCTCGGGCACGCCGCCCTCGGGCAGCCACAACGAGAATGAGGAAACCAGCAGTCCCAACAAGCCACCGCTCTCGCGACGGAATAGCGACCTGTCGAGCGCGACCATGCTACCAGAGGACCTAGAATCCCAATCTTCTGCTCCCTCCTCCCCTCCCAACAAATCCTTCCAAATCACCGCGCGCATAATCTCCGACGCGACCATTGGACTCTCAGACGGCCTAACCGTCCCCTTCGCGCTCACAGCCGGTTTGTCAGCTCTCGGCAACGCGCGCGTCGTCATATTCGGTGGATTGGCGGAACTAATGGCGGGCGCGATATCCATGGGCCTAGGCGGTTATCTAGGTGCCATGTCTGAACTGTACGTCCCGCCCCCTCCCCCCTCTTTTTCCTTACATATATGTATTAACAGTAAAATGCAGGGCATCATACAACGAAACCCTATCCACCACCACCCACCTAGCCAAAACCGACCCGCGCGCCACAGCAGCGCAGATTAGGTCCACTCTAGAAGAATTCGACATCCCAAAGTCGACGCTGGACGACCTCACGCGCCACCTGTGCGTCTCAGACAAGAGGGTCGATTTCCTGATGCGGTTCGGACACTGCGCCGAGCGGCCGGCGGATAGTCGCGCGCTGGTCTCGGCCGTTACTATTGCCGTGGCGTATTTCCTCGGCGGGCTGGTTCCGCTTGTGCCGTATTTTTTTGTCGACGATTTGATTGTCGCGCTGTGGGTGAGTGTGGGCGTCATGGCCGTCGCGCTGTTTGCGTTTGGGTATGCGAAGACGGGGATGGTCGTGGGCTGGGAGGGGCGGGAGAGGGTGGGGCGGTGTGTGTATGGGGGGTTGCAGATGGTTGTTGTTGGTGGGCTTGCGGCCGGGGCGGCGATGGGGTTGGTCAAGGTTTTTGATGGGTTTGTTGGTGGTGATTAAATCTGGGATTTGTCTGGGGATGGGTCTGATGATGTTTCGTTTTTTGGCGTTGGGCATGGAAGGAAATGAGGCATGAGGCATGATGACCATGTCGTTTTGGGCGTTTTTGGGACTGGGCTGTGCTCAAGTCAGCGAAACATATCTCTGGAGTAGGGATGCATATAGACGGAAATGAAACGTCTTTGCGTGATATCCGAATGTCCCTTCTCGGGTTGATTTGAGAATTTGTGTTGTGTGCTGGACGATGGACCACAGAAGTTCCCCTCCTCCCAAACGCCTGAGGATTTGGTCGCGGAACAACTTCCAAGAGTTTGGAGGATCTCCTCGCACTCGATTCCGTCCGCTTTTCCAAGAAAAAAAAAGGCTGACCCTATAAATAAAGTTGGAGAAGGTGAGATTTGAACGTTCGACCTCTCCGAGGGGCCAAAAAGAGAGAAATGTCGACCCGAAGAGATATTCAGTCCGGCTTCAGAGGAGAGCGCAGCCTAAACGCACTAGACCATTTACGCCCCCCTCTTCCACGGGAATCTCTCTGGGGTTTTTTGATTATATGCCCCGCGCAGATATTATGTCACAGTTATGACGATGGGCCCTGGCCCAGATCGTGCTGGCATATATAATCACAGTTAGGATCTAAAGTGCTGACCTTAGAATTCTGGCAACTCTCATCGCTCTGTCCAAGACATTCCCCCCACTTGTCTTTATGGTTCACACATAACACAGCTTAAACTAGACCTGGTAATAGTTAAGTAAGCCCCAATAGATTATTCCCCCCTTCCTCCTCAGCGTTACCTCCCTGCCCCAATTTAGTTCATTCCCGTCCCCAGGGTACTTCCCCTCTGATATCTAACCTCCTCCCTTAAAATCTCGGATCTAAACGAGAGAAATTAATGAGACATTCCGTAATTGTAGTCTGGTCTAGATGGGTATCTCTACCTGGTATCCATTCACGAGGCGTACGGAATACCTTGACTGCTAAAACGGCTCTGGATGTACAATACATACGTAGGTATATATATCGCCAAATTGTTTGTGAAATGGCCCGCGTTCTAGCTGGCAACTTCTGCCGGAAAAGAGAAACAAAGTTCAGAATTCGTCTTATGCGTCCTTGTCGTTTGCAGAAGATCGGCGGGGGGGAGAGCCCATCTTTGAGCTGCGGCTGCTTGGACATATCTGCTTGGCAGGTCGTCAGGCTGATATAAAAGATTCAGTGGGAAGAAGGATAGCGGAAGTGAGGTGAAAAATCTATATATAACGGGACAATTCTTGTCGTTCGGTAAATGGTGAGTGCAATGGCATGTCGTTTTTCCACGTTTGGAAATGTAAAAAGTACCTTGAAGTAGGTATATGGCGAGTGGCGGTGGTGCCTTACTTGTGCGATAAGACGTGATCGAAAAGAACATGGTTACGTTGGATGTATACCTAGGTAGGTACCGTAGACAGATGCATTTAAAGGCTAGAGATAAATCTTGAAGCTCATTCCGTATAGTGCCGGAAGGTCATGCGGGTAGAGGTAAAGTTTGTTTCATTCTTGACCTTGATGACTTTGTCAGTGAACGGGGGAAAAAACGAATGCAAGCAGGCGTCGCCGACAAAAGCCTCCAGTCTGATGTGAAAATATCCCGGGGGACTATCAGTGTTGGTGGTGTCTTGGGTCGATACATCCTATTGTCGTGTAGGACTGTCTCATTGATACATCCTTCTTGTCCAAATACCGAATAATAAATGGACCGAGAGTAGAAGTAAGAGTCTCATAGATGCAAGGAGAGAAAAGTATGGATCAGAAGGTTTAAAAATCGCTTTCGATACGGATAATACTACAGCCCATCTTCTCTCCTCTTCTCAAAATCGTGAAGTTAACCACATGGGGTGAACCTCGGGGTCACTCTGACCTCTCCCCAAGATTCGAGTCGTCATAGCCACTGTTTGGCTTTTTGGGACGATAACTCCCTTGTCCGCCTGATGGACTCTGTGTTGAACTACATCGAGTTCATCTCACGGCGTCAATGGGACCCGAAGAACGATAATTAACTCCTAGAAGAATCCTTACGGGGTGGTCATTGGCTTCGTCCCGTTCGGTAATGCCATGAGTAGATATTTACCATCTTGCTCTCACCACACTAATATTAGTACGACAGGTAGACGCGGCCATTCATTCTCCCCTACAAATAGACACACAGATAAATAAATGTCCAGAACATATTCCATACTAAATCTTCACCAGCTAGGTAGGTAGTAATTCTCACCACTAAATTCGCCAACCCCCAATCTACATATCCCTAACTACCTTAGTTCCACTCCTCACATCCCATCACATCTCCAATATATATCCCACCCAGCAAAAACACCGGTACCCAACTAACTACCACCCAAATAAAAATAGCCGCCCATGCCCCCACATGACCACCCCGACCCAGATCCAGGACCCATTCTAGTAAACATTGTAATAAGGCTCATACTCTTCATAACCCATAACTTATTCCAGAAGTCACGCGGTACCTAGTGAAGGTAACACCGCAGAAAAAAAGCCAAGACCTTGACTTGCCGAAACCCGCGCCATGACGCCATCCCGCTTCGGACAAGGCACAACGGCTGCGTCAAATCGCGTGCTCTGATCTCCAAATCCCCCAAGGGGCCAAGAAAACGTGCCAGACCACGCGGTCTCGAACCTCCGGACTTGCATCTCCGCGGACTCTCCCTCTTGCGCGCGCTCATTTTTATAAACGCTTTTACATGCCGCCGTCCGGCTCCCAGCAAAAAACGTTTCCTGATCTGTGTAGGTTGTTGTTATCTTTGCTTCCCCCACCACCGCTCCCACGCCAAAAATCAATCCGCGAGCCCAGCCATGCCGGCCGTCGCGAAACTCCCATACATGCCCTCATCGCTGCTCTCGCTCGTCGGGCTCCTCGGACTCGCCACGCCGCTAACCTCCCCGCTCAACAACCCGCTGTAGCTCTCCATGCCGCTCATGCCGCTCATGCCGCTCAGCGCGCTGATGCTCGGCACCGTGCTCATCCCGCCGCCGCCAGACCCACCAAGCGCCAGGAGGCTCTGTCTCCGCGCCGCGTCCATGTCCACGGCGCTTCCGGACCGGCTCAGCAGCGGCTTCTCCGGCAGCTGCTTCAGCAGGCCCGTCGTGATGTCCAGCATGCCCATGGCGAACTCGGTCAGCCCCTTGCCCTCGCCGGGCTTGGAGCTGACCGACAGCGTCCACCGGTACTCGCCCAGCCTGCGCCGATACCAGTCCGCTTCTTCCCGCCCCGGCGACGTCGCCCAGAGCAGCGAGCCAAAGGTGCCGATGAGGGCAAAGTTGGTCTTGGAGGCGAAGTACCAGAACGACCGTAGGTGAGACGGCGTCAACCGGTTGACAAAGTCCATGGCCGATATCAGACGCGCCTTGGCTGCGCTGCGGCAGATGTGCTGGATATACGGGTCGACCGTGCCTCCGACCGCTGGGGACGCCGACGTGGCCGCATCGATGGATCGGATAATGCGTCGGTGGAGAGTGATTTCCGTCGCGAAATAGGCCAGGTGCAGGTACCCGATGCTCGACAGACGTGATGGCGGCGTCGAGCTGCTCTGAAACGTTGAATCCATCCGAACCGAAGCGGGCAGCCCGCTATGCCACTCCTTCAGCTTCAGCTGGATCGGCTTGGCCAGGGACAGCACGAGCTGGGTGCCCTGGGACCCGGCGCTGGCGACAGCCTGTGTGGCCTGCAGCGTATAGAAGGTCTCGAGAATCTCGGCCAGAATCTGGGAGAGGTGGACCATCTGCCCAAACAGCGTGCGCCCCCGCTCAATCTCGATCCTGTCCTCGGTGTCGTTCTCGTCCCACTCCACATCCGGGAAGTCATTCGGATTCAGCGGCTGGACGGCCCAGTTGGAAGAGAAAATATGCGACGGCCGACCGTGGACGAGAGCACCCCACTTGTCTTGCATATACAACGCCCAGGCCAGCCGTTTCCTCAACCCTCTTTCCCACGGCGGAATCTTCCAAGTGGTGCAGTCCAGGTGCAGGCCGAGCTCCTGCGAGATGGCCACGAGCTGCGCGGTCGGGGCCCACTGATCGCCCTCGGGCCGCTGCGACAGGAGCAGACCGGCCTGTACCGTCGACAGCTTTGGACGATACATGGCATCTGCCAGCGTGGTTCGCATATAGCGTTCAAGCTCGCGGACGTTGGGACGCGGGAGGGGCGCGAGCTCGTCCGAGTGATCCCACCAGTTGATGGCGAGGATATAAATGGCGGCCAGGAGAGGGGGCGAGAACTCGCGGTAGGAACGTTCGTACTTTTCGTAAAAGACCGTCTTCTGGATGATGGGGAAGCCGGGATGCACTATGCGGAAGTAGAGATCAATCAGCTCCCGGCCATAAGGGGCCACGATGGCCTCGATTGCGTCTGAGTCTTCAAGGACATGCTCGTAGCCGGGCGTGTTGGCGTCGGGGAGCATGAGGAAGGTGTCATTGTCGCTGACTCGCCGCAGGGTCCCGCGCGCGAGGAGGCTCTCGTCGTGTGGGTCGAACGACGAGAGGTTGATGAGGGACGGCTCGAAATCTGTCGTCGGGCCGATGTACTGGCTGTACCTATCCGACTGCAGGCCGAGGGTGCGCTTGAGCATGGTCGGACCGCCAAAGTTGGCCATCTCTTCGATCAACGAGCTGCTAGCCGCGGTGCTCGAGAGACTGGGTTGGTGGTGCCGCCTCCTCCTGTTATCAGACCTCCCAGGAGAACTGCATGGGACCAATGACATGTCAGATACGATACCAAGACGCAGCCCCGTTGCAGTGACGGGTGACCGCAGGGCAGGTAGTAAAAATCTTGGCCCGAGAGGGGTAGGTAGGTAGTTACTGCTTACCTTCTCTTGCTGTGGCTATCCTCGGCATCCCCGTTCAACTTACGCTTGCGCGGCGGCGGACTGTCGACCAGAGAACACTCGGTCCCGCTCACTTGGCAACCAACACAGGCTTCCTCGTCGTCACTCATGACGCAATCCAGCCTGCGACGAAGACAGGCCTCACAGGGTGGGGTTGGGTGGCCGTTTATCGAGTCGGAGTCGGGCGAGTCGAAGCCGTTGCGGAGACCGGGGTAGTACGGGTCGAGGTTGATACTGCCCTGACGGCTGGGTGGGAAACGCGGAGGTTTTGGCGCAATGGCAATGGGAGCCGTCCTGGGGACGGCACTGGGGGTGGACATGGCGTTGGTTATGGCCGGGAGCGACCGCCGCCGTGGGATTTAGCCTTGCCGCTGGTGGCCGCGGAGGAGAGTCCGGGGGTAGTTGGGCCTTGGATCTTGCCTTGCTCGGCGGCTTTCGATTTGCCGACCCCACGATCAGGTGGGCGAGATCAAGCCCAGTCGGCCAAACAGAGAGGTCCCGAGGGTTCGGGGGGTGACAGGGTCCACGAAGCAGGCGGCGAGAACGGAAACAGGCACACGAGCGGGCGGCGAAGTGCGGGCGCTGGAGTCTGGGGAAGAAGCACCGATAAGGTACCGGAGCAGTAATGGCGGTAAGGTGGTAAGGTGGCTTGGGTGGTAGGCAAGCCAGATGGTGGTAGGTCCGAGATAAGCTTAATCGTTTTCCAACAGAGCCTCTCGCGTCCCGGCTTCCCGCCTTGTCGTTTTCCTTATCGACCCGTTCCCGTTTTCGCGCCCCCCCAAGCGGTGTCGTACACTACTCGCAACGTTCACGCAGCTCGCGATAAAGAGAAGCTGCCGAGAGGGAAGGAACTCTGCTGCGATATGCAGGTTGTAGATGAGGCGGTCGGGTTGCCGGGCCCGGATTGGGGGATCTATGTGATGATCGAAACCAGGATGAGATAAGACTGGCTTATCTGCGTCATTGGACTGCGGAATAGAGAGAGAACGCGGGACTGGTTCTTGACTCGACAAACCGCGTCGTCTCAGACAAGGGACGCCGCCATCATCATCTCCAACATCAAAGTCGTCGTCGCAGTTCTCGGTTGGCAAAGCGGGAGAGAGAGAGGAGAGAAAGACAAGACAGACAGAAGCCAGCACAGACACGGCAGTAGCCGCGACTAAAGTACGGAGCAGGACGAGTCACGGCGTCTGTCAGAGAGCCAGCAATTGACTGACATCCGACGTAATCAAGGTGGACGCGGTCGGGAGCCCGTGGTCGCGCCTCCGGCGAAGTGTTGGCCGTTAGTTAGCCAGGGCTTAGGGAGATACGCCGCTGCAGGGGAGCGTCGCCGGCAATTGGGCGCCTGGCCGGCTGTCCCTCGCTATCGCGCCCAGGCGGGAGTGGAGGCCAGCACTCTCTCTCCTGGCTGCGCCTTTCCCCGACAAATCATCCTTTACCGGTATCTTTCTTGCCTCTGCTCAACAGGAACCCGCGAGTGCGTGCAGAACCGCAGAAACGCATGCGGCCGATAGCGAGAATCTCTGACCTTATCATGCCCAAGATTTAAGTTGGAAATTCCTAATGGCAAACCGGTCGATAACGCCAGGTACCACGCGACCTGGTGCGACTTGGCCCGGGGCGTCTACCATGCGCTTTTGCTGGAGAATGCGCTGGGCCGGTCCGGTAGCGGGCGGGTATAGGGTACGCAGTCTGCCCTCGTGCGCAAGCGACTGCCGGGAGGCCGATTACCAAATAGAAAAGGACGGCCATGTGCCTGGCACCCCGTTTTGGGAATACATTTAACGTAATGGCCCCCCTTTGCCGAGTCAGAATAGCAACGGCGCCGCAAAATCGAAACACAACCGTCCGATCGAATCGGCCTTATCGCCGTCTGCGGCGCAAAAGAAACGACGCGGCGGAATCTGCAGCTTGTGATACATCGTCATCGTCCTTTAGAGTTTCCACCAGCCTCCCAGCCCAGCGCGTCACCGGCTCGGTGGGGACTTGGCGCCGGGGCCGATCTCTGGGCGGCGGCACGAGCCCCGTGAGGAGCCCGATGCATGCTGCCGACACGGGGACGCGGCGGAGTCGGCGGCATCTTATCTCCATCGATCTGCCACCTCAGCTTGTTTCGGCGCCGGGTTTTTATCGTCGGGGTCCTTGGCTGACCCTATGCGCAGCACCGGCGTCGCAGACAGCGGTCAAGCGGTGGGATGACGGATCCAAAAAGGAGGGTTACTATCGCAAGACTGGAAGGCGGGGTACCGCTCGAGAGAGCCCCAAGACGGGTCAACATCCACACGACAACGCTGTTCGACATCTCTCCAGCCTCTCCTTGTCATCAGCCTCCAGGCGGCCAGGATCGACCGGATGAAAAACCCACTGACCCAGTTCCCCCACCAGCACCGTGCCCGCAGGTAAGGTAAACTGACATGTAGGCCCCCGTGTGGAGATTGTTGTGTCGTGCCGTCTGCTGCACGACTTACGATGCGCGGGGGGAGGCCGGCACCGGATGGAGTTGGTGCATGTGTAGTTACTGGATGCTGTTTGAATCCGACCTTTGATGATTTGCTGCAGGGTCCCTCGGGAGGGATAAAGTGCGGGAAGACGCGCGGGGCCAATTGGGCGGCAGGCAAAGCCAGAGAGAGAGACTCACCGCTCTGTTCCCCTCGTGCCACTCTTCAATTCCATTCCTCTTCGTGATGCGTGGTTTTTCGACGTCGTGTGACGTACGTGGACGGGAACCAAAGCGAAACAAACAGGGTCTGGCAATCGGAATCTGGAAACGCCACAAATCGAGTTGGGGGCGGTCTGGGATCTCTGCGAAGTGGGGGTTGCAAGATGCAGAGTGCCGGCTGGCCGGGTGCATCTTCCAGCGCTCCCCAGCCGGCACGGGCCGATAGCACTCGGGGAAAAAGGCAAGAGCAAACTCGAATTGAATACCTAGGCGCTATCTCTGCTCCTGCCTCGTGCCAAGGCAATGAGAATCAATCTATTTCAACCATGGCGCGCTGCCAACAGCGAACTGCATGCCCTCTCTCCCCGTCCACTTCCCCATCCCGGATGGTCGTCAACGCACCACAGAGGGGGAGGGATTCCGAACCATGCACACTTCTCGATACACGGCAGACGGCATTTCGGAGCCGGCCCTGGATGGGATTTCCATTTCAAAGCTGTCGATTGCCTCGAACCCAAACTTCTTGTACATGTCCACGGCCTCCTCGGTGCTCTCGAGGTAGACCGGCAGCCGGTCGGCATCGGCGAGATCGAGGACGGCCCGCGTGAGCATGGTTCCAGCGCCTCGACCTTGGGATGCCGGATGCGTGCAGACGAAGCTCAATCCTGCGGCCGGCGGTTAGCCCCGCAGGTCGTTGTGTCATTGGCAGCCAAAGCTATAAGCCCGGCCGCGGGATGTTATTGACAACAAAAGGACTCACTGTAACAGGGCTTATCTCCGAACGACCGCTTCTTCGCCCCCTCGGCGAGAGCCACGTAGCCATCGAGAAACTCGCGGCGGCAGCCCTCGGAGTACTGCAGATCCCCGCTCTCCAGCTTGACGGCCTCGGGGTGCGATGGGGATTCCCATTTGGCAAAACTGACGACCTCATCGGTTTCGACATCGCGGGCAACCAGTACTCCGGATGCGGGCTCTTCCAGCTGGCCAGCTGTGTACCTGGCCAGAAATTCCTGAAGCGCCACGAGGCTTTCCGGCGTCGGGAATTGAACGTGAAGCAACGGGTTGGAGTCCATGGCCGCAAGGTGGATTTCGGCGATCCGACCAGCGTCTGCCGTCGTAGGCCGTGCGATGGTGAAGGCGGGTCCCATGGTTTCGAGGTCTGCGGGTTGGTGTTGTCAAGTGAAGGTGCGCTGCGGGAGCAGAGCTACGCGAGGCTGTGAACGGTGACATGTATCATGTGATCCGCGACTGGCTAGGCTGCGGGAGAAGGCTGTCCTTCGGAAAGATATGGGCAAATCGCATCTTCCTCGAGGAGGGACCTCATAATCTGGCGGGGCTTCTCCAACCAGGCCGACCACTCCGGGCCGAGATAGTCGACGATGGCGGCAAAGAAGAATTGACCTGCGTCACCCAACATCCAGGCGTTGCGGCCAAGGTGCAAAGCTACGAAATAGTATCCAAGTACCACAACGGCCTCGGGTCGCCCAGCTTCGATCAGCTTGACAAAGTCTTTAGGTATCATGACGGCCCAGGACACGAGTCGGTGGGTGCGGTGCGAGGAATCGGTTTGGTCGTCGAAGATGCACTGAAGCAAGTCAATGGCCTTCCTGGCGGCCTCGACCGTCTCTTTGTCGAGGCCGACGGTTCCAATACGCTCGCGGATGTCTTCACAATGACTCCCTTTACCCGTCGATTCGTACCATTGCACGCCAGTGTCGAATATCGGCTTTAGTTCGCCGTCCCTCATGAGTTCCCAATAGCCGTCCATCATCTGGTAGATACCGCGATGCAGATGAAGATAACCGACGTATCGCCCAAGGGTCGACGAAAAATCAGCCTCGCGATGGGACAGCATATCGCAGAGGGCATGTACTCCGAGCACGGCCGAGAATATGAAGGCGGGCATGCGGTGCGACACGGAGATGCTGAAGTAGCTGGGATCGAGACTGTTGAACAGGGTCAGAGCATGCGTCTGCAGTTGGACCGCTTGGTTATAGTAGAACAGGCTGCTCTCGGGACGGCTGATGCTGAGATGGCGTGCCGACAGGGCGAGAATCTGGTGCAAAAGGTAGGGCTCCCGCAAGGCCTGCTGCATGACGAGGTCGCGAGCAATCACGGTGGCAACGGGGTAGACCATGTGGGGATCGGTGAGGAAATGGTACAGGAGTTCGGCATGCACCATGTTGGCCACTGGGGTCGAGTCCTCGGCTGGAGCGAAAGGGGCCAGCTCGGGAAAGGCCTCGGACTCGGGAGCGTATCCGAGGCCCGCTCCGGATCCGGAACCGGAACCGGAACCTGACGCGGTAGGGGACACATCCTCGGCCGGCGAAGTCCCGGAGCCCTCTTCGCCGATGGGGTATGGGCATGCCCTCTCGGCCGTTGCACAGTTTATACACCGCGGACGAGTCTCATCGCACTAGCGGAAGTCAGCCAAGGTCGGAGTCAGCGCCAAGCTAGGTATCCCACCTTGATATGTCGTCGCTTACACTCCAGACATCCTTTTCTGGACTTTTTGTGTCTTCTTCGCATCATCTTGCTCGGACTTGGCAGTTGGTCGGGAATACGCGTAACAGTCTACCAGGCCAAGAGGAGGGAATACAGGAGAAAAACTAAATAAGGTTCGGGTCCGCGTGCCGAAACCACAGTGGGGGATTTTGTTGCCTAGGATGCCCGCATTAATAAGGCCAATTGACACTCGGTAGGTTTGACTTTAGTTGTATATGCTCCCGACATCCTTCGAAGGCAGCAACGCAAAACTTCAAATCATAAATATGCCGACCCTGGACTCCCCTGGGCTCGTTTACCACTTTCCAATCTGGACTTGCCCTGACCGTCCAGGAGGCCGCCAACGGTTTTTTCAAAACTCCGGCGATATGCCGCGTACGGAGGAACACGTAGCACTCATCTCGCTCGTGACGCGTTTTGGGGCAGTTCACAGCCACAGGCCCACGGCGAGTTTGCCTAGTTCTTGCGGGCCTCGATGGAACCTTTGCCAAGACCCCGCAATCCGCTTCGGAGTTCGGAAACACGGAGCGCCGAGTTTTGTGTTTCGTTTCAATCTTCCGGATCGCACCGCCGCAGTTCTACGCATGCGGCCTACAATGTGGTCCGGGACGGGGGAGGTGAGTGGTGCAAAAGCTTGCTGCCTAGTTTTTGTCGTCGTCATCATCTATTACTCCCTACCCCTTTCCCCTGACGGGCTGAAAGCAAAACATGATGTACGTAGTACGCAATAACAATAGGCCGATCTTATTTGTTTTATTTGTTTATAGAGATTTTTTGTCATTGAGTTTCGTGTATCGGCGGCATGGAATCCCATGCTCTTCTTCTCTTCGTCGATTCTTCTCCCTCTTCGCCCTCGATGGCATCCGCCGTCTTCCTGCTTCCGTTCCCGTTCCCGTGGCCGACAAAGCGAACAACCCACTCGCGCACGCGCCGCGTCTTGTCGAGCTGGGGATGTGTCATTGTATTCGCAGCGGCTGCTGCTGCTGCTGCTCTGCCAAGGTCGGCGGGCGTGTAGTAACCACCACCGCCGTCGCCGTCGTCGCCGGGATAGTCAAGATGTCTGCTGACTCGGAAGAGCAGGTAGACCCTGGTCAGGTTCCGACGGAGGCTGGAGCCGTAGACCTTATCGCGGAAGACGTTCAGGGCGACGTTTTGTAACAAGACGATGTCGCCTGTCCGGAGGTTTGTCAGTGTTGTTTCGTCCTTGTCGTTGTCGCCGGAAGCAGCGAGCCAAAAGGTCACGGCGAAGCCGGCGCGGGTCTCGTCGCCTACTAGGACTTCTATCAGGCGGTGTGTCGACGGGATCTTGGGGTGGTGCAGCGGTTTTTTGTTGCGGCGCGCCGTGATGGTGCGCGTCGGCGAGACCGAGATGATACCCACGATCAGGTTGATGGTCATTGTCTGCGGCCGGATGGAGACGAGGTGGCGCGCCGTCGGGATGTCGCTTAGATTGTTGATGCGGTCGGCTGCCCCCGGGCCGGGTGGGAGTTGTAGGGGGGGTTTGACCGGGCCGTCATTATCGGTTTGGATCAGGGATGATGTGGTTTCGTCGAAGGACGTGGTCGTAGTGGTGAATGATGTGTTGGCTGCGGTGATTTGCGACTCCTCGGCGGCGATGAGTCTGGACGCGGGAATGTCCTGGTCGTGCGCGGCAAGTGATGTTGCGTAGAACTGTGTGTCCATATCCTCCTGCTCCTGGCTGCTGATATCCGGAGGCTCCCCGGTAAGAGTGGTGGTGGTGAAGGAGACGGCGGCGCTCGTGAAGAAATCAGCAAACCCCCCAACCGGAGCCGGAACGGGAGCCGCATCATACGCCGCCGTGCCCATGAACTGCTGCGAGAATCCGACGACGCGCGCAGGTGTCGGCTCCAGCGGGAGGGACCGCCAGACGGCGTGGTTCGGGGCCGAGGAGGGGGCACGGGGCTGGCTTATAACACCCGGATCGGCGGACACGGACACGGACACGGACGCGGACTCGGACCCACCGAGCCGAGCAAACCGGGCTATCGGCTCGTCAAAGTCCGCAACCAGGCCGGCCGGACTCCAATCCAGCGCCGAACTCGCGGGTGCGCCCGTGTAGATGATAACCTTGTTGGTCATGTTTGCACCGTCACCCCCCGAGGTTGTTTTTTTTTTGAAAGTGTCGGCGTTCTGAATGGCCGAAAAGATTCCGAAGGATCGGGGGGGCCGCGGGTTTGCGGGGTGTTGGGTCGCCGGCAACCTTAAACCGTTTAAACGACGGGACGTAGGCAGCAGCTGCCTGTCATCGAGCGGGAAGGCATGACATCTAAACCGAAGCGGTGCAGGGATGCATGTACCTGTTGGAGTCAAGTAGTTTCCCGATTGGATTCTCTTGAAACGATCGTATGTACAAAAGTCATGAAATTTGTTTTCTTGTCTGTCTGACGACGGGTCCTGCCGCTGCGAAGATGGGATGGCCTGGAGTTGTTTTCTCGCTGCCAATTGGTCACCGCGGAAACTAAGAAGAATCTCACAGCGCCTGAGGAGCTGGTCACGTGCCGCGCCGCTCAACTTAACTAAAACGTTAATTTCCACGACAGCGAACCAACGTCAATGATCGGCTTGACCGCCCACTCATATCGGAGGTTGGAGTTCAGAACTGACGGGCAGAAAATTCGAGAGACAAAAATCCGAGATACGGGCATTGGGGAGGGACTTTTCGATTTTCTCTCTGTGATTTCAAACGATTTCGCTTTGAGTGCAGCGTCGTTGCAACGGACAACATTTACGGGGCGGCGGAAAGAGAGTCCGCAAATGCCAAAAAGATAGGAGACGCCAACAAATCCTTCCTCAAAGTTCAAAGAAGTCACCATGGCCCCCGCGCCGTGGGAGTCGATCCCCAACAATGAGACGTATTTCATGCTCGTGACCGGGGCAAACAGGTACGCTGCTACTCTCTACACCTACCAGAAGAAAGACCATGATGATCTAACACCATATCCCCAGCGGCATCGGCTTCGGCATCGGCGAGCGGCTGATGGACGAGTTCCTCACGACCCGCTCGCTGCACTCGCACATCGTCATCATCCCGACGACCCGGAGCGCGTCCAAGTCGGAAGCCACCGTCCGCGGCCTCCGGAAGCACGCGATCCAGTTCGCCCAGCGCTCCAAGGTGCTCCGCGCCCGGTCCGGCGGCAGCTATGATCCAAAAGACACGACGCGCCGCGTGCACATCCTCAGCATCCAGCTCGACCTCTGCAACCTGCTGACGATCCGCGACGCAGCCGACCGCCTGGTCAACGGCACGCTGAGCACCCCCCCGTCTGGGGGGGCAGACGATGACTTCTTCGTGCCGCTGGTGGACGTGCGCATCCCGCGCCTCGACGCCGTCATCTTCAACGCCGGCATCGGCGGGTGGACGGGCCTCGCGTGGTCCAAGATCCCGTCCAATTTTTTGTTTCAAGGATTCATCCAGGCGACGACGTGGCCGACCTTCAAGGCGGCGCGCGCCGGCGACATGGTCGCGCCGCTGCCGGGATCGCCAGAAAAAAAAATGGGCGAGGTGTTTTGTGCCAACCTGTTTGGTCATTACCTGTTCGCGCACCTGCTGCTGCCGCACCTCACGCGGTCGGGTAGGGATCTAGAGCTGGAACCGGCAAGGATCATCTGGGAGAGCAGCGTCGAGGGCGACTGGCAGTGCCATGTGCTCGACGATTTCCAGGGGACCAAGACGCCCATGGCGTATGAGAGTTCGAAACGGCTGACGGATGTGCTCTGTCTCACGGCCGGGCTGCCTGCGGCGAAGCCGTCTGTTGAGTCGTTTCTGGGGGTCGATACGACGGGAAAGGCGAAGAGGGAGAAGACGGTGCCGCCCAAGATTTATCTTACCCATCCGGGCGTGGTGCTGACCACGCTGTTTCCGATCAACGCGTTTATGTTTTTCTGGTATCGCGTGGTTTTGTATCTGGCGCGCTGGTTCGGGTCGCCGTGGCATGTTATCACGGCGTATAACGCGGCCGTGGCGCCGGTCTGGGTGGCGCTGCAGGGGCAGGACGCGCTGGATGCGGCGCATGCGGAACGGTCCAAGTGGGGGTCTGCGAGTGATCGGGTCGGCCGGGCGCTGGTGAAGAAGACCGAGGTTGAGGGGTGGGGGTGGGAGGGGAAGGTGGTCAAGAAGGGGGAGGAGGAGGAAGGGGTTACGGGTGTTTTGAGACGGGTTGTCGGGAGGAGGGGCGGGGCCGTGGATCTCACGCCTGAGCGCCTTGTTGAGTTTGAGGCTGTTGGTGCCGAGTGTTGGAAGGAGATGGAGCGGTTGCGGGAGGAGTGGGAGACGAGGATGTGATCTGGTGATGAGGGGTTTGAGGCAGGAAGCGGTAATGGACCTGGGGAGCTTTAATGGACAGGAGCCGAATATCGCAATATACATGTATGGTAAGGGTGATATATAATACAATCCGGAACTACGGTCAAGTGGTAATAAATAATAAAATGGAACCTGGATGCTATAATAATCGAATATTTACCTTCCTTAAGTCGGTAAGTATACATGCTGTCCTAATAGACAAAGAAGCACAGTACAGCCGAGGGTCTTGGTCAACAAGAATGCTGATGGGGACCGGTTTCTTCCCGGGCACCAAATGGACAGGCGATGGTCACGTTGAGCAGAATCAACGGTTCAAAGTAAGTAAGCCACGTAGAGAACAACGGATTCACGATTAATGTGGTACTCGCAGTTCCTCCAAAGCTTGTTTGTTCGGGTTATATTGCCCAAGGAGACAGAAAAACAAGAAAAATAGTAGAGGAGGTAGACTCGTCAGCTCAGACAGCCCTTACATACAGGTACCGCAGCCTTCCACCTCGTAAATACATACATACCGACGACATTACGGACATGGCAGATGCCGAATATAATCCACCGGGATATCAAAACTCCAAGTCCCACAACGCCTCATCTCAACAAGACCACCAACATACAAAATATACACGACATACATACAATAAACAAATCATGAACTCCCCGACAACTCATCCGACCGCACCCTCCTCAACCTCAACTTCTCCCCCCTCCCAAACAGCCCCAAACACAACGGCAACGGCACCGCCGCGAGCGCCACGACCGCCGTAAAAATCAACGCCCGCTTCATATTAAACGGCGGATCCCCTCCAGCCCCATCCCTCAGCGCGCCGGAGATAATCACAAACACACCCCCCAAAACCTGGCCCCCGCCCCAGGCGAGCGTCGACGTAACCTCGGGAGATACAGGATGCGTCAGCTCGACCAAAAACTCAACAGCCACAGGAACAAGACTAAACGAAGCAGCGCCGAGAAAGGCCATGGCCACGTACGGCCCCGCCACGCCGCCCGACGGCTTTGTCTCGGGCATCCAGATGAACACGAGCAGCGACAGACCGATAATCGGCACGGCGATGCGGACGGTCAGCAAGAACGCCTTGGTGCGGTCGATGATGGGCGACGTGACGGCCGACGTGACCAGGCCGACGACGATCAGCAGCGCGCCGGCGATGCCGGATTCTTCTTCGGTGTACCCATAAGGCGCCATGATCTGGTTGAGCAGCGAGGAGACCGAGTTGAAGCAGCCGACGTAGACGGCGAAGGGGATGAAGAGGAGCCAGAACTCGAGGTGGGTGAATAACACGGAGGCCGAGGCGCGGAGGGTCATCTTGGGCGTGACGGAGGAGGGGGCCACGGGGGTGGGTGGTTTGGCGGGGATGAAGAAGGAGGGGAGGGCGCAGACTGTGGACTTTTTTTTGTTGGAGGTTGTATTAGTAGTGGTTATAACGGCAGAAGAGGGAGGAGGGAGGAGGGAGGAAAAACAAAAACACTTACAATGATGGACACGTACAACACCATCGACGACACATCGCCCGGCTGCGACACCCAAAACGGCACAATCAGCTGCCCCAGCGCGGCGCCGAACGGGTTGGCCAGCGACGTCAGCGCCGTGGCGGCCACGCGGCCCCGGTTCGTGAACCACAGGTCCGAGTAGCGCGTCGGCGCGGCGAGCACGAACGGCTGTGCGAGGCCGCAGAGGATCTGGCCGAACATGACGACGCCAAAAATCCCCCCGTCGGACGAGTGCGCGCCCGCGTACCGGATCCAGTTCCCGGCCAGGACCAGGGCGGCCGAGGTCATGATGGACAGCTTCGGGCCGAGGTGGAGCACGTAGATGACGACGGGCGTGATGAAGGTGAAGGCGAACATGAAGGCCGTGCTGAGCCAGTTGATGGTCGTCTCGTCCGTGTTGAAGTAGCGCGCCGCGTTGGAGGCGACCGGGGAGAAGGTGAGCCACTATTTTTGGTTTGTCAGTCATCTATCTGTCTAGCATTCTTGGGAGGAGGTATAACTCGGGCGGCCGGCCGACGACGACGACCCCTTCCGGAGTCGGGTCCTCCGAGTCCGAGTCTGACGCCGACGGGGAGGGGGGGGGGGGAACCCGGTTCGACCATTCGGCCGGGCTGCCGGGCGGACGGGCAGTGACTAAACTTACATCCCAGCTGACAATAATATTCAGCAGCGTCAGCTGAATCAGCCCGAACCACCTCCTCTTGTAAACCTTGTAGTCCCCTCCTGCCGGCGCCGCTATTCCGTCCTCGCCGCCGATCCGCACCGGGGTCGCACCGTCCACCGTGGGGATATGGCGGGGCACACCCCCGCCGCCGCCGCCGCCGGCGCTCGAACTCGTCGTCTCGCCCAGCTCAATCGTGACGACCTCGTCGGCCGAGTCGCGACCCCTCCCCGACAACGCATCCCTTGTTCCTGCCCCGACCATCTTTTTCTCGTCGCGGAGTTGCTGCCAACCGGCGCCTGCTGGTGGTGACCCGCCTCCCCCACCGCGACTCCCCACCATGGTGATGTTGTTGCTTTTGCTGTCGTCGTCGCTCGTCTTCTTCTTCTCGTCAATCGCATGCGCGCTTGTCGTTTGTGGCGTTGTTGTTGTCGCCGTAGTAGTAGTCGTCCTCCCACTTTGTTTGTCCGTTTTCATTTCCTAGTAGAAAAAAAGGAAAGAGAAGGAAAAGGACCCCTTTTTTGGTCCCTTAGTGACACCGCGGCGCGCGCGCGCGCGACCCCGAGCAAGATTTCGGGGCTTGCGACGTTGGCGTAGCGGCTGACACTTTTTGCGCCGCTTTTTCCGCCGTCGCGGTCGGGTGAAATCTCCCAGCAAGAGAGAGTGGGAGAAAGAGTTCTTCCCTTTCGCGAACTCGCGGGACGGTTGTGCTGGCTTGCTGCTGTGCTGCAGGGTCCTCCCCTGTTTCACTATGACCAAAAAACCTGGGGAGAATTCAGGTACCCGATCGTAATTCCAACGGTGCGATGTACAAGAAATCTAGACCACACGGGAGTGAATGATGTTTGACAAGCAGGACATGATGGGATACGCATCCACTGCGCGTTGAGATTAAGCTTCCCTCGCCCAGTCTCCGCTCTGTCCTTTTCCCCCCTCTTGTCCTTTTCTTGGTAGCTAGTCCGCGTTGGTACAATCTGATAACCCGTCGTTGCTGTCGCGTACCCTGTACCGTCGCAATCTTGGGGCAGCTACATGTAACTAACCCTCGATAGGCGAAGGTGTGTTACCATCCCCGACTCGAATAGGCGACAGGCGCGGGCACGCGGGGTAATGGCCAGTAACCAGACAGGTATTTATCAAATGAGAACTCTGGTTTCCTAACCTACACCGGCGCAGGTTTCCATATCGAGTTACCGTTTCCTTTTTGTTGGAAAGGAGGGGTGTAGTGTGATCACCTGCGATCGATCGAGATAAAGTAATTGTCCAGATGATGGCCCCGTGATCCCTTTCCACGATCTGTCCTTCAATGGTTCATTACATAACCTGCTGCAGCAGTCCAGTAGTTGATGTGATGGTTGTCGCATGTCACGTCCAAGACTCTGTTGTATGAAGTTTTGAAAGTAAAGACAAACAAAAAGATTGGCTCATCAAGGACTGAAGTGAACGTCAACCAATCGAGCGCCGCCTCATAAAAACTCGGAATGAGCACCCGACAAAACCTCCCAATGAGATCCCGCCTCGCCACATCTCGATTTTGACAGGGCCTCGAAAGAAAAAGCCACGGGGTCTTTTTCCCGAGCTAAGCAACGACACGCAGTCTTCGGCGCTTTTCCTCCAGCAGCAATGGCGGTAGCCGGCAGGAGCAGCAGCGGCTCCAAGCACCCGGCAGCCGAAGACTGTGAGAGTGAGACGGGAGGCGGCAGGCGGCAGGAGAAAGAGGCCTAGATGCGGAGGCGAAACGCGGCGGCGGCGACGGTAGCGGTTGGTTGGTCCCGGTCCCTCGGGTCCCGTCCCCCCTCGTCCGCCTCGTCTCCCGATCTCCAGAGCGGTGAGAAACAGATATGCGCCCGGGGAACATAGCATGCAGAGCTAAGCAAGGAATTGGCCACTCTTTTCTCTTGAAACCGGCTGTTGCCTCCCTCTCTAGACCCCTTTTGTCTAGACGATGATTTGAATCCGGGGTTGATGGGATACCTGAGAAAGAAGTCGCCCCGCGAATCATCTCGATCTCGGATTCGGACTCGGGCGGCGCACACGCTCACCGCTTTACCAATATAGCACTTCGAAAACTTGATAATGATCGGTGATCATGATCTCTCTGCCGTCCTAGCCGGGACAGACAGGAGTCCTGTTCAGCTGGGGCCGTATCCCGCATACCGTCTTCAGCTGAAAAACATTCACCGCCAACATCACATCGCTCGGGTGACACAGCAGCTGGTCTCGCCACGCCGAACCGACAACCAAAAACAAACATTCTAAACAAGAGGAGTCTATCATGTTTCGTCTTCACAATAATGCAGTGGGGGGTGTATGATACAACAGGCCAGGATCGGTCGTCAAGCGTACAGTCGCCTGAAAAGATACCCCCAACCAGCCAATAAACAATCATACAGCCCGTCTCTCCCTTCCCCTATTCTTGTCGCCCTCTCGAGATGACCTATGCGTTTTCCGATCCACAGAGTCGACAAGCTAGCTCGCATCCTCGGTTATTACGTGCGCCGCATGTCATGTACGTATCGTCGGTTCCATCAAACCGTATGCGCGCCATACCGGTTTTTTCGGCCGTCGAGTTCAGCTCGGGCTAACTAGGTGTCGAAAAGCAAGAATCGGATATGCACAGATCGCTCGGAAGACGACCCCGGCCCCAGATCATAACTTATTTGAGCGCGGACCAGAGCTTGGGGGCGGCGCACTGGGTAGCGCAGTGGGCGAGGTGGAAAACTATCCAAGGCCAGTCAGTCATTGTCTCCGCCGCGGTCATTCTCCATGCAGCCTGTCGTTCCCGCGGAGAAGAGATGGGTGAAACAAAAAGACCTACACTCCTCAACGCAGTCCTCCTTGGCACCACCTTCCGCCGACGCAGCCGTCACGCGGTCGACGCACTCGTCAAAGTGATGCTTGACAGGGGCGCACTGCTTGGACTCGCGGCACTCTGTTGACCAGTCAGCCAAACCGTATTCCTCTTCTTCCCGTGATATGCCGTGATCCGTGGGCCAATTGCGTGCGCAAAACTCACCCTCCTCCAGCTTCTCCTTGGGATCAACAATCTCCTCCTCATCATCCTCCTCATCCTCGTCCTCGTCCTCTCCCTCCTCCTCCTCAGCACCCTCCTCCTCCTCGGCGGGCTCCTCGGCGGACTCGCTTTCGGTGGCGTCTTCTTCCTTGGTAGACTCGGTGGTGGTCTCCTCCTATTGTAACCCAAAAATGTCAGCCGAGTTCCCCATTGGATCCCAAATCCCATCCAACCATGCTTCCCAACCATGTTGTACTCGTCGTTTTCTGTAGTGTAGAAAAAAACCCCGCAAAAACATACCGTCGACTCAGCAGCCGGCGCCTCCGCCTCGGCCGTCGCCCACGGCGTCGCGGCCTCGACGAGGTCCGTCAGAGTATCCCAGAATCCCATGGTGGGCGAATTGGTTCGTGCGACGGGGAGAAAAAGGACGGAGGGGGAGCTCAATTGAGCACGACACAGACAAGCAGAAAGCTGGTGGACTGAGGCTTTGTTGCCGCGACGTTGGAGCTTTCGGTAGCAAAAATCGGGGAACTGGAGAAAATCGTCCGGGCACACCAATTGCGCGATTTTGATTGGTGCCAATCCCAGCCCGCCCAAGCTTCCGAGCTGCCAGCCCCAACCTCGTCTTCGCCGGCTCGTTCCGTAGAAATCACGTGTTTTCACCCACATCGATATTTTCTCGGTTCAGCTCATCTCTTCAATAGGTTTGTTTCCACAAGTCATCTCACACTGGCACGCACTCTCCCGTCCATCACCGCACTCTAAATGTCATGAGAAATATCGAAATCCTTTGATTCAGTCTTATCAGAATCGGCCGAGTGTAACGAGACCACAAATCCAAACCATGCGACATGTAAACAACGCCATCCAACGGAACCGAAAATCAAGAGCCACTAGACCCATCAGAGAAAAACAATCCCGCCCGCTCCCTAATCATATCCCGATAGAGACGAGCATCGAAAGTGCGGTGTAAGAGCTACCTAGAATAACCGTCCGTCTATCAACCACAAGTCCAATGGCATCCCAGCTCGGAAGCGACCGCCTGGCCCATCGCATCCAATCAAAGCCGTCCCCGTCAATGCCGTTCAGCTTCGTCGCGCATCCGTTGCTCATACTGCATGGCAACTGCTTGCGTCTGGGCCTCGAGGTAGTCGGGCGGAGGCTCATCGGGAGCAGGCTGTGGTGGCTGGTTTTCATCAGCCACAGCCTGTTGAGTGTCGCCCGTGCTTCCCCCGGGCCCGGGACCGCCGGACGATGAGCCGGCAGCGTCCGGGTCATATGGCGGTGGGGGCTCAAAGTTCTGGCCCGGGACCATGCCAAGCTCTTGGGCGTGGTGTAAGCGCTCCTTCAGCCACTCAAACTTGGACTGGAAGTCGCTATGACCGCCATCCTTGAAGGTAAACTTGACATCGATCCGGGGAATATTCATGGGGATTCCGCCCCCGGCGACCGGCCTGACGACACCGCCCCAGCTCCAAGGACCGATCCAGGACGACTGCACATGCGTGTCGCTGAAATTTAGCACGGGGGAGAAGAACGACTTGAGCTGCTCGCTGGGTATAGCCGGCAAGTATATCACCTAGATTCGTAGACACGGGGTGGTAAGCTAGGACTCGGACGACCTCGGACCCCAGGCGGGAGGGGGGCCCTCGGGATTCATGGTGCTTACTCTCTCGTTGGTGATGTAGACGATGCCGTCACCGCACTTGATTGAAAAGGGCTCGGCGACCTGCAGCTCTTTTGGTGTTGATACTTCCAAGGCTACCCGGGGCCGCGAAGTAAAGAGGATCTTTTCGCCGGGAATGGGCACAATCTTGCCATCCCGCGTCAACATAACCCAGCTATCCTCATCATTAGTCCGGGCGTACTGGGCCATGGTCCATCGGCTCTGCTCGGCCAAGAACTGGTCCGCCATGATGGCTCGATGCGCACAGGGTATCGGACGAGGTGATGTGGGGGGCCCGTGTCTCAGGAGCACAAAGGATCAGGTAAGGGGGGGAGGGGGTTGAGCGCGGCGCATGGAGGAGGCGTCATGGACGAGGGAGGGGCGGGTGCATGGGAAAACCAGACGGGCAGAAGAGAGGGCTTGACGGGGGGACAAAGGGCAGAGACACTCACTTTATTGACATTATGAGGCCAAGTGGGTGGCCAGCCTGCAGGATGGGCTGGCAGACAGAGTGTGGTTATGTCCCGCACGTCAGGGAAAGCTTCGACGGAGCTTCTGGATTCGCTGCCCACTAGCACAAAGCAGGGTCGCAGGGTTCAGACCGTAGCGGCACCGCGAGGGAGGGGGGGGTGGGTGAGCAGCCAGTTCGTCCGTCGCCGCGTCCGCTTGCTTGCAAGTAACAGCCGAGATCTGGCAGGCTGTCCCCGGGGAGGGAGTGAGCAGCGCCAACACCCCAGCAGCTGCAACCACGGGGGAGGCGGCTTTTGGGAGAGTGCCGACACAGCTGCTGCCTTCCTCGTGAGAGAGTCTGACAATCCCGCGGGTGGACCGAGGACTTGCCCGGCAGCTTTTCGGTGGCGGCGACCTGGGTACCTGGAGTATGTTTCCTTTTTCAGCCCACAGAGCTGGGGATAGCGAATCCACCCGACGTGGGTAGCTAGAGTAGGCAGGCACCGCAGGTTGGTAGGTTGGCGGGCTGGCACAAACGGTCGGCTGCGGGAAGGGAGAGGTCTGCTTGCGGCCGTGTGACGCCCGACAGCCTGGACTGGAGCGAGGTAGCTAGCTGAGTTAGATGCCAGCGCGACGTGCTGGTTGTGCAAAGACAAAGCCAGGGGCGAGGAGGCCCAGACCGGCTCAACACCGGGAGTCCGGATTTGAGAAGCGGTCGCTGCGTGGGAGGCGGGAGGCGGGAGGCGGAACCTACTAACCTGACTGTGTGTCCTCGTCGTAGCAGTCTATGCACTGTGGAGTGCCCGCAAATTGTGCTCTCTCAACACGTCCAGCTTGCCGTCCGCCCACGCCGCAGCGCCGTCAGTGAGCAGTCCTCCACGGGTAGAGTGCCCCGAGCAAGCGCAGCGGGCGTGCTGCGCGGGTGAGTACAGTGTACGTGTGGCTGTCGGAAATAGGAGCTGGGAGGCGATGAGCTCTCGCTCACTCAGTCAAAGGACTCGGCGGAGGGCGTGGAGGGGTACCGGGTTGGTGGTGGAGGGGTAGGGGGGGGAACAGATGCAAGGCGTGGCTTGGGTTGAAACGGAAGTTTGGGAGCCAATGGCGGGGGGTAGTGGGCCGGTGGGTGGAGCCGTTGAGCTGCCCTCTGAGAGCGATCCTGTGGGAAGCCCTGATAGGAAAGCCCTGGTACCGAGAAACATATCTTGGCCGACCACTTTCACCACACTGCATCGCCAGAACCACAACCTACCATGGAGCTGGCCGTTTCTGGCCCGCCGCTCGCAATTCCGGGCTGCCACGCCCCGACGAGTCCTCGGTGCGCATTGCTGGCTGCCCCGGGTGCTACTGCCACCAGCTGCGACTTCCATGCTTCGTGTGCATTGCGTGTACCCGTGACTGGCTCTTTCCCGACACTGCGAGGGTCTTGCTTCAGCTACTCCTCCACTGCCCTCGCTCTCTCATGTCCCGTTTCCCTGTTCCTGCCACCATCGGCAGCAGAGCAGCAGAACAGCAGCACAAGCAGCGACGCCGCCATCAGCATCAGCAAGCAGCACGTCGGCAGAGCTCCTACTCCAGCATGCACGAGCAAGACGGTCGCCCAATCACAGCCACATGGGCAGCTAACACGTTTGGCCCAAACAGGAACCACTCTGGCAACGCCAACCGATGGACGCCGAGACCGGTGTGCAAGGACAACGAGAAGCTAGGGAACAGACGACAGGAACGCATCTCTGTCCTGACGCAGATGTGTTGTACTGGCTACCCGTGTCCCAACAACTGTCAGCCTCGTTCGAACGCATTGGGGGAAATGATGTCAGCCACGGCTACCCGCATCTCGGATCGTCTCGAGATCGTCTTCCGGGTGCCGGCTCCGTCCAGCGCAATTGCCAGGAAGTCCTTCCGGCTACTGGCAGCTACTCCGTTGGTTGCGTATATCCGGACTTGTGGCGTTCTGTACACTCGACGATCCAGGGGGAGGCGAGAATCGCAACGCGCCAAGCGGCTAGGTCGTTAGCATCCAGCCCAGCGAACCGTAGTGCGACCCCGACATGCCGACTGACTTCCCTCAGGGAAGAGGTGCCGTCGTTGAGGTGGGCGAGCCGTCACTTCACCGAACGCCGAACGGGGTTTGGGCACGAGGCACCACGCAGAGCTCTTTCCCGAAGCATCCAGGCCTCTCTAGACCAACCGCAATCCTCACCGCCCGTTAGTTACTCGGTGCCTCGGCGGCACAGCTCCCAGCTTGCCAGACTTGCCAGACAAGCTGGGCAAGCCGGCGGAAATGCCATATATGCCTAACATCGGCGAGACCTATGTTCGGTCGCTCCAACTTTTCGGCCAGTGGGGCGAGGGCATGTCTGGGGTCCCTGTGTGGCTTCAAGCCATCCTTCTACCCCATCCCATACCCTTGCGCAGTTCCGCGGGCTTGGAGTTGGCACTTGCGCTGGACTAGGGGAGCCCGGAGAGGCAGGGCGAGCTTGTTGGGTCGTCCATCGCCGTGCCCGTCCAAGCCATTGAAGCCACGGCGGTCTCACAGCAGGTCGTGCCGAGGCGCTGGAAATAAGGTCCGCCACTTCTTCGGGTTGGGATTCCACCGCCGTGCCGCTGGGAGCAAATAACTGCCCCGGCTTCTTTACCCCAGTTCGGCCAAGACGTCTTGAAGTACCGCGCCGTAGTCCAGCCTTCGCCGTGCCGATGAGGTGGGAGGACTGTCTTGCTGAGCATGAGACATTGCCGGCCCGACATCGAGCTGGCAACTCCTTATAGCCGTGCCTCGTTCAGACCTGGTTCCTTGCAACATCATCGCCATCGGTTTGCTTTGATCGTCGCGCATCCGGCGTCGTTCGCTGGTTCTAGCTTTGGCACCGAAGCGCTTCACCCGATCGGACACGCTGATGCACGCGACGGGGCAGACATCAGGGTTCATGGGTCTCTTCATACAGCAGAAATGCATCTAGGGTTCTGCAATTGGCCGCCTGCTGGTTGCCGCCCCGTCCATCTAGACATGGTGGCCACGCAGCGTGGAGCAGGCGGAGAGACATCCCACAAACGCGGCAGCCAGTCTCCCCAGTCTCGCCCGGCCTGGCCTCGCGGATGTATCTAGGATCTTCCAGTCTGCATGTCTTCCAGCGCCGACCTCTCGATCGCTCTCCAATGGGTGACACGACAAGGCAACGTCCCCAGTCCAGCTTTCTTTCCGCATGTCGTCGGTGCCTTCCCGGTCCGTCTCGAACTATCAGACGCTGCGACTGTCTGTTAGCTGCCAGCCAATGTATGCACGCCGGTCTCTTATCCAGGTTTTGACTATCGATCTGAAGTTCTTATAGCTGTTTAGGTCGCCATGTCCATCGAAACCTGGAAACACACGTTCCCCATCGTCTTCCGCAGCATGGAAAGTCGGCAAAAAGCAATCTACCCGCTGCCAGGCGACTTCCGAAGTCACCTGTCCTCCAACCATCCCCATACCGATCCGATCTGGAAGTCCCCGAAGGGGGTGGTGGCTTACACCTGGCTACCGGGAAGCTTGACGGCTGGAACGGCCTGGTCTATGTCCGAGCTGGTTGGAGAGAAATCCTTGCATCGGTCACGGCGGTCTCTGTGACCTCGTCATCACTGCAAAGAACATCATGCCGACCTCGGTTTGCGTCCTCGCCTCGCCGCGTCATTATTGCCCGCAGGATCTGGCCGATACGGGAACAAGATCCCCTATCAAAGATGCCGATGAGATTGTTGAAGACAGTGTATTACGTCAAAAGACGCTATCAGATGACAGCCACAACAACCACCCTGGGATCTCCAATGAGCAGCTCTTCCCTGAAGATACGCGCGCCAACGACACATCGGTTCCTTCGGGCCAAAGTCGCTCGAGCAGTGCGTCAAGCTCCTTACTCGGCGCCTCATCTCGCATGAACAGTCACCAGGCATGACATGGTCTCCGATAATAACCCCTACAGCCCACAGAAAGGCTGTCGAGGTTACCGGGTATTGTTCGTCCTTTTAGCGACAACGAAAGGACTTGGTGCGTCGTCGACGTATGCCGCAGCGCAAACGGAACGACATGGAGATTCTCTTGTGGACCGTTTCCAACCCGGGACGGTCTGATAAGGATATTTCTCCGTGGAAAAGCTTGGCTTTCCATCATCACCGAGGCTCGGCATCATGTGCGGCGATGGTGATCTGTCACCTGCACAAACCAGCGAGAGAGACTGCCCCCTCCTACCTCTGCTTCGGGAGAATCTCGCCGAGATTATCGAGTCACTCAGCGATATTCCAGCACCTATTCGCCCGCTTCGAGTATCCGTGCCCAACTCGGCAGTTCTATTCCTGGGAAAAGTGTGTCGAGTGACCCTATGACATGGAATATGCAATCTGAAAGAGAGGACGAGAATACCTATCTGTCAAGCAGCACCGGTCGAGATCCCGAATCAGCCGCCTGTTGACCAGTCGAGAGACAAGCTGTTGACGACCGACAGCTAGTGGTGCTCGTGACTTGGATTCAATCCCTCTCGGTGAAGCAATTCATGCATCATGATTGGACGCCTCCTTTCTGACACCGACTTCTCAGCATGCCAGAAGCAACACATGGCCGCCGCTGCTCCGCCCATCCCTGCTGACAAGAGGGGAGGAGTCGGTCCATAGGTCGGCAGCACCCCCGCTGGGCAGTGTCTGTTCATGCCGGCACCCCGTGGCTGGCCCCCCGTTGAGCTCTTCTCCCTTGTCCTCAGCACGCACCCGGTCTGTTACTTTGCTTTCCTCCCGCCGCTCCCCCTCCCCGACCCCCAAGCACCCTACTTTGCATTTCCTCCTCGCTGGAGCTGTACCTGCTACCCAGAGCTCTCAAAGTTCACTCTGGGGCCACATAGACCTCGGCGTATTGTCACGATAAGCGTAAGGCAAAAAAGGAAAGAAGAAACATCCAACCGTGGCCGATGTCATTGAACACCTCTCACACCTCCGAACCCTATACGGAGTACTTAGGGCGAATCATTTATTACAATGTATCATCTGATGGGGAAGGACTTCTAACCCCCCGCTCGACCCCTACCCTACCTCTCATGTCAAGCCGTCAGTCACCCTTCGGCCGTATGTCGACCCCCCCACTGGGCCCGTCAGTCAGCCAAGCTTCCTTGGCCCGCTTTCGAGGCCTGACCGTCATAACAAAACAACAAACAGGGGGAGGGGGGAGGAGGGGGAGGACCGAGGTTGGGCCATAAGTAAAAAAAAACCGAACCCCCTACCAAAGAAAAGGTCAAAAAAGATACACGGTAAGCACCCTTCCTTTGGCGCACTGTACGGGGACATGAGGGAAAGAAAAGAAAAATTTCATACACACCGATCAAGATCACGCGAGCTCGAAGTCGTTCGATGTCCACAGACCCAGGTGGCTCGTCATTGGCCCACGCTTCACATATACACCGCACCGCAAGCCTTTTGGGCCTCCCATTCTCTTTGCCTCTCTGATGGTTTCTCGGTTACACGATCCCCCTCGTCTTCTTATTCGACCCTTCGTTCTTGCCTCTAGAAGCCGTTTTCAAGCGGCCTTGCAGATTTGTTCTCAAGTAACACAGACCTTGAGACCCCCCGAGCATGAGCATGGCTGCTGGTGCCATCCACCCGTACACCCATACCGCTTCTTTGCCCACTCAATCTCTGTCTCTGTTCACTGTGATTGGCACAGCCATTAATCCATACTCGCCACGTGGATGGGAGGATGTTTCTGATCCAGTTATGATTATGCTTCTTGGCTCTTTTCATTAAAACGTACAGTCATGATTGACATTTTCATTAAACCATCACACTCTTTCCCAGTCCCTCTCTCTCGTTCAAGAGACAATTTCCCTCCACACCATCATCTTCTTTGGTCCCTTCAGTCAGGGACGGTCTCGAGTGAAAAAGAAAATTTGAGAGGTGGGAAAATAACGAGAATGAGAAAGACTGGGTGGAGAGACAACCTACAAACGAGGCCCCACACAAAAGCAAAAGGAACTCCTGTAAACACCCTCCTATGATAAAAGGAAAACGACAATGCCCCGACAACCCATGCAATTTTGATTCCTGTTTCTCATCCGTTGGTTGTCGTTTCTCCATAGCCCAAAGACATGGTGCGGGTTGGGGGTTGGCCAAGAGACGAAAAGGCGGGAAGGATAACCCACTCTACTGGTCGCCACCACAAATCTCCGACCATGTAACGCTGTTCCCGAGTCATGCCCGAGGCCCCTGTGGCTTTCGGGGGCAATGGAAAGTGCCTCAGCTGTTCCCAATATGGTATACCGCTCTTCCAGAGCTCGCCCAAAGAAAGGCAGCCAAGGAGGGAGGTGCTGGGCAGCACCACAGGAGAGCCCGCTCGCCAACCACGCCTCGTCGATCAGGGAAGCAGGCCCCTAGGCCACCGACTTCCATTTCATTGAACGGAGGTCTAGGCTGGAAGAGCGGTCAAGAGACATCGATGTCCGAGATAAACGCTCACGAGAGCCAGGCGTCCCCTCCTGGCTGAGACCTGGCGACTGGAGTCTCTCTGTCGATTCCGAAACTCAGCTTAGGTATCTCGATCCTCGGCGCGTCCTCAGTCTTCTTCCCACCGCCAGCCTTCTTGACTGGTGAGGCGGAGCGAGACTCGGGAGGGGGGCCGTAGCGGACGTCGCGGACATCCCAGCCATCCTCGGCAGCGGCGGCAACCCAGGTTCGTAGACCATCGTGGACCGCGCCGTAAAACTTCTCCTTGCATAAGCGAAGACTGCCTCCCAGGCAACGCTCCCAGCCAGAGATACGTAGCTCGGCCCGCAAGGCGTTGCGCTCCTCGGCGCCTGGCCCGGTACAAGCGATGATGGCATTCATCAGGTCCAGATGGCTTGCCAGATAGTTGGTCGCATCCCATTCGACCCCGCCCACATACGGGGCGGCGGGCACGGGCGGACGCTCCTGAGGGAAGTGCCGTGCCATGTAAGCCAGCTCGTCGTCACATCTCATGGTGTCCTGGCTTCCATTACTGGTGGTCGGCGCCAGGGAGCCGACAGCCCCGCCGATCTGCTCCAGCAAGGATGTATTGCTGGACGGCAGGGTGATGATGTTGAGGTTATGCAGAAAGATCCAAAACACCTCTTTGGTCACTGAGACCACCTCCTTGCACCACACGCGGTAGGGCCTGTCTCGTCGCATCTCCAGGACGAAGCTGACGGGCCGCTCCGCTTCCTTGGGCTCGGGATCTCGCAGGTATCCAAGAATCGTTCTGGCACGCGAGAGCCGGTCCGGGGGCGAAGCACATTCGATGTACGTCAGCAGCACCGACGTGATGATGTTGCGAGTGGTGAACTCGCTCGGCCCTTTCTTCTCGGGATCAAAGATCATGTGGAGCAGGGCAGGGAAGAGGGTGGCGTGGATCGAGTGAAGGTACTGGAGCGCCAGTGCCGTCGTACACAAGGCCTTGAGACACAGCAGGTTCTCGTGCAGCAAGGCATCCTCATGCTCCTCTCTGCATAACACACGTCAGTCGGTCAGATACAAAACAAAAACCCCCACTGTTTCTGGAGAGCCAGACTTACCTCCACTCTACAGCCATGATACGGTGCAGCAGACCCACGATCTCCTCCATGCCGCCCTGCCGAATGAATTCCTCGGTCCATGCAACCGTCTCGTTGCGGAGGAGAAGACGCAGCTTGTGCAGCTTGCCCACCTCTACTAGCTCTGGCTTCTGCACCTTGCGCAGATACGACACGAAGTCGGCGGGCCGCTGCTGGCCCTTGACCTTGGCAAAGAAACCCCCGTTGGTCGGCGTCTCACCAGCTGGAGAGGCGTTGTCGCTAACCACGCTCTCGGTCGATTTGGACCGGAAGTGGCGACCCAGGCTGCTGTCCGTCTTTTGCTTCTTGGTCGGTGAGGATGGCGCTTTGTTGGCGCCTTTTCCTATGGTCAGACTAAGGCCACGGGTATGCTTCTTCTTCTTGGTGCCCTCCTTGTCCGGGTTACTCGCCATGCTGTTCTCGGCGGATCCCTCGCTATCATTTGTGCCTGGACGCTCCAGCTTGGCTTGCTCCTCCGCCCAATCCTGACGGACAAACTCCATCTTGATGGTGGCGTTAAGATTCCGCATCTTGTACCGCTGGTTCTCGGGAATGTTTCGCCTGTCCAACATGGCCTCGAGGTGCTTGTCGATATCCTTGGGATCAATGTCAGGTCCCGGCTTGGCTGATGCCGTCGGCTTTGTCTTCCCGTCTCCTCCCTTGGCCCACGTCATCCTCTTTCTCACCGCATCTTCGGCGCTTTTCTTGGAGCGCGCGATTCTACTGTCAGCTTGGTCGTCCACGGGGGTGGCGTGAGGGTGATACGACATGGGACGTCGTTTGCCAACCCCGTTCTCTGGGGGGTACACAGCGGGCCGCGCCGTCCCGTCTGCAGATTGTCTTCCCGGAAGATCAGCGGAGCTACGATGTGGCGAACTAGGCCCACCGAACAGTTGGCTCGTGAATTGGGCGTAAATCGGTGGCGGGGGTCCGTGGTCGTTGGCGACGGAGCTCGGTGGCGTCCGGTTCTCCTTGTCCTTGACAGCTCGGGCCTCCTCGTCGGTGACGAGCTGCTTCAGGTTCTTGGACGATTTGGGCCGCGACAAAAGAGCACCAAGGTTTGTGGCGGACTTGCTCTTCTTGGGTTTGGTCGGTGAGCTAGGCTCTTTGGACTTGGATGGCTTGGAGTATTCCTTGGTGATGACCTTGAGTGACAGATTGGCGAGTGTTGCTCTCGTTGTCGAAGGCGACGCCTGACTGCGGTCGCGGGGTCGCTCGGGCGAGCGCTGGCGCTGCGATGACTCCTGTCGGTTGTATTTCATTTCGCCCAGTGCCTGCATGCTCATCTTTGGTGCGAGGTAATGTTGGTGTGGCGGGTTGAGGTCGACGGCCGAGGCTGGAGTGTGCAGGCCCTGCTGGGCGGTATTGGGGGTCGAGATTGCGGGAGGGAGCGAGGTGCCGTCCGAATTGTTTCTTTTGTGACCCATGAGCGACCGGAGCACCGAGGACTTTGTTCGCTGGTGGGGGGCTTGTTGCGAGCTGCTCGCGGGCCCGGCTGCATGGTTCAGCGTGGGCACGCCGTAGGGGTCTGTGAAAGACGGCATCGAGGGCCGAGGAAGTGCTGTCGTCCACGATAGACCGGAAAGAAAATGCCAAAATGGAGCCGTTAACCTAGTTGCCCTCTATGCCGATGCAAAATGCCAATGCCAATTCCAATGCCGATTCCGATGCCGATGCCGTCGTAGTTTATGCCATTGCTGTCGCGGACTGTTAGCCTCGATGTGGTTTTGCGATGCGGACCCAGACCTGTCAATCGCCGCCGACAGTTGGGGGATGAAAAAGACAAGGGACGAAAGTGTCGCAAGCCTGCCGTGAGAAATTTGGGCATCCGCGATTCCAGGTTGTGCGAGGTCGTTGTTGAGCTTTTGGGCAGTTGCCGTTGCAGTCGAACAGGGTGTGGGCCAATGGCGGGTGTTGTTTACCAGGGGGGGTCGGTGTTGCCCCAGTGATGGGTTCGCGACTCTCTTTTTTATTACGACGAAATTCGTACCCCGGCCCGCCGGCTGCCCCCCCAGCGGGGAATACATGGTGCCTTATCGATAGCAACGGTGTAGAGTATTTTTCACCCCACCATTCGGAACCCCACTACCCCGCTATCTCAACCTTGGGAGCTTGGGGAGCTTGGATGTCCCGTCTTCACGGGTTGAATTTTTCAGGGAGAGAGAAACAATGTGACATGTTTGGATCTAGCTTGGATGTAAGTAAGTAATTGGCCGGATGGGGTAGATTGCTGGTGTAGTTTGACGTGAATTTCGCTGCAAGAGAAAGGCCTCTCTCTCCATTGTCTTGACTACACATCGCTGGGTTAAGAGAGATTGGGGGTGTTTGTTTCACACTCCATCGGTGACAAACTTCTCCGATATAACGACCTAATCTCAGGCGAGCCTCACCAGCGCCAGCTCTAGACCCAGGTCCGCCCGGCCACTATATTCTCCTCGATGAAATCTAGGAACGAGAAATCTAGAGGCACCCAGCCTCCCAAAAGAACATCTGGACAGCAAACCCAGCGCCCCTTACTACCAACTCATCACCCCCTTCCCGCGATCAAACCCGCCTCGTAACTGCCTAGCCGGCTTAACCACCTTGCCCTGCAAAACCGTAAACTTGACAATCCCCTCACAATCCTCCGGCCGCACCCTCGCCAGCCAGATACACTGCGCCGCGCCCACATCCTCCCCCTCCTCCTCTTGATTCTTCACCAACACCACCTTTTCGTCGCCGACCTTCGCCCTCTCCACGCCATCAACCCCAAACGCATCCCGCCTCCGATAGACCATCATATTCGCCGAGTACTTATGCCCACCAACATGGCTGATAAAATAAATCCCCACGCCCCCGGGTCTCTCGTCGTCCAGGTCCCGATATAGCCCGAGAGGCGCAAGATGACGCTGCAACTCCTTCCGAAGCAAAGGCGCACTCTGTCCGCAGCGCGCATCCCGCGTCTTCTGGCTACACAGCAATATCAACGCTCTGTGCGGAGACGGCCTGGTAGTCAGTTCCCTAATCGCCGCGGGACTCGCCTCCGGCAGCGGCGCCTCCAGCTCTCTCGGCAGCGACACCGGCACCAGGGGCGAAGCGTTCGTCGGCGCCTTGTTGATCAGCCCCTCGATCAGCGTCGGGACCGTAGCGGGCGTGACGTTCTCCACCACCACGAACGCGGGCAGCAACAAGACGGTCGTCGGTTCCGAGTATGACGAGGTATGATGCGGCGTGGGGATGTTGCTCGCCGAGAGCATTAATCTCTAGAACAACACACCACCTCACTCTGTTTAATATAACACATACCCACTACTCTTCTAGATTGAGTCCAAAAGAAAAATTGAAAAAAGAAAATAAAAGAACTTACGCCATTACTAGGCCCCTTCTGCGCAGCAATAGCCTGCATAACACTCCCCTTCTCGTCCGCCACGTCCCTTACCCAATCCGTCTTGCCCGTCGCCACGAGCACATGGGTACTCCACCCCTTGACGAACCCGTACAGCTCGTCGTCCTCGTCAATTTTAAAATTTTTGGGATACGACACCGAGCAGCTCGCGCAGTCGTGGTCGCAGTCGTCGCCGTCGATCTCGGGCGTGACCGCCGGAAAAAGCTCGTCCAGCGCCGCCTTGCTGCCCGAGTCGCCTATGGCCAGCTTCTTGGCGCTGGATACCAGCGCTTTGAACGTTGACGCCATGCCCCACGGCCGAGGTTTTTCTTTCTTCTTTGCTTTCAACGATTTTTGGTGGTTGTTGTTGTCGTCCCGATTTGTTGGTGGAAAAGGAGGAGCTGCTGGTGGTGGTTTGTCAGGGGAGGGCGAGGTAGTGGTGGTGGTGGTGGTGGTGGTGGTTGGACCAGAAGTAGTTGGATTAGAAGTAGCCCCGTCGCCACTTGCTTGCGGCGGAGACGGCGGCGGCGGACCCATTTATTTGGATTTTGTACTATCCGGCGGCGGTCTGCTGGGAAGGACACAACTCTCTCAACTCCGCTTCGGCGTCCGGTCGGGAAACCCTCTGCTTGGCAGCCTGCCCTGACTGCCGCCTTCTGTCCCGTCCGTTGGCTTAATTCTCCGTAACTCCGCGTGGGTCGGCCGAAGAACGCCTGATCAGATAACAAAATTTCTACAGAAACTTATGCAAGTTAGTTTAGTTAACAATAATATGTTAACCCGACCATCTAAAGTTCTGCCAATTTCTCATTCGCAACTTACAAGCGGGGGCGGGGTCAATTACCTTTCTCAGCGCATCGTCCAACGTCCCATCAACAAAGTAGCACAAGATCCATCGGCAGATTCCACAACACAATCAGATCATCAGATAAGAAAAATGAAGTCCGGTCCTCTGTATTAAATACCTAATACATAGCTCGGCGTCCCGATTTATCGCCGCGACATAATCTCCCAGCCTCGTCCCACAAACCCCCTTGTCAAGCCGCGCGTCCGCGAGTGTACCGTCCATCCTGCAACAACAGCTTTTGCGCTCGTATCGCCGAGCCCGGGGCCGGGTCCATTGAATGGGGGCCACGTCGGTCGGTATAGGAATAGGAAATTAGGCCCGCCCTTGAGAACTGCTGCTCCTAGCGATAGCTGTATACAATACAACAAAACCTATTCAATTGTGGCTCCCTCTAGTCCATCTGCAGAGGCACCCGCAAAGAGTCCACGGCGCGGCTAGCCATTATCTCGGTCTCGTCCGCCCGCCCGGTCTTAAGAATCGTAACAAGTTGTGTCGTAAGCTATCGCACCGTGTTAGCAAGCCTCGTCTTGACTCGTCATCCGCCAATACGATGAAGTGACCGCATGGCGGAACCAGCCGCTCGCATTGCGCAAGCCCAGTCGCAGTAACTTGAGAGTTATCCCAAGTGCTCGGCCACCAATCTGTAGGCTGTCGTCATCCGAGGTTACATGAGAATGCACATCTCATAAACCCTTGTCGCTGACATCGATGCACGAAAAGATGAAATGCAACATACAGAAAAAGCCAAAACCGCAGGCGCCTGAATAACCAACTTGATGCAACAAACAAAAAGCCAGCAACAGGGTCCTGAGCCTTACGTGTCGTTGTTCCTGGCGTTGTCGTACGCTTCGTCTTCTTCGTCCGTTTCGTCGGCCTCGAGGAAGCCGTTGCGCGAAACCTGGCTCTTTCGTCGCCTCAACTCGCCGCGCTCCCGCATCGCTTCCCGGATCTTCTTGCTTGCCTCGTCGAAGCCCTCCTTGCTATCCAGTGTAGTAAACTTGGCAATGGGGAACCCGGCAGATCCAAATCCACCACCGCTGCTGCTGCTCCGGCTGCGACTGCGCGAAGACGGCCGTGTCGCGAATATTTGCACTTCTCCAATGTTACTGAACGACTCGTTGCGTGGGATCGCCCGGCTCGATAGCGTTGTGCCGCGCCGTGGAACACCGTGTGGCGGGCTTTCCAGACCGTCCACGTACGCGCCCGGGGATGACATGCCGCTGTCTTGACGCTTGTGCGTGGGCCGCGTTGGAGACAGAGGCGGCGCGCTCTCGCCGCTGGCCGTCCGGTTATGGTCCGCATGCACCAGCCTGGTGCTTTCAAAGTCGGGGAACATTTCTGGGCCGAGGGTATTGATCAACTCTGTGACCTGCGCACTGAGTTCTGCCCGGCGTTCCCGGAGCTGCTGGATGTTATAGCTAGACGATGGGTTGATGCACAGTGCGAGCGGTCGCAGCGACTTGAGGATGTCCATCCCAACTTCACCGAAGCGGAGCGCCGCGAAAGTGATGGCTGGGAACACAATCCAACCGGCAAAGAACACCCCCCAAACAGGTACATGCTCAGGTACATGACCCCAGAGGCGGTGTTTGTACACGTTGTACGCCAGCAGCGCCGAGTAGAGGTTGTAGAGAATCGGGGCGAAGAACAACGATACCAAAAGCTTCCACGTAGCCATGACATCTCTGCCCTGGATCTTGACCGTCGACCCAGCGAGCGCCGTTTTGGCTTTCTGGTGACTGATGATCTTGGTGGCAATGAATACCGGTGCAAAGAGGACAAGGCCGGGGAGCACGCCAGCCGACAGGACGAGCAGCTTCGTTAGACGGTAGATGAAAGTGCCGACGACGGTAGGCCAGGACATCTTCGCGTACTGGACCTGGTGGTCGCGGATGTTCAGGTATCGAAGCTGCCGGTTGTATTCCTTGACCGACTTTTGCAGTTTGATGATACGCTCATCGTCCTTGTACTTCTCATAGCCCAAGGCTAGCCGACGGTTGAGCTCCACCACGAGCGGAAGCGGCAGTTTCTTTCCCATTGGATTGTACAAACGCCTAGCTGCCTGGATGGTCATTAGTGTGTCGTAGTCGGGCGTCGAGACAGTGACGGCGCTGAGGCCGGAATGAATCATATCCAGAAGCCGACCGATGGCCTCGCGTCTCTGGTTGTTCTTGTACATGTGGACCAGCTTCTGGGGAACCTCAATCGGGGAGCCGAATTCCACCACGGCCCTCGACCGGAATTTGTGCGCGTGAAAGTAGTTCATGCCCACAGGAACAATCTTGAGCCCCGAGTCGGGCGTCTCGGCGAGGGCTCCCAAGGCCATGATAGCAACACCCGCCTTGAGGGGCAACAGCTCCGTGCGATCATGGCTACCTCCCTCGGGGAAGATACCGACGCATTCGCCTGCCTTCAGGCGGTTGAAGACGGCCTCGTACACCTTGGACTGGTCGATGTGAGGCGAGAGCTTGAATTTGCTTCCCTTGAAGCCATCCTTGCATCCCTTAAAGTCCTTGTTGGCAAGCTCCCCGTGTTCGTCAATGTCATCCCGACCCGTGAGCTGGGTCATGGGAACAAACCCCACGAAGGGACGCTTGGTACGCAGCTCCTCGGGCCCCACGATTTTGGCGATATCGACACTTGCCCCAGAATGACCTTTAATCGATGGGAGGAAGACCGAGCCACCCACTTCGGCCTCCTTCTCGAAGTTTGTACCGATACCCCGGATGAGGGTCGGGTCGTTGACGGGATCAGGCATGTAAATGGTTCCGGTGGCCGGTTTTGCCGAGTCCTGCGCCCGTCCTACGGGAACGGACCCGACCTGGCGTGATGCCCATCCGATGAAGCCTTTGACGGATTTCTCGGCAATCAGAAGAGACACGCGTCGTTTGGCCTCGTTTCGTAGCGTCCGTTGTAATATCAAGGCGTCGACGAACTGGGTTCAAATCCATTGTCAGCATCCTGTCTCCCCCACACGAGTGTCGAAACGTACCTGGTTTGCGTGCGGCGCAGCCACGAAGATAACAGGCCCATGGCGGGGTACTTTCCATGACCCGCGAGGATGGACCTCACGGAAGAAAAGATCTGCTAGGATGGATGTGGACCACAGGAAGGCGTCGTATTTCCAATGGCTCATGGGGTAGAGCTCCTTGGACGCCGAAGGCGAGGCCGCACTCTGCGGCGGGGCGTCTCCATTGGGAGCTTTGGTGTTTGCCATTGTGCTCTGCGACAATGGGGCTTCGGCAAAGAGCCAAGATCGCAACGATCACCACGACCCTCCCTATGCCCTCAGGTCTCTTTGCCCGCACTCTGCGCGAGCCGCGGCCGAGGGAGAGAATGAGAGCTCGTACAGAGCGAGAAGTTGAGTGAGCTAGCTTCGCGGGGTCGAGCTTCGTCGAGGTTTGCCACAGCGCCGGGTTTAGGTCGTGCTTTAGCCGCAAAACTGTCTTTGTTGCAGCAGAGCTCAAGTGGACCCGCGCACAGCGACACGATAAGACTCGAGGCGTCGAGTCGCACCTCGTTTCTCAGAGCCAGACGATCCGGGATTTCGAGGGGAGATTTCGCCGTGTTCGAGATCGACGTTGCGCGAACCGTACCAAGTTTTGGCGCGGGGAAGGAGAATGGTGCGCTCACGATGCTGCCTAGTCGCGCCCCTTATCAAGATGCCAGCGATGCGGCAGGCATGTATTTATGGATCTAGGGGTCGGCGCGCCGGCAGGGAGAGCGGACTCGGCGAAGCGAGTGGAATCGATGAGGAATTTTGTGTGTGCGCGCTCTCAGCAGGGGACGACTCGAGGGGAGAAAAGGCAGCAAGGGTCGAATCTACATGATGAGCCTGTCGCAAAATAAAGTATACGAGAGTTCAGGTGATAAGAAGGACGAGGATACGGTATAACCGAGGTGAACAAACCGCCGAACTGTCACGGTCAAGTGGAAAAGAGGCTGGAAGCTCTGGCTCTGGCCGAACCTTCTTGGCGACGACGGCGAAACCAAAAGATGTCATTCCCTTGGAGAACCGTTTTTCCCTCCTTCCGATCCCAAGCAAGCCCCCTCCCCCCCAGTCGTGGGGCGTCTCAACCCCCCTGTCGATGGCTCTGCCCCACCATAAACTCGCATCACAAGCATGTGCAATTGCCAATTGGACAACCCCGAAAGCTCTTCTTCACATTGCAGCCAGCCAGCATACCTGCATCCAACAAAAACTCAGCCAAAGCTGCAACCAGGACCTTGGACGTGCCACCCTCTTCTTCCAATCAGTACTAGGCCGTCCCAACAAACCAGACTTTTGAGCTGCATGACGGTTGGACACGAATGATGTTGTTGACCTCGCAGCATTCTTCCGACAAATCTGCTATCTAACTTATTACCCCTCTTCCGCAGCGACAAGAGAAGCTGTGGAAAGGCGGGGGGAACTCCATCTCCCAAGACACAATCCATCCTCCGTCGGACGATCCGTACACTAGAAGCAGTAAATCAGAATGTGAACAATCGGATATACCGAGGTGGCGACATGGAAATTCACTAGAATTACTCTACACTAGCCGGGTTAAGACGGCTTGGACGGGTCTAAGAAACTAGAACAATAAAACTCTGCCGACGGTTGGGTAATAGCTCGAAATACTTAGGTAAAATTCCTTCCTTCCCCTCTCCTTCGATCGAGGCATCGGAATCTTTGCCGCGCCGAGGACCGAGAATGTCGATTTCGTCCGTTCAGCCTAGGTACTTCACTTTTTCTTCTCCCTTTTGTCTCACGCTAGACAGGTGCGCCCATGTGGTCGCGCCCGAAATGCATCAAGATCTCGGATAGATAAGCTCGGATAGCTAGCTCACGGTGACACGGAATGTAACTCTGTCTGCAGACCACCTGCCGTTACGAGCGCCGCATAAGGATTTAATGATGATAGATATCTCCAACGCAGTTGACATTATTCAGAGTGACTTGTGAGTGAAAAAAACTCAATAAGCTAGCTTTTGTCTATCGCTGCCAATCTGTCATATTCCGTTACTTGAATCCTCGCTGGCGTCGTTGCTGGGACGATAAATTCAGCTATTTGTGCCCCTTGCCTTTACCCTTGCCTTTCCCCTTTTTCTCGGGGACACTCATCGTGCCGCCTTCCAGCTCGCCAGCCTCGATCTTGCCCTCCTCCTCGAGTTCCTTCAGCTTCTCCTGTCCGCTGATGAACATGGTCAGGTCCCGATTCGTCTCGGCCAGCTCTTCCTTCTCCTGCTTGAGCGCCTCCAGCTCCTTGGCCGTCGTCTCGGCTTGCCGCGTCAGATGCTCGATGCGTACCATGAGTCCTGCGCTCACTTGCTTTTCTTCTTGAAACGCCTTGCCGAGACTGCGCGCCAGGTCTGCCGACTTGGTGGCACGAGTCCGCTCGCGGGTGAGTTCTCGTTCCAACGCCGCGGCCTCGCTCTTGAGCTTCTCGTGCTCCTCTCGTAGAGCCCTAACCTCTTGTGTCGCCTTGGTAGCTTGAATAGACGCTGACTCCGCGGCGGCACTGGCCTTGGCTGCCTTGTCGGCAGCTTTGTTGACCATCTCTTCAAAGTAGAGACGTTGGCTTTCCAGCTGGCTGGTCAGGAGGTGGGTATATTCGAGGCCAATCCGGTCGAGTTTGGCTCGCGGAACAACATCCCGGTCGTCGTCTGTTTGAGCATTGCCATCATGGTCACCTGGTCGGCGGTTGCTGTTACTGTTGTCGCCTGTCGAGAAGTCCACCACTTTCCCGTCGCCCTTATCGCGAATAAGTCGATGCACCCATCTGTCGTCCGCATAGTCCCAGATATATTGTGTCTCCAGCTCAAGACTGAAGCTGTGTGCTGTCTCCTCCCAGTGATCCTTAGCGTGGCCGCCCTTGTAGCGTCCACAACCAACATTTCCACAGATAAGACAGATCCAAAGGTCCTCGGTCGAATCACAGACGCTGCAGAGGTTCAGCGAGTCCGAGCCGAATGGTTGCGAATACGGATTGTCGGGGTCATGGGCAGTGCCGGGGGGGTTCGTAGCTCGGCAGATAGGACAGCCATGGCCTTTCCAGGTCTGCAAGCAGGTGCAGTGGAAGACATGTTGGCAGAGAATCGTCATCAAGCCGGCGGTATCGTCCATGCGTTCAAGACAGACTGCGCACGTAGGAAGCTCCGTCAAGTTAGGTGTCGGGGGCGGGAACGGCTTCATTGAGTTCACGACGGTCGGGGAGGGCGAGTTATAGACACCATCGTTCTCCGCTGTTCCTGGCTTGCCGACAGGCTGCTGTGGTGTTTCTACCGTGATCGATTTGATGTATGTAACGTGGCAGATTTCAGACTGCAGTAGTAGGTCAGCGCCCGGTATTCAAAGACGTAGCAAGATGCTCACCTCGACGCTGTCGAACGGCTTCCCATCGAACTCCCTCCTCCACTCCTTTGCGATATTGCTATCTCGAAATTTCATGAGAACCATGTACCTGCTAAGCCTGCTGGTCATGATCATGCGGTAATGGCTCACGTCACCCCTCCACTTCTCGCCGATGAAGCCCAGGAAATCCCAGGGCGAGAGATAGCTGGGCACCGCAGGGATACACAGGACAGTGCCGTCGCCGCCATCGCTGCCCTCCGTCGGGGTCTCGTCCCCAGCCGCAGGCACGGCTTTCAGCGCGCTCGACTCGTCCGCTTCTCTGTATAGATGTACGATACCCCACCCGGCATCGGTATTCTTCGTCTCGATTGGGACATACCGGCCCTTGGTGGCCTGGCCTATACCGCCGAGGTTGGGCCCAAGAGACGCCGCGGGCTGTGCCTCCCCGCCCAGCTTTTTCATATTCTTATTGCCTCTGTCCATAATGTTTCCACTCTCGAGCTGATCGAAGCTCTCGATCCTGACCCTGCCAAACCGCCAGTCCTTTGCGGCCTTCCGTGGTCCGATGCCCGCCTTGAATCCCGGCGGCGGCGAGCTTTGCGCTCTGGCTTGCGACTGCCTCTTAGTTAGAGATACGAGATTGCCCTTGCCGGTGCTGCTGCTAGCCTCGGTATCGTCCCCAGTCGCTCGTGATGCCCCGCAGTCGATGACAGTCGTCCTTGCACCGTCTGCAATACTACCAACTCGGACTTGTGCGGTGCTTAAGAACTCTCGGTCGGCACGTGCTAAACGAACGTTGGTGTCCTTCGTGTAGGGGTGTGCAGGCAGATCACCAAATATATCGGCGCCCGCCTCGGGCGTCCAGACGGTCGAGTTGCGCCTGTTGTCCTCGCTTGGGGTGGCGGTCGGGTCGGGCGTGCTGTACAGCTCGAATTTCAGATGATAATAGTAGGACGGCATAGCCCTTAGTTATTCATGGGATCCCTATCGAAAGAGAAACTCGGTCTGTTGAAGGTCTAGGGTTTGGTCGACGCGAGGTTGCAGTGGTCGAGTCTGTCGATTGATCGGGGAAACCTGAGGTGGCGGCACGAGCCCTCAGGGTGGAAAGAAAGGCCTGTGTTCTCGAAGATGGATGATCTTTCTAGGTTCGGTCATCGTAAGCGCTCTCCTGGGGGCAAAGAAGCCTTTTATGCTCTTGTGGCATTGCGCTTGCAAAGGTAGCTTGCGCAAGTTTAACAGGTGCGAATGCGGGGCGCCTCTCGAAATCCCATAACCCCACCCACAGCGATATCTACCAAGCGCCTGCCAAAAAAACACAGTGGCTTAGCATCTCTTCCACTTTCTATCACCCCACCAGGCTCACCAGGATCACCAACCTCACAACTACACCCTAAACCAACGCCTAAAGACCAGAAGAAAAGCGCAGCTATCCTATCTTACCTACAAACACACATCAAGGTCGTTGCAAAGTTTTGGGAGAAAAGAAACGTATAAAAAAAGCAAGGAAAAAGAGAAGGCAAAAGATATCGAAGCCCGAGAACAAACTATAAGCGTAGGTCGGGAGATCTGTTAGTGCAAAGCTGTCAAATGATCGCATTAGATACCCATCAGGTACCTGTTTTAACAGGTAAATTGTACTGGGTGTTAGGTACCTCCAGGTAATGAGTCTGGTTTTTTTTGGCAAGCGCTTGCCTGCCTTGACAATGTTCACTGAAAACGGTCACAAATACACATGAACCGCACTCCACGGAATGGAACGAATTGAGACTTGCATCGAGTCCATTTCAGACACACCAAAATGGTGGAATGTACTGTTTACCCAGCTAAAAACTACATGTTGGTGGCCCTATCGCTCACCGTCCCAAACCCAAACGCCTCATAATTCCCACTCATCCGCTGTCAGGCCTGACGCTTACTGGCCTCCACGAAGACGGAGCACCAAATGCAGGGTGCTCTCCTTCTGGATGTTGTAGTCGGACAGAGTCCGACCATCCTCCAACTGCTTGCCAGCAAAGATCAAGCGCTGCTGATCCGGGGGGATACCCTCCTTGTCTTGGATCTTGGTCTTGACGTTGTCAATCGTGTCCGACGACTCCACCTCGAGCGTGATCGTCTTTCCAGTCAGGGTCTTGACGAAAATCTGCATACCACCGCGAAGCCGCAGCACCAAGTGAAGGGTGCTCTCCTTCTGAATATTGTAATCAGAAAGAGTCCGGCCGTCCTCGAGCTGCTTTCCGGCGAAGATGAGACGTTGCTGGTCTGGCGGGATACCCTCCTTGTCTTGAATCTTCGTCTTCACGTTGTCGATGGTATCAGACGACTCGACTTCGAGGGTGATGGTCTTTCCGGTGAGAGTCTTGACAAAGATTTGCATGCCACCGCGGAGGCGGAGGACGAGGTGGAGGGTTGACTCCTTTTGGATATTGTAATCCGAAAGGGTACGGCCATCCTCAAGCTGCTTTCCGGCGAAGATAAGACGCTGCTGGTCCGGAGGAATGCCCTCCTTGTCCTGAATCTTGGTCTTCACATTGTCGATGGTATCCGAAGATTCCACCTCCAGGGTGATGGTCTTGCCGGTGAGGGTCTTGACGAAGATCTGCATACCACCACGGAGACGAAGGACGAGATGGAGCGTCGACTCCTTTTGAATGTTGTAGTCGGAGAGGGTGCGGCCGTCCTCAAGCTGCTTGCCGGCGAAGATAAGACGCTGCTGATCCGGGGGGATGCCCTCCTTATCCTGGATCTTGGTCTTGACGTTGTCGATGGTATCCGAAGATTCCACCTCAAGCGTGATGGTCTTGCCCGTCACTGAGAAGTGTTAGCATCAATCTATTTATTGAGCGGAAGATGGCAGCGAGACTTACGAGTCTTGACAAAGATTTGCATGGTTGCGACGAGTTGCTGGTCTGTTTGGAGATAGAGTGTGGTTCGGCTGGAGAAATGTTGATGGGTTTTCGCAGATGGAGATCTGGGAAGTTGTTGCGGGAAGAAGCGGGGATGATCAATTGCGAGGTGGTGCAAAGGTTAAATACTCCCGTTGGCAAGAGTGAGGCAGGTTGCGAGGCGGGGTGGCTGAGTGCGTCAGAGAGTGCAGGGGCCACTATCAGGCCCCACCGTTGACAAGGAAGTGGCAGGAAGGCGCCAGAATGAGCCACTCGGGCGGCGGGACAGGCGAGAAAGTGGGGCAAAGGCTGCGCGCGGCGAATCCCGGCTCCTGATTGCGTATTCTTCGCCCTCCGCCGTTTCAATGTCATGTGTCAAGCTGATTAATCTAGCAGCGATCACAAATCCACGTTTGTGCTCTAGTGCATCTTCAAGAGCTTCCAAATTCAACTTCATGTTTTGGTTTTATTGACAGAACACTGTTGACAGCTTTCACAGCCCCCAAGGCAGTATCCGCCGTTTGTCTTGGCTGACCTCAGCGGAGCAGGGGCCGGGGCCTTTCCCCGCACTGATAAGGATGAGGCCTGATGACTCGGGCGGCATGACCTGACCTGCCATCAGGAGCTCAAAGACTTGATTGCCAGGCAAAGAGGACAACCTCCGTGGAAAATACCACGGCGCTTGCTTGGAGACGGAGGCTCACCAGCAGCTCGCGCCGCTGCGAAAGTAAAGGCGTTATTCCATACTGCTTTTCATTACTTTTTCTCGACGCTGGGCTGGGCTGGGCTGGCTGTGATGCCGCCTGGAAAGGCACCCGCGAGGCAGCCCAGCCGCGCTTTGCACAAGTGTGGCTGTAGCCCAGCCTCGACGGACGAAGTCATCCGGCGTCGGGCTCTTGGACATATCTAATACGTAGAGTACGATAGCACTTTCATGGCAGTTTCACCCATATCCAATTCTCGAAGGCTGCTATTTTACATCAATTGCAAAGATAGGTAGCCACCCCTTATCTCGGGAGTCCAGACAAAGCTGGGGGTGGATACCCAACGGACAGCTCTCTCGGGCGGGGTCCGTCAGCCTTCCCCGCGATCCGGGGCGCCCGACCAAATGCCGACCAAACGCCGATGTCGACATCCTCAACAGATCTTCTGTCAGTTCACCTGCTTCAATTCTGGCGAACAGCGAGCAACCTTTCTTTCCAAAATATCATGCAGTCCAGCCAAAGTATCGGGGAGAGCGAAAACGCCGTAAATGTCAGGATCGAGCATCCAATGCGAAACGAATATATGATGCTCCGTTGCTCGGCAGGAAGCTGATGAGGTACCTATATGCATCAGGCATCAGGCATGAACCGCATGATCATCCAAAAAAATTCGCGTCTGACACGCAAGATCTGTCGACATCTTTGGCCAACTGTATTGTACGATATCTAAGCTCCTAGGCAAATCTTACTACCTTCTAAAACGATCAGATGCCAAGCGAACCGAAAATAAAAACCAGATTAAAACATGAAAAAGAGCAAACCGGAGATGCACCAAAAACCCTCGGGAGTTCGCGGACACGGCCGGGCATGCCGACCCAGAGCCGACGATGGATGCCCAATCAGGCTTACACACACATACATACACACACCCATTCAATCCGCCGAACCCGTTTCTGCTGTAGCTTATACCAAGAAAGAAGATGCAACGCCGTTACTAAGGCTAACCATGGAAGCGATACTGATGCTTCGAGAACTGTGATGCAGGATGCAGCATGGATCACGTCCACTTGTCCGTGGCTCTCTCGGAGGATGGATGGGTTCGCCAACGAGTAGTTGCGGAACCTTGGCAGTTGGCGAAAAGTTAAGAAAGTCCGACAACCAGTTCAGATACATGGCTCAATGTGCCCGAGTCTAGCTTGGGATAAACTACAGGAATAGCAAGTGACTAGGCTTCAGGTTCCTAAGATGAACGTCCACGAAACTACCCCTGACTTGAGATATCTCCACTGTGAGGAAAGCATGTCTCATGGTCGATGGATACTGAAACGTAAATCAACAGCAATCAGTTTTCACCAAGGACACCGTATGTAAGTGACTTTTCCATTGCTTTCACTTTTATACCTATCAGCCATCAGGCCTGCCGCACCTAAACACAAAATATCACTGACTCTCAGGCCAGCCCTCATCAAACCGCCAACCACGCGCCTACTGCCCAATCCCGGCAGCAGCAACACCAACATGTTTCGTGTCTTGAAGGCCGCCACGGAGACGCGAGCCTATCAATCAAACGCCAAATCCCATGCATATGAATCTTCTATGCTCTTGTCTTCTCTTTCGTGCCGTAAAAGTTGGAAGATCATCATGAGAGCATTTCCCAGACCGGCCTTTCCCTCTGCAATAAAGATGCGCCCGCTTTCCCCCAATCGCCGACATTTCAGTGAGGCTGAATCGTCAATTCAGTCATACAGATCGTCTCGAACCCATAAAAAATAACTTCGTCAAAAATAGCAGGTCTGTCGTAAACAATGATCCGTCATGAGGAACGTTCAGTCATTCCGTAGCGCGTGTCGGCGGATAGCCGTCGTGGAGTGAAGGTCGAGAAGAAGGAGAAGCAAACGCTAGAAATCAGACAACAACAGGCAAAGCAGTAGAAAACATCAACGCCGTCGCTCGGTCGTAATCTTCGAAGCATAAAAACAAAAGAAACAGTATCTGGGGTTTCGACCAGGCCGACCCCAGACATGGTGGCTGTCTGGAGCAGCGGGTATCGGTATTAGAGGACATCATGTTGCAACAAGGGAAAGAGCGTCCTAATTGGCGCGTATGACCAGTTTGGACAGCAGCTTGTTTGACAGCGAGTCAAAGTCGTAGCGATCAAACTTGGTGTCCTGACGCGTTCTCAGGTACGACTCTGCGGCCAGGAATCAGTGCCATTCGCAAATAAGCTTCATGCAATGGTACTCACCGTGCTTGATAACATGTTGTCGCACTTCAGTCATGGCCTCGCAAACGGCAGGGTTGTTGTTCAACAGCTGGCCGTGTCTCCGGGTATCCCACTCGGTAAAGGCCGGGAGCTTCTGCGAGATGGCGTGGAAGAGGCCGACAATGACGCCAACGGGGACCGTCTCCATGTCGGAGCAGAACTTGTTGACAGCAATCGGATCGGGAACACGGTAATGACAGTCGAACTGGATCTCCTCCCAAACAGCCAAGAGGATGGAGGCGAGCATGAAGATGGTAGGCCAGTTCTTCAAGCGCTCTCCGCTGTAGACACTGGAATACAGCGCTGACAGCTCCTCCAAGATATCTTTCTGGAGCTCACGCCACATGTCGGCCATGGCGCACTTGATCTGGAAGTTGATCATGACGGGAGCGACGACCTTGCCGTAGAACTTGGAGTCTTCGTCGTCGATCTGTCCCTCCATCGGCTCCTCTGTCGGCGGCTGCTCGACCATGGTGATATGCAGCGTCAGGTTGTACGCAACGACCAGCTTGAGCGCCTTGCGAATCACGGGGCTCTTCTCCTTCGCATAGTAGCGGTACGCCGTCTTGAAAATCTCGGTAATAAATGGCGTTCCCTCGAAGTGGTCGTCGATGAATTTTTCAAAACCCTCATCAATGTGCTTGTCGAGATATTCGGATAAAGCCTCCATCGAAACACCCTCCTGCCCAACGTCAAGACGCTCGGTCCGAATCTCAAAGTCGATGGGTTCTTGGTCCTGGAGCGTCGACTCAACCCAGTCGAGCGAGAAACAGCTGTCGTCCGCCACATAGACCTCCCGGACCATGACCGGCAGGCAAAACCCATAGCCGTGCGTGATCCACATCAACGTCTCCTTCTGCGAGAAACCCTTGACGTTAAACACCGACATACCGCGATCGAGATGGCGTTCGTAGTCGGCCTTCCAGTCCTTCATGAAATACCCGATATCCTTGATGTCAATGCGTGTGCAAGGAACCTGCCACAGCCGAGCGTGAGATGGCTGGCAGCCAGCGCAAGGCTCACCCTTATCACACGTCTTCTTGAGGAACTTGCATCGGAGACAGGCCCTGAGCTTCCGGATCTCACTGGCCTGCTTCCGCTGTTCCGGTAGAAGGGGACCACGACGGCGGCCAACCTTCTTCTCACCGGTGCCATCCTTCTTTCCGGTTGACGTTCTCCGAATGACGGGCTTCGTGGCCTTGGCGATGGGACTTTTCCTGGGGCCGGAATTCCGCCTTGCTGGTGGAGACGTCGATCCGGAGCCGCTTGCCATCACGGGCCGACTTGATGTTGCGGCGGCCTTGATAGGCATGGGAGCGACAGCGGCTGATGGGCTAATGATCTCGGCAGGCGGATGTTGATGCTCGCCAGGGCAGCAATTACGGTGATTACTTGATGAGTCGGCATACGTGTCTGAGTCGGGAGAGAAAGGAGAATAAGGGGGGAAGGAGACTTCCTCGTAGCTTCCGAATTCGAGCGAGTTTCCATCAGATTGGGAAGAGTCCGAGTTCGTTCTCAGGTGGAGTGTCTGGCTTGGGTTGAAAATGGCCGGATTCGGCGACTGCTGCGCCTGCTGCGCTTGCTGCGCTTGCTGGAAACCATCGTAGTTCTGGAAAACGTCCACCGTAGCCCATCCGTTATCGCTCCCTGAACCCATGGAAAGGACCTCGAGATAAGTCCCTGTGGGCGAGTTGCTCCCCAGACTTCCAATGCGAGGCAGACCATCCGCCTGGTAGCTCATGGCCGCCTCAAACTCCCGCCAGTTCGCCATCCCGGCACCCCATTGCATCGCCTGCGTCGCTGTGTCCTCCACCGGAGAGATGGCGCCGAAACTCGATTCCAGGTGCATGCTCGCCTCCAGAGCCTGGGTAGCTGCTGGGAGATACTCGAGCTGAGCGGCAGAGAAACTGGTCGCGAACGGGTTGAAACTCATCAGGGTAGGATCCGGCATAAACTGAGCAAGCTCGGGCGTTGGCTGTTGCGACTGAGCCTGAAGCGGAAGTGACCAGTCGGTGATGAGAGCCGCCGGATTTGGGCGAGCCGCGGTCTGGAAGGGAGATGGTTGCTGCTGAAGCGGGCTCGACATGTTGCTGCTGTGGTGGCCCGGGGACTGGGCACCTTGATCCTCAGGCGAAGAGGCCGATACACTGCCGGTATTGGGTGAGTGCATTGACAGCGGACCACCGACCGCGCCAGTCATATCCAGAGGAAGCCATGATGCGACCGGGCTCAGGCTCTGGCGGTTGGAGTGGGACATGGTGATGGCGGTCGAGGTGACGTTCTGGGTCGGGGCGGCAGTGGAGGCGGCGGGATACGAGTAGCGGTCCCGATGATCGAACCCGACCTGGAGCTGTTCCAACAAGGCGGCTTCTCCCCCGGCGGCGTTGAAGTCGAAGGGCATGATGGCGAGAGAAAAGAGGAGAGGAGGGAAAAGAGGGCGGGTGGGTAAGGGGATTGGAGGAGCGTTTTGCTAGATTGAACGGGGATGTCAGGGATGAGGGGCGCTGACACCGCTCTTTCTCGACTCGAGTCGGTCAAGACGCGAGGGTCATGACAAGCGGCGTTTTGGCGTTTGGGAGCAGGAATGATGAACAGCTGTCCCAGATTTTCGACGTCTACTCGGCGAGGGCGGAGGGGTTGGACTGATTGAGAGCGTGCGTGTCTTGTTCGCGTGCCGGCTTTGCACTGCACACTTCCCTGGGCCGTGGGTTGAGGGAAGAGGCAGCGTGGGAAAGAGGCCAGCTGCTGTGGACGAGATCGCTGGAGGACGAAGGCAAGGTGGAGAGCCCCTCCCCAGCTGTTAGCCGTCCTCCCTCTCGACCTCGTTCCCGTCCGTTGAAGAGGCGGTGAGAGTGCATCGCAATCCTGGTCACAGGCCCCGACGTGATTGGACCCTGGCCGTGCCCACCATGCACGCAGTGGATGGGTGCGTCGGCCCAGCGGCCAATCAGTGCCATCGGGAGATGCCCTGCCTGGGCCACCACTGTACGAGCCGGCACTGTGGGGGGACCTGTCGGGAGCCCGTGGAGCCCCAGCCCCTCACTCAGCGAACCCGCCCCCGCCTGCAGTCGGATGGCGTTGCCCAAGCCGCATCTGCCGGGGTCGGGCATCGTCGAGCCCCGATTTGTGAGTGGCTGCCAAGGAAGCGACTGCCGGATTGGGACTCTAGGTCAGAAGCCCTATCGGACGGGCACAAACGAGATCGGATCCGATGTTCGTTGCAAGCGAGGAGCTGTTCTTTTATTTACATCACCAGAAAAACTGAGGCTTTACGGAGCATAGGCCAGAGATCCGGCGAGGCTGCTAGCTTACCGGAGCCCTGGTTAACCGTGGTTACCGGTTTGCTCATGTCTTTGCGTCTCGGGAAGCCTGCGGCAACTCTTATTAACCGCTTCCGCTGCCCGCACTGATGGTCATGGCACTGACTGGGTAAGCGCAACAAAGGGGTCCTTGGAAAGACTGGGCAACACAATGGACATTTTGAGCTGGGGCATAGGAAGATGGAAAGGCCCGTCCGTGGTGCCGCCAACTTGGTCGCTCGCAGATCGCAAGGTTTGTAGATCCCTTCAAGCCCTCGACCTTGATCCTTGAACCAGCCCCTCATCAGTTGACAAACACTTGCCTGTTTGCTCTTTGATCTCGCTCTTCGAGATCAGTCGTCCGATGCGCTGGCCAGCCCCTAGTCTTCCAAGATCTTGTCTCGTTGTCTCTCACAGACCATGCATGTCTTTTGTTGCTGCTGCTCTGACCAGACTGTTCCTCTGGCGGCTGAAATGAACGGACCATTCGCTGCTACTATCTGCGCATCGCAGCAGCTTTCGAAACCTGTAGGCGTCCGCCTTCGTGCTACGCAGTACGTACCTGGCCTGGTACCTTGTCTGTCTCTGGTTGAATCCGCTTTCAGGGAACTACCATTCCTGCCCTGTTTTGTTTCGTGTTGGATATTCCCTGTCTGGATGTCCATACTGCTTGAATCGCCTCTCTGGATATCACCGCAAGAGCCATCTATCTCTGGATACTTGGCATCACTTTGACGATATGATATGTATGTTGAGCACGAGCGGAACCACGCCGATGGCCATTGGGCCGCCGGCAGCCGACCTCAACTCAGGTACTCCCACAGTGCCAGAGGGGGCGACGTCGACGCACGAGACAGGATCCAGTGGTTGCATTCGGCTCAAGTGGTGAGCGAATAGCTTGTGGTCAGTGGACCGCTCGTCTACCAGCTTGGCACCTTTCCCGCGCAGTGGCTGGCCCTGTTCAGCTTCCCCACGCTTATCAAGATCCTATCGACTCGGTGCGTGCCATCCAGCGGTTCAGGACCCTGACTTTGGTTTTGCCCGAAGCTTATTCCACCCAAGCTGAGTTCGACCGTTGAGTCTTGTACCCGGTTCCTGTCTGCCAGAACGGCTTTGGGGCCATCTCATTCACCAATTCGCCACGCCTTTCATCCAAGAGGTCAATTGGACACAAGCAGGAAGACTGGATCACGCAACGCACTGCGGGATCTTCATCCGGAGCCAAGGGTCGGCATTAGCCCAGTGGCTGGAGGGGTTGGCTCCCACGGCTCCCTTGCCGAGAGGGGTTGACGAAACCATTGAAAACCAACGATGCCACCAAACGCCAACAGGGTTGCTTGTGCTCTTTCAAGAGGCTAGATCTCAACAGCGCTGCGCCGCGGCTCCACCAAAATGCGCTCCGCGTGTTGTTGACCCTGGGGATCATCGCGAAATGTTGCGCGTGTCTCACCGCTGAACTGAACCGCGGAGACTGTTCAGGGGAACAGAAGGCCGAAAATACATCCATGACAGGAAGTGCAGTTCCAACCTCCCAACACCAGGCATCTCCGAAACGATTGCTCAAGTTCGCCGGGACACAAAGCCGATTGCTTGACACAACAGAGATCAGCGTCATCAGTCTGCGCATTATAGCCACCCTTGGCTGAGCTGAGGAGAAATCCGGAGAACAGTCAGCAGCCCGCACGGATGACTGAGGTGTTTGGTCCCGCGGTTGCCGCCACGCCAAACCCGCAACGACCCGGCCCTTGACAGCGCATATTTGTACAGTCCAGGTAATCAACCTGCGCGGCTCAGGGATAAAATGGCCAGACTGGGCGACTTCGTTCAGGGTGTGCCTCTTGAACTCTCTCGAATTGACCCGGGACGCGGGAGACCTCCGCGAAGCAGCTGGACACCGTCGCACACCACAAGCCAGCCGAAACGACGAAGCGAGTCGATTGAGAAATTCTCTTGGGTGCCGTCGTGAAAATTCTCGCAACGATCTCGCCACCTTCGTGTATCCAATCTGTGTATACCAGCCAAGCCGCGTGCTGTCGAAGGAAATGCAATCCTGAGATGCACTTGACACCTGAACGTGCAGCAGACAGGCCTGGCAGCAGAGGCGAATGCGATCCTCGTGTCTCGGCCACAACTTGCCGTCTTCCGCAGACGTGACTGCTCCACCACGTCGGGCTCGACGCTTGTTGACAGTGGGCTGACAGCTGAATTGCAGCTAAAGGTTTGATATCGGCTGAATTAGCTGAAGGCCTTCTTGTTCATAGACAATTGCCGGGGTATGTCGACATCGGCGGATGCGGATCATCTACCGCTAGATCTTGAGGCCGGTTAGAGAAGCGAAAGCGGTCGTAGGTATGGCAATACTTCATCGGAAAGGTCTATGTGTCGAGTCGATGCTCCGGAGACAGAACGTCGTCCGGTCGCGTCGGAGCAGCCCCGGCACCGATTGACCGCCGCCGAAGCGACTCGCCGGGTCCCGGGGGTACCGGAATCGGTGTTGCCATTGCCGATTCGCGGCTCAAATAAAGCTAAAAGTCGGTAATGTCGCGAGAACAAATGGAAATCAAACAATTGATACCGATGAATCCACAGCGACTTGGCTGCAAAACACACTTGCCCGAGTAGACACGCCTTGGTTGGTGGACGTAGACGCCAAGTTCACGGTGAAGTTGAGGTGAAGTCGAGGCGAAGTCGTTTTTGGCACCTGGCAGCAACAACAGACACCCGACCGACAGCCGGCTGTCAGACCCCTCGACGCTTGGCAGCGGCAGTCAGGTCAACCCCACCACGAGGGCGCGCTGCAAGCATCGAGCTGTCATGCCCAAAGCCCCGCTAAAATGATGCCCCTCCAAAGGCCTTAAAGAAGCAAAACAAAGCATCGGACAACCACAATCGCAAGCACAGCAGCCATGAGGGGCTATTGTGCGTCCATGTCCTGACGATCCGGTGCTGCCATGCGAATAAAGGCGTCCAGGGGACGAGTCCGCGCCGTATTCCGCGGCAGAATGCCGACGACGTCGTCTTCGTCGTCTGCACCGTCAAGAGCTTCGCCCCGGCGCAACCTGCCAACAAGAAAACCCAACAAGAACCCCGTTGAGGAAGAAGAAGTAGAAGAGGTCACCCGGTTCTCCGCGCCCCTCATGATCCCAGACCTGTTCACCACGCCGCCGCCGGTGCGCGACGCCCTGGCCACGCACACCTCCAGACTCCAGGACGAGACCGTCACAGCCTGCCTGCCCTTCCTGGCCGGCGAGGGCCGCGCGCTCGAATTCAATATCCACGGCGTCGCTCGTCTGGATCGCGCTCGCCATGTTCGCTTTCTCCACCATATGCTCGAGCCGCTTCCGGAGCGCTTCCTCGCCGCCGACCCCTCCCGTTCCTGGATACTGTACTGGACGCTGGCTGGCCTGACCACTCTCGGGGAGGACGTCTCGGGCTACCGTCATCGCCTCGCCCAGACAGCCAGAGGGATGCAGAACCCAACCGGCGGTTTCGGCGGCGGGGGCGGACAGCTATCGCATCTGGCCACGACGTATGCAGTTGTCTTGGCCTTGGCCCTCGTCGGCGGCGAGGAGGCGTACGAGGTCGTCGACCGCGAGGGTCTGTGGAGGTGGTTGTGCAGTCTGAAGCAGAAAGACGGCGGCTTCCAAGTCTGTCTTGGAGGCGAGGAGGATATTAGGTACGCTCCGGTCGTCGGTTGTCGGCATGGCACCAAGGAAGTGGGCTCCAAGCTAACCAACAATCTAAAAAAGAGGTGCATACTGTGCAGCGGTTATCATCACCTTGCTGAACTTACCGTTGGAACTGACCCCAGAGTCACCGGCGTACACACCCGATGGGAGTACCAATCTTCTCTCCGGTCTTGCCGACTACGTCCGCAGATGTGAGTGTCCTCAGTCCGGCCGAGACCGATGCCATGGTGGCTGACTGCGATAGGCCAAACCTTTGAAGGTGGCATATCTGGCCAGCCCAACGTCGAGGCCCACGGGGCGTATGCTTTCTGCGCGCTGGGTTGTCTTTCCGTGTTGGGTGACCCGCGCCGCATCATTCCCGAGTAAGTAGCGAAGCAAAAGTCAGACAGGGAGGGTATAAAGCCACCCACCCAGACCGTGACAAGAATCCAAAGTGATGCTTGCTGCCCTATGCTGACGCTCTCGGCGCTTCTCGGCAGATATCTGGACATCCCGCGGCTCACGGCATGGTTGTCGTCTCGCCAGTATGCACCGGAGGGCGGCTTCTCGGGCCGCACTAACAAGCTCATTGACGGCTGCTATAGCCATTGGGTGGGCGGGTGCTTTCCGCTGATCGAGGCTGCGTTGGGCGTCGGTGCCGATGGCAACAGCATTCCCGGGAGCCTTCCGCCGCCGGCCGAGACTCTCTTCAGTCGCGAAGGGCTGACACGGTATATTCTCTGTTGCTGCCAAGACCAGACCAGGCGGGGTGGTCTTCGAGATAAGCCTGGGAAGTAAGTTGCCTCTCTTTTTCTCGTTGTTGATCTAGTACCCTGTGTCTGTGGGTAGGTGTCGATTCGTGTATCGGTGCGGAAGGGATATGAACACAAACACTACCCCGCCGGCGGTACGTCCGTCATATTCGTTTGCGGGTGTTTTGTGTGTGTCACCAAAACCACATATTCGGGATCTTTCGAGTGAAGAGCTGTCGCTGATCTTCTTTGTCTCCGCCTCAGGATGTCGGACGCCTACCACACATGCTACGTCCTCGCGGGCCTCAGCTCGGCCCAGCACCAGTGGGAGTTATCCACCAATGATACCAACATCGGGGCAACCCTGGGGGCGACCGGAGCCGATGCCGTCTGGAACGTGCTCCCGTATCTCGGTGGCGACGACGACCTGCAGGTCTTTGAGCGCGAGGACCTTGTCCGCCCGGTTCATCCCGTCTACGCCATCCCGCTGGCAAGTAAAGATGCGATGAGGAGCTACTTTCTTGCCAAGGGATCTTCTTTTGATGACGATGGGGCCGCGGCCACAGCGCCCGGCGAGTAAGCAGAGTCTGGTTAGGTAGGTGGGTAGTGTCCAGTCAGATCTGAAAGAGATATCTGATAGGACGAGTTGGTTGGTTGGGTTGATTGGGTTGGTTGGCTGGATCGTTGACCGCCATGTTGGCTAGACAGGGAAAGTTGGTAGGCAGTCCTCGATCGGTTCGTGGAATGTTTGATCGGAATTCTGGACTCGGGGGTTTGGGGGGTCAGTTTGATAGTAGACCCAGCGAAGGCTTGTCAGGACCAGGCTACGCCAAGTCGCCGAGTTTGTATATATATTGAGACTGTATGTGTATATTATGGAGGGATACAGCAAGTGTTTCGTTGCTCCTTATATCCCCCTTCCCTTTCTTGACATGAAGATGAAGCGCGGGGAATCAAGTCAACAAACCCAAGATGAACATGGCTGGATAGAACGGAGGGTTACTACAGATACCTCTGAGTTCTCGTTGCTCTGCTGCAACATATCCAAAACGAGAATGCGTTCATGCCAAAAGGAGAGAAGCCGGAGGGAGGTGCCATTCCTTCCGAATCACGTGTAAAATACCGGGACTTGTCACATTATTCCCTCGTACACTTCATCACTCCCATCTCCCCCCCCCCCCTTTCCTTAGCCTAACTTCCTGTCACCGCCTCTTGATCATAGATAGCCGAATCCCTACCAAGGTAGGTATTCCGGCATCCGAATGTAGTTACTATCCCCACCCTGGAAAAGAGATGGGGGGAGGTCAACGTCCCAAGTCTAGCGTTCTGTGTGATATCTTCCAAAAGTTCACGGCTTAAAGTTCTCAAACCGCTCCAGGGTCCAGGGGATCTATCCCATTCGCCGGGCCTCCTCTAGCCCATCCAGGGATCCAGGGGGGGGAGGGAATATGGCATATGTATGCCTTGACAGCTCATCATGTCTCTCCCGAATCAGAGATTGGCCTGGACCAACTCTCCTCCGGCCTGCGGCCGCAGGTTCGCGCAGCAGCAAAGCAGCTAATAAGCTAGCCCAAGCTTCGAGATTCATTATAACTGGATGTATGCTGAGAGAGAAAGGTCGTAAAAAATTGCCAATCGACATATCATCATAGCCCCGGAGGGGGTTTCGTCCGAGGCACAGAGGAGGTTGGCCAAGACGGACGCCGTGCCAGCCAAAACGCAAGTCTGGCATCATCAAGCATGCAGCTACCAACCTGGGCCTGGTATGCTCGCACGATCCCCGCCAACCTATTCCCTCCGCTATCTCGTTCCTCGTTGTACAGGAGCCGCGCCACTAGGCGACAGGAAGAGCACTTTTGTTGGGAGTGAGACCGGGGGATCGAACGGTGGCCACCAGCAAATCCCCCGACCAGCCGGCAATCGTACCTATCATCCCAGAGCCATAGAGAGGAGAGGAGTAAGATGGGATGGAGAGTGGCGAGTCGATCCGCTGATATTGGACACTGCATCGCTCATCGTCTGCAGGGCGCCGCTGAGATGCGTTTCGAAGGCCCGGTCCGATCTGATTTGCCCCAGAGCTTGTTTTCATGTTTTTTTTTTCCTTTTTCCCGCGGCTGGCTTCTCTCGCATTCCTCGTCCGGCCCCCCTTCAGAACTGTGCCTGTGAGAGGGATTCTCGGGACAAGGGCCCGCCAACCAGGACTAGGCTCAGGAGCAGGCTGAGACGCATGGGGACGAGAGGGAAATGTTCCGAACACCCTTTCTGGGACCTCAGATAGGCGAGCACCAGACGACGGGAGTGGCCGGCAGGAGCGGTATATGGAACCGAATCAGTCTGAGGTGACAGGTCGTCGTTACAACTGGGGTTATCAGACGGCGGAAGGACACACCATTGATTTCCTGCTTGCTCCGAGCTGCATCTGACCTGCCGGTGCATCTGCTCGTGTCATGGCAGGCACCCGGGGCGACATCAACGAAGTTGCGATGCCATGGCCGATATCGATCCCACGGCCCTGTGTGAGGGTCCTTTTTTCGCGGTGCCCCCGTCCGCGGCTGGCCCCGATAATGGGCCTGGGGCCTCGGATGTATCCAAGCTGATATCAGATGACAGCTCCCAGTGGTCCCTAGCCATCTAGGAGAGGTTACATGGCAGGTCCATTTACATGCAGTCGGAGGACGGTGTCTCCTGCTGTGCGATAAATCTCGGCCCTGTAACGATATAAAAAGAAGGTGAGCCAGGGGGAGCAAGAGAGCCAAGCGGCGAGGGCAGTCGGCAGCAGGACGAAACGACGCCGGCGACAGGGGACAAGGGGCCGCGGCGTGACAGACAGCAGACTTGCGTGCGGACCATGCCGTTGTCGATGCCTTCCCCCATACATACTCCCACAGATTCGATGCTGGTGCTGCTGCGTGAAGAACTGGCGAGAGACGGCAGGACGGGACGTTTGCATGGGCCACGGTGGACGGGACACCGTTGGTACAACCTGCCCCAGCCCGGGTGGTAGCGATACCAATCGAGACATGTGTGTGGAATGGGACCGCAGAATGACGTTGCAAGATAGACAGGCTGCTTGACAGACATGAGGGGTGCCGCTGCGAATATGCCCCTCACTGATGGGGACCGAGGGGGATTTACCCCTCCCTATCCTAATTTTTTTTTCACTTCGCGTTGATGGAGTTGCAATGGACCAGTCCGCCCCTCCACCCCGCCTCAGAAGTCTCGGCGGGGTTCCTGGAGATGCGGTCAAGGCTGGGATGTTGGCGCGGGAGAACAGCCAGAGGATTCACGATGAGCACGATGGCCCTCGAGCCTAGAATAGAAGACTCCAGAGCTCGCTCTACAGCGGTGGTGATAAAGTCGGTGAAGGAGCAGCCACAGAGATGCGGATAAAACGGCCAGCCAGTCAGCCACTGAGGTTCCGGCAGGCACTTGCCAATGAGTTCGCTCCACGCCGTTTGTTCCTTTCGAACTGGAGAAGTCTCCTGCGAGCCGGAAACCGAGGATGCCTGTTGGCCTGAGATGTTCCAGAACTCTTCCTCGTGTGCTCACTCGCCCACCCTTTCCTCTCTCCTGGGCGCACACCATCGACAAGGTTTCCGCGTGCCTCTCTGCCCCTGCTCACTCTTGGTTTTTTCTTTCTTTTCGGCGATCATCTGGCGCTTCGCGCCTTTATAATCCGACGTTTGCCGCTACATCTACATGGTCGTGCAACGATGGTCCTGATGTTCACGGCCAAAGGCAACACCTGTTCTCTTCTTCAACCTGCCGATTCTAGTCCAATGCAGCAGCGGTGCAGCAGCTCCAGCGTCTCGCAGCGGGACCCGGGTCCAGCCTCCCCTCGTCGATTGTCGTCCCGCTCTCGCTTGGGCGGGCGAAAGAGGAGCAGAGATGGGTCGAGGCAGCAGAGACGGGACCGGCTGTCGGGGAGGCTGCTCTGTGCGGAGGTATCTCGTACTCACAGGCGTGGCCGACGCATACTTGGGATCTTGTTTTAATATCAAGCAGCAATGCCAACTCATCATACATGAAGGTTAAGGTCTGCCTGTGCCCTCGTTGCCTTGCGTGGCCGCCAGCCACTCAGAGACGCCGGCTGGCGTTAGGGCCACAAGCAGCCCATGCAAGGGTTTGCCGGTCCCAGCCACTGTTCATGCACCTCATTTCTCTTCACCGACTTCGTGGTTTGGCCTCAAGCCAGTCATTCCCTTCGTCGCCGCGCCGCCGTTGGTCAGGGAAACAAAGTTCGCCTTCCAGACGATCCTGGACCCCGCCGGCTTGTCACCGTGTCAGCGAGAGCCCTCGACAAGCGCCGCTCGAATTGTCTGCCGGCCGTCCTGCTATTTTAGCCCAGCTCGCCGATGTGCCGATTGCGCGTCTCTGATTTGCCCGTGGCCGCTCGCCGTAGCACGCCAAACGCCATGTCCTCTGGCGGGTCCGTTGCCGGCGATTCGCCCGTCAGCCGGGACCACGACTTGGGTCTTACGTCTTGGTTCGTGACCTCGACCCCAGAGCGACGACCCCACGATGACTGGACCCCGCGGTGCGCCCGGCTGGTTCGCAGCATCATCATCATTATCATTATCATTATCATCACAGACGATCCGGGGTTTCTGCGTTGTCGCTGGCCCGTCCCCGTTGTTCGTTCCCCGCTTCACCCGCGACGATGAGGACCAACCCCCCTCCCGTTTCCATGCAAGGTGAATGGGCCGGCATCATTTGGCGCTGGCAACACGGACGATTCTGTGCCTTTGCCCAGGTCAACCGCAGCGGCAACAGAGCAGGTGCGAAATATGCACGTCTTCAATGTTAACATGTACCCCCGGAACGGTTGCGGGTGTGGGGAGTACAGTTCCGGTACAAGACGGTACATGTTCGATTCGCTGCGGCTGCATTAGTGGCCGCCAGATGGATCTCGAAGACTCTTGTCTCGCTCGTCTCTTGTCCCCTTCTCAGTCAGTCTGTCGTTTCCAAAGCCCGTTTGCGAGGGAGGCACATCCCTTTCCCTGCATCTCCCGGGCTCACCAAGACGGAGCAAGACGACGCTTGGCTGGCGCCCGGCATCAACCCCAAGGTGTCCAGAAGGCCCTCCTACGGCCCCCGTCTGCGGAGCGCGCAGATTGGCCTTCGGCGGTTCCAGTCTCCATTTTGCCACTTCACTATGCCTACGTCTGCATATCCAGGCGGGTTTTTACCCAAGCAAAAAGGCCCGCAAGCCCGGCGAGTCGCCCGTCTGGGGCCCGGGATTAGACAAAAACAAAGGGCAAGACGGCGAGTGGACGAGGCCAGCTGGGAGAGGCCCGGCGAGGGCGGGAACGAGGAGCCAAGTAGGAAACAGCCAAAGGGCTCAACCGGTACCGCATTGCGCCAGGACCCCATGCGAGCCATGTCCATTCCGAATCCATACTGGTCGGCGGCCTTGTCTGAGGAGATCGGCCCCCCCAAGGACGAAGATGCATCCCGCATGTGTGGAGTGGAGAAGGCCCAGTCTCAGGGTATTATCAACTGGCAACGACAACGCCAACACATCAAGATGGGTCACACTTTGAGCCGCATCTCTACAGTCGCCATCTGCATCCGACGAACCCTCTCCTCCTCCGCCTATCCGTCTAGCTTTTCCGTCCATTCCCTTGCTGCGTCTGTATCAGGACATTTGCCTTTCCCCCCTGCCCCGCACTACTTCTTCCGTCACCGCAATAAAGCACACATGTCTCGCCGTTGCTGGCTCAGAAATCTTCCTGCGTCCGAGCCTTGAATACGTAGCATATCATCAGCCTTGACTTTTCTTCAACCCCCCGAACCTACCACCCTCTCATCCGTAGGACAGCCTTTCACCACCGGCGTTGCCCTACTTTCTCTTCCCGTCCTCTATACCACTTTGCTCCTAGGTTGGGCTCGATTGCATCGCATCTCACAGGAGTTCGGAACCCGCACTGCGGTCTCACTTTTTTTCTTGTTTGTTCTTCTAGTTCCTCCTAGGATCCGCCGGGTGACTTCCTCGGGCACTATCCGCTTCGTTCTACGCCCAATACCGAACTACTCAGAAGTCAATTGATACCATGGGCGGCTTCTACATGCAGTACTTGGAGAGTAAGTGGCCCATGGAAGCATCATCGCAGCCCGGATAACCTTCTACTACCCCTTCTCCCCTTCATCGAGGTGGTGCTGGCATGCTTCCGAGCCCACACTGTATGGTCATGTGGGTGGTGGTGGGGTGCTGTCGTTTAAAAAAAAAAGAAGGAACACGCATGTCATCCGTCCGCCTCGTGGGTGGGAGACCCCCTGCACAACATCTCCACGACATGGCGGTGCTTCGCCTGTTCCTGCTTCTCAGATGGAATCCCGGTCACCCCAAGAATTCCTTACTCCCCGTCACCTTACGATCCCAAGTCACCACCTTCCCAACCATCGCATCCCGGTAGGGCTGAGATGGTTCACGTTGGGCTGTCATGCAGCTCATCTTCCCTGTACGCCGCCTTACTCTTCACCAAGCCCTGGTCCCCTGCAGAACAGGAAACCGCCCGATTGATGAGTTCTCGAAACACAGTGTCTGGATGACGCAGCTAACTGAGGCGTCTTTGCAGGCCTTTGCCGGCGTCGTGGGTGGATGGACCCGATGTACGAGTGCTACCGCGACTCGAACGGCTATACTTGCCTGGTACTGGTCAACGGGCGTGAGTACCAGACGGATCTCGCATACGAGTCCGGTGGCTTGGCCCAGGAGAACGCCGCCATGCGTGCTTTTATGGTCTGTCGGAACTTTTCCGTCAACGGAGGTATGCTCGCCCGCAACGGCATCGTCCAGGGCCTGCCAGCGGATGACACGAGCCGGAGATCCCGGAAGGGAAGCCGCCACACTTCTTCCAGTCATGGTCACCACGGTCACCATAGCCGGCGCTCTGGTAACCACTCGAGCAGCAGCTCGACCGCCTCGCTGGAATGATACCCAAAGTCCGGTGCGGGGAATGCCGGAGAGAGCAGGCTCCCGCGGTCTTCATCAGGCCCCTGTTACCCTTGGGGTCTTCTTTCCCCCAACATATCCCAGGATGCGGACCCGGAAGCGTCTCCAGCCCGGCTTGGTGACGAGGAAGGAACTCAACCCATTTGCTGCCACGAATTCTGGATCGATTTTCTTGATATACCTAAACTTGAGGGAGGCTTCACAGCAAAACCATGGACAGAGCGAGAGGACGCGAGAGCGTTATACCCAGTCGGCGGCTCCCAACCCGATTTCCCCCCGCGAGGAACGGATATGAGCGCGAGGGGACGCACAAGACGACGAGGTGCGACCAAGGAGATGGACTCAAAAATCGGCAATGCATTCCGACGATATGATTTACGACTGTTATGACTCTAGACAAATCAAGCGCAACTTTTCCCGGCCATTTTAGTGGATTTCCTGCGGACATTTTTTGGTTCCGAATTCCCAAGCATTGCTTTGGATGTTTGCTTTCTTGTGTCACCTGCATACCGACCAAAAAAATAGGAGGTTTTCCTTTTTGGGGGTTTGCTGGTGGAATTTTCCATGATTTGGCCTTGTCTTTTCTTTCGCCCACAGCTGGGTAACACAGAACCAGCCAGAGGACCGCAAGCGAGACCACACCTCGTCCACACTTGACAAGTGCTGGAAGGCAACTCTGACCCGGACACAGCCCGCGAATAACATGGATTGGATGGAAACTACCCCTTTGGATTTCAGTTGGATGGCATGGCTTTCCTCGAGCCGGTCCTCGATACTTTCAGGTACAGGCGCCGGCGTTTCAGCTTCTGGAGGAAAGCTCCTTCTTGCAACAGAGAGGAGATCGTTTTGGCTCTGTTGCTTTACACCATAGCGAGCCGAAAGGCGCTCATGCTGCATTTCATAGCAGCGGGTTTTTGTCTTTTCCCCCATTTTCAGGTGCGATCTTTCGCTGGCACTGGGAGGAAGACCTTGATGGCAGAAAGCACGAATTTACTTCATTGGAGAGACATGGGGGTAATCTTTTTGATGTTCGCAGCGCAGCATGGGAGGACTTCCAAGTTCATGACATTGGGCATCTTTTTCGCGTCCTCTGGCTGGGGACTTTTGGCTTGGGCATCGTTTCTTTCACTCTCTTTCTCTCATGATGACGAATTATGACATGATGGCTGAAGAGAAAATGGGAGAGGAAGAAGAAGAAGAAGACGGAGATGAAGAAGGCAGTGGCTCATGATGATATGAATATATGAACACATACTATAGGGACTTATTGAAACTCATTGGGAGACTTCTGCTGCAGAGTAAAGTTACGATGAAGACACGGTCTGGATGTCCGGATTATTTGATGGGAGGAGTTTCATGATTTCAAGTGACCCGCGATCTTGGAGTCGTCTCACCGGCGGGAATAAATGGGTGTCGGAGTACCGAGAGTGGCACCTGGCAAATCCGGCCCGAACCCGGAGGGTGGAATACCGGTGTGAATTCCGGCCGAGGTTAACCTAGACGAGATGCCGTTGGTAGCTCGATACGTCTGCAAATACAGAGAGGGCACGAAACAAAACAAAATCAGGCCCGCTCAAAATATCAAAAGCGGTTTATACGAATCGGACACAACTACGGAAATAAAGGAGAGGCCGGGGTTAGGAGAAGGGGGCGGACATTTGAGGACCAGCCCCTGAAAGTTATCAGTCGGCCGAAACAAATATCTAGAGCACGTCATCACGTGAGAAGACGACCGGCGCTTATTAGCTGTTTCGACTCAAACACGACACTGAGGCACTGAGGTGTGAAGTGCAAGGTGAATGTGGAGGGCGGGGCTGGCTGGCTGGCGGCTTCACCTTGATTGCTTTTGGTTCGTTCACCTTGATAGTTTTTTGTCCGACCAGAGCCGATCTGATTCTTGATGCACGTGTGCAACGTCCAATTAAACAAGTGGGGACTTTGTTGTCTGCTATACTCCCTATCACTCAGATGGGATATTCCGTGTTTCATGGTTCCAATACGAGAGGTTCCCTTCTTTTGATAACACATCTCTCTGTGTCTCAATCGACGATTCATTGACTCGTGAGTCGATTGGGGGGAGGAGGAGAGATGGGGTGGTGGAGGCCACGCGTTCTCGACGTACTATTTTGAGTATCGACGGGTAAGGTATATAACTCACTAGGTAGGTAGGTACGGAATATATACGAGTGTGGGCGAGTTTTGCCGTTTTTCTCATTTATCTGCCATGGCACACACATACCCGTACAGGACGAGTTTTCTTGGTGTTGGAGTAGATGGATAATATATCTGAAGTGATAAGATACGTTGCGTCCCGGGGAGCTATTTTGGAGGTGGAAGGTGGGGGGGTTTTTATGGGTTCACGTAACCTGGTGTAGGTACTCGGTGATCAGCTTCGGTGTTGTTGAAGTTTCACGTTGGATCTTTCCAGGAGACCGCTGGCAATTGGACGAACGCTCGACACGAGAGCCCTCGGTCAAAAGATGAGTGAGAAAGGGGTGCAAAAGCCTTGGATAGCCGAGGACTCCCAGCATACTGACTGTAATGGCCGTTGCACACCATTGGATACGGACTCTCGATCTGTCAGTGTCAGGTGAGCTCGATGCAGGCGCCAGATGTCAGGAACAGTGGCCCGAAAGTGTGGGGAAAGCTTTGGCTCCGCAAACCTTTTCGTGATCTCCCCCTTTGTTGGATCGTGATCCCCTGACCAGCAAAATGGGGTCAAATGCGCAGTCAAATGTCGTCGAGGAAACGCAAAAACCTGACGGGTCGAATTCGAGCGTGACCTTGGGCCGGCCAAATCTCGCCAGGGAAATTGAGCGGGGGCACGGTCCAGCGGGGGTTTCCGGGGGCCCACGGGTCCAGCCAAACAGCGGCCAAAGGCCAGCCTTGTGAAGCTGAAGCTGGTGTCAAGCTGGGGGCGAACCAGGGGTCGGGCAGCCAGCCAGGATTGCCTGCCACGGCGAAAAACCCTCCAAGTGTCCTTCTCGAACTTCAACAATCTCTCTCCTCCAGATTTCTGTTCTCCCCGTCGACAGAACTGTCTCTCCAACTTGCCACCTTTTTTTTGCCGACGAAGCTAGCGACAAAGGGTCCCGTGATTCGTCTCCTGGGCACCGTTTTTTTGAGGGACTAACCAACGGTCCGACGTCCCCCGCACACCACCAACCACAGGCGTGATTCTTACGCTATTGTCCAGCTCCTGGATCCCTTCAAATTCCCGACTGCGCCCTCGCTTTCCCGCACTTCGCGACGTCTTTTCTTCTCGACTTTCGTTGACTACGTACTGCTCGCACTGCTTAACTTCCGCTCGTTCACCTACCTCTACCTCCTGCAACCATGAAGGGTAAGTTTGCACGGTCGCCTGGAGCTCGAAATCGCGGCAGCAATGGGCGGTCAGAAGCTAAATTGATTTTCTCCGTGCAGCTCTAATTTTGGTCGGCGGCTTTGGCACGCGCCTTCGCCCTCTGGTGAGTTGTTCCCACGCCAGACGCGTCCTGCAGGACCATTAGGACTAACAGATGCGCCGCTAGACTTTGACACTGCCTAAGCCCCTGGTCGAGTTCGGCAACAAGCGCATGATTCTGCACCAGATCGAGGCCCTTGCCGCCGCCGGTGTTACAGACATCGTTCTCGCCGTCAACTACCGCCCTGAGATTATGGAGAAGTACCTGGCTGAGGTGGGTTTCCCCAGCATCGCACTGCAGGACAAGGGGAACAACTGTAGACTAACGCCACCCCCTTTTCCAGTACGAGAAAGAGTTTGGTATCAACATCACCATTTCGATCGAGAGCGAGCCCCTGGGCACCGCCGGTCCCCTGAAGCTGGCCGAGAAGGTCCTCCGTAAGGACGAGACGCCCTTCTTCGTGCTCAACTCGGACGTCACCTGCGAATACCCCTTCGAGGAGCTCGCCGCCTTCCACAAACAGCACGGCGACGAGGGCACCATCGTCGTCACAAAGGTCGAGGAGCCCTCAAAGTACGGCGTTATCGTTCATCGGCCTGGCCACCCCTCCAAGATCGACCGGTTCGTCGAGAAGCCGGTCGAGTTCGTCGGCAATCGCATCAATGCCGGCATTTATCTCTTCAACACGTCGGTCCTCGATCGCATCGAGCTTCGACCGACCTCGATCGAGCAGGAGACGTTCCCCGCCATGGTCAAGGACGGCCAGCTCCACTCGTTCGATCTCGAGGGCTTCTGGATGGACGTCGGCCAGCCCAAGGATTTCTTGACTGGTACATGTCTCTACCTCTCGTCGCTCACCAAGAAGGGCTCCAAGGAACTCACCCCGCCGACGGTGCCCTACGTGCACGGCGGGAACGTGCTTATCGACCCCTCCGCCAAGATCGGCAAGGGCTGCAGAATAGGACCCAACGTGACGATCGGTCCCGATGTTGTCGTTGGCGATGGTGTCCGTCTACAGCGCTGCGTGCTGCTCGCCGGCTCCAAGGTCAAGGACCACGCGTGGGTTAAGAGCACCATTGTGGGCTGGAACAGCGTCGTCGGCAAGTGGGCCCGTCTGGAGAACGTGACGGTTCTCGGAGACGATGTCACGATCGGCGACGAGATTTATGTCAACGGCGGCAGCATTCTTCCGCACAAGTCGATCAAGGCCAACGTGGACGTGCCTGCGATCATTATGTAAACGGACATATTGTCTCTCGAAGTCGAACTTTTTCGGTACCACGCACACACACGTCATTTTAGAAGCACGAGGGTTGGGGTTCTTCATAACTACTTCTTCCTAATACCTGGTCACCCGTCCCTTTTCTCACCTTTTAATTTTTTTTCTCCTTCACAATTTCGGGATAGGGGGGTGGGCGGCATTGGCGGCCAAACCAAATGGGAAGGGTTTTCCCGTCTCTCTCCTCTTTTTTCATACTAGACAAAAATTAGGTGCATGCGCGAAAGGGATTGACGAAGACAAAAACTCCTTGGCGTGTGCTCTGTGGCACCGTTCTCGAGCATGGGCGGTTGGTTGGGCGAGGGAAAGTGTGTGTATTCGGACACGGACACGGACACGGACACGATGTCAATGGGATTATGAAAAATTCGGGAAAGGGGCTCCCGACTTGGGAAGGGTGGCGGTTGAGAAGAATTGAAATAAACCTGTTGTTGAATGGGATAGTGTGTTTATTCGCCCTCTGCTGATGGTGATATCGTACCGGGCTGGAATTGTCCCCAGGGCGGTGGTGGTTGTGGGTGTAGTCTCTATGGTGGTTTCGTATTGTGAGCTGTGCTACGGTTTAGAGAGATAGAACTAGTCTAGATGCAGTGACACAACCGGCGCTTGATAGGGAAAGAACCTAACTCATCGTACTGTCTCCTTTTCTCTGCATTGCCTGTATTAATACGGTTTACTTGTTTCTAGATATGACGTGCTGCTGTTAGTAAAACGGTTGGTTGCTTGGTGGACATGTTGTGTTATCGAAGGGATTCTTGAAGTCACGATCCTGGGGCCTGGCCGTGGCCCAGATCGTGCCAGCATATAGCCACAGTTAGGATTCTAAGGTGCTGACCCTAGAATTCTGGCAATCCCTTTGGAAGCTGGCTCGATCGGGTGTGGTCTAATTGCGCAAGTCGTCACACTTGAGAGAGAAAAATAGAAATATGGTCAAGAATACACCTAGACCTAACTAATGAATACCGAGGTATTAATTACACTACTGCCAACAAAACAACAATCCAACTCCAGGGCTGTACTCATAAAGTAAGTACTCTTACCCAAAACCCGAACCCAAACCCGAGTATCATATACCACTTACATCCCATATCCCACATCATACACCAACCCCCCAACTCACTCCGATTGCTCCCCCTCGCTCTCCTCCTCCCCATCCCTAACCCACCCCCTACACATCTCAACAGCTTGATTCCACTTCTCAAACAACCGATCCGCCCTCTCCCTCTCCATCCCCGGCCAAAAAACCCGTCGACTCCCCTCCCGATTGACCATGCCGTTCAAATCGCCCAGCTCGCGCCACACGCCCGTGGCCAGCCCCGCGGCGATGGCCGCGCCCAGCGCCGTAGTCTCGCGCATGGCCGGCCTGTCGACGGGGATCCCGCTGACGTCCGCCTGCGTCTGCATGCACAGGTCCGAGTTCGACAGCCCGCCGTCAACAGCCAAGCTCTCGAGCTTGTGGCCCGAGTCCTTGGCCATGGCGTCGAGGATGGCGCGGGTCTGGTAGCACGTCGCCTCGAGCGTTGCGCGGGCGATGTGGCCTTTTGATGTGTGCTGGGTTATGCCGACTTTGTTGTCCGTGTCAGTAGTGATCCCAAGACAAGAAAAAAAAAAAAAACTTACAAAGAGTCCCTTTGGCGTCATCAATCCAGTACG